>JANXJC010000001.1:2588302-2695184 GCA_027564655.1 Leptodon cayanensis
GCCCTCCTCCTCGCCCACCCGTTCTTCACGGCCCCCGCAGGAGAGAAGGGCGGCTTAATGGTTTGTCCACCTCTTAGCATGGCGGGGTTGGAAATAGCCCCCCTCCCCCGCGCTACCCCACCTCCTCGGTGCTCGAGCTTCCCCTAAAAAAGAAGTGTGTTTGTAGCTGGAGGAGGAGGAGAAAAAAAGGTGGGGGTGGGACTGGGACTGATTCTCTCTTGAAGGCTTTAAGGCGAAAAGGGAGGAGACCTTGGATCTTGCGGGGTTCCATTTTTAATTATAATTACGCTGTAGTGGTCTCTGCTAGAGGATTTGAGGTGTTTTCTTGTACGCGTTAAGATACAAAAGGCGAGTTTCTCGAGCGATCCAGCCGGCAGAGGGAATATTTGGAGAGAGATTCAAGAAAAAGCTATGGTGTGTCTGCTGTAATGGTGGAAAACTGATTAAGAGGAGACGGGGGTGAGACAAACAGGGTAAGACTGCTTCCAGCAGCCCCCAATCCAGTGAAGGGCTCGCAGGTTGGGTTCATGTTGTGGATACTGGGGGAGGGAGGGGTAGAGAAGGTTTTGTTCTCTTTAAAATCAGAACCGAGGATGGATTTAGAACGCATATGTGTTGTTCCCCCATGTATTACAGTGCTGCATATTTTTCTGTGCCCGTAGCAGCAATAATGAAGATCATGGAGGGTGTTTGCTACAATAGAAAAATGGAGTTTTCTCCTCGGAAGTGTTGTTAAAAATATTATTTCAATTCCCAGCTTATTTATTGAAAGGATTTCAGTATTTTTTTTTCTTTATCCATACAAGGGATATTTAAGGTGTAGGATTTTTAATTCTACAGCTTTGTAGGAAATGAAGAGGCGTAAAGTACTGTATATAAATATGAAAGAGGCGAGACGTTTTATAAAAAAAAAAATCTTGTCCAGAAGAAAATCAGAATGATATAGAGGTTGTTGTAAGATGTCAATTTATCATTCCTGAAGATGAACTGAAATTTTAACGAATGTGATATTTCATTATTCTTCAACAAAGTCATGGTTGGGACTCGTTATTTTAAATAAGGCATCCTTTCTAGGATGCCGACTGCCACGTTATGATGTATTGTCTCCACAATAGAAAATAGGAGGAAAGGACTGTGAATGTAAGGCTTAAGTGGCTATTGAAACAGCTTATGAGAATAGTTGGCTCAACTTGGAGAGGTGATTTAAGACTGAAAAATTAAATATTTTGCTGCTGTAAAGTATCCACACCTAATCGTGAGAGATTTATCCCGTATTTTAAGCTGATCTGCTAAACACAAGGATGTGAATCAAGACAAAATGCTGTCGATGTGTGTGTGAAATACATGTGGGAAAACGAAGATATTGTATTAATATCTAAATTTGTTCTAAATGTAATATATCGGAGTTTATTTTTTTCCCTTGTGTGCTGTAGGAGAGGAGAGCAAGAGAAAGGGTGATAATAGTGTAGTTGTTTTGGTGGCTGCAGATTAGCTAGGGTGTGTGTTTGATTTTCTTTTTGCTGTGAATGAATGGATCTTTCTGTGCCTGGGCCCAATAGCTGCAACAAGATGGCGTTTGCAGCAAGGCAGCTCTCATTTTTCAACTCCTCCTCACCACAGCTTTGCCAAACTAGATCTTATTTCGTAATTGTATTTTAGATTTACATTCTCGTTCTCTTTGCTTTCTTCTTTTTTTGGGGTGGGGGTAGGAGGAGTATTTGGAAGATTGTTGCAAGAAATCTGGGGTTTTTTCTTAATTTTTGTGAGCTCCTCCAGATAGGAACTAGGTGGGAGGAGTAAATAGTTATATTGAAATGTTCACATAGGCTCTTACTGGATAAAGGGGTGACATGATTTTCTTTTTTACCTTGCAGTGCCTGCTTAGTACCATCAAAATGTTCTTGGCTTTTATGAAGCCTGTTGCTGAAAAACAGCATTTTAAACCTAGAGCACAGGTATACAAAGACCCTGCTGGGGCTGTGTACTGTTGCTGCTTCTCTACTAGCCGGGTAATCATCAGACCCGGTGCAGACAGTTATCTTTCTATAATACAAAAGAGTCTCCCATCTGCTTCAGAATACTAACAATTTGTGGAGGCTTTTAAAACTGCTTTTGACCTGGAATTACCGTCATACTCTAGGTAACTGTTCTTTTTATGGGAAAGAGTAAGAAAGGTTTTGGGGATGTTAAAACAGTCGTGTGTCTGTGAAGTGTTGTATTTTAAAATGACATTACAAATTCCTAAAGCCTTTTATGTGTGTTTTCTAGTATCTTTTAAGAAAAACGGACTTTCAGTTTGTAACTTTTATGATATTTCACTATAGTGCCAAGCTTCTTAACTTTGGTAGCCTAAATAAAATAGCTTGGTTAATACTTGCTATACCAGCCTCAGGTTTAAAATAATACACTTCCCAGCAAGAAAAATAAGAAATGCTTGTTATGTCTTCTGTATTCAAATGACCTCCAAACCTTTGGTAATATCGACCTTTTTAGTACTGTTTATCTATGACTTAATGTATAATCAGTTGCTTGTTAGTTTATTGTAATAGCCCAGCTGTAATTCATGCAGAAGGAAGCTAGGAAGCAGAAGAGCTAATTTGCAGGCGAGGCTTCTGTTGTTGTTGGGGCTTTTTTAAAATTTAAAAAAAAAAAAGTTGAAATTAGCTGAATGCATTTTACTCCTCTAGTATATCAGGAACAATGTTTTTATCAGGAATACTTGTCCAATAAATTACTAGTTCCATTTGATGGTACTTTTAATGTGCTGTTGAACTTGAAACTAGTAGTGCAGCTTTTTTTGGTACTAGTACTTCAGCCTTTCAGTACATGATCAGAAAGGAGTAGGGTGAAGTGGGATCCTGTATTGGGTAAGATAAATTGCATTTATCCTTGTTTAGTCCTTGCAGCTGCTAAGTCAGTACGTAGCAAGCATCCTACCATGAAATCTTCGGCAACATGTAAAGTTAGAATTCCAGAGTAGATCTTAGCAGACCAGTTTATAAATTGCCTCTGTACCTCATGGAAATCTGAAAATGTTGTATTTAGACTTAATGAGAATTCTTCTTGTGTAAGTAACCAATAAACTTTTGTATAATTAGGAATTGTGTAGAGTTTTGTGTAGCATTATTCTTAATATCATCCAAGAAAAAACACTCTACAGCTATTAAATTTCAAAACTAGAACAATTAAACTAATATACTTAGGATAAGAAAATTCTTCAATTAATGCAATTGCTTTCAGGATCCTTTAACTTAAGTAGAAATATATCTCTCTTGTGTCTGTAGGATGCCTTTTCTTGAAATTAAGCGAGATGATGTTGGCTACAGTGTGTAATAACTTCCTGGTGCTTTGGAGGCTTCAATTTGGTTATGTGGAAAAAAACTATAACTGTTTCTTAAATAGTTACTTAGTTCTGATTTCTCAATCAGTGTGAAACAAGATGCCAAATCATATGGAACTTGTGTTGCTTTTGCAGATTCTTATGTTGCCTATTGCTGTCCTTGGGAATGTTAAGCAAGTGTTACATTTAGCTAGTTTTCGTAGTTACTGCAGTAAAAAATTGGGGTTACTTGCTTTCTGTGAAACTAGCAGTAGATTTGTCTTCTCTATGTCGGGCTCAGCTCATGTTTTAGTCGCTGAATTGGATTAAATTCTTACTGTCCATGGATTTTGGCTCTCAGCTTTAGTGGATTGGTAATTGATATTCTCAATTTTAATATCCAGTTTTAGCCATATGGCATACCGTATTGTTTCAAGAATTGCATTTAGTGCTAGTTTGTTACTAGCAAGTTGAAATGAGGAATCATGCATTCAACCGGTTGAATTATGTTTAGGTGAGTTGTCTTTGGAGTCTCTAATGCCTATGTTCATGCCAGTCTTTTTTTTTACGCTATTTTACTTGTTATGTTGGGGAAAAAAATTTATAACCTTGAAAGCAACTAGCTTCTATTAATGAAATGTTTCTTAAGCATGTGATTGAAGATAAAGTGGATTTTTTTTTTTTTAAGGGAATGCCTTGATTTCTCAAAGTGCAGACTCAAAATGAAAAGAATACGTATTCTATTCAAAATGTTTTTTTTCTCCCCACTGATAGTGTTGGAACTAGTATTAGCCAAGGTCGTGATAAAAAACAAAAATACCCCCAAGCCCCTATGTTTGTATTTAACATAGTATCTCAATTTATTATTTCTTCACAGGGTGTCTAGTATGCTGGGGATTTTGTGTGCATGGATTTGTTTTTCACCAAACAGAAATGTATGCAGAATCCATAGATACTTGAGCCAACTGGTAGTTCAGCAGAACATTAAGAGGTTTTTAAAAGCTTTGAGCTGGCTATGAACAGTACCTTTACTTTAGATGCCAAAAGAATCAATGTAAATGACTGTGGAAGGCTTCCTAGTACAAAAATAAGGACACTCCAAAATAGGTTTTGAAGCAGAATACCACGCTTCTGTTGAAGAACTAGAAGACTTCTAAGTGGAGAGAAAGGAGATGGTTAGCCTTTGAAAGAAAATACACATTTAAAAGTATTTTTGGGAACATAAAGATCAGATGTTCTTGGCCTGTTTTTTTTAACAGCTGACCTTCTAAAATGTGTTCTTTACAATTAATATCTTGTAATACTATATTCATCGATATTAAATGCTTGTGTCCATTGCATTTATTAGAGTGGTATAGAATGTGTTATGGTTTGTTATTATTGAAATATAATGAAATATTTCTGCTTATCTGGAAGACTGCAGTTGGAAGCTTGAGTGTACTAGGTACAGGGGATAATGTTTGCCTTGCCCAGTATATTCTTAGACCTCCAGGAATCTTCTTTCTTGAACCCAGCTAGAGTAATGACATGACAATATTCATGAATGCCATCTGGAAACAGCTAAGATATGGTATCGCTTGCTATGTATATCTTATGCTCAGTGTTACTGAGGATGCAGTAATTAGATGCCTACATGGTAATTTGTGTGTAAGCCAAAAAGAATATTTTTGGGAATATCATGGAAGTGTAATTTGGAAATCATAACTTTAAATTCTGTCCAGGGTTTTCAGCACTGGCCCGAACACTCAATTGTTTGGTTCTCAAAATTTTGAAGTGGCACAAAATAAAGATCCCATACAAAATGTTACACATTGACCCTGTTATTGATATTTTAGTTCATTGGGTGGGTGGGTGTGTCACAGGACACAGGATTAAGTGCTTGAGAAAGCAGTTACAAAGCAAAAGTTGTTTAGATGTTGCCAGACTTAAGTCTTGCAGAAATCCAATACAAATAAGTATAGCAGGTTTCAAATAGGAACACTTCAGAGGATGTTGTAGATGTTCAGAAGACCTGGCTTTGGATTAATGAATAGGTTACCCTCTGTCGGCTATTCCATGGTAATTATCCATGCCTGCACTCTGAAGATAAATGCAAGGTTATTCAAATAAGCATAGCCCCTTTTTCATGGGGGACCAAGTTAATCTTGATATCTCAAACTTGATGTAGGCTTAAAGGGTGTAGTATATAGATGGCTGCTATGGGCCAGCTAATGTTGGAAACTTGCTCGTGAGCCTGAGCCCTGCTTGGTTTGTGGGCAAGCAGAATCTGCAGGTTAATATCAAGATCTCTGAGGTTTCTTTACTGACTTAAAGACTTGTTTTAAGATTATTTTTTCTAAGTATTTTTGGCGTAAGAAGTGTTGAACACAGGGTGATTTTGTCACTTGTCACAGACTTATGAGGAGAAGTACTATAGTTATTTTTTATTTGGTGGGACTGAAGGGTTAAAATTTGATCTTCCTGTGCTGTGTCTGTTTTGGACTCCTAATAATGGATAAGTGAAAATGAGGCTGAAGACCTGAAGAGAGTGATCTGAGGGAGCTTAAAGGAGACAAGATATAAGGTAGCTCTGTAACTGACGGTGGTAAAGATAGGCTAAATCTTCAAATTATTTTCATAGATAGTATTTAGAACTTGATGAGGGGGAAAATTAGCAACTGATAATATGGTGAAGGGAAAGAGAGTAATTAAAAATCTAGTTGCCATTTTAATGTGAAACGTAGTTTGTTTCTGTAAGTAGTTTGCATGAAACGGCTTCATTAAAAATATGTATTTTTATTTAAGTAGAATTTCAGCCTGTCAAATCACTGCAATTTCTAAATGTTCTGTGTGTAGAAAAGAAACACATTCTATATGTTATAAGGATTAACTGAATTGTAGATAGCTAAATATTTTTTTCAGTGTGTTCCTACACTGGTCTGAGGAAGGTTTGCCTAAAATTTCTTGCCAGTTATGTTTTTCTCAGATGAGAATATTTTTGATGTCTTCTTGAAAACTGCAGTAATGCCTGCCAGTACTCCCAAAAAAGAAAATATTAATTATCTGTAATTGGATAGATTAGATAATTTTTTGTAGCTTTATGTAATGTGGTCCTATATTAAAAACTATGTAAAGGTTTTTGTGACTGTTTTCAGTTCTTTCATTTTTTTACTGCCCTAGCAAAGGGGGGGAAAAAAGCAAAACCAAAATATTTTACTCTGGAACCTCCTGCATGTCTATCAAAGTAGTTGTGAATATTTTACCAGTTCAGGTATCGGTGATGATTTTGCTCATCCTTATTACAAAGTCAAACTGTATTCAATATGGGGGACTAATTAAGAAATTTTGCAGGGCTTTCTACATGACTTTCAGAAAGGCAAACACCCAGAAAGTTGACATCACTGACAGGAAAGCAATGCCTTACTTCTGTGGCTTGTTTTTTTCTTCCTTTACAGTAGGCTTAATTACAACAGTTGATGCCAGTTATTTTCTTTCTTTGTAAGAAAGAAAAAGCTTCTGCTTAACTATTACAGGTGAGCTGTTAATTCTATACACCTTTGTTTTCTTACTGCTTTTCTGGCCTTCTTGCATATCTTGGGCTAGATTTAGGGAACCATCTTAAAAGTCTGTTCAGTAACATGTGCTTTGTGTTCCTCCTGACACTTTAGGATTTATCGAAATCTGTCAGTAAATGGAGGTTATCTAAAATTATTTGCAAAACCATGAAGTTATTTGACAAGCTGAGAGGGTTTTGTTTTATTGTTGTGAAATGTTGAAACAAATTTCCAACACTGCTCTGACGGAAGAGTTTTAATTGTGCACTTCAAAATTGCAGTTTAACTTCTGTGGAAACTGAAATATATGTGCCCAGTATTAATGGTGTATGCTTTACTGTAAGGACTTTCTCACTGGGACATCAGTGGTAACACAGGATATATTTTACTAGACTTTGTTTGCTGAGGGTTACTTAGCAGGCGGCTGAGCTTACAAATGTTTTTGGAGTATATGTGGTATGCTTGTATCTGTCCAGAGGCTGTGCCTTGCAAACTACTGCCTGAGGTGTTGCTGCCCTTTTGTAATTCGTGGGGAATGTGCCTTTCCTCTGGAACTAGAGAAATTGAATTGCGCTTTTAGAATTGGAACACTTTGTATTTGGTCCAACTGTTCGGACTTGTGTGGGTATTCAAGGGATTTACCAAAACAATTGAGGGATAGGAGGCGGGGCAAAGCTTCAAGGTTAGAAGTGTACAGAAGATGGTATGAATGTGCCTCTTTTGTTGATGCAGAGATCTTAAAAGTTCATGCTTAGTTATCTTCAGTAGTGAAATTTGTAAGGCCAGGCAGAAATGCTCACTCTGTAGGCAGCATTGACAGGAAGTCCCCAAACTTATTTCTTAGTTTGATATGTGTGCAATACTAATATTTTCTGCTAAGATCTTTGTGGTGAAAACTAGTGCAGTTAAGTCTGTTTTTGCCATATATGTAAAGTTCTGTTCCATTTAAGTTTATTTAAATTGTTGAGCTGATATATTTTAGTTAACACCAAGTGGTTCAAGGTATGTGTTGAACATAGTAATGCTTGAATCTCAAAATAAAAAGAAGTAAACTTAGGCTTCAGTATGCAAAATACTGTGAATTATAACTGCATAATACAAAACTTAGTATATGTTTTGTTTCCAATAAATGAAGTAATAGCACTCAACAAAGCAAGTCTATGCGTGCTTCAAGATACTGAGAAGAAATCTGTTTATGGTCCTCTTGGACTTTTCCTGTTTAGTTCCCAAAGCTGTTTCTTCAGATAGCCTAACGAATGTGTTTGGAGGGCGGTGTGGTAATTTTTCTGTTTGTCTAGAAAAGCAAAGTAGATGTGATAGTTTGCTGAAACCTTTGGTACTCAAAATAAGATTATACTGTACTAATTGAAGAGCTCTCTTTGTTGGAACATATGTTTGATATTGCTGTTGCACATTCTTTGTGAAGTGGTAAAATACTGAAGATACACTGCTGTCTGTTTAACAAAGGTGTTGTCTGTACAAAGATCAAGAACTGTTCCCTTGATGCTTATGGCAATTAAACTGTGCTTCAGGTTACTAAGTCCTGGATTTCATTACAAGTTGCCAGATATTATCTGGCTAGTGCCTGAAAGCTTACTGTAGAAGTTAATATATTGTTCTTTAATTGAAAGACTGTGCAATATTTAAAGAAAATAAACTAATATTGAACAGGAACAATTTAACAGATTTAAAATCTTGACAAAGTAGTGTATCTTTAATAGATGCTTGAGAAGTTGGGGAAGTGGGTTTTTTTCATGTATGAAAACACAAATATCATAGAAACTTTGGACAGTGAAGTCAAATTCGTTAGGTCAACTTAGTTTTGTCCTTTATTCTTGTGACTGTAGATAATAGGTGAAGCTTCAGCATTTCAGAAAATAATTAGGTTTGTCCTACAAAAAGATTCATTGCTGATATATGGAGGTGGAACTTGTGCAGAACTTGCATTTTGGGGCTTAATATCTGGGCACAGTAGTTCACAGGTGTGAGTACTTAGGTATCTGATTATTCAAAGTCTCTCATTAGTCTTGAATTTGACATACTACAAGTTCAGGATATCCAAGGTTCAATTATGTAATGATTTCAGAAATTAAAAACTGTATCCTTATAATCAAATGGAGTACAGTATCTTGAAGAAAAGGAGAAAACGTCTTAAAAACACTATAGACTCGGAAACTTTGAAAATAGAAGGAAGTTCTTCCAAACGTTTTGGAAATCTTAGGCAAGTCCTTAGATGTGAGAATATGTCCAGTAATCTTCATATTTGCTTCTAGTCTGACTTTTTTCTCTTCCCTTCAACTTATGTTAGAAGATGGAACTCATACTTAAATCGGGCATTGTAAAGTCTGCTTTTTGTTCGCTACCCTGGGGATCAAATATAAAGCATCTGAACAGATTTTATGGAGATAAGATGGGATGTTAAGCTGTGTCACCTAGCTAGGAGTGCCTACCTGTTTACATATCATGGAGAATTCAAGATCTAATTAATTAGGTTTTGATTTCTCAGTCTAATTTGTCCTGTAGTAATTTTTTTTTTGTTCCATATCCTAGCTGTTGTGAATTAAACTCAGAAGGCCTCACTCTGGGGGAAGCCAGTTACTGCTGCCCTCTGTCACAAAAGGTGGCACAGACATCTGCTGTTCAGCAGCTGCCTTGCCAGTTCACAACTTGGCATGTTAAGGAAACCAAGATGGGCAAATAGTTTATTACCATGCACTGTGCTGCAAAACTGTGATAGTTTGGCTTCTAGTTAATGAGCAGCTTGGCTGTTACAGAAAGTGAAGGAACTTACAAAAGCAAGCTGAGGTGGAAGCTGGAGTTGGAAACACCAACTGTGTTTTTCCCAAGTCAGAATCCTTAATATACTGTATAAGGTGGAAGTGGCCTGTCTTCAAAGCTCTCTCCCCTTCTATTTTTAAAGGGCCAAGTTGATACATTGTGTCCTGCAGTTAGTGTGTTTTCTGTTTTTAAAACAAACTCAAAACCACCCTCCCCTTAAAACCGCACATAGTTTTGCACAACAATAGTGTCCAGGGGCTCCAAATAAACATGAAGCAGTGCTTGTATAAAAAGGGGGTGTGCAGAGGATCACGGAAATCAGTGCAGAAGCTGAAGAGTTACAGATTTCAACTAACTTTACTGGCTGCTATCTTTATTAAACAGACTTTGCTTTTTTGACCTCACTTTGCATGTATTTTTTTCCCTAAAATAGATGGGATTGTCTCCTGATGTTTTCAGTTTTGTCTCTCAGTTAATTCCCACCCTGGCTCCTAACCCTAGTAGTACTTTACTTGTTTTCTTTTTATCATATTTTCCTCTTTATTTTGATCACCTAACCAGATGCATACTATCTAGAGGAATACAACTGCTACTTAAAGACTAATGCCAGAAGTTTTAAGAGGGTTAATGCAGTCCTATGGAAAGAAGAACATCCAAGGGTGAAAGCAAGTATTTCCTGTTGTACCTTTGTGCTTTCTGTTGTGATGCTGTTCCTGGGTTGTACTTGAAGTTTACCTTTCTCATATCGGCATTAAGCATTGTTGCATTGCCTGTTCCCAAACAGCACTTCTCAGTCTAATGGCTTCAAGGTCTCCTGTGTTACTCTTCAGTCTGTCAACCTTGCTTTTCTTGTTCCTGTTCTTCTGTCCCTTAACTTATTTTGTATCAACAGTACATATCAAAATACAGCAATTGCTGGGAGAAATCAATGAGCTACTGGGGTTATAAATCATTGCTATCAAAACTAATGGAACTGCTTGCACATTGATTAAAGATGGGTTGTGTTGATTGCGGGGGTAGAGAACAAAGTATTGCTCGGTCTATTTTGCGTAAAAAGATTAGAGAAGTCATGCCATATTTTAATCTCTACTGAGTATTCTTTTATCTGCTATATGCATATAATACATTTTGTTGATTTTTAAGGTCCACTGAAATACTTTTTATCTTCAGACTGGTGCTGGAAAGCAGTTATTTCATGGTGTAGCTTAACTTATAACAGTGGTCTGTTAATCTCTTACTGAAGATTAGTGTGCTGTTTGAACACTTAAATTCTTACTTCAATGAAATGAATGTATTCTTTTTATTAATTAGCTGAAGCTTGGATAAGATCTTTAATAGAGTTGTAAAGAATTAGTATTTTTTTTTTAGATGATCTCTGAAGCTGTTTTGTACAGTCTGTGTAGCAGAGGCACAAAATGAGCAGGCCATTTGTTCAAATGTCTTAATTACCATATTTTTGTTTAGGCAGGATGTGATAGTAGTTATGGTCAGAAGGTAGTTATCAAGTCTTGTCCAGCCTGGCTCTAAGATAGGTACCTCTGTTGCTTCTACTGGATTTTTTTATCATTATTACTTTTATTTTTGTTCTCAGTCAGAGCAGAAAGAAGAATCCATGTTACGGAAGAACTCTTTCAGGATTCGATCCTAACAATGAAAGGCATTTAGAGTGGAACTCCTGATTTGTATGGTAAAGTACAATTCAGAGGTGATAGAATATAAATTATCTTGCTGCTTCTGGAAACACAATGTGTTTTTCATTAGTGTTTTGAGGGCTTAGTGCAGTGAGATATGTAAGTGTGTCAGTATCTCAAAGTTTGTGCCTACATGCATGGATGAGGGGGATGCTTTGCAGAAACAAAATTGTCCGTAAAAGACGACGTTATATCCGTGAATGTCTTCCTTAGCTCAAGAACAAGGGTATGTCCATTTGTTTGGCTATTTCTTCTGGTTTTAAATGGTTTGACTTTTAAGGGTGTAAAAAGTAGTATTGCTAAATGTAGCATTCTAAAAGTTAGTTGCATTTTTTAAAAGGGTGTAAATAGGAAGCAGCTGGTTCTCCTTTTACTCAGTTGACTTTTTACTAGCTGGGATAAGTAGAATGAAATGGATGATTCAGCTTCTGTTCATAAAATAGTTGAGCTGAAATTTGTGGGAATACGATAATAGGAGTTTCTACTAATTTTCTGTGCTTATGCATGTGCACAGTCTTACTGACTTTTTATTAGGTTTTTTTTATGTCTAATTTTGCTATTTTTGTTTCTGGTTTTTTGTGTTGTAAATAAGTGACCACATAGCCCATTTCCTCCTCCAATATAATAAATAATGTAGTGAAGATCTTAATGTACCTACTGATGTCACTGAAAGGGTAATATCTGAAACAATACATGATTTTTAATAAGGTTGAGAAGATCATTCCAATACAGATGTGTTGGCAAGCAGAGCTGAGCGGAATATTGTTCAGACTTTGGAAAATACTGGTTCTTCTCTTACACTTTAACCCCCAGACAGTGGCAGTTGATCCACCTGATGGATTTTATTGTATGTAATCTTTGGGATTTTGGTAACAGAAGTGGTGTAATCACCTTCCTCTGCACCAAGTTTTGTATCTAGTCATTCGTTTGCTTGTGAATTCAGTGCTACATAATCCAGTCACATGCTGTCCTCTCCTCAGCACCTACTGTGAATTATTTGGGGAGAGCCTGAGCAGAACATCATCATTATAGAGAAATACATCAATCTTCATGAGGACTTCTTGAACATATTTAAATCACTGAAAATAAACTGAAGACCTGCTGGAAAGCTGGTATACCCGAAAGTGACTTTTAAAAAGCAATCTTTGGAAACTTCATGAGAATTGACAAGAATTATGCTTCTTAATAGGATTGGAACTCACTATAGGCATGTTCTTAAATTGTGGATTAGAAACTTGTTTTTATACCTGAATAAATGTGTTTCTAATGTTGACTTTTACTAAAAAGAAACAAGTATATATATTTAGGTGTGTAATGTGTTTTCATTTACTATTTTCTGATTCTGTCACTGATTTGTCACACTGGGATGATATGTAAACTGGTCCTACAACAGTGTGCTTGCATTTCTAGCTGCTAGGAGAAAATTTACTGTGTATAGCTTACATTCTGAACTGCCCTAAACCTCCCACCTGTAGATTCAGCTGATCTAAATGAGAGATTACCCATTTTCTGAAAAGATAATATCCTGATACTGTGGCATTACTTTAGGTCCCCTGGAGAAGAAATAATGGATTTCTTGTTTTGTTTCTGGGGTGTTTTTTTTGCATTATTTTGTTCAACTTCTCTGCAAACACATTGCTGATAACTTTGCATGCCAGGCAACCTTGCTATATCTGACTGATTTGTACTATAGTTTTACCCTTGTTTTTTTTTTCCTCTTTTGCAGCTTTAACATTTCTAAATCCAAACTATGAAACTGTTACCGTTATTAGCAGCTTTCCAGATAGCTCCTGCTTGCTATGTGTCATTTTTTTCCTCTGAAGTAAAGGTCTTAAGCATTCCTCATGTTAAAAGGCTTATGTAAAAAAATGTATTTCCTCAAAAAATTACAAAAAGCAACTTTAGCACAATTCCAAGGGGATATAAATAGTCACTATGACTTAAAAAAAAAACCAAAAACCAAAAAAACAAAAACAAAAACAAAAAAAACAACAACAAAAACAAAAACCAAAACAGTAGTATCTGAACAAGTGGCACAAAGCCTAGCTGATTCATATTAGTGGGCCTGAGAAAGTAATTAAAACCTTTTTGCTTTGTGTCTCAGTTCAAGTTTGGTGTTGGGATTTTTTGTGGGTTTTTGTTTGTTTGGTTTGGGGTTGTTTTGGTTTTTTTTTTTTAACCCAGCAAGACCTAGTTTTTGTTTCTGCAGCTCATGAATGGTTAGCTGTATGTTACAGAGAAGATGTCTGGATCCAGCAATATTTGGTTATATATTCTTACCTTTGTAGCTACTTCTCTGTTCATGGCAATAATATTAATTCTAAATAGTGAGAGATATGGAGTGTGCCAGTGGCATTAGGACTGTGATATCCCTGTTATGCATGTGCTCTGTCCTGTTTAGGTAAACAGAGATTCTGGTCAGTTTACAAATGAAGTGAAAATGCCAGTAAAAACTGGAGGTTAAAGATAAAAGTGTTGAAGGAAGCAATGAAATATGACAGTTGAAGTAAGAAACAACTGTTCAGTTACTGTAAGGCTCTGCAGATAGAAGCATCTAGTAATAAATGCTTAGTCATTTCTGCGTTGGTTAATTAATAGTACTATATTCTCCTTTAATGTTGCCTGGGTTTTGTTTTTCAGTCTGGAGGGAGATGTCTAGTAGTATGTGTCTACTAAATTGCTTGGTTTTGGATAAAGGGATACTTTATTAAATGAGAATTTTCAGTAACTCATTTTTCTGATAAATGTAGCTAGAAATCTATGTACAAGCAGGTTCTAAGTTTTCCTGATTTACTGTGGGTAGGTTTTTTGGTGTGGTGGTGGTGGGGGTTTGTTTGTTTGTTTGTTTTTCCCCCCAAAATTGTAAGATCAGGAAAGAAGACAGCCAAAAACATCATTGGCCAGGCCAGTTTGATAAAATTGATGCAGTTTATCGATAAATGTGTTGCTCTTCAGAAAGAGTAGCTGCATATAGATAATTTTCAACAAAGGAATAAAACCTAGGGTATTGGCTTTTGACATTCTTAATAAATGTAAGTTTGTTGATAACTTACTAAATATCAGTAATTTTTGTTCTTAAAATAAGTTAGCTTCCTTTGCCTGCCAGTTACCAGGAAGTGTTAGAATGCTCTTAAATGTGAATTTCTTTCAGAGCAAGGCAGGAAAGAAGAGAAAAGGTGTAGTTAGGAAATCTTTTGACTAGGCTAACTAAAGTAACAACAGTTATTAATATTCATGAACTATTTCAAAGATCTCTAAAGACCCCTCTTCTTAAAAAGTGTGATTTTAAGCATTTGGCTTTAGGCATCTGTTAAACTTGTAATAATAAGTCTTTTATTTTTTTACATAAATTCTCTGATGTACCTAGAATTAAGATTTTTTTTTAAATAATGCATATAGCTTGCAGATGCATTTAGAAAGGATTAATGAAGTGACCTGTTACAGTCCAGATTTTTATGCTTAAATATTGCATCAGTATGATTTTTTTTTTAAAATGTAGGTCATGGGATTAGCATCAGGAAATGTGAGTATATTGGCAACAGGGATGCTGTCTTCCATGAAGACAGCTCGAGTTTGTTCACTGTTGGTGGCAGAAGGAGACAGGCTACTTCACTACAGGGCTGTTTATTGCAAACGTGTGTCCCTGCCGTGATCTTAAGCATTGTTGTCTGCTGATTAGTATTCTATTTTGAGACAGTGGTAAACTACCCAAAAGGTTTATTTTCAAATACTTGTTAAACATAAGGAGTGATGAGTCCTCAGGCCTTAGAAAATGTAGACATGCAAGCAAAAGCTGATGGATGATGCATATATAGCTAGATATAACTAGAGTTTGATGTTTTTCAGTATTTTCAGAATTCACTTATTTGTGAATTATTCTGTAAGACTTTTGGAGGAGACAAATGCAGTATTTCTCTGAGATACTAATTCAAGTTTGGGACTTTGAATGTGAAACTGTCTTACTGAATTTGGGCTTTGCAAGGTCTTGCAGGGTTTCCAGATTTGTTAATATCTGGCTTCTCCCCTGAATTTTCTGAAATAAAAGCTTAATTTTTTAATTTTATTTTTATTTTTTCTGAGTACTAGCAGCTATTTATGGTGGATGGTTTTTTTTTTGTTGTTTGGTTTTGTTTGTTTGTTTTTGTGGGATTCTGAAGTGCTAAAACTGCTGTCCTCACTGCGTAGTTGAAGGCAGTTTGATGGAAGGCCATGTTGACTGGTCAGAAACTGTTTCATATAGATCTGTTGTGCCTGGATTTTCCTGTTGTATGTGCTGTTTTGTGTGATTAAGTTTACAGGATGAAGGAATGCAGCCAGAACTTTGGAAGGACCTTAGAACTGACCTTTACTCTTTAGCCAGCAATTTTCTGTGTTCTATGCAGCTATGAGAAATTTTTTTTCCTGATGCGGTCCTCTAGATACGTCAAGCAGAGTAGAAAAAAGTGCACAGATTTCTTCAGGAGGAAAGCATTTCCAGATTTCTACTACTAGAAATAGAGGGGGGGGTGGGGGTAGGAATGACATGTTACTTGTAATCTTAAAGATCGTAACTCCTAGTAGGGCTGCAACTTTATACTGTTAAGTCATGAGTGGAGCTTGAATGTAGTTTCCTCAAAATCTTGTGCCTGGGAAACACATGAAGAATTTCATTAACCAGAAAAACTTGTCTTCGAACAGAGCAAACACAACAAAACTAATTTTTAGAGGCTTGTGTTACCAAGTATTCTGCAGGGGTTTTTTTATGCACAAAATCTCTTATGTATCAACATGGTGACCCTTGTGGAAAGCTGCCTAGTTAAAATGGGACCTGTAATTCAAGAATTGAGATATATGTAATAATGAAGCATTTGTGAAATCAGTTTGTTCAGTTACAGGTATTTTTATCTTGCGTAATTATTATTTTGTACTTGCACTCTATATTGAAAATGGAAATTTGTTAGCTCTTTAACCAGCTAAAGTAACTGTTGCATAACAAGCATTAACACTTAGCAACCTGATATTCACTTGTTTTGTGTGTACTTCACACTAATATATGGAAAAATGTCTACTGAGCACAATGACTGCTTCAGCTGGAAACTTGGCAATTCTTCAACACAAGAAACAGCCAATACCTCCCACAGAAATGGTTCAGCCATGCTAGCCTTGGACTACAGAAGTGTTTTCAGTAAGTTTTCGAAGGAGTTTGTACAATCTAGCATTGTCCCTACTAGGGTAATATACTTTGCAAACCTGTTAGTAAGGTATTGCTTGCTTTGCAAAGCTTATGTGCTTGCAAATTATAGACGCAGCAGATGATTCCCAGAAAGAAGACATCAAAAAAAATGAGAAGGGCTTGTATCCATTCAGCTGAGCATATTTAGTTTTATGAATTTGCAATTATTATTTCATGCTTCTATAGGCTGTCCTTCAAAGCTGCTCTTGTAGGAGGTGACAGCAAAGACTAGGCTTTCTGGAATACAGATCTGTATTTAACAAGAAAACTCTGAACTAGAATTAACTCTTGGAGGAGCACATACACATGCAGATATCAAAATGTTCTTCAAGTTTCCAGCTGTCTGATAGAACTGTTTATGTTGATAGTTAGGACCAAGCCATCAAGTTGAGAATAGGTTGGGTTTTTTGTATACAGAATAGTTGTGAAACGTAGCTTTAAATTTCAGACTTGTAATTACTGTTGCCTGGTGGCATAATTGGAATTTCATGTTGTTGGCAGTGATTTGGAAAGGTCGTGTAATCTCTTGGGCATCAAGATACTGTTCTGTGATAATAATCAGCTATGTAGACTATAAGAAATAATTTTAATAAACTAATTGTAATTCCCGGTTTCACAGACGTTATCTCTGCCATGTAGTTGATACGTTACAGTGGTGATAAGTGTTGGGTACCTGAACAGAAGTATCTGAATGCTAAATTAGTAACTGTCTGCCTACATAGAGCTGTCCTTGCTGGGTGTAGGATGCATCCCATTCAGATGGGTGCATGTTGGTAAGGAAGATATACCAGAGCAGCAAAGTAACTTCATTTGAAATTATTGTTTTACCTTAATAATAAGTGATGTTTTCTAGTAGGTTTTTGGTTTTGTGTCGTGTCCTGTGTCCCCCCTGTCACCCCACAGTGAAATCACCTCTGGTCGGGTGCCTTGGATAAAATGACCTTATGTGCCACTCTTGCAGGAGGCTGTGTTGTGCATGAAATTTTTCAGATTCAAGTGGTGTAATGGTTATGGAAACTAGTTTTTACTAGGGTTGGCTGAGATCTGTTTTAAACTACGTTGATAAAGGTGCTCAAAATACATGTGTATACAGAAGACTGCACGCACTGATAAAATCCCCCTCTGAGCCTTTTTCAGGCTGAACACGTCTCTCAGCGTCTCCTCATCTTAGAGGTGCTCCGGTCCCTTAATCATATTCAAGGCCCTTTGCTGGACTCTCTCCAGTAGCTCCATGTCTCTCATGTACTGGAGAGCGTGGAACTGGAAGCAGTACTCCACATGTGGCCTCACCAGTGCTGAGTAGAGGGGAAGGATCACCTCCCTTGACCTGCTGGCAATGCTCTTCCCAATGCAGCACTGGATGCTGTTGGCTGTCTTTGCCACGAGGGAGCATTGTTGGCCCATGTTCAGCTTGCAGTCAGCCAGCACCCACAAAACACTAAGTGATGTGTCTCTCTTGGGGACTGGTTTGTGGTGGGATCCCTCCTGCAGCTGTGCTGGAGATCTCCCTGCTAAAGAGGAATTGGTGTTGCCTGTGCTCTGTCCATGTCCCTACAGCAGGGGCAGCTGCTTATGAAGGGTGGTCAAACCTTGTCCCAGGGGCTGAGCCAAACCCTCGGTGGGCAGGTGACTTGTCTGATGTGCCTGGCCTTGCATCAGGTTATGTATGAATTGATGGTGTGTTTTAAGAAGCTAGAATGCTTTTGCTGCAGTTCAAATATTGGCCATGGCATCTAGTCAATATATGTGTAAAGCAGTCTTAAGAAGGTGTGCAGGTGGAATTAACATCCAGAATATTTGGGTTCTAAGTCTGTCATTGAATCCATAGGTCAAGAAGAAAAACGTGTTTACGTGGCTAATGGCTTTGGAGAGGGCTACAGTGAATGTAATTAACCTTCTCAGGAAGTTGCTTAATTTTGGAGCGTTGTTCAGATTTGCTATGATGTTAAAGTAAAATACTTAAAAAGGCTTTCCCTGCTTTTTAGAGTCCCTTTTTTTTACTTTCTTCCCTCTTTTCTTCCCTGCTTTCCCCAACCTTGTGAAGAAAGTTGTAGTCTCTTCTGCAGAAGAGTCTTCTTCATGTGAAGACTTGTGTTCCGGTGGATGTTGGAACTGAGATAAATTTTTAGGCTGGGTTGTCACCTCAGTGTAACTACTTCAATATCTTGAAAGAAAAAAGAGTATTAGGCTGACAGCAGTTAGTGAGTGCCTGTAGTAGGGAAGCTTTACCCAGAAATGATGATGCTTTTGACTTCTGGAGTTACTCTCGGTTTTTAGTCCAAACTGCTGTGCTTCTTTACTTGGAGCAGAAGGCTGTGGCAATGTGGGGACACTGAGTACACCAACCGTGCATAGGGCTGGCTGACCTCCATGTGCTTTGGTATAATGGTTTAACCACTTGAACCATGCTTAAAGTATTCGCTGGTACTTTTTGTTCTCTCCCGTTTTAGAAACCCCAGTTCTTGATGTTGAGAACCTCAAGCTCTCAGCTAAGCAGGGTTATAAGGGCTGATTAAGGCAGAGTGTATGAAGCTGGTTACAAGAACTCTTTCTTTGCTGAACCAGTAGTGTGGTGTGGTGAATGAGTTGGCCTGTAATTTTCATGTTGCTTTTACCAGGCTACATTTTAGCTAAAAATGTAAGCTTGTGGCAATGCAGATCTTTTTTCTTAAGTAGCTTGTCTACTTTTGTTCTTAAATGAGCTCCATTTTTAATGTAGAATTGAAAATACTTCATTTGCCAGGATTGCATTCTGCAGCCATCACAGGATGCTTTCAGCTTACCTAACTGAAAACTTAACCTGGTTTAAAAAAATAAACTAAACTTTGTGGGAAAGTTTGCTGTTATGCTTCCTTACTCTTCTTGCAGGCTGGTTAAAGTAGCTTTTTTGTTTTGTTTTTGTTTTTCTTTTTTGCAGAAGGCATATGAAATCTGCAACACCTCTCCTGCATTAATGAGGGTGCAGCACAGGACAATAATGGTGTGTGTTTTGGCCTTTGCTATTGTGTATTCTGTGTGCTGTTAGTGTTCCAGCATAATTTTACCTGTTTGCATTTCAGGTAATTCTTTCAGAATTTCACTAGATTTCATTATCTCTGCAGTGTGGGCAATTTTTTTCTGTCAAGACTTCTGAAAGTTGAATATAGTTGAACTTTTTTTCAGAATTTAAAATGGTCATGTCATGTGTTTGTGTCTTTGGAGGGGGGGTGGAGTTTGGCCTCTAAATGTGAGTTACTGTTTTATGTCTAAAAATGTGGTGTTCTGGCAGTAACAAACAAAACTGCTTACACTGTGATGGTTTCATAATCACGGTATTAAACTGTTCATCTACAAATGAGCTTGGATGAGGATGATCCATATCCTAAGTAGCTTAACCTCCACACCAGACACTGAAGTGGTTTGTAAATTTTCCAGCTAATAGTGAACTGTAAAATCAGAAAGATGCATTACATGTAAGCATCTCAGTTTAAAGTATGTGAAGTTGTAGACTGGCTTTCTGACTTAAGATTATTTTGCTTCAGTACATTCTTGCTTTGTGCTTAGAATAATCTTCCACTGTCCTGATGCAGCGGCTTTGAAGATGTGCACTCGGGTGTCCATTGACATTACCCATAGCCCTTGTCTTGCTGTGTGATAGAGACAGATTGCAGATTTTTTGAATGTATAAGTGGTTGTCAATGTTTCAAATCTTGGGGTGAACTATAATTATTACTTTGTGCTGCCAGAGGAAAAAACTGTTCAGAAATTTCTTATAAGAAATTTTTTCACCTTGCTACAAAACCAATTTGTATGTTAAATCATTACAGTCTTCCAGACTGCAAGTGTGTGAGTTAATGTGTCAATTTTTACTTTTTACTTAATACCTTTAGTGGTTAGAAGTCATAACTCTTTTAGAAGAGTGTTGTGCTCTCACTTGAGCTCATTCGTAGGAGGTTTATGTAACTTGATAGAATAGGTATCTTGATACTTAACTATGCTTAGAAAGCAAGCGTACCTCAGGAACAGTATTGAGCAGAAATAATTTCAGTGCTTTGAAAATGCAGATTGGCGGGGGCACTTTATAGTGCAGTGAAAATTACAGTCTTTTAGTGAGACAATGTTTTGTTACAATCCTAAACTCTCTAATAGTATGGACTTCTGTATCACTAGGGGAGGAGAATTAATGACCTGAGAATTGCAAGAGTTTTCTTGGAAAAGAAAGTTAAAAGTTTCTTGGCATTAGCAATTCTTTTGGTTATGTTATTATTATTAAAGCAATGCCTATTTCCTTCATGAAGACAAGCTGGCTGCTTAAGTTAGCTAACAAAAAATAGTCTGTGCTTTGATAGTATTTAAATTTCTGCTAGATCTGTTAAGAAATTGGTGTTATTTCTTGATAATTATACTAATTCTGGTTTTGTTTTGCTTTGGTTTTTTTTCAGAATTTACATGTTTGACAGCAGAAGTTGGCTTTCTACTGTAGTGAGAGAAAATGTAAGTAGAGAAATAAGGTAATTTTTTTTTTCTAGTTCTTGAGAAACTCATGCTATTTTTAAAACGTGGCAAACTTCAGGTTTTTAGCTGTTAATCTGTGCAAGCCTGAAGTACCTGTTTTCTACTTAGCATGTGTATTCTTATGTCAACAGGAAGGATTTTAAAATGGTAAGGAAACCTGCTAAATAATAGATGTCAGTGCCTGCCACCTTTCAGAAATGGAACTGGCAAAGCTGAGGGAGACCATAGATGAAACTGTTTCATCTCAGTGGGCCAGGGAACTGTAATAAATAAAATTATGAGAATAGTTATTCTTTCATGAATGAAAAATTACTTATCCGCCACATTTGACAGAAGGCGGCCAAATTTCTTTAGAGCCAAGTGGCTCTTGTCAGAATGTTCTTTTCAATGTGTCAGTATTATTTAAACAGAACCTAAAAGTTTCAGAGTTTATATTCTGTATAATTGTAATTATTACTAATATTCTTGGAACAGTGAAACCTTCATTACCTTCCAGGCTATAACTTCAATTGTTTCTGCTTCTTGTGAAGCCCTTTAGTCTGTGAGGAACTTCACTAGTTAGCCATGTGTTGTGTAGAAAGTATTTGCTCAGTTAAATCTGTTACTTTCAGTTACTAGATAGTTACCTGTTTTTTAAAAAGCAAGCAGCAAGCTAGTCCCCTGCCTCTTTCTCTAAACCTGTCTTCTGAGGTGTTGTTCTCTAATTAGTTACCTTGGTCAACCCTGGACACCACCAGTGTTCTTTTCTGGAGGAGCAGAAACTGAACACAGTGTTCCCAGTCTAGACAAACCGTTGCTTTTACTCAGTAGCATTATGTTATTTTCAGTATTTTCTGTCCTATTTTCTATATAACCTTATTTTTTAACCAGTGCTGGGTATTAAGCCAATGTCTTTGAGCTACTCATTGCATGTTCTACAGGCTTTTTTTTTCCCTTGAAATTAAGTTTGTATCACAGAAGCTTGTGTGATTCTGTACATTTCTTATGTTGTGTTCCTGTATACCTTTTCTATGATTTCTAACTTCTAAATTTATCTACACTTTTTTTTTTTTTTTTTTGGTGATCACCATATGTGGAGATGTGTGTACTTCAGGAGCAGAAGGCACTCCTGAATTTTTTTGTCTTCTGTTCTGGATCATGTAAATGGGAGAGAACACACCTCAACTTTGCTCCACAAGCAATTCTGATTTTTCTTACTGTGTTTTCTATTGAATAGAAGTCAAATAGGAATCAATATATACTTCAGATTAAATAACAAAAAAACCTCCCAGCTTTTCAAAGCCAATATGATGTCAAAACATTGCAACTAATGGTGAATTGTGTATAATTCCTTTGTCATTGTGAAAATGTACAAGCTGCTGTGCATGTTGCTAATAGGATTTATGGTATCTAATAGATTAGCACAGCTTCATTTAATCAGATGACCTGCTATGAGACTGTCTGGTAGGCATAACATGAACTCATTATTAGGGCTGTAAAGTTGTGGCTCTGTTTTTGCAAATGATATGTTTTGCTTTTCTTCTGGCTATTTTGTACACACAGGACTGATGTGTATTAGCAGGAAAGATGTTGAGGGAATAAATACCAGACAGCCTGTTGGTTTGGGGGAAAGGTGATTTGGCTAACCTTCTTGTGAAAGTACTGTACTCTATAGTACTCTAACAATATAAATTTAAACCCTCTGTGTTACCAGGCTTTGCATCAACAATGGCTTGGTGGGATTACTTTACTTGTTGACAGTAGTAATATGTAGTAAAAACAGCTTCTAGCAAACGAAGTTTGGCCCTCAAGGGATAGAAATTCTAAATATTTGACTTAATGATAGCTGTGATTTCAAATCTGTGTTCTTTTAATCTGTAGAGATTATTCACAGGATAGGCTGTTTATGAGAGGGTGGAAGACTCCATTCTTTTCTTATTCTTTTTTTTTATAGGAATGGTGTGAGAAAATGAAATAAGAAAGTGTTTAGTAAGCATTGCCTCATTGGTGTTACCAGGTATTTTTAGAGAGGAATCGTATTTAACCCAAGAATATATGTTTGGATGAGTTGTATTCAACTCTTCCTATTTCTCTTATAAGGTAGGCAAGCATCAGTCTATATATAAATGTGATGGTACTACTGATATACCTTGGTTTCAGTAACTGGACTTAATTGGATAAGCAGCTTGAGCTCTGGAAAGGACATTACAGTTGTAACAGTGAAATGAGTGAATTTGGGTTCTTCCTCAGCCTCCGAATTGTTCTGTCACTGTTTTCTGAGTAGTGAGCATTACCTTTAAATTAGAATTATTACAATGGGATCCTAAGTTTATCTCAATTTGCAGAAAGTATGTGGAAGTTTTGTAGGTTTCATGAGTCTTTATAATCAGTTCAAAGATTCTGTGCAGAGTTGTTCAACAGATAATTGACTGCCTGGACATACATAACTTTCCTCGTACATAGGAATACAGGTGATATAGCTTAGAGAAAAACAAACCCAGAAGTTGTTACTTTGAGATGAGTGACATGATAAATCCTTTTGACATTGCTGAATGGCAAAGTTTTGTTGTTTATGGAAAGTTAACAAATTAGGTGAAGTCAGTACTTGATTTTCTTATGTGGGGAATAGAGGAACAAAGCAACTCTTCTGTGGGTAACTTGTAAGAAGAGATTAGAGGCTTGGGTCATCTGGAGTAGCGAAGAATAGTAAGCTACCTTGCAAGTATGCATGTTGTTGTCCCTGGCAAGAAGAGAATTATCTACAAGGTATACTTGTCAACAAGATTAGGGGGAATTAGGCTTAGAGCAGACACACTTAAGCACTTCAGCCTCTGGAAAGGTCTTGAGCGAGTTCAGCAAAGGGACTGTATTATTCTTGAGAAGCCTGCCTTCAAGAACACAGTAACATATTCAAAAGAAAGTGAGGTAAGCATGAGTTTGGCTTCTACCTATTTCTTCACAGCTATGGTGATAATTTGGAAAAAAGGAGTGTGGAATTTGAATAGTGACTTTTTTTTTTTTTGCATGAGGTTTGCTTGATTTAGAAATTTAGTAACTTCTTTCAAAATCCCAGAAATAAAAGCATCATCCATGTCAAGCTTACTGTTTCTCCTAGAAACCTTCTTTTAAAATGGGGTTAAACACCTTTAGAACATGCTGAGAAACAAAAATATATTATTTCATGATATTCAGTTGCACTAGTTTACGATGAGCATAGATCACATATTAAATGGTCTCTGCTTGTTATTTCTGTCCGTAGTATGAATAAATCTGTATGAAAATTTCCCATGTGTCGAGAGTAAGAATAGATAAAAATATTTTTCCCATACATTTTCCTGACCTTACCTGTTCTTGCTCTTTTAAAGATTTATTTTTTTTTAATGCTAGGTGCTAGTAACCTCTGCTGATATGTATACAGTATAGCTGAAAAGTACACAAGAGGATGGAACCCTCTATTTTTCCCCATGATGTCATTTCTGCCATAAATTTAATTGCCTAAGACTTAGTGTAAAAGAAATAGAGCAATAGCCAAGTTGGTTGGCTGGTTGTCCCATAACTTCTACAGTCTGCTTCAGAGAACTTACTGTGTTTTAATGCCCTTGGTTTCATTAGGATTTTCATTTCCTGAGTGTTAGTGAGTTCAGTCATGTTGGCAGGAATTAGAACTTCCTGTTGATGTTGAATCAACAGAGACTACAAAGGGAATGTGGAAATCTGGTTTAAACAATTCCTATGGATGCTGTCAGAAATGCAGTTAGTTCAGAGTTGCTTGGAATGCATAGCGGCTAACTTGTAGCTCTAGAAGTGTATCTAACTTCAAGATATGAACTTACCATATGAATATATTACAGATGGCAAAGACATCAAGTGTTGTGTGCATTCAGCTACTAATTGTCATGCAGCAAATATTGAAACATGAGTCCTACCTAGGAAGTTACTGAAGGTCAAGATCTGTAGAAGCTGCTTTAACAATAGTAGTTAAGTTCCTTGAACTCCTTGTTGCCTGTGATAATGGAGACAGTATCTTGCATGTAGGTGTAAAGGTTTCTGTAGTGTTGGTAAACCATTTTGAAGTTGTTCATTAAAAGGAAGCTTTCCTTAAAACATTAGTGAGTGATTGTCTTGATGTGGAATTCACAAATAAAGCATTTTAGGAGCTTAGCTGCGTAGTAGGTAGGGTAGGTTGTTATGTACATGTATGTCTGACTAACTGTATGATAAAGTGCATTTATGAAGTGACTCTGAAGATTGAGTTCTGTTAGTATGTTTAGTTAATTCTTACAGATAGTGAAGGAGTTTGGGTTGTTCTGCCCCTGCATAAAGTGGGACTTGGAAAAGAATGGGAAGCTAAGGGCTGAGGCAGAGTACTCTCCTGAAGTTGATGTGAGAGTTTCTTCTGTGACAAAAGTATACATATAGTTACTGTGCTAGGCCTTTCAAAGTGTAATGGAGGTTTTAGCTGTGTGAAGACAGATGCATACCTGCCAGTTAAGCTATAATATCCCATCAACGAGGGAATGTGACTTGTGTCCCTTCAGCTTCTTATGTGGCTGTATCAATGTTATTGCTTCTGTGTTACTGCAGAAGACACTCAACACTATTAGGCTGCTTCATCGGGTTTTGTCATTTGCAGTAATACCTTTCAGTGCATGCTATATTAAGCAATAAGGCACAGGCATGAAATAAGCTTGTATTATTTGTTTTAAACTTAGTGTGTGCAAATAATCCAGAATAAACCTACAGGGTTCAGTTTCTGTGAAGTGATCTTTCTCAATATGACTTTTTTCTTAGGATTAGCGTTCACGTCCTTAGGCCTCTTCCTGTTCCATGCAAAGAAGTTTTGTTTCATTTAAATGCGAGAGAATTGTATTGCATAGTGCACAAACTCTGGCAGAAATAAATTGGCGCTATTTTAAGCTGTGTCTTACAGGAGAATGTATCTGCTTTGACTGACATAAGATTATTCATCCTATTACATTTTTAAATAAAGCTGCATGTAAATCTTCAATGTAGTTACCTGTAACTGCAGCTGGAATTCTGGTGTCCTGAGTCTTTATCTTAATCCTGTCATTGGGTTGCTGTGACCTTGAGCAGAACACTTCAGTTTTGGATCATAATTTCTTTCTCTGAAATAGGAACGATACCATCTCGAAATTCTTTGTACTCTGCCTGGAGAGGCTGGTATTTGCTTAGTGGGAAACAGGTTTATATATTAACTTAGGGAATGGCAGAAATGGAACTGGATATCAAAAAGCTAAAAGGTCTGAAAATTTGCATTTTATTCCTAAGCAGAGTCTTTAGAGTTTCTTAATTCCTTTATGACAAGAGTAGTGCATACCATTTCACAATGTGTGTGAACTACACAGGAGCTGTAGGCAGCAATGACTGCATGCTAAAAACTGTAGAGACACCCAGCAACACAGTGCTTTGTCTTAAATGTGGAATGAACAAAACATCTTGGGCAACAAAAGAGCATTCAAAAGAAAAGAAGGTGGTCATAGGATAATAAAACACACTTGATGGGTTTTGTCTTAACTGGATTTTGGACTAAGCTGAACAAGCAATCTTAAAGGGGCTTAAAGATGACCCTGGCACCAGAAGAGAGAAAGGAGACAGTTTCACAATGAAGTGAAAGGGCTTTGAAGGTTGTGTGAATGGAGGTTTTGAGGCAGAAGCTAACTAAAATTCCTTTTCTAAAATGCTTTGTGTTTCAGAGGTAAATTTGTAAATGGTAATATGACAAGATCTGACATCTGTTTCTTGAGGTCCTCGGTCTGGAATACTAGCTACTATGAAGAGCTGTGAGAGAAGTCTGGTTATGTGGGATAGCAATATTTAGGGAATGTTGAAGTCTTAACTCTTTTGAAACTTCTTTTCTTTCGACAATGATTTTTGCTCTACTGCTTTCATTTGCCTTCACCATATGTGCTCTGTTACTGTGACTGGATAAAAATTTGGAAGTTACCCTCATCTTTCTCCTTGGGAAGGGCTTTAGGGAAAAAACAAACTCTGCATGCTTGCAAAGATAAATAAGCTGATTAAATCTTAACAGAATAATATGTAAATCTGCTAGCAAAGCATTTGCTTTATTTAATAGTAAATGGTCAATTCTGGCTAATAAAATGTTCTAAAAACACACTACCGGTGTTTGTTTATAAAGTCCAGGTGCTCTATGTAACATTAAAAAATGGAACTAATCATCTTGTTCTACAATAAAAGATAAACTTCATCAGCACATTTCTTCGGTATCTTATATTGGTATCAAGCTGCGGAGATATAAAAACAAATTTTAAGAACAGCTGAGTTTTAGGCATGGAATGCTAGTGAAAATGCCAACAATATTTTTCTGTAACAGTGAATTTTAAAGTTAAGTTGTATGCTTGATGGAAAATATCTATATGCTTATTATATTGGAAACCAGTCTAATAGTTGAGGAACTCCATAGGCAATAGTTGAGGGTGTTCAGTGATAATTATATTTTATTGAGCCTCTATCTTGCTGGCTACAGAGTACAGCAGACAGAGGGATATATGTTAGTAGTTTGGTGCTTACTGGTGCTAGGAAAAATAGAGTCTTAGAGGGGGAAAATGTCTGTTGGCAGTGGTTTCTCAAACTCCTCCCCATACCTAACATTCAAAAAATACTAGTTTTAATCTGACAACATGTTAATGTTAGAATCCGTTCTGGAAATCTCAGGGAGACAATTCAGCAATTGACAAGTAAAATCCTGAATGATTGTGAGTGATCTCCTTTTATTCAGATACCAGAACAGCATTTCTAATAAACCCTGTGTTATGGATAGCATTCATAATAGGTCTTTTTTTTACAGCATTTTGCAAGTGCTTGTGTCAGTCTGTAAATATTTAATGTGCTTATTCTTTGATAGGGGGATTGCTTACTCTATTCTTAAGACCTACAGAGAAGTTCTGATTTCTTGTCTAACATTAGTGTTATCTGTTGGTTCACTCTTTGGAAATTTAAGTTTATACAAAACTGAATCAGAAAAACACTAATGAAAAAAAATGCAAAAAAGAGGCCTGGAGGAAAGGAATAAGTCCAAATTACATTTTATTTACTGTGGCTGGAAAAAGCTAAGCACATTTGTGTGTGGTAACACCTTATTCTGAAGAGATTCCAGAGATATATTTTCACCTGTATTCCAGTACTTATAAACCAATCTGCCTGTTTTTCAAGTGCTGTTTAAGATGATTGAAAGGACTTGTCTACTCTAGTAATTTCAAGCTATGACTTCTACTAATTCTCATCATTATCACCTGTCTTTCAGATTTCTGGTTGTTTCAGAGGTGGCAGTGAAGCACACCTTTAGCACAGGAAAATGAGTGAGCTTGACCAGTTACGCCAGGAGGCTGAGCAACTGAAAAACCAAATCAGAGTATGTATTGTATCAGTAGATCTTGAAGCCACAGTACTGGTGGATGGACATTTGTGCTTCTTGAGGAGAACAGAGACGGACAGAAATGATGCATTAAGTTAAATGTTTCCACAATGTCAAAGTTAATGTTGTGGATATTTAGAAAGGGCAAGCACGTGTAACTGCTTCAGGAAATTACTTTTTGGTCTTTAATATTGCTTAGAAAATAAGTTACACAAATAATGAACAAAGTGGATTAGATCAAAATGAATGTTTAGTGAAGTTTTTCTGAGTCAGCCCATAACCAATGTTAAGCAACCTCCTGCTTAAAATAAGTTCAGTTATATGCTTATTAAGGGCTTTGTCCAGTTAGGTCTTGAAAACCTCCAAGGATGGAGACTGCACAGCCTGTCTGAACAAGCAGTTCCATTGCTTGACTGTCTTTGTGGTTAAAATTGTGTTACCTTTGTCTCACTTTGAAGTTTTCTTCTTTTTAAACGCTCAATATGCTCAATGTGTTTTGACAGCAGACAGCATATTATGTTCATGCTGCAGTTAGGATGAGTCCTCTCTGGGTGACAAGCAGAAATGCTTTCTGAACCTTGTTTTGAGGGTGCTTGATCAACTTGACAAAACAGAGAGAGAGTATAAAGAAATGTACAGAACTTCTTCTGATTTCTCTAACTTTCTTCTGTTGCAGGATGCTAGGAAAGCATGTGCAGATGCCACCCTGGCTCAGGTAAGCATTTAAGAGTTTAACATGAATTATGAAAATTTGTCTCCTTTACAAAAAGAAAATATATTGTAAGAAGGTAAGTGCAAATGAGTTGTTTTTGCTGCCTTTATAATTTTTTTTATTTAACCTTTAGGTGGTTTCTTCCAGAAATAAGTACATTGTTTATGTTTGTCCAGTTTCTGAGAGGGGTAGCCTTGAGCAGTAGTTTCTTTAAGAAGTGACTTGGGGCACATCTATGCTGCTCAAGGGAGAATAATGCAGGGGAGCTCCAGTGTTCTGCTACGGATATGGTAGTAGTACAGTTGTGTTACCATGATAATCTGAACCATAAGACCTGCTGGGGTTAACCTACTTACTAATTTCCACACAATACTGCATTTATGTTTGAACTGCTTCTGAACCTTTGCATCTTGCTGTACTGTCACATTTTGATCCTATTGGCTTGGCTTCAGTCAACATTAACTTGTGGAAAGGGAAATCTGTACTCTGTAGTACATCTCATGGACATATGGTGGGTTTTTTTTCTAGAAATTTTGTAGGAATTTAGACTGAAACAGATTATTATGGCATTGGAAGAGGTGGCAAGCCTTTGCTTTTTTTTTTTTTTACTAGATTTATTATGAATCAGTTGACTTTTGTCACCTACTTCAGTCCATTTGCTTCTATATTGACTATTAATCCTGTGTGTATGATTTAAGATAGTTGGTACAGAAGTGATTGATATCAGTTTATTAATTTAAAATGTCACTAACATACCAAGTAATAAAATGAAACCATAAGATATGTACAGTTAAATAAATGTTGGTATTACCTTTATGTGAGGCACAATGTTAAGTATTTTCCAGGGTGAAAGTATGAAAAGAAGAGGGGGGAGAGAAAAAAAAAAAGGTTCAGTATTAGTTAATGCAGGCGATGTCCACCAGGAAAGGAGTTTTATGTCAAGGAAACATTCTTACCTGTTCGTCTGAGTCCTGAGTCCTAAGCTTTGTTGATAGCCTTTGAAAAGAAGCAGAGATCTTTACTCAAATATACTTGCTGAAGAATTTTGTAATGTGGAGACGTGAGAAGTATGCAGACATTATCCATAAAATAAACTTACAAACTCTTGGATTTGTTGTGATGTGTACTACTTATAGGACTGGAAGTGTGTTGTGCTGTTTTCTGTTTTTTTTCAACTGGTACTTCTCTCTAGACTGGAGGACTTACTTATATTAAATTTGATGGTGTGAGGACAGCTAAACTGAGGATTGCTTCCTCACTTAGCTATTCACTTATTGCAGAGACTACTTTTATCTTAGAGGGGTTAAATAAATTGGGAATACTATGAATTTAATAATCCTATACTTGGAAAGGAAGGCCTTCTGGATGTGAAAACAAGTAATTAATTAATCCTTTAAAAGTGGAGACATGTTTAAAGCCTGATATACCTCCCCACACCCACCCTTCTGGAAAAAAAAAAGTTAGTCTACCACATTTAGCTATACATAAGTAGAAAACCCAGATCAAAGGTCTGAAATCCTAGAAGTCAACGAAGGTATGACCTGAGAAAGTAATTTCTGAGAGTCTTTATAAATGCGACGGAGAGGCTGCTTTCTTCACTTGATAGAGATGTACTACTTAAAATGATGTAACTTTTGATTAGTTAATTTTTCAAAACTCAGTCAATACTCAAAATGTGGGAATTTGGTCTGCATTGGAATGCTCATTTAGATGTAGTTGTGTATAATGTGATACTTTTGGAACTATGAAGTGAAAAATTCACTGTATGATGCTATTCCTATTTCAGATCACAGCCAATATTGACCCAGTGGGGAGAATTCAAATGCGCACTAGAAGAACACTCCGGGGACACCTGGCTAAAATTTATGCAATGCACTGGGGGACTGATTCCAGGTGGGTGTTAGTGATACAAAATTGGATCATGTGGCTTCACTGTTCTTTCCAAAGTTGAGTGCACAGGACTGTTATTTTTCCTGTTCCTACCACTAGGAACAACTAATTCCAAGAGAACTCAGACAACCAAGAGAATTCAGAAACACTTAATATCACTTTTTTCATTCTAATGTCCCTGTTTTTGTCATCCAAATCTAAATTTGGTGCCAAAATACCAGTCTTCATCTACTTGCCTGAAAAATATACTTATGGTACCAAATGAATTCTGAGGAACTGTGAAGATAGAATTGATTTCATTATCAGTTGTCTTTTTTCCTTAGATGCTTCCTCTTAACTACTGATGTTTGGTTAGAAAGAAACTAAATGATACTAATATCAGCTACGTTCGTTCTCTTTTCTTTACAAGAATTTTAAGGCACACTAATGGCAACAAATTTTCAAACTTCAGTTGCAAGAATATTTTGCTGCTTCCTTGCAGGAACAGATAAAAAAGGAATTTTTAAGTTACAAGTAAGGAGTTTGTAAATTACAACTAAGGAGTTTGTAAGTTACAGCTAGCCTCTTTCTACTCAGTAGAGATTTTTTAAGGAAGCTTAATGTTGTTAAAGTTACCTTCTTACAAAATTTGTGTAAACAAGCTGTGCCTTATGAAAAAAACTGTGTGAACTCTTGTGTGTCTGCATACAGTAAATACACTAAAGCAAAATAGCCAAGTGCTTGACAAAGAAGACAATATGCGTCATGAAGATGAAAAATAATTCATGATGTGTTATACTTTTAGTTTCTGAGTTGCATAGTACTTAATTAGAATGAACACAATTGTTAGTTTGAGTTAAATTTTGGTGTTTTGCACCTCAGTTTTCTCTGCCTGTGAAAGAAGCTAATTTCTCACAGATATGTAGAATTCATTGCTTCAGGTATCTGTTTGGCATATGGCTTATTTAAAAGATGGGGATTTGATTTCTTGTTTGGCAAAAGTGTTTCAAGACAGCTCTAAAATACAACCTAGAGTGAAAAAAAAAATAATGCAGAGAGATTGGAGTACTTCAATGATTGCACTGTATTGTTCAACTTGGAACTGGTCAGATGAAGATGCACAGAACAAATTTGAATACCATATTGGAGTATTTTATCCAAAATGACTTGTAAAATGCAGAGACAACACGAATTTTTCATGTCAGTGTAGCTGATCTATCTTTAAGCACATTAAAAGCAGGTAAGAGAGCTCTGAACAATGTATTAGGTACATCACATTTCAAACGTGATTGCTGGATTGGGGGATTGAGGTGGTGTTGGTTTAGAGTAAAAATCTTCCTAATGCTATGCCTTCCATTAGTGATATCTGTGCTGCATTTCATTTTAATTTCCATTGCATTTCAATGCTGACGTTCATTCAGGGGTTTTGGATGTCTTAGAACTTAAATTCCTGTTTTAAAAATAGGAAAAAGGAAAATGTGTTGATAGTGTAGATTCCCAAACTCAATGGGTCTGAAGCCTGTGTGTAGAACACAAAAACACTGATTCCATGCAAGTTTTCTCCCTCAGTTTTCAAGGCTGAGATGTTAGTTAAATGGCTGCAGTTTTTCCTGAAGTCAGAATGTGTTAACATGTAGGTGTTCCATCACACATTTCCATAATAGTTAGCACTGAAATGGCATACTTGCAAAATTGTATTTATAGTGCTAATAACTGAATTGAGTAATACTGCACTGTACTGAAATGGTTTCAAGTACCTTGGCCTTGATAGTGGAGACAAATGCCTTCACAAAGATGTTCCTTCTTGTCTTCCCACAATGATTGTGTTTACCTTCTGTTTCCTCTCTAGGCTTCTAGTTAGTGCCTCCCAGGATGGCAAACTTATAATTTGGGACAGCTATACTACAAACAAGGTAAGACTAACTGATATGTTGCTATGTAATTCAACTGTAAATACAAAGGAAGGAAATGTTACCTGTCATGATTTTGGCTGCATTACTTTCATAGTCCTAAGACCAAATTTTGAATTCTCCAAAACAATAAAGTTTGCATTTAAAGCATATAGCAGTGTCTTAAGTGCATTGTGTATGGAAATGTGCACCACAAATGGAAAACGATGAAGTACTTAACTCTAGAGAATGTTTTGATTTGGTTTGATACTGCAGAGAAATTGATCAACAGAGAGCAAGAAGTAATCGGCATGTTACACCAGAAGGGTCATATTTAAGCATAACCGTAATAATTTGTTGTCTGCAGTTAAGTACTGAAAGACCTGACAATATAATGGGTTATCACGTTCTGGCTGCAATCACATGATGCGGTTCAGGGTTACTTTTACTTTCATATTATAGCAATTGGTATTTACTGGTTATGGTTACTGTTATCAGGGCTAGCAACAATTCACATGTTGCCCCTTTGAGTTAGGTGACAGAGCTACTTAAGTCTGTTGTGCACAGGAGTATGGAACTGACTTCATTTCAAGTAAGTTTTTCCTGATTTAGGTCATCATAGCCTTAAAAACAATTTTGCCAATACACTTGAGCAAATGGCATGCTACAGAGGAGACAGAAGCAGAGACAAACAACTGCAGCAGCAACTCCTAAAGCTGGGACTATAGTTGAATCCCACTTGTGAAACTAATGAATCCATAACTTTTTAGTAAAGAGTAATAATACTGTTTGCAAAAAAAAAAAAAAAAAGAAAACCCCACACTTCCCTTTTTTGCCTTCATCCTCCTCCTTTGACCCCAGCCTGTAGGTAAATGTGATCAAAATTACTGTAACGACTGAAAGATAAGATGCTAAAATAATCACTGTATACCATGATTTCCATATTAGTATCTTCAATGAATGCTAATTAATCCATGGCATCATCAAGAGGCAGAAAACAGCTTTCTTATCTGGGGGGAATGGAATCAGAGGTTCTCACTACACTGGTGAAATTTTTACTAGAATCAGAAACAGAACTCTTCAGCTGCAGAAACATCCTCTTGCCATACGTCTTGGCAGTATTGATTCAGTGAAGTAACAATTGAGTTAAAACCAGAAAAAAATCCACCACCACCCCACCCCAAAAAAAGTAGAAGAACCCAAACCAACAAAACCCCCTAAAAACCAAACCACAAAGCCTCTGGAATTATAGGTAGCAAAGAGCTTGGTGTTGAAATAGTATTAAATTTGACTAGGTAGTACCCCGAAGCAGTTAATGCAAAAATACTTGAATGATAGTCTGCAGATGTTATTTTGGCAGTTGCAGCACATGTTGGAAGTAACACAGTTGTCATAAATATGATATTTTCCTAATGATAAAATAAAATGGCTCAAGGTGATTATTCCAATTAGTTTCTTGGTAGAAGACGTCCAAAAATGAGCTGGTGGTGTTTTTAGTGCAGGGTATTGTTTTTTTAACTGCTGATTGCTGCAGGATCACTGATTACTGTAGCAGCAGAGGAGCATACAGTAATCTTTACTGTTTACTTAAGAATTGCAGGAAGATTGTTAATATTGCACTAAATCTCACAATATGTATAAGGATATGATTCCTTAAAAATGTTACAAACAAATTTGAAGGATGAATGCAATGAGTTAACAAGACAGAACAGATTTAGCTTCAGTAATTTTTAAAATAAAGTTCTTTGAGCACAGAATGACAAGGGAACATGGGGTAGTTATTTAAATATGAAGCTTGATTGCTTGCAGTGGGTTTCCAAAGAAGGATTTAAATGGCAATGAAAGTAGCCATTTCCTTACTTGTTCGTTCATAGCAGAAGATCTAAGCCTGGAATTGGCAGTTCTGCTGACTGTAGTTGGAAGTCAATATTTTCCTGAACCTCTAATAAACCAATAGTAATCAAAGCACTGAAATGAAATAATTTAGTTTTTACCAAAATTAGTGATTAAACGGTATTCAGGAAAGGCAAATCTGAGGTTTTAGTTATGTCATTATTTGGTCTGACGAGCTATGTATGCAAGTTACCCTCAAAATAGTTTGATACTCAAACAGCCAAAGACTTTCCTTTTCACAGTTTTCTTCTTGTCCTTTTGACAAAAAGACAATGTATGTCTTGAGAGACAGGTGAAAAACTTCCTGGTGGTAAATTATCAAATCAGTTGTTTTGCAGATGAAATACATTAATGTATCCATTTCAGGTGCATGCTATTCCCCTGCGTTCATCTTGGGTCATGACTTGTGCATATGCTCCTTCTGGAAATTATGTGGCTTGTGGTGGTCTTGATAACATCTGTTCCATTTATAACTTGAAAACTCGTGAAGGGAATGTACGTGTCAGCCGTGAACTAGCTGGTCACACAGGTGAGTACCTGTTTGGAATGATCTAAGTTACCTAAGCACCTGGTGAAGAGTTAATAAATAAATAAATACAATTTCCTAGTTAAAAAGGTATACTTCACTGTGCACCTGTATTTCTCAGACAGGACCTTAGCTGCATACTGCCTGTTTCCCTCCTTTTTAAAAACTTTTTTAAAAGATGATGCTCTTTGAACAAAAGTAGTTTAATGAGAATATGTTTTAACTTTTCATGAGACAGCTGCCTTCTGATGGAGATATTCTTTAGTTGCAGATGTTTGAGTTCTCATTACTTCCTCTTCTGTTTATCCTTCTCTCCAAAATATAGTAGCTTAATTTTTATGTTCGGTTTCTGTTTCTGAGGTGGATTGATGAGAAGAGACAGGCAGACTTGTAGGTTTTGCCTGGTGAATTAGAATGTAAACTGTAGCTGCAAAGTTCTTTTAGTGACAGATGAAGCAAAATTCATCTTGTTAGGTAAGAAGGATTGTAGAAACACAGGTGTTAGAGTTTTTGAAGCAAGAAAGTCCCTCATGGTGGTTAAAAGCTAGTGTTTTAAGTGTGGGGGATGAGTTGAAAATTTTTCTTTCTGAACAAACCAAGAGACTCAGTGTCACAAAGTACCTCTAAAAGCAAATTCAGTGGCTGAAGATACTCTCGTTTCCTAAAGAATGTACAGTTAATGGAGATGAGCACCTTATAAGCAGCAATAGTAACCTAGAAAATGTGAATTGCTTTTGCATATTGTCTGATAATGGGCAGATTTTTTTTGTTTGTTTGTTTGTGAATGGGATCAGAAATTTTTCAGAGCAAAGCCCAGTGGGTGGTTTCTTGAACTCCTTTGAAAATTAAGACACTGGCTATTTAGTAGGCACTCTGGTATCTTGTAAAGTACTGGCATAATACTGAGCCTGTCGCACACTTCAGTAGTCTTCTGCATTCTTGTGGAATCAGTAATACCTCCAACAATTTGAGAAAGGGAATGAACTGTAATTAGGCACTTCTTCTAAAGCTGCAGCTCTGAAGCTGCAAGTTATCTTTGTGGTCTCTTTGTTTCCACGAAGAGCGTAATCCAAAACACAGCAAAACAAAGGTAGATTGCTCTAGAGGCTGTCAGCTTGGCTCCAGAGAAAATATCTAACAGTACTTTAGAGAAGATGTCAGGTGGGCTCTGTCTTGCTGGTTTTTCTGGCTGATCAAGCCTCTAACTATAGAGAGTAAAGAAAATGGTATAAAGACTGTTCATTAAAGGAAAATAAGGTTACTCAGAAATAAGTAGTTACACATTAATGAATTTCATAGAGAAAAGGTTAGATGTGAATTAAAGTATGCTTAATGCTATTTAGTTTTCTTTCAGCTGTTTTTCTTGAAAAGCATGATTTATGTAATTTAGAGGGATTCTGTACCCTCTGGGTGCAGTTAAGGGTAGAAAATGCAGTGTTGATTTGACCTTCAGATAGTGGTTGTGATGTGACCAGTAAAGTGATTTCTCAGAAGGTACTCTTTTTTTTCTTTTTCTTTTTTTTTTTTTTTCCCCTCCCTCCCACCTGCCCTTCAGGACACAGAGAAAATTGGAATGATGGTTGGACACAGGGAGCTTTGGCTTTCAGTATGTGGCCATGTGTGTATCAAAATACTGAAAGATATTTTAGCAATAAAAAGAGCATTACTTCTAGGATACTCTAGCTGCTTAATGGTCTTTATGGTTATAAACTGTATAGCTGGGAAAACATGGATTTTTACATAATATGAGAAGCAGAATTTTGCTGTAATGCAAGGGACATCAAGGAGTACATCTGAGACCTGACCAGTTTGTGTGGAATCTTCTCAAAGGAACAGTTTCAATGAACTGCTGTTCTACTGCAGAATTGAACAAAGCCTATAGCTGGAAGCTGATGTTTACAGGTTTTCATATTTTGCTGTATTTTGGATTTTCAGAAGATGTTTGTGCTTTGTGAAATAGAGGTGGCAGGCTCTATTTTTTTATCAGAGTTGTTACATTTTTTAATCAGAGTTGTTACATTGATAGTTTGGCATGTGGTACTTCAGTACAAAGATGGTTTGGAGCATTCAGATGAAATTTTTTGATGCCACTGTTGGGAAATGTCCAATGTATATGCTCTGTTATTTGTACTGACCAAGAATGTAGTTTATTTTTTCTCAATAGTTGTATGATACAGTTAAGGTCATAAGCATTTGTTGCTCCCGGATGCAGTGACATACAGATCCACTTTCTAAGAAAGTTTAGTGTGTACAGTGCAGGGTTACCTATACTTGTCTCCAGCTTGGCTGGTGGATTCCACACTTTTGCCTCACTACTCCCTCTTTCTCTTTCTCCTTCTCCTCTCCCCACTCTACCAAAAGAAAAATTGGCAAGGTATTTCTAAAACAGTGCCTACCCTGTTTGGTTAAGTTGCTTAAGTTTATTTTGTTCTGTGTTACATCTTTGTTTAGGTCAACATGCTGTGATACCAGTGTATCACTGTGCTAGTGTAATGGTTGAATTGGGCATGGTCTGTAAAGAGCCAAACTACGTTTTGTCCAAAACATTGGAGGTTCCTATATAAAAATTGTGTTGTGTTTTAGGCTTACATAGTAGTTCTTGCTGCATCTTCAGGAGAGGACAAAGCAATATATAAGAAAGCCGGTGTGCGACGTGAAGACCAATCCCTGGTCTTACTCATAAACTTTTCCTTTTGTTTTCAGGATACTTGTCATGCTGTCGTTTCTTGGATGATAATCAAATCGTTACCAGCTCTGGCGACACCACTTGGTAAGCAGAAAAATTTTTACATGATTGTTAGTAATAACTTTTCACAGCTATACTCTATTATTGGAAGGAAACTATTCTTTGTAAACCTGATGGTCATCCAGAAGATTAAATGTGATTAATTATTGTTCATATATCACGTTTTTACTAGTAATGGAAAAATTGGGCTTTCATGTTTGTTACCTTTGGCTGTTTAGTTATGCCCATGTTCTGAAGATCCTGACCCAATTCTCTGTGTTAAGGTGGTATGGGAAACTTTTTTTTTACTACAACTATTAGGCTTTCAGAAGTAAGTGTATTAGACTAATGGCTTTTCTCAAACTTGTTTAGTATTCAGTATTTATTACTCTGAAAGTCATATTTGGATTTTTCTAATGCAGAATTTAGTTTGTCGTTATTCAGAAGAGCTCCTAGAAAATAGTCTACAGTGACAGTAGCTGGGTTTTTTGAGGAGAATGTAGGTATATGTCTTAATAAATACTAGCTTCTGAACAAAAAAAAGACCTCAACCTTTTTTCATAGATTTTTCTATTATATTTAATTAAAAGCATTACAGTTCTCCCAAGCAGCAGTTCTTACAGCAAAGGTTGTCTAACAAATACCTCTCCTACACAGCGTCAGTCTCTTTGAATGCTCATCTATTAGTCTGCTGATTCTAAGTAGCTGTTGAATATATACTTTTTTTAATACAAAATGTTTCTAAATATGTGTTGGTGGGTTTTTTTAAAAAAACAGACAGGATTTGTTAAAATTATGCTCTTTATAAGAGAATGCAGCTGCTTCAGGAGTTATTATAGTAACTCTACAGTTGTCTGGATAACCGTTTGTCCTTGACATCGCTGCAGTTCAGCCAAGCTTCAAAGTACAGTCACCTCTTACTTGCCTAGTGCAAATCTGCCACTCATATGGGTCTGGTTTACTGAGAAATTACAGAAATTAAAAATCCTTAATCTTCCTTAAATGTTTAGACCTCTTGTTAGGGAGGTGATGGTGTTCTTTCATCCTTTTATACTTTTTGTTTATCACTGTAGTAGTGATTTTGCTGTCTTGGGAGAGTGGTGCAGCTTTAAGAATTCAGACATAATTCACAAAGTTACCCATTCTCTGTGAGTTTTTAAAATGAGAAATGCTGGCTTAGCTGTTGCTGTAGGCTTAGCACTGTTGCTTTAAATCAAGCTTGCAGTAGTACTGGACAATAGTTAGGGCATGTCATAAGAACTTTGTGTATGAACAGCTATGAACGTTAGTCATGAGTTTTTTTGCTCTGTTTTTCAATTTGAAAGCCTCAATATTTTAAAACTGAAGATGGCTTTTAAAATCCTCTCTGCACAATTATCCTGTAACATAGCCATATAGTTCAGCAAAGAATGTTTGTTTTTTCTATTCTCAATATATATTTTGTTAATACTTTTTTGAGTTTTACTTTTTGCAGTGATATAGATGAACAGGTTTAAACAAGAATTGATGTCTAGACCTTCTAATGGAGCAAAAATATGTTGATTTTTGCCTTTTTAATTATTCTTTCAAGTGCTCTCTGGGACATAGAAACTGGTCAGCAGACAACTACATTTACTGGGCACACTGGAGATGTCATGAGTTTGTCTCTTGCTCCTGATGCCCGGTGTTTTGTTTCTGGTGCCTGTGATGCCTCTGCCAAACTGTGGGATGTTAGAGAAGGAATGTGTCGGCAAACCTTCACTGGCCATGAGTCGGACATCAATGCCATCTGCGTATGTATCAACTTGAACAGACAACATGGGATTTAAATTTATATTTTGATATTTCTCTGGTCTCAGCTCCTAAGCATGTACTGTATGATGTAGTATTATGGCATATTTTCTTTAATTAATAGTTTTTGTAGCTGGGGAAAGTACCTGAAACTTGTACAACTTCAGATCTGTTGTGGTAAATGGAAATGGTGGCTGTTCTTCACATGCTTTTAATTACTTCACTGTTTTTGCCCATATCCCAGTAGCGGAGAGGTGTATACTATTCTTTGCTGCTTTCTTTTCCCACTTGGTTCATATAAAATGTTGTATTCAATGAGATAGAGGAATCAAGTCCGAAATAATGTGTCTTTTTTTTCTTCCCCCCCCCCCCCCCCATTAAAGTTCTTCCCAAATGGCAATGCATTTGCCACAGGCTCAGATGATGCTACGTGCAGGCTTTTTGATCTTCGGGCTGATCAGGAACTTATGGTTTATTCACACGATAACATCATCTGTGGCATCACCTCTGTAGCATTTTCCAAGAGTGGACGTCTCCTCCTAGCTGGTTATGATGACTTCAACTGCAATGTCTGGGACACACTGAAAGCTGATAGAGCAGGTAAACGTTTTTGGTTTTAAATATTATAAATGCAGTGTAACATACTGAATGTGTAAGTTGAGTCATATGTACAGACCTGTTACCGTTCCCTGTGTCAACTTTAAAACTCTGTGATAACCTGTTTTAGGATGACCAAAGTAACTTAATGATGTTAACAAATAAATTGGAATACTGCTAAAGGATAGAAGGGAACAACATAAGCTTGAGAACAGGAAGACTGCTATTAAAAACAAGGTTTTGGGGGTGGAGGACTTTTTTTTTTTTTTTAGACTTTTTGGCATTGTGTATGTATGAACTGTTCAAAGCAATTCAACATTAATGTTGCTATTTATATAAAAGAATTTTTTTTTCTGATACTTGTAGCAGTAGCTGTAGAGACAACCAGCAAACAACAGACATTGTGGAGATTATCTTTTGAGAAAATGAATATGAAATTTATGGTCCAAAGCTGAAGATAATTTAACTTCAGTTCTTTAAAATGAAAGATTTTATCATGGAAAAGGAGAAAAGGTATAAATTAGGCTGCAAATGTTTCGTTATTCTCATCAGAACAGGGAATGAGTGCAAGGACCTATTCTGTTGCTAAATAAAGTGGTCTAGGCTTTTAAAATTATCCTAGGTGGGTTTTAAAAGCAAACAAAAAACAGCAGTCAAGCAGAATGTTCTTCCACGTGCAGTTGAAAGGATTATTTGCAAGTACATTATTGGTGCAAATTTACTGATGGCTTTGAGGGGAGCATATACTGCGTGTAGAAGAAAACAAACACACATATAATCCTGGACTATACCAAAATGGTTTCCATTGGGTTTGTTAATTTCTGTCTCTAGCAGCTTTGTTTTGCCACTTGGACTTTATTTGTTTCTTCCAAAATTCATGGTAGTTTTTTATCAACGCTGAGAATTTGAAACTGTGGACACTTGGTTCATATATCATAAAATAGCATTTGGTTCTATTTGCAAGTTAATAGTGCCAAATACAATTCTATCAGTACTGAAATGCATTTTACGAATCAGCCTTGTCTGTGTGTTGAGATTTACAACTCGAAATTCTTCTACTTTGATTATTGAGACCATAAATACGTATATAAGTCTGTATGGAGATGAATTGAGAAATTTCTCTTGATTAATGTCTATATTAGTTTACAATTGGCTGTATTTAAGTACTGTAAAAATGATTGTGTTTTTTCCTGTTTTTTTTCTTTGAAAGACCTTCATTTAGAAAAAGAACAGAAGGAGGTGGTGATCTTGCTTACCTGTAGAAATGAGAAACAATTCTTTATACTGATCTCGGGTTATGGTCCATGTACTCATGAAGAGTGATTCTTTAATGCCAAGTTTTAGAACAGTTTTAAACAACTACATTGTCAAGTATTCTGCTTATTGAAATGTTCTGAGACTTAAGATTGCTCAGCAGATTTGACACTTCTGTCGTGCCTGATTTTATATTAAACACCTTTGTGGTTATGTATTCAGTTCAAATTGTATAAGACTTCTTAGTGCTGTCTTTGTTTTACCAAACTGCAGCACTTACAAATGCTGATTGTAGATTGAATTTTGAGATATTAATGCTGTTTCCGCAGTAAATTCTAGGTAACTCCTAGGTACTTCTGCTAGCTCTGGCAGCTGGCTTCTGTATCGCACTGAATTTCTGAAGATTGTATTGTCTCCTTCAACACTCAAGATTTGGCTTGTGCTGCTGAAGTGCACAATTCTGTGCTGAGGCTTAGACACTTATATGGATTTGATAGGGTCTGGAGATTAATGGTGTTACAAAGCATTACTGTTTTTATGAAGTATATCAGAAATGTTACTTCTTCAAACATCAAGAATCCTTGTGTATAAAGTAGTCATTTTTACACTGAGTTAACAGTTAAAAATATTAGTTTATAAACATACTTGTTTGTGTAAGATCTAAAACTGACTTAATTCATGTTCTGTATTGGAGAATAGTAAATGGAGGAGAAAAGTCCAAAACATGAATGAGAGTCCTATGAGCAGTGTAACTGATGCAGAAAGATTAATTTTAAGTCCGTCAAGAATATCTTAGCTCAGTGCTGTAGACTGGAAAGAGCTTGAACATAATTAGGTTTTCTTTTTACTTCCTTGAAACTGTTAAATATAGGCGGATAGAGGAAAATGTTGCCTCCTTTAATTTTTCTGTTAAGTATCGCAATTTTTTTTGCTGATGGTACTATAATTGAATTGTAGCATATCTCCATATTGACAAATACAGTGCATGTAGGAGTTTGTCTTGTAAGTGCTTGTAAACATAGTAAGATAAAACTAGATGAAAAATGCTTTCGTGTTTATAACAATTCAGTTTGACTTCTGATTTTACACATTAAAAAATAACTGATCTTTATCACTATCAAGAGGAAATACTAAGAGCTACGCAATGCATGGTTATACTATATTTATTGCAATGACATTGTCAGCAGAATTTTTGGGGCTGTGATTTCACAACTCACAAGAAACCAGTAAAGGTCACAACATGGGGAATACACAAGGAAAACTTTGGAGTAATGCATTTACTGAATTACCCCCTTATGAACCCACCCAGTTACATCTAAGTTTGTGCTTATAAAACCAAAAGCATTTAAAAATCTCAACTGCATTTGTTCAGGATTTTTGAATGTATAGGTTGACCAATTCAAACATGCATGCCTCAGTATTACTTGAACTGAAAAACGAAACCATCAAAGTAATGTGTTTGTTGCATGTTCTTATTTATAGGTGTCCTTGCTGGTCATGATAACCGTGTCAGTTGCTTAGGTGTGACTGATGATGGTATGGCAGTGGCAACAGGATCATGGGACAGCTTCCTCAAGATCTGGAACTGAAGTAGGTAGGTATCCAGTTAATTAAGGCTGTCCTTGATTGGTGTTCAGAATGCTTTTTTCCAGGTCCAAACAGTGCTGTTTTACTGGTGCTGCAAGATTATAGTTCAGATTAGGAAAGTCCCTGAGGAGAAAAAAAAAAAAATTAGTTTTGTTTTTTTAGAAGGCTATTTGTTTAATGTATGCAATGACATTTTTATGATGAACTCTTTTTGGCATATTTTATTGTCCTGTTAGGGATGACTACAGTCTTTTGAATCTGGGTTAGTAAGTAAACGGCACTCTTGAAAATGGTGATATAATTGCTAAATGCGTCAGTGGCTAGCAAGAGCAAAGCTTGAAACTTGATTACAGTTTATCAAAGTGCAACTCTTAATAAATCTTTCTGTGTGTCAGAAGAGCGGCGGACTCCATGACTGGAAGAAGTTTCCAACGATTGAAAATTAAAAATGATAGCATATCCAATCCAACCATACTAACTTGGACCCCCATCCTCCCCAACTTCAAAGGGCAAGATCTTTTCCGTCTCCTGTTGCTGAAATGAAGAGCACAATTACCTTTCCAAGAAGAATTTCTGTGTTGTAAGCAAAATGAAATTGTGCATTCCTTTTGGGACCATTTTTTTTTGTCTTGAGAATTTAAAAATGAAACACTATCATAAAAGCATGACCAGAAAATAAACTTGAGCATAATTGTGAAACAGTTAGCTTTCACTGTAGTTTCCAAGTTGAAGTTAAGGACTTTATCTCACACACTTGCAAATTTTAAAGTCATGTTTGTAGCAGGATTTTTTTCAAGTTTCCTTTTTTAATACATTTCTTTATGTATTTAATTGAGCAAAACAAGGGAGTCCTAGCCCAGAGCATCTGGGGGTTGTTAACGCTGTAAATTTAGTCCCTAATTTTTTTTATTTTATTTTCTAGTATCACAGATAATTGTTGCACAAAACTTGGCATATATAGGATAATGTTAAGCAGTAAGGTAACCAAGCACATGCTGTAAAAGGTAATGAATGCTTGTTTAAAGAATCCTTTCACCTTTTATGGATAACAAATGCAATCCTTGGTCCCTCCTGCCCCCCTCTTTTTCACCACACCAATTTTTTTAATCTGTTTTGGTTTTGTCCAATTGAAAGGGCAGTTTATATATCCTAACACTATCCTGTAAGTCTCAACAACCAGGAATCTCTGTTTTCGAAAGAGACCTATCCTACACTTGGGTATTGAGTCAATTCTTTGTGTATGAAATGATGTACAAATCAATGTTTTGAAAATAATGATCTTGAACTTTCTAAGTTAAACAAAAAAAAAAAACTTTTTTGATTGTTTGCCATATTGGGTGGGTTTACTCTTAGAATCGCATGCTGTAGAAATGCTAAAAAGTGCATATTGGACTAAGTCCTTAGATGTTTTTTCTTTGAAGAAATAACCTGTTTAAAAACTGTAACCATTGTCGCTGTATTCATTTATTGTTGCTACTCTGTGCATAAATCTATGAAGAACTCAAGTACAAAGCTATGCACGTTTTGGAGTAGCGTGATAAGTCACTTTTTTTTTTAAAGAAACAGCCTGTTCAAACAATCGCTGTCAAAGATTCTGGGGTGTGGGAGGAGGGAACCTAGACCATCTTCTTTATAAATCAGTTCCTCACAGCCAGTTCCTCTTGTAGGATGAGTCCTTTGCATCTGATCAGAGTCATTTTTGTAATGAGCAGGTTTTCCTGGCTTTCTTTTCAAATAAAATGTTAAAAGCAGCAGTGTTTGGACAGCAGATTGTTCTGTTAAACTTTCCTATCTTCTCACTGTATCCAGAAATGCTCCTTCCTAGCAGCAGTAGTAGCTTTTCTCCATTTTGTTTTTTCTGCAACATTCTGTACAAAAATGTGCTGTAATTGTGCGTTAGGCCTGGATTTGGCATAAAAGATGAATTCCCTCTTACTCTTTCATGAAACTACTCTGTAGAGCTTTCTCCACGCCCTGTATCCCTCTTCACCTTTTGTATTTAATTTTAAAGTCAGTGTACTTCAAGAAAGCTGGATGCAAGATAGATACTATATTAAAATGTAATGTTATTTAAGATGTAATAAAGCAGTTTGACATGAGTTTTGACTGATCTGTTTTGCAGCTTATTGTTCAATGCACAAAATGGCTTCTGGCAGGATTTGAATTAAGAAATAAACATATGAGAGAAGTATATGCTGCCCCAAAACAAATTGTTCAGTATTTTAAAATGGCTTGGATTTTTAATGGTTAATTGGGCAGCATATGCAGTGTGTTAGCGTGTATTCATGTGAAGGGATGTGGGTTTTGTTTTAAAGCTAAAAACAGAGTTGTAAGATGAACTAAAAACCTCACAATTTTTGTTATTGGAAAGTGTCGCCAGCAGGATCTGAAAATGTATGTGTAAATGTGCAATATATGGTCACGCTAAATGGCAAGTATGTGGAGCTTAGTGGCTGCAGGCATTTTGCTTCCTCCATTCTTAAATAGTTAAGATGGACATATCTTTGATTGCTAGAGCTACTTAAGAGCTTAATCAAAAACTGCTGATAGCTCTCAGCTACTTTCATTTGGAGTTTGAGCTACTATGATTCATGTGGTATACATCACAAAAATGCTTTGTGGAATATAAGGGTGTAACATCTGAAGTAGGAAATCAGAGCAAGGTGTTTAGTAACTTCTTTTGAAACTTTTGTGTCCTTTAATAGGAAAAGAATTGAGTGGAACATCTTGTTATTGCCATTTGAGGATCTGGCCAAATAAGCTCTGTTGTCATTGTTAGCTGTCCTTACTGTAGGTATTGAGAAGGGTAAGTAGTTGTCATTTTAATGCTCAGTAAGAACAAAGTCTCCACAAGGCAGATTATATTTAGGGGGGGAGGAAAAACTGATTTTATATCCACAGAAGCAAGTTCCTGAAATGAGGTGTTGAAAGGCAGTTGGTTTAACAACTTGGTATTGGCCCACTTGAGGGTTTTGTTTTGTATTTTTAGTGGGTAAAGTCTCTTCTCTTGTTCCGACCTAAACAAAATGGATATTTCATCATTTCGCATCAACCAAGAGAAATTCCAGTGCCATGGCTTGGTTTCATACCAAACATGGAAATTCTCAGCCTCAATGGAGAAGCTTTCAAAAGCTGTGAGTATGGAAAATATGATGGTGACATTACTTAACTAGCAGCCTTTAACTGTGAGCTTTGGGGTTTTGGACTGCAGAATACTGGTAAGTAGCTCATGGCTGGAAATGCTTAAATTTGGGAATTCAAATCTAGTCTTCTCCAGTTCCAAATGGTATAGCTGTTTTTTCCACTCACGTGGTACGTTTTTATTCCAGTGGATATTTCATATGTGACTTTGTGCAGTCTATAGTAAAATCAATGCAGACATGATCTGTCTTACCTTCCTTAATCTCTATCCATATGTTAAATTACTGCTTCCTGCCTGTGCTGAGAATGCTTTTGCTGGCAATAAAATACCTGCCAAGATAGTAACTTCTTGTGCCAGGAGGCTAATGTGCAGTGCAATTTATTTCAAATGCAAACAGTTGCAAATGCCTCTTGTTATAGACAGTGCTTCTGGTAAATATGAAGCTTTAAACTATATTATTTAAATATCTGTATGCTTAGTTATTCAGAGAGCTGTAACTGAAGAAAAATGGGTATGCAAAGTGAGAAGCACTGAACTCTTGCGTCTTTGACTTTGGGCCAAGTCTTTGAGTTTTGAATGCCTTTAATTTTAGGGTGGGCTTGGATCAGTACTCAAGTCTAAGTGTAACTTTACCTATAGCAACCATAGTTAACATGGTAGCTCCTCCTGCAGGCTTTGAAAGAATTCTGACTTAAAAGATAATTCTGGCATGTGGTTCCAAAAGACCAGCTTCACCTAGCTGCTGGCAAATTTCTAGAGCAAGGCTTCATAAACTGAGAACACTAATAATAAACTGAGAACGGTTTGTCTCTGCTTGGTCTTAGTGGCAGCGCTTGCACTTTCTTGCATGTGGGCTCCTGAGCATGTATTAGATATATGAAAGGATGAGGAGTGGCGTCTTTGCAAAGGAGGATGGAGTAAAACTTTACGTGTTTATGAAGCATGTTAGATGATGAAAGTGGACAAGACCAATGGACCTAAGGTATTTGGATAATGAGTGGGTGTGGAGGTGGGAAAAGGAGTTACAGTTGTCTGGTCCTGGCTTGGAAAGTGTCATGACAATAGAATGGACTTCCATGGGATTGGAATCCTCTAATGGAGCTGGGGGGAAGGAGACAAGTGAAGGATGAGATAACAGATTTCTCAATCTCAGTACCTAGACTTAAGACTTTTAACTATAATGTTTTCTGTGCCCCCCCCTCATGGCCTTTAATTTCTTAGTGAATTAAATGTCTTTTAAAGATTTGAGGTTCTACTGCTAGTAGAAGAAAGGATCCAAGTTGAGCATTCTAACTTTTGACCATTAAGTGCCCTAGAGTGTATGTTCTAAATCAGCTGTGAAACATACTTAAAAGTTACTGATTGAATCATGCCCTCTAACACCTAAAAATAGAATTATCTGGATTCTGGGAAGTGGCAGAGTAAATAAAGAATAATAAAACCTGTTACCCTTGCTGAGTTCTGTGTAACTTGGTCTGAAACAAATCAGGATCCTGTGTGGTATTATGATTAACACTTTTTAGTGTAGGTTGTAACCATGAATTCAGATTTGAGGGAAACAATAAAAGAACCAACTAATGAACAAGTTCTAACAGCAGTAGGCTATTTTTGCAAAGTGATGCTCCGTTTTTATTCTCTTCATATAATCTTTAGAAAGTTTGCTTCTGCTTTAAACGTCAGGCTACTCAATGGATCTGAGCTGAATTGGTCACTTCCTATCTATATTACATTCCAATGTGTAATAATTCTCCTAAAGTATGTGAAAAGTTGAGTTTTCTCTGGTTTAGGCTTGTATGAGAAAGGGAGGAAGAGGAGCTGGAGAAATTTTGGAAAGAATAAACGATAGATTTCAGTTCCACTGTTCTAGAACAGGGATGCTCGGGCTGTTCCCTTGTCACCCCTGCTCTGAATGGCCCTGTTGAGTGCAAATTCCCTGTATGCTCAGTAATGGGAGCAGACATCTTGTATCCTGAATGGCAGCTGCTTGCATCCTGTCAGATGTGCATTTTTCTGGCAGTGTTATTTGCTGATTTAAATATTATTACTTTGGTCCAGCGTACCTGATGAGTTAAAAAGTCCTGCTCTGTCTCCTTCTGGTCTTTTCTTAAACATTACTGGATGCTGTCTGTCTTTTTTTTTTTTTTTTTCCCTCCTTACTCTTTCTTGTGAAACCTGATCCACTGGTAACTCGAAATCCATGGGTCTGCTCTGTCAGTCATTTGGACTGAGAAAATGAAGGCCTTGATTCTGACGTTGCTGGATGTTGTTCCAAGGTTAACTGCTTCTGTTGAACCATCTCTCCAGGAAACACTGTTCAGACAATCTGTGGTTCCCATTTCCTGATGGGAGACGGTACGTGACTGGTTGGTTTCTGGCCGCCTGACCACAGGGCCTCACGTTCAGATTTCTACTTTGCTGCCAGCTAGTCTGTAACCCCTGCATATTTAAGAGTGTTGAAATGCAGACCAGAGAGAAGTTTTCTCATGTAGCACTTACTCTATGGGTTAAATCAATTCAGTGAAAGCAGGAAAGCTTGAGCTCTCGCTTCCCATGGTGATTCTTAAACTCTTGTCAAATATTGAGAAATTGTGGGGACCCAGATGAAGAGCTGGTGTTCCAGAGCAATTCACCTCTGATAATCCGGGCCCATTCAAAGTATGTTCGTTAAAGGAAGGTGAAGTTGAATCATTCTGAAACTGTCTACTCAGCTTTTTCTTCAAATGCCAATACTAAAAAGCCTCCAAGGATTATTTTGAAAGTGTGTATGGGATAGTGACACAGACTGTATTTGTAAAATTACCCAGTATGTCACTTAAATGGGGAAAACAGAAGCCATAGAAATGTGAATAAAAGCTGGGTGAACTTCTCATTGCTTAGAGAGCTGGCTGCTAAAAACTCACCCTTTAGGAGCACAGGACCCACAAAGTACTCATTCAAGTAATTCCAGGCTTAAACCAAGTCAATTTTGTTATAAAATAGAACAAAGAGAATCTTCTTTTCCTTCTTTAATTATTCATAAGCCATTTGTTCTAGATGAGTGCAGTGAGTTGTGGTTGACACTGAGAGGTAATCATCTGTGGAGCTGGAAGTGGAAAATGAAAAGTTTATTTTATGTAACAGATTTTTACATGGCAAAATAGATAAGGCAGGAAAAAGTCTGTTAAAAAGGATGAACTATTCAAGATGGTAAAATGCTGAGTTTTCATACAAATTTGATATTGAAGTACAAACAGTGCAGCTCCATCTGGTGGTATAAAACATAATGAAGATGGGTGGTCAGTGTAGAGCAAGCGTGTATGACAAAGAAGCTTGTGCTGACTTTGGCTGCAATACGTGTTCCTAGTGAGTGTAGCCCCTGCTTTGTATGGAGGACATCCACTGAAGATGTTCTGATTTTTCCATAAAGACTTATGAACAAAACAAGCTTTTTCTAAAGTTTACTTTTACAGGGATTTTCTTTTCTATTTTTTTACGTAAAAACTTCAGGTGGCAGAGGTGGAGAGGTTAAAATCAGCCAGTGTTAACTGGAGCAGGGTCTCTTAAACAACTTCAAATCCAACTCTTATTTAGAAAATAATGGATGGACATCATGAAAAGCCTCAGTAATTCCCTGCATGTCTCTCTGCCCCCTGCCCCCACCCAATATTTCTGAACTCTCTCTCAACATTTTTGACACACCCTGTCACAGCTCTAAGCCCAAGTCCTTGTTCTTTTCAGATTTCCTCCTCTGCTTTATGTAGGAATTGGGATCTGGAGTTTATAATGAAGATAACATTGATTGACAAGGCATTCATGCTAAGATCGGGCTCTGATGTCCGCTTCTATCTAGCAGTGTAGTGAAGTACCTTTCTGCAGTGGAAATGAGTTTTGCTATGATACATACTATTCTTGTATCTGATAGAACCATCACATAAATTCCAAGTCCTTGTTTACAAAAGCAAACATATTTTAAGATCTACAGAATTCTAATATTCAGTTTTTGTCTCTTTTGCAAAATAAGGATTCATGTTGAGTGAAGAGCAAGTAGGCAGCAGCAAATCCTTTTTTACACTGGCTGGTGCTTGACAGAGTGAGTCATACTGTAATAATATGTAACTGCATATATTTATCTAAACTTTCACTGATTTTTCATCATAGTTCCTTATCTTTTTTGGTGATTTACTTTCTGTGATATTATAAACAAAACTGAAACAAGGTCTGATGGGAATAACCATATTTGATCCTTGGCTCCCTGAAGCTGGTGATTAATCCCATGGAAGAACAGGACAAGATTTAGAGTGAGGGTCAACAAGATCTGACATTTAAAAGTACTCAAGCTTTATAACTGCAAGTTATTTTGCACTGTGTTCTCTCGTACACTGAAAGTGCTCAGAATACCATGTTAGTACCCAGATGACATTAAATAGTGGTTGAAGTGGTCTAGGTACAGATTATGGTTCACTTCATGGAAGGTTATTTCAGCCACCTCCTTACACCAAACAAAAATGTTTAGAATATGCTTTCTTGTATTTTTTTTTCTTTCTTTTTTCTTTTTTCCTCTCCCCCTGTAAACCAGCTTGTGTGCTTTGCTGTAGGATGGTCTGCAGACCTACAGAAGTTTTACAAACCCATGATGTGAAATTAGAACTATTACCAAGCTTCTACATTTCAAACCCATTTGATGATATCACAGTTACTTACCTTGAAGCCTAACTGTTGAATCGGAGTCATAGTTAAAGCTGCTGTCTCAGTTGCCCTTCAGTACATCAGAAACCAGATAACTAGGGAGCTTTTTATATTTTCAGAACCAACCACAGGAGTCCCTCTCCTGCAGTTAAATAGGGGAATACCTTTGTTTAATTCTGTTCTTAGTGGAACTGACTGTATTTAAATAATACAAGAAGCTGTGAGAGTTTCTAAATAATTCTATTTCAGAAAAATAGAGAACATCAGCATCTGTATCACCTATGACATGGGATGTAGTTTAGGTAATACAGACAAACATGCATGTTTGTTAAACCTCCCTTAGCCTGTAGGTGCATATACGTACTGAAAACTACCGAAGAGTTTCCAAGAGGTTCTAATCCCCAGAACAATCAAAAAAATTCACCAGTCACAAAGAAGAGAAGTCCTACATATTGATATAAACTTCTCTACTCCTGTGGCATTCATAGTTCTATGCCTGCATTTACCAATAAATTCTTGCCTGTGGACCCTTCTCTGTGAAAGTGTGGATTTTGTGAATGTATTTAGATATTTCATTTCCATCACCTAGGTTGAGACATATTACCTCTACCTCTCCAACTGCAACAGGAGCAGCAGGATGTAGTTTGTGTACTTAGTTTGAGATTCTAAATCAGGAATGGATTCCCTTCCATCATCAAGTAAAGAAAGCCTAGGAATAAAAACCCCTTCAAATAGTATCTTTCAACTCATCTTCTTCAGAAGGGCTTGGGAAGACAAAGTTCATTCCACCTTCTGGCAATAGAAAAATGAAAATGATAAATCAATGGTATTTGCTGGAGCTGAAGGCCATCCATCTCCTTGAGTCAATGAAAATTCAACCTTATACTGATTTGTATTTTTCCTGTGTTTAAGCATTTAACAATTCCTTTCACCCTGGTTTCTTCATTCTGAAAGCAACAAAAAAATAGGTTAAGAGAGGAGTCATAAGGTGAGACATTGGCTTCCCCTTTGGAACACCAGTTCCACCTTCCCTTTGGCCCCACCAGGCCTGTCCAAGTTTTCTTGTAGAGCATAGGAGCTGTTTAACTGTTAAACAGCTGCTGTTCTTTGCCTAGTGGGGACCTGAGCTCTTGAATGAACAATAAGTATTCAAGGAGTGACAGCGTTGGGAGTGATGGACACCAGTTTGCACTAATGAGAGATCTGGGAGATTTTCCAAGGATGACTGCATCACTTAATTGAGCAATTCTGTATTTTATCTGCTACTTGCATCCGATATGTGTTTAACCCACTGCATTCTGAAAAGCTTGTCCAATCTTGTCCCAGCTTCATGCTGTTGAGTAATGTGAAAGTATTGCCCAGGGTATGAGGTATTACTGAACTGTAAAGGTAGGCCAAAGAGCTAAGAAATTTCAGTGTGGAGGAAAATGAGTGAGATGCATTGGCCATGCTCAGTGGAAGCTCTAAAAAGTGATGTTGGAATTAAAAAATTATTCTGTTGAGCAGTTCTATCTTCCTCCTTCCATGGCTTATTTCAATCACGTGATAGCATCAGACATGGTGACAGGAAATGGAGCAATTACAGATAGACTTCAAGGAACAGCTTATCAGAATTGAAGGTTAAACTTTCATAAGCAAAAGGATCATTCTTGTTCTTTGAAGCTTGTCACAGTTCTATACACACAGTAACTTAACCAGAAATACCAGATGGGAGCCAGGCAGTCTTCTGACCTCAGCTCTGATACTGGTAAAAGTTGAAAGTTCCTCACCAAGTCGTAGAGCTTGAATTAACAGGGCTAGCTTCTTGTTTTCTACTAAAAACATAAATTAAAACTCTTGGGCCTGTTTTACAGTGCAGCAGCTGTATCCTCCTCCCCCTTAGGTTCCAAATTATTCTGCCAGTTCTTTGCACTTCAACCAGCATCATCAATTAAAATTGGTGGTGCACACTGAATGGAAAACGTGCAGTTAGGGTTAGCAGTACACTGCAAAGAACTTCAAAACTGTCCTCATGTTGGTTCTGAATAGTTTAACTTATTAATATACTATTTCTAATGCTTTACTGTTTACATTTTGAATGGCAAGCAGCAGCACTAGCAATAGCAGGCAGTTCAGCTTTCTCTTGCAGCTATATTGCAGTAGTGTGATGTTTGCAAAGAAGCTTGCTTCTTGGAACCATTTTCAACTTTTTTTTTTTTTAAGAAATCAAGAAAAAAATTCATTGCCGAATCTGCACGTGCCCTTTCAAACTACTTTGTCAACTTGATAATGCAATGCCTGCATATGTCTCTCCAGCTAAAAAGGCAAAAACCTCCCAGCAGATTTCATCACACTCCTGTGAGGAAGGAGTTTCCTCCATTTTGTATGCGGGGTGCCTGTGGCATGGAGATGCTTGTGATTTACACTTGTCATGTAATGGCCGAGTTGGAACACAGACTGGCTCCCTGACCTGGAGTTCTGTGTTCAGCGAGAGGAGTATTTCTTTGCGTTTGCTCTTCCTGTCTGACATCCGCTTGCTCAGGCTGATGAATCTTGGCAGTTGCCATCATTTTCCGCCATGCAGAATCACTCTAGTGAGCAGCAAAAGATGATGGCAACAGGATCAGGGTGAGATTAGCATGACATTCTCGTATTGTTGGAGGAAATGTCAACTGTTAATACATTTGGGTGCAAGCCAGGTAAAACACAAATATTCTTAATTTTACAGTTTATTCTAGTAGAGAGAGATAATCTTAGGAGTTGTGTTTGGCTGAGTTCTTCGCAGGACATCCTCTGCAATTATATCAAGGGCATTTATGAGCCTATTTCTCCTACTCAGATGATAGCCCTGTTTTTCTTTGGTATTGTTTGAGAGGCTTTAATGCTTTGCAGTATGGAAATTCAGCTCTGTGGAGGAAGACCAGACCATAAAATAATTGTCTGGGCTCTTTGAAAAGTTATATAACTGGGAAGCTGCATCACATCTGCAAGTTACTTGGATCTTCCCTTCCCCTCCTCTCCCTGCTCTTTTCCGTGTAACAAAGCCAGCAGCTTTCATTATTAGTCCAGTGCTATTTAGGATTCATTGGTGAAACAGTCTGCAGGCAACCCTTTTCTGAATGGCTGCCTGCACTATTGCTGGCTGAAATCCAAAGACTTGTGATCCTGATGGGAGAGCATGTGCATTAAAGACCTAATTCATTGCAGTGCCATGCATTATTTAGGAGCTTTGCTTGCATGAATGGTCAGGTACACAGTCTTTGGCTGCTGGGAACTGAAGATTATGCCATATGTAAACATCAAATATTGCTTTTCCTAGGCTTGAATGACATTTGGGGTCTGACTTCTGACCTTGTAGGCATAACTGTATAATTAACTATCATGTTAATTGTATCTAATTAGTTAGATGTGTGGTCACTTATGTTGAAATTTGAAATTTTGGTTTCACTGTGATGTTTGACAGAATGTGCATGAATTTCCTGATATATTTGTTTCCTTTCATAAAATAAGAGATGTAAGGGAACAAGATCCTAAAGTTCATCAGAAGCTTTTTCGCTATGAATTTTGATTCCTATTACTTGGTAGGCAGCACCCAGTACAATTAAAACTTAATCCCCCTGCAGCTTCACACTGCTAATATAACTGCCAAAGTAGGGAGTGTTTTTACAAGCTGTCTTGCCATAGGTGAAGGTTAGTGGAGAGTATTTCTTAATTTTATGGACATGTATAAAAATAGAGCTAAAACTTAAGCTCTTATCTAAACTCTTATCTACAAAAAAATTATGCTCTTGTGATTTGATATGTAATTGACCGTGTTAGGAGAATGTGTTTAAAACGTGGACAAAATAGCAGTTTGGATATGAGTAACATGAGGGTCTCAATTCTGCAAGCCACATGGTGAGGTAAGGTATTCCTATATAGACCTATATTCTGGCACACTTCTATGCACACACGGAACACAGTAGGGCATGATCTTGCAAATTGATATAACTGATGTATTTGCCTCCATATGATGTTTTGCAAGATGTCTTTCCATGATGAGCGCAAAAAGCATGCTAAGTCCCCTGTATCCGGCGTGCTGTACAATGGAACAAAATTTGACTTTGCATTTAATTTAATGTGTCTGCTGGCTTGAAAGTACCAGGCTACAGCTTCTGCTGCCACCTGGTGTTGATGTCCAGTTTAGCCTGGGAACTTGTCCCAGGGTGATCCATAATACTTTGCAACAGGGAGGGTCTTCCTAAATCTCAAGGTGTGGCCTTAGGGCAAATGAGGTACCAAAAGACAGGAATGGCAAGTGCCATTCCCTTATTATGGCTGGCTGTGCTGCTGTAGTTGGGGCGTACCAGCTCTGGATGATCCTAAACACCACAACGTGGTTTTCCTTGTTGCATTAACCCTGTGAGAACACTCATAGTATCTTTTAATGATGTGTGAAGATAAATCTTCACAATGAGGTAAGCTCAGGAGTAGGAAATGTTTTATATGTCTGTCGTGGTTTAACCCCAGCCAGCAACCAAGCACCACGTAGCTGCTCACTCACCTCTCTCACAGTGGGATGGTGGAGAGCATCAGAAGGGTAAAAGTGAGAAAACTCGTGGGTTGAGTTAAAGATAGTTGAATAGGTAAAGCTAAAGCCATGCATGCAAGCAAAGCAAAACAAGGAATTAATTCACTATTTTCCATCGTCAGGCAGGTGTTCAGCCATCTCCAGGAAAGCAGGGCACCATTGGGGTTAACGGTTACTTGGGAAGATAAGACGCCGTTGCTCCAAATGTCCCCCCCTTCCTTCTTCCCTCAGCTTTATATGCTGAGCATGATGTCATATGGTCTGGAATACCCCTTGGGTCAGTTGGGGTCAGCTGTCCCAGCTATGTCCCCTTCAAAAATCTTGTGCTCCCCCAGCCTACTCGCTGGTGGGGTGGTAAGAGGAACAGAAAAGGCCTTGACTGTGTGTTAGCACTGCTCAGCAATAACTGAAACATCCCTGTGTTATCAACACTGTTTTCAGCACAAATTCGGAACACAGCCCCACACTAGCTACTATGAAGAAAATTAATTCTATCCCAGCCAAAACCAGCACAATGCCCTAGCCCTGTTGTGGTCAACACCTTGGAAATGCATCTAATACAGCACTAAAGAGCATGCCGTGTAAGGTTCCTGGGATTTTTTTGTGCCTGTTAACTGTGGTTCATCCCTGGAGAAAGCCTAACTTTTTTCTCCTGCTCCACTTTACATATTATAAGAATGTTGTTCCAAAGCGGGTATGATGTGTTCTCCTCAAAACCTGCCTTTCAAACCTGTCAATCTGAGAGAAGAAAGCTCAGCATGGTGAAGTTCTCTGAAACTTGGGGCTTCTTCCATTCTCTGGTCTACTCATCCAGTAGGACAAAGCTTCTCTAGAGACCAGCTGTTAATTTCATAAACCTTTCATGGACTCACTAATATTGTCTGAACCTCCTGCATTGCTTTTTCTTATCATTCTAACCTTGATCCCCTGTCTTTGTCAGCTTTTTCCCTCTTATTTTTCCTGCTAGGTTCTGATTTATGTAGACCCATACCTCCTGGGAGAGAGGTGGACCCTCTTTTTCCACAACAGGCTTTTCCCACCAATTCTAAGGGTCAGAGGGCCTGACAGCTTCCAAGAGGATCCCACAAAAACATTGCAAACGTAACAAACTAGTAACACACAAAAAGGTGAACAGACTTACATTGAAGTTTAATATGATGTTAAGGGTCTTCATGTTGTCAAAGATCATCTGTATTTTTTTATTACATTGCTTCAATGAGTCATGTGATTCTATTCTGAGTAGAGAAATAAAATACGTAACATAACCCTATGAAAAAAGTCTTAAATTGTGGGATAGATTTTTACTCCAAAATAGGAGTGTCAGCAATCATACAAAGTCTACTAGTAATTTACTAGTTGCTAGTGACTTTGTGGTGTGTGCAGTAGGTTAAAGCACGCGGTAAGATGCCACTTTGATGAAAGATGGAAAGCAAACACTCAGGCCAGCGTAATTTTTCCAATACATGATTTATACCAAGAAATATGCCTCACTGCATGTTTCTGGAGACTCTTGTATTTAATAGTGGTTTGGGGATATACAACTGCTATTGTTAGGGAATAGTATTACAGACAATACTCTTTTGTAAAACCTACAATACAAACTCTTACTTCATCCTTCTGTCTCTCTTAGATGCCATGGCAAAACATGCTGTTTTCCTGAATCTTCTACGTTCATTTATAGACATGAAGTATGATGGGGAGATATTATCTCTTTTGTACTCTCAATCTTTACAGTCAATGCGTAAAGGAATAGCAAAGCCAACCTTTTGTGTGTTCCAAACTGGGCTGACCTCAAAATTATTTGCAGGAAACTGTCTGGGAAAGACACAAAAATGAGTTGCATTTGGCTGATGGCCAGTCTGCTGTCACAGAGATTGTGTATGTAGTGTTACTGAGCTTAGTTTAAAAGTTCACCTTTTGTGCTTGAACCCGTGAACCTTTTGAGCTTAATTAAAAAGTTCAATTAAGAATTTTGCACCGTCTTATAAACGCTAGAGGGCGCTGCTGCAATTTTAACAGCATTTATTTCCCGGTTTGTAGGATTTGGTGCTCCCTGCCCACCTCTGGGTGGAGCAGGGTGTAGTGGTGCGATAGGAGCAGCAGCAATTGCACCTTCTGGCACTACCTGTGTCACAGACTTGTTTGGGTACCCCTGCCCTGGGGGCAGAGAGATACCTGCTTCTTCTGTCCTGAAGTGACAGTCCCACATCACAAAGAACAGCGTATACCATTGCTTGAGCCTGTGAAATATCTGACGAGCCCCGAGAGGTGATTGCAGACTGTAGGAATTCTAATACTAGAAGCCACAGGGAAACTCTGGAACGAGTAAAGGATGAGAATTGGTACCAAGCAAGTGTGTGCAGGGTTGCATATATGATTATAGTGTTCTGCATTCATTTACACGCACAAGCTCAGTGTAAGGGGAGGCAGTCACAGCCATATTCATAGGCTGACAGCATTGCATTTACTGTGCCAACGTGTACACATTCTGCTGTGGTCATTGTAACTGACACAATTATTGTACCCGAGAAAGTTCTACATGACAAGTCAAACTGGCTAAAAACTGTTGCTTCAAGTGTTTGAAAAGGGAACCATTGACTTCGGAATTTCTCATGTATTTCAAATACTTTCACATTTTAAGTCTTTTAGCAAATAAATGTTTTAAAAAACCAGTTGCTGTAAAACTGAACTCGCAAAAGATGTGAGGGAAACCTTTGTCGTTCACTCTGCTTTCAGTAGATAATATGAGATTGAATAGGACTATAAATATGTTAGAGAACACTGAAATCTGTAGTGATTAGGTCAATTAGAGAAATAGTCCAGAAAAAATAGATGACAATTGGTAGATAGAAATACTTCCTCACTTAAAAGAAATAATAAAATGCAAAAATACAAGCAGGGGAAGACAAAGATAAGCAGCAGTGCCTCAGACAAGGATCACAGAATTAAAACAGATCCCCAGCTAAATATGAGTCAACAATGTCATGCTACTGCAGAAAAGGCTAACATCATACTAGGTTGTACAAATGGAATTATCCCTGCAAGCCTTGTAAAGTAACTTTCTTTTCTCATGCAGTAGTAGTTCCTCAGACATTGTAATTGTTGCAGATTGAGGTGCTGTTCTGCAAGAAAACACAGATAAACTTGAAAATGTCCAGAAGACAGCAATGAAAATATCAGAGATGTAGATATCATGCTACGTAAGGACCGTTTAAACAGTAGAGGCATTTCAATCTAAAGAAAAGAAGACTGAGAAGAAACATGGGCTGCTGAGATTAAGGGAATGTTTTGGGTTTTTTTTTTTTCCCATGTCCCTGATGAATAGAGCCAAAAGTAATGGGAGTTCAGAATGTATCAAGGAAGTTTTGCACTAGAAAAAGCTTATTAATGTAATAGTTACAAGTAACACTAAATATATACCCTTAGGTTGCTGTAGTGTTTCTACCCTTAGCAAACCTTAAGAACAGTTTTGGTAGATGTCTGATAGACATGACAGATAAAATTGATTCTGCCTTGAGGCAGAGGAATGTATGGCCTTTTGAGATATCACCAAGTCCTATTTTCCTATGACTGGGAGTTGTTCAATAATAGGCTTATAAACGTTATGTTGCTGATGTGGTTACTGAAATGTTTTCTGAATAACTAACCTGTTGTCTCACAACAGGTGAATACTTAGAGACAAAACAGGAAGTGAAAGCATGATTCAGGATCAGCCATGCTTACTGGAAATCTTTGAAGGTTAGTGAGGAACACTGCCAGAACTGGAAATGCTGGAAAGTTTATTCTCCAGCAGCAGGGGAAGAAAACAGCCAACACAGAAAACTAAAATGTATCTGTTAGTTTTAAAAAGGAAACACAGTCTTTAAGGAAGAGACAGTTAGCTGGGGCAGTGCGGCAGAGCCGTTTGTCTGGTGAGAGATGGCAATAGGCATGGGTGTTATTTTGTGTGATATTGTGGCTCTCTGTTTTGTTTTTTTTAAAACAGCTGCCTGACCACTGAATTAGGAAAATCACCTGGGAATGAAGAAGGTAGGTAAATTGGTGCCTAAGTGTAGCTACATGGTAATCATGATAACCAGTCAGTCCTACAAGACCAGACCAGTGCTTCTTTCTGATACTTTTTCTAGTGCAAATGTCTTAGGGAAAGGATAGGTTTCACTGGGGTCCACAGTCACTCTCAGCCTTCTGTCTGAAGTAGTAGGACCAGTAGTTTTACCCAATCTATTGTAAATGCAGGTGCAGATCTCTTGAGTGTGTCATTCTTTTATCTGAAGAATTACCTTGCTCTTTTCTATGGAGAAAAGGAACATCTAACTATAGAGCAGGCTGTTCTTTTAATATGGGGTATTTGGTAGGTATATTTCCTTTTGTGCAAAGGAAAAGGATATCTTCATCACCTTTCTGTGGCTTCCTAAGAACTAGAACAAAGGTTTTGAATGGAGAGGTTTTCAGATGCATCTGTGATCTGAGCATCTGCAAAATACAAGGGAGTTGAATACATGAAAAGAAGAATGTTAATAATGCTGGGGTATAGAGAATTCTAATGCAAATGAACCAGTAGTTGGCAGAGACTAGTCTCTTTTCATTTCTGTTTTTGACAGTTAGAAGGGTGTGATGTAAGGCTTATATTCAGAATTAATCCTATCTTACATTAAAGCTTTTGGATTCCACATTGGTTTCCTCTGCATTTGCGTTGTACAGATCACATCAACTGTTTTTATATGTTTCTGTTTTCAGAATTATATTTAAGTTTTCCCTTTGCACAGTTTTTTCCAAGGATTTATTCTGTCTTTTCAAGTCCATGTTGTGTTGGGATTGGCCTTAGTTTGGCTCACCTCTTGGTGAAAAGCAACCTGGCTCCATGTGACCTTCATCAGCAAATCAGGATACAGACACTTATTTTTTAAGTTCTTCCATCAAGATTTTAGGTTTATCAACCAAAAAAAAAGGCGGGGGGGGGGGGTGTCATGGTAATACCAAGTCACTGGTTAGAATTCTTTCTTTTGCCATTAGATAACTTGTAGGACAGCACAAACCTAACGGTCAAAGGAACAAAGACCCTCAATTACAAGAAAAAAAAAACTGAGGAAGAATAACTTTTTTAATCTGGGGACTGGCGTTTTGTTTTTTTTTTTAACAGTGTTTAATACAACAGTACACGCTCTCTGATAAGCCAACCACTGCAAAGGAGCACTTACTTCCAAGGATTTTAGAGCCATATAGTAAGACGATATCAATAACTTTGCTGATTGTGGACAACAAAGCTCTTAGACTTAGAACTGTAGAGTCTTAAGGCTGCAAGGAAATTTTTGCTCATGACCAAGCTGCAAATTGGCTGCCTACTGACTTTCAGAGCAGAAGTTTAAGTGTTAACTCATAATGAGTTAACAAACATCAGCTGCATTGCAGCAATTAATGTGCATGTTTGCAGTGCATCATATGACTACTCGGTACTTACTGCAGTCACCTAGTATGTGGCAAGGTTTTGTTGTGATAACCTAGACATAAGAATGAGTCTTCCATCTACATTCTCTTTGGAATGAGAACATAGTATTTCATACCTGTACAGCAACTGAGCAAGAAAAGCATGCAGTGATAAGTCTTTTGCTTGCTAACCCTTGCTGGTGACAAGAACAGGGTCTAGCCGTTTTACTTTTCGTGTCACCTGTTGAACTTGTGCTTCTTGCTATTTAAAAATCATTCAATAGCTGCAGAACGGTCTCCAGCTGTCAATGTGACTGATAACACATGATAACAAAGAGGAATTGAATGTAAAGGAACCATCTTACTTGTTTCTTTGCTGTCGCTCATCAGACTGTTTTCAAAGTTTGGGCAGTTATGAAAGCTCGTGACCCAACTTCCTCCATTATAACAATAAGGTGTTTATCTTACTTGTTTGACTTGCATGGCTTCTGGCAAGTAAAGGACCCAGAACAACCAGATTCCCTTGCTATCAAGAGCCAAATAGTAGCTGAAGTTGCAATTCCAGTATCTTTTAGCTGCTTGTTATGGTGATGGGGTGTGTTCCGATGATAGCCTAGGTGGTATAAATAAGCCAGTTTCCTTGAAATAATGAGAGCACTAGAATTCCATAAGGCCGGGTTCTGGCATCTCTCCTACATTCCTATCATAAATGTTGGAAGTACTGGTGGCTTGGGGACAGGTGGCCACTGCAATTGCGCAGACCCTCCCCAAACAGTCAGGGCGAAGGTATTTAATAGAAAATCAAGAGAAGTTTTTCCCTAGAGTTCCCTTTAGTGTCTCCACTTGGAATTGTGGACAATGTTGGCTTTGTCAACAGGAAAGTTTAGCCTAGTAAAGGTGTAAGGGGTATTTGACTTTAGAGGGATCCTACAGAAAACAGAATTAATTCCTCTAGCTAGTGGCTTGGCTTGAAATTCAGTGCTGCGGCAGTGTGCTTGCCTATCAAACACCTCATTCTGTCTTCTCCGGGAAAACTGAAGCCACTAGAAGCCTTTAAATTTTCCAATTAATCAAGCTGCTTTCCTAAAAAGAATCAAAGTCTGATGTGAATCAAGGTCTTTCCTCAAAAGGAATCACCACGTTTCCTGTGAATGGTAAAATGGTGTAAAAAGTAGATCTGGTTTTTAATTCTTATTTGTATTAGGGTAGCAACTGGAAATCCATAAAATACGGACTGCATGCTTCTCAGGCGCATGCAAAGAGGTATTTCTTGTGTCAGCGAGATTACAGTCCTGACAAGATTGAAAAAGAGGGAAGTAATTGTTTTTATCTGTTTTGAAGGTAGAAAAACAGACTCCATTAGTTGCACAGGGAGAGACAGGAACACCTTTCAAAACACCCCAAGCTGTATCCCAAGCCATTCTCCATCGATCTGTCTCTTCTCTGTATCCTGCTGCGAGATAGGAGGTAAGTCCTGGGTGCCTGTTTTGATACTACTCTTCCCATGTTAGATCTCTCCACCCGCTATTACCTAAGTTTTCTTTACTGGCTGCCAACAGCTCCCAATTCTATCCTGACATTAACAAAGACGATCTGTATTGTCAAGTGGATGGAGTGTGGGGCTACATGCCAACATTCCTGATTGCTTATCTCAGCTGTGCCACAGATTTCTTAACCCTTGTGCAAGTCAATTAATCTAGTTCAGTCTTTAAAATTGGGATAATGACATTTACGTAACAATTGGAGGTGTTTGTAATGAGCCTGAATAATGCATGCAATGCTGTGGCATACATTTCTCTGTCTTTATGTCAGTGGCTTTGTAGTCTGTGACCGTTGATAACTAGCTTATTTGTCGCACTCAAGTGCCACCATTTTCATCGGGATTTAAACTTAGTGATACATTTTTATTTTTCAAGACTCAGGAATTCTGAGTCATCAGAGACTGCTTGAAATGAAGTTTGAGAGGTAAGAACTATGTTCTTCAACCCTGTTAGGCGTAAATAGAGACAACTTGTTAATTGTCTCCTGTTCAGTGGAAATACCTCCTGCTGAAGGTAGGTTTGGGTTGCAGATGGAGACTGAACAGAGCCTCTCTGTATCAGGCACCAGTCTTCTGTGCAATTAGTCAAACAAGCAATAGCATTATTGTTCACTTATCTTTTTTGTTTATCTAAAGCCAGTCAAATTGTATTTCACAGAACTGAGACCCTTAGTAGAAAAAAGCAGTATGTTTTTATGCTTATTTCTCAATGTTACTGCCAACGTTTCTCTTTATTTTTCCCCGGTGTCTTTCCTGGGAGAAAGGAAGCACAACCTGGGTTAGAGTGCTGAGCTACACTGTTCTGATTGTGTAACTGGTATTAGGGAGAACGAGCTCAAAAGTGACATAAGACTCTTCTATTTCTCATGGCACTTCAGTCTGTAGATGAGGCAAGAGGTGTTACCAGTCTGTCTGTTATACTCATCCAGACCAGCAAGCAGAGCTCCCAAGGTCGCTGCTGAACCTGGGCAGCTCAGAGCTGCTGTTATAACTGTAGCTCTTTTATAAATAGGATGGGCTCAGCTGATTAGCAGTCTTATCTCTACCAATTAATGAGGATAAGTGTTCATCATGTTGCAGACTTCATGCCTCATGCAAAATGTTGAGAAACTGCATGAGGTTACTGTGCATGGGGAAAAAAACCCGCCACTTGGAAATGTTTTTTTTTAACAGCCAATATATATTCTTGTGGAAAAACGTTCTAGTGGTGATTTATCACTTTCATCTTAATGAATTTGGAAAAATCCATCCCAAGAGCCAACTCAAATGAAAATTTACTCCTTGGTTAGCTTTTGTAGTTAGTAAATGGGTATGGACAGGCACGGTTAACAAAGGCACTGTGTCCGAGCATGGTTCCTCTCTGCTGGGACATGTTGTTTTATTGCAGCTTTTAAGATGAATGTTTTGACTCTGTAAAACTTAGTGCTATATTCCTTCCTAGTGTCATGTTGTCCCTCTACATTTGAATATCTCTTTCAGCACCTGAAAGACATTAGAGTCTCCAAGATATCAATAGCTTCACAGAACTGTGTATCGTTTCCTTAATTCATTGCAGACTGGGCTCTTAACATTGTCTGGAAGGAGGATTAAAGAGAGATTGTGACTCAAAATACTGCACTTTTTAGAAAGTGGTGTAACATTGCCTATGGTATTTCCCCGTATGTAGCAACTGCTTCCTCTTTTTCAAGTTTGTCTCATCATTTGTTGACTGTCACTTCTTTGCAGCTCCCCAGTTTCCTGAAAACATAGATTTCTGCATAAAGGAAGAAGAAGAAAAAAATCCCAAATTGCCACATTCTCAAAGGGTGTAACTATTTCTCACCTTGTGGATTTATCCTGATATACAATCCAGCGAGCTACATGTATGAGCCTATGATCTCTTTAAAGTAGTATTGGTTGAAAACGCAATTTAGAAATTAGAAAACCTGATTGGTTTTGGTAACTGAAAGATTGTTTTCTTGTTGGCATCTATACAGGGGCCTGATTGTACCTCTGTTGAAGTTTGTGACAAAGTTGCTGATGATTTCAAGATCGCATGCACATGGAAACCAAATGCCTTTTTGTTTTGTTTCACCCTTGCTCAAAATTTGGTTTCAGATCAAGGACAGGCTGGAAAATGGTTTCCTGAGTTTCAGGAGCTTATGTTGGTAGTTGAGATTAAGAGCGATTCTGATGTAGTAAGGTGGCGTGCGTTCTCAAGCAAGAATTTTATATCAGAAAGAGTATTTAACTGATGATCTAAGGAAAGATTAAGGTGAAAGCTTGTGACAGTTATTGCAGGGTAGGCGGGTAGGAGTGAAGTGCGTGCAGACAACTACAGCTATAGCAAAGGGATTAAAAGGTGTGGCGTGAACTAAAGGGCAGAAGGCCGACGGAGCCCATTGAATGTACAAACCTCCGCCTGTCTTTAAATTAAACGTTATGGGTGAGATTACCTATGTTACACACCTGGCACCTTCTAAAACGTGCCATAATTTCAGCGTCCTGTCCTGCGCTTGCCATGGGCCACCTGGGCGATGACTGTCGAAGTCGCAGTATTAAGAAAAGACCAAAACCACAGCAGTGCAACCCCTGTGGCACGGAGAAGCCTGCAGTTTGCTTAGTCTGAGGAGGGCTGGGGGGTGTAATTCGAATTGAAAACAACAAGTGACCGAAAAGCAGAATAAAGCACTACCCGCCCTGTGGCCGCGCATGCGCAACGACACCCGCGCAGCCCTCCCTTTCCCGGCGTCGCGCATGCGCAGCCGCTGCCCCTCCGAGTCGGCGCAGGCGTGTGCTGCCCCGCCCGCTCCGGGCTGCGCAAGGGCGGGTCGCCCAGCCTGAGGGCGGTGCTGTGGCGCATGCGCGTCGCCCCGCCTGCGGGGCCGACGTTCCTGAGGAGGCGGGGAGAGGACGATGGAGGCGCGCAGGGTCCGCCGGCCCCGCTCACTGCCCGGGAGCGACCGCGGCCGCCGCCACCGCCGCCAGCACCACCAGCACCACCGTCGGGGTCGACGTGCCGGCCTCTGAAAGGGGCCGAGGGGCCGGGACGCTCCGCCGGGCGGGAGAGCAGGCAGGCAGGCAGACAGGCGGGGAGGGGGGGCGCGGTGAGTCGGGGGAAACCGGGAGGGCGGTTGCGCTGAGGGGAGCACCCCGGAGAAGCTCGGCCGGGCCGAGCGGCTTCCCGCGGCGGGGCCGTTTGGGGCTGCCGGCCCCTAGCACTGAGGCGGGGCGGGCGGGGAGTGGCGGAGCCCGCATCCCCCTGCGGCTGGTCCCGCCGGCCTGGCCCGGCCCGGCCCGGCCCGGCCCTCAGGCGGTCGTTTCCCGCGTTTCCCTGGAGCGGCCCTCGGGAAACTGCGGGCTGTCGGTTCTTTCGCCGGCTTGCAGGGAACGCCGGCAAACCCAGGAGGACTCCTCAACGGGAGCGCACCGTCGGTGCGCGCTAGTAACGTGAGGGGCAGGGAGCCCTGAGGTAGGATAGTTTTCCGAAAGGATAACAAGTAGAACCGCTTGATGTGGCCCGCGGTCTCCCGGTCACACGGGGAGTGTGTGTGTGCCAACCACCTCCTCGTTTGTTTGTCTGAACGTCCACCTGAAGGGATGGCGGTGAGGTTTAGGTTATTGGTGACTCTTCCTTGGTATTGTAGGGGAGTGTGGTGGTGTTTCCGAAGCGGAAGGGTTAACAAATGGACTTGTTTTCCCTGGATGTTTAACACGTGATAGTCATACTGTCTGGTTTTTAGTGGAAATAGCACTTGAGTATGTAATCAAAAAACACACTGCTAAATTTTAACTGCTGTCTGACCGCTAAATTTCAATATGGAATACTAGTTTGTTTTTTTTTCCTTCAGGCACACTAGAATATGAAGTTCTAAACTAAACCGAGAATGAAGTTTTGTCTACCTGCTACAGTTGTTTTTTTGGATGAGAGGGGGTTTAGTGCCTTAGGGATGGAGTCATATACACGTAACCTCTATTGGAGTGTTTTCTTCAGCAAGATATAGTAATAAACAATCTTCTCCACAGAACTAAGTGATTAAGCAAACAGGGGTCTGTAGCAATGAGACAAGTGATACCGTCTTTGGATATAACGTTGTCCTCTTATGGCCTAATACAAAGTCGATAATAAGGTACAAAATGAGGAGGTTTGAGTGGCTGATACAATTTTTAAGAAATTAGTAGAAATACTGCAGTCTTCAAGGCGTGTTAAAAGTAGTGTGAGTATTTGGTCAGGATGGACCCTGCGGTAATCCTCTAATCATGATGATTTATGGCACTGCATTTGACAGGAAAAGTTTGTTACAGAATAACAGATTACAGGCATGCTCATTAAAAAAGAAATTAAGTCGCTTGATAATTTGCAGCCTTATGTTCCTTTTGTAGCTGCTTGCATCAAAAGGTCATGTTTCTTTGTATGCTATTCAGTGCGATCAAACAGTCGAGAAGATGGCTTTTTAAGATGTGAGTGCACATAACTCTTACGTGGCCACCTGGGTGTGGATTGCATATATACGAAAGCTTAGTAGAATTGTTTCAGACTCCTTTGTAACTAGGACTCTTGCAGTCTACCTGGAGTGTGATTCCTTAATAATAGTTGAACAGTGTAGTAAAGCTTTGGGGATGTTATGGTATTGTATCCTTCTGTATAAAGATGGTTGGACGAAACCTCTGTGAAGTTCTGGTTCATGGGAACGTTCGTTTATAATGACAGAGAAGTTGAAGATGGGAAACTACAATAAAAGGTTGAATACATATGAGAGGTGACTCAACTGGCTATTTCATGTCACCATCACAGAAATTTAATATTAAATATTAACACTTTCTCGGTTGTCCTTCGTTCTGTAATGCTGAACATCTAAATAGTTTTTTGTTTTTGTTTTTTTTTTTAAATTTTGGACATGGCTTAGACCGGAGCAGCCTTTTCACTAGTTCGTTGACACATGCTTAAACTTTTTGGATCCAATCCTGGAAGCTGTTCAGTGATAGTTTTGTCCTTATGTCAATTCTGCTTATTTAATAAAGGTCTTATGAGGGAATGTTAATTAAACAGTACATGGTGTAAGCTGTAGTTAAAATATCCTGAATTGGAAAGTATTACACGGAAGGAATATCAAGTTCTTAGGCTGTATTTAGTAGGTCTGTACACCGTCTTACTTCCAGTTTTGTGCTAATCTGATTTTCTTTACTGGCAGCACCTGTCAGATGAAGATACTTCAAAGTCACTTGGAAACACACTTTATTTATTGTTTACTATAGGAACTATTGTTCTCTGCACCTCTTAGTTAAGGGTGATGCTGTGAAATAAGATGCATATGTATCAGCTGTGAAGTTACTGAGAACTAGTTCTCCGTGAACTGCTTTCACAGATGTTGCATTTCCGTGCGCTTTTTTAACTGTTGTAATTTTTATTTTCCTAGGCCCAGATCAAGCTCCTGGTGTTTGGATAAAAAGGAATGAGGAGTTGATAACCTATGTAATGGGAAGATGAAGGAAAATGATGTACTGTTAACTACCTGGGCTTGTCATATTTTTGTGTGTGCCCATTTTTCAGTGCAGATTTTTAAGAAATAATTACTTATAATTCTGGCTTTTGAGAGTGGATGTGTAGTGCAGGTATGTGGGTATAGGAATGTCTTTGACAAATATGCTGTTGGGGATAGGTAAGAGGAGATGAGTAGGAGAGGAAATGCTCACTACTGATTTTCACTCTCCATACTTCTGAAATAGTTTAGCAGCAGTTTGTATTGAGAGCTAATAGTGATACAGGTAAAAACAACTGTTCTGTATAATTTCTTTGCGTAATTCTGTGAGGACAGGTTTTCTTTTGGAAATACCTGGTTTCTAAATTTGATAACAAAACACAATTGCAGTGGTTGTTGGTATCTGCTCTTTCTCCTCCAGCAGTTCCAGTGTGGTTTTTTTTTCCCTGTCAGGATTATTCTTGAGGAGCTGATCTCCATTGATGAATAATTATCTCCAGCATTTTTATTGGCTAATTCTACAAAATTGAATGTATTCATGTATACTAAGCATTAATTTTGACTCACTATAATAGTTTTGGTTAATATTAGCTAAGAGCATGGTATTCCAGTAAAGATATAGTCAGATCTGTAATTCCTTAAAAATCAGAAAGATGGTAAAGTGTGTGGAAGTCTGGGTATATCAAGATGCTGGAGAAGCCTGCTGGACCTTATGAAATAGATATAACAAACATAAGAATGATTTCAGGTTATAAAGAATAATCCTTAGATTTTAAAGTAAAAGTTAAGGTATTGGATTTTTTTTGAGATAGTTGATTGATGGGCCTTTAATAAGTGCATTACCAGTGTGAGTAGCTACATACGGATGGTTAATGAGTGTCTAGTTTTTGAACTTCCTTTATGGCTTTTTTTTTTTATTAATTATTTTAAAATCTATTGGGTAAAGCCATCTTTGTTAAAATTAAGAAGTTAAAATTTTGAGTGCTTTCTGTATTTGACAAGGAATACTTAATTCGGAATCCAGTTTGCACAGGGGTGGGGGGAATCCATCAGAAATGCTTGTTCAAGTCTGTCTGGAATCTCTGAAGTAAAAATGGTGGGCTAGTTTAGATTATGATTTAAAGAGCAAACAGTGTAAGAACTTTCCTCATGCACACAAAGATGCTGAAAGGCCCTTTCCAGTCAGAGATACTGAATATCTCATCTTAAAGTTGCTTCTTTTCTGAAACTTGGATATCTAAATTACTTGTTTTCTGTAGGTGGTTCAGGAACAACCAGTCAGAGATGTATTCCTGAAGCTTGATGAGGTTGTGATAAAAAGTAATACAAATTAAAATCTGTTATAAGTAATTTATATTGAGTCAGATTTTACAGTCTGTTTTACATATGTGCTTGCACAACCAGAGTAATTAGGTGCATAAATCAGCTAACTGGCACAAAATTTATATTGAGCCTAAAGTTGTCTATAAATGGAGTTACATTTTTCTGATTTTAGTTGTAAAAAATTACAAGTGTGTTGAAATGACTATTTCCCAAGTCATGGTCACCAGTGATGCTAAGCAATGAGTAACCAGCAACACTGATATCTTTACAAGTGCAGAATCTTATAAATTATTAATGGCTGACAGTAATTGTACCTCTTTGTAGTGGTGTTCTTTTAGGGTAAGCCTAATCTACAGTAAGAGCAAAAGTATTTTCTAGTTTGATTAGGTGGTGGTTTTGTCTAATTTAGTACCGAGCCAGTGCTCAATCTAAAATTACAACTTCATTTTACTGATGTTTTGTTATCTAAAAGTCAGGATGCTTTGAAACAGTACTTGTAAAATTGTGGAGATTGTCATCCTCTGGTAATTTTACAGCCAAATATCATTATTCTATAAGTATTTTCCAGAGCCATAGTCCATTTTAATGGTTACGATAATGTTACGGTCCATTCTCTACATGATACAGTGGGAAGTGCATCCAAAGTGATGAAACTGTTTTAAAAAGACCTGCAAATTTTTAATGAACCAAGTTTTTTTCCCATGTTGAAATCAACTGACTCGAGGAATGTACTGTTCCTCTGGACTGCATTATCTTAGATACTATTTGTTTATAGTTCAGTGTTCATTCATACACTGAAAGTTGCTTTATATTCTGATAAGGCTTCTTCTACTTGGTTCAAATAATGATGGGAACTTACATACAGGATTTCTAGTACTTCTGGGGAAGGATGGTTATTTAGTTTGGTTTTTGGTGGGTTTTTTTGTTTATCTTTTTTTACTTCTGCAAAATTGCTGTCTAGCTAGCTGTTTCTCTTTTATTTGTGCTGATTATTCGTGGAAGTGAAATACTTCACATTTGTCCCTATTTCGTCTTGTTTGTTTTGGACCATATCCCCAGTTTGTCACAAATGATTTAAGAACTTTGGTATCGTCATCAAACTTGTTTTTGTCTCTTCTCAGCTTGGTATTAATCTAATTTTTTTTTTGAAGAACTGAAGTTTATTAAGGTTATCTTTATTGCGTTATTTTTGTGCTTACTTTGACATTTTTTTTTCTGTTATAGCTTAGAGTGTTCTAGTTTTATTTTTTCAACATATGTGTCGCCTAATAGGAGACTTTAGTTTTTCCTGAGTCTTGATTCCTGGGCAAATATTTAAAGCTTTTCTTCCTCTTCAGTATCTAACACAAATTTATTATATCCTGTATATAACTGGATACATGAATCTGTGCTAGTCTTGAAACAACTTAGTAATGAGCCTCTTCTAAATCTGGGAACGTACGCATTTTAATTCTGGTAGTTTTTCCTTCCAGTGTCTTATTACCTCGAAGAACTACCAGTTGCCCAGATCCTTTCTAGAAGTGTTTATCAAAGTGTGTAAACTTGGTGTTTAATACTTATTCTACTAGCTTTGCTAATCCTGAGATTTTTCTTCTCTCTCCTCCCTGTTCCCTTTCTCCTGGTGTTTTTCCACAGGAATTGAATTTCTCTCTCACTGAGGTTCCTTCACTTCCAGTATGGAGATGAATCGAGAAAAACTGTGTGCCAGTAAGGCTGATGTGAGCTCAGATTCTGCTTATCATTGCTCAACATGTCATGATGATGAGGAGTGGAGCAGTACTAGCCGGGGACGAGCTAAGTCACGAAGTTTGTCTGCTTCACCGGCCCTAGGAAGCACCAAAGAATTCCGGTATGGATCTTGGTTCTTCTCATTGTTGCTACCTTCAAGGAAAAAAAAAAAGTTATCTACATTTTAATTTTTGCTCCTCTTTTTATATAACCATAGTCTTGCAGCTGTGACAAGTGATAATGAACAGAAATAAAAACAGTGTTTTGTGGTAATAAATAGAGAGGGAGGTGATTAGCGAACCATCCTATTGTGGCTCATGCTGTGAAAAGAACTTGAATTTCTGAAGTAGCCATGTAGGTGGTCACCTCTAAACTGACATTCATGTAAATAGTTTCTGGCTGATTGTGAGGCTTGCCTTCTATTTCAGTGTTTCTTGGGAGATCTGAAACCGCTTTTTGTAGATATTTCAGTAACATTCTATACGTGCACATACAGCTTCAGCAAGACGACACATCACTCATTTGTTTTGTATGTGCCATTTAAATGCTCTCTGAAGTGAGTATGTCAGAGTCTGGATTCAGTGAAGTGTTTGCATTTAGAAATGGCTATGGGAAATGCAGTAGATCCTTTATTTTGAAGACAAACTGCACATAAAACTGCTATCTGTAGCATCACGTATTGAAATTATTTCTTAGTAAGAAAGTTAGTGAAGAAAGTATGGGTATCTTTCCAGCTAGGAGAAGTTCCTAAAGTATAAAAATTTAGAAGGTTATTGTTCATAAGCAGATAAACAAAATATTTTCAAATATGAGGAAGCTGTTGTGCACAAGTACTTGACTTTCAGGGTTTTGGGGTAAATTTGAACTTTGATTACTGTGATATTTGTCATATTTCAGCCTAGCTTCAGAAGTTTTAAGTACCTTCCAGAAATAAAATACAAATGCATCTGTACTGAGCTATGTTAATTCATGGCTTGATAGTAGCTCAGGTCACAAGAAAGGAACAGTTTTGTGCTTGGTTCCCTCTCTTTAATTAGGTGGCAGAACTTTACCTCTTGCTCTGCAAGTTGCTTTCAAGGGATTCTTAAAGTGTACTTCAAAAGGTTGTTAGTCCAAAATGAAGGCAGTAAGTTAAAGGTGGGGGGTAGACTAAGAGCAGACCTGTAATCAAAATGGCATGGCTGTTAAAACAGGTATCTGCAGAGTTCATAGTCTCAAAAAAGAAATCAATCAACAGTAGAGACACTTCTGCAGATTTTTGCAAATGCTCTAGCTAGAGCTCTAGTACTGTGTATTAAAAATCTGTATGAGTATTTAGGTTATATGGTAATGCGAGGCAGCACAAAGTAAGTTTGTGCTTGCAGATCGTTTCACAGCAGTGAGAAACGCCCCTTTTTTCTTTGAGCCAAATTTCTAATCTAGTTGCAAGGCTCTTGTCATGTGGACAGCTTGGTTAGAACTTTTGATTTTTGTGATCTTTGGACCCATTGTAAATATTGAATAGCCTGCTGTGGTAGCAGTGTGTCTTGATCTTGTGGGAAGCATAGCAGAACTTATACTTACATTGTGGCCCTCTATAAAAGCATGGACAGAATCACGGAGGAGTTTCTCAACAGATGAAATTCTCGTCCAGAGTTACTGCTTTGCTGGTAGGAATGCTCTTGCGAGGCAGAGCATATGTGGGTGAGGCTGAAGATCACAGGGGGAAGCTTTATGGTAAAGGGAGGCATACTAAAAGCCTTTACCTGAAGAGGCTAAAAGGTTAGGAAAATACTTGCTTTGCCTATGTAGTTCAGAAAGTCAGTGTACTTTAACGCTTGTGGAAAATGTTCACAAAGGACTGTGCTCTGACTGTACTGTTCTAGCTACTGTGTTGTGTGTCACAGTCAATACGTAAGACTTTACATTAAAAGCGTGCTTTAAAACTGGTGTTTTTTCCCTTCTCCACTTAAACCTTTAAGAATGTAGACTTCAGTCAACCTGTGTAAAAGACCATGTGGTCTAAATTTTTGTGTATTATTATCTTCTAGCTAAATAAATACTTTTTCAAACTAGAAGTGATCTTTGTAGACCCTACCCATTGTGGGTTTGAATTAGGGTTATGGCTTAAGAGATTTTTTTCATTAAGATGCTCTGCATTCATTCACTGTCTTCAATTTAGTGCAAAATTGTCACAAGGCGTTTTGCAGAATGCCAGAAAGGGATCTCAGGCTTGCCATGTAGTATTCAGAATGAAGTAGTTGCCTATCTGCTTTGAACTGGCAAGTATATTTTCCTAAAAGATGTATAACTTCCAGTGAGTTGCTGCTCATTCTTAGCAAAGACAGTCTTACTACAAACAACTTCAAATTCTGTTTGCTCAAACAATTTACCTTCTATTGATTGAATAGTGCATAGATTATTAATAAAACCAAGTAAAATCTCAACAAAAATATATACCAATTATTAATTAGAGCTTGCAGAGAAAACTTTGTTTGAATGTCATGAAGGTCAGATCTGGATATTTAATGCCTCTTGTAGGAACAGAGTTTACCCGATTACTGGGAGTAGCATGGAATAAGGACCTGTGTTGAAAGAAGGCAAAAAAGACAGTTATTTGGGAGAAGCAAGTTATTTGAGTGGAGCGAGAAGTGGGAGGTGATGTTGCCAGGGTGTTATTTAACTATCCTGATTTCAAGTGTAATTGTTCACAAGTAGATAGAGACTTACTGTTCCTTTAAACATATCGGTACACACATTAATCTCTATTTATGTCAGTCCTTGCTCATTTTTCTGTTTTAATATAAATAACGTAAATTTTATAAAACACTTAGTAATACTCTTATCTGACTGGATTAGTCATGCTTAGACTTACAAATGGAGTAAAATATTTGAAAAATAATCACTTTTATGTGTTAGATCTAGGAAATTAAATACTCATTTTCATTATTGGAATTCAAATCTTACACACGAATATTTTATTAGACATGGAACAAATAAGATGTTGCTGTTATTCCTTAATTATATATTTTTAACCTGTCATCTGGTTTTGATTTTTGTTAGATTCTGAGAAGGTTTTTTTATACTAAGAGTGAGTCATCAGGCTGGTCTGAACTACTTTATAATATACACAATAGAAGGCAGTGCAGTAATAGATTTGTTACTGCCAAGCAATAGGTTAGTTACCAGTTCCTGTGTTTTAATTGAATTAAACACAGGAAGGACATATTTCCCCCCCTTTTTTTAATGGAATAAATCTAATAGCATTTACATAATGTTTCAACAGTTACATGACTTGAGTAAGTTTTACTCCCGTGTGCAGATTTGCTGAAGGATGTGTGAGGGAAGTAAGGCAGAACAGTTCTGACTTGCTCCAGATAATCTCATCCCAGAGCTAGGAGTAATCCTGTGTTCTGGGTGGGATTTAAGTTTGAGGATAAATGACATTTCAGAGCTCCTGTTTATTTGAAGACAAAGATCATATTAGCTCTTATTAGATAAATAAATGGAAAAAAAAATAGATTTTTTCCTACCTAGTCAAAACTAAGGCCTGGTACTGCAGATAGGTATCTCCATATACCTTAGAATTGAAGGATTTGCGTTTTATTAATTTATTAAGTACAAAGATCTAAACATCAAAAAAAAGTGTTTAAATGCTCAGGACACCATTACTGTGACGTGATCATGGCAAAAAAATCTGAAGGTGTTGGAGACTTCATTGTAAATGCTTGTCAAGCCTTACACTGGGAAACCTAATTTATATATGTTACTGTACCTTATTGAGATGAAGAGCACTCATTAAGCTATTTTATGTGTATTTATACCAGATTTAATCATTCTGCATGTCCTGCTCAAAAATTGTGTGCTCTTCGATAAGATGTAGTGCTTCAAGAAATACAGAAAAGAAGGTATCATGTTATTGTGTCTGTAGCAGTGAAGCTGAAGTCACTTAAGAATTGATGCAGACTAATCCTTTACACACCCTAATGACACATAACTAATAGTCATTGTAGGTTATTTTGCTGAGAACATGGCCTGACAACAACAGCCTTGGGCTTATTTTTTTGTTTGTATGCTTAGTTGTTTGCTTGCTCACTGTCAACAGACATTAATGCAGGCCGAAATATTATGGAAGAGAAAGTGCTTATACTATATAAACAAAAGCCCTGGCTTACATTCTGTATTTTAATTAATTGATTAGGCACACTTTTTAAGTGAAGATTGTCAGACTACTGCATTACCTAAAAAAACATGAATGCTGCTGTTCTTTCGCTTAGCTGGTGTTATTACAGAGATATTTTGAGTTTCTTTTGAATGTTGCCACCAGTCTCTCATTTGATAATTTCTCAGTGTTATTTAATAACTTTCTACAAAATCTGAAATGTTCAGTCAACTACTGCTCAAGTACCTGGCTGAGTACTGGAAGTGTTAAATACTTGTTTATGCTATCATCTTGATTATTATTTAGGATTACAACAAACTGAGGAGCTGAAAAATGTGTCCTTTAGTTATTTAAGTGCCTTCTTACTCTAGCTTAAAAAAAAAAAAAAAAAAGTTTTTTTTAATATGTAAGAATTACATAGCTCATTCTGAAACAGGAATTATCTGTGCTTTGTTTCTTAAACATAGGAGTTTTCCTTTTCACGGTAGTGAGACCTTGAAAATGGATTATGTTTCTATAATTTGGGATTTATCTACACATTTTTTTGGTCTCTGAGACACACATGTATTGTTCTGTATTGTAGTGTCCAGAAGAGTTGAGACTTAATAGAATCTTTGCAGGCTTGACATGAATTCACAGAACCAACTTGTGAAAACTTGACCGTATCTTCTTTGAGGCTGTGATGCTTCCTTTGTGCAAAGTGAAGATGAAATGAATACAAGAAGAATATGTACCTGGTACTGATATTTAGGAAGTGATTACTCTCTATGTGGAGGGGATAAACTATGAGTGAGGCTTTGATTAAAATCACTTTCAAGGAGTAGGTACACAGGAGTTAAGTTTTAGATTTGACGTGTGAGAACTAATATGTGTAAAATTACATTGGCTGGTCAACCACAATTAAGAAATGTACTTTGCCCTGTATTGCGTAGTGCAGCTTTTTCAAAGAAGTGGTTTTGGTGGTTGGGGAGCTAATTATACCCAGTTTGTCATCACATTTCTTTTACTTATTATTTATATTTTTAGGAGAACACGCTCCTTGCATGGACCATGCCCAGTGACCACATTTGGACCAAAGGCCTGTATGCTGCAAAATCCTAAAACGATTATGTAAGTACTTGTCAAATGAATGGTATTATGCTTATTCTATGGGAAAGAAAAAAGTTTGCTTTTCTGCTATTCCCCCCCTAATCAGCATTGTTTGTATTTTACCTGGCATTTAGAGATTTTCATGTTGCTTGATTGCCAGCTTGGGGTCATCATTGCCAAAATTGGCCTGCCATTTTTATCACATGTTTATCACATGCTGAGCATTTAAAAAGTCAGTCAGAGGAGAAGGGATAGCACTGCTGAACTGTATCCTCAAGTAAAATCCCATTAGATGTGCATTAGCTTGATTTGGGTGTCGAAAAATCTAATAAGGGTTTGAATGTCATTTTTTGGTTGTTTTTGTCCCAAGGGGCGATAGGACTTAATTGGTATTTCTCTGTATGGATTTATAGTGGTTTTGCCGGTTGGAATACTTCCTGCAGACATAAAAGGAAATTAATTTTATTGGTTTTACATTACTAACTAATGTGGTGTTCTTAAGCCCACTGTCTACTACCTAAACTAATGGGAGTTTTTTCACAGCTGAGTATATCTATTTTGGAAAAAAAAATAACCATTTCACAAAAATACAGCAGGGCAGGTGAATCGCATTAAGTGCTGAAGTTTTGTTTAGACGTGTTTTGCCTAATCTACAATCCATAGTTTGATGTCAGCAGTGGCAACTATAATGAACACTTTCCAACATAATTGACAGTAAACTTGCCATGTGTATTAAACACCCTTATAGAAACCTAATTTTGATGTGGAGAAGCTATTGGTAGCATTTTGTTTATTCCATCTTGAAGTATGTAAAGAGCAGTGTTTCTGAACGATAGAGGACCAAAAATTTTTATGGACAACAGAAGGAAAGGAGGAGAAATTGTTCTGTGTACTGTGAAATCTGTGGAAAGCCTTCTCCCTCTCTTGGTACTATGTGTTTGAGCTAGTAATTTGAATTTTTGTATTTGATCTATGGCACTTTCAGTCTATGAATATCATTAAGGCAAGTTTGCTTTTGGACTCTGCAGGTAAACTTAATGTGGGAAAAAAAGGGTTTGTTTCTGCTTAGCAGGCATATAAACATTTTAATTTTGTAGGTTGGGTGGTATAAAAGTGTTGCTTTTTACACCTTGTATTATATACTTAATAAATGGTGTCTTGACTTGGTCAAATGAGGAATGTCAGGGTTCTGCGTATTAACCAAGTTAGTGGTCCCTATTTTCGTCCCTTTAAAAAGTTTTATTTCATTGTTCTTTCAGTTAAATGCAAGGTATTTAAGTATTTATTTGCTTAAATCTTTACCTAAATAGTAGTAGTCTTCCTCAAAACAGGTTGGTGGTATCCTAACTTTTCCTACAAGGGTGTGGTGGAAATCTTGCAGTGTACAGTAACTCTCAGCTTCCTTGTTCTTTCTGTCCGTGCTAAGGCTGGTGGCTTGGAGTGCTGCAGTTCATCTGAAAACGCAGCTTGCACTGTATGTTTACCCACCTGACTGGTAAATGTGCTCCTCCCCATGGGCTGGGCTGGCATTATATTGTATATAATGATAGTGTCAAGATCAGTTGAGTACAGAGGCTGCAGGCAATACTAAATGGACAGTACTTGCTGGGGAAAAGACTGCTTATGCAGTGTTCGGAACAGCTGGGGAGAAAAGGGTGCTCTCAGGTGATTGAAGGAAAGGACTATTTGAAGACCAAATTGTAAATTACTATTCTTACTTTACGATTTTTGTTGTGGCTTCTAAAAACAAGAAAAACCTTTTTCTTTGGGTTTTTCTTCTCTACAGTCAGTAATACTGTTAAACTCTCTTCACTGGAGAGAATTTTTTAACAGAAAATTTTAGGATTTATGTATGGGCAAAAGTTAGTGAAGGTCTTGGTGTCTCTTTAAGTGCTAGTGTTGATGATTGTATTGAAAGACCTGCTTTCCGAAGACTGGTATGTAAGAGGACCAGAAGAATTGAATGACTATTGAGTGAAAAAAGAATCAGGTGCTTGTGTTGTTGAGGAGAGGGGAGGTCAAATACCCGTTTTTAAATTCTTTCTTGAAATGGGATTTTTCTTAGGAAATCTTGCCTCTGAAGATCTGTAATAGACGTTTTATACAGGATTTTTCTGTAAAGCCTCACAACTTTTTATTGGGACAGAATTGACATACTTACCTGGGGAAAAAAAATTCAGAGAAAAATGTTTTCTTTGAGGTAGCGGTTTATTAATAAGTGATAAAAGCCTCAGCCTTCTTTTTTTTGAGGGGGGGGAGCTATTGCATTTGCCTGACTCCTGGAAAGAAACATGAAGATCTTAGAGCATGTTATGAATAATCTTTCATTTAGTAGAACTACGTGGCATTGGTGAGTACAGTGGAAATAGGCAGACTGTCTTTCATTTGAATGAATTCTGTATTAGTTCTAGGTTTATTAAGTGAAAAGCAGTGCTGCAATCTGTAGTTCTTTGCCGGGTTTAGAAGATAGCCTGATCATCTTGAAATGGTTTTGGGGTGGTTTCTCTATTTGTATTTTTTACCTTTTAATAGTGTTGAGATTTGAGGAATTTAATTTTATAAATTTAACTTTAGTATAGAAAACGCTTCCTTAGTCACCATTTGTATTGGAAATAGCATATAAAACTTCAGCTTTAGTTCCTTTGCAACTGTTTGGCAGCAATAAACACATGCATGCAACTCTTCCTATTTGGTTTTATTTTGTTTTGTTTTATTTTCAATTTAGCTATTGGTTGGTTAGTGAAGTCAGAGGAAGCCTTCCAAATTCATAGTAATCTCAGATTCATGGCGATATCCGAGACCGAGGATGGTATCTTCAAAGTGCCTTTACACTGAGCCAGGGGATTGGACTAGGCTCTCTCCAGGGGTGCCTTCCAGCCTCCACTATTCTATGATTCCTTGACTGTAAAATACGAGATGACACATAATGTAATGTTGAAAGCCTGTATGTGATACTGAGTGTAACTGCATATTTGTATTCTGTGTTATGTAATGATATTTAGAAGGAGAGATGGCACTATTTGTTAGTAAAGGTTATTGGTATTAGACTGCTTCGTTAATCTCTAGTTTCTGCTGTATTTGTATGTAGAATATAGGCATTTTGGAAAGGAAAATGAGCAGGTTATTCCACCTCCAGTACCATCATCTGTTTTATTTTAACCCTTGAAGTGCTAAATCCAAATCTCTTTGTAAATTTGGCTTGTTCAGCATTTATACTAATCTGCTTTGCTTTATGGATTATATCTGCACCATATGGAAAAGGATGGGATGCTTGTAATATGCAAAATACAACTGTGAAATTACGTAGCTTAGAAGTAGATATAAATGAAGAAGGAAAATAGAGCTGGGTATTCCTAAATCAACTAAATGTATTATAGAGCAACGTGAGTGTTCTCTTACTGAACCCTCTTGAAAGCTGCAAAATTATTTGGATATATGTATTTAGTTCTCGAGGTTCTCAAGTCTTAGAATGCTGTCCTGACAATAGGCAGACAGGAGTTTTAAAATACTTTTAAAAGTTTGGTGGGGTTTTTTGGTTTGGTTTTGGGTTTTTGGTTTTTTTTTTTTTTTTTTTTTTTTTTTTAATTGGTAGTTGTGCTGCTTTAAGCAGATAAACTTGTTTTGGGATCAACACTAAAATAATATATAGGTTAGAGTTTTAAAGAAATTTTGCACAAAAGTTATGTATGCTTACATATCTGTAATGTTTGCCTGGAATAGAAGTATACAGGCATCTGTTCCTGTTTAAGCCCTTAATTTATGAGGCTTTGTCATAGGAAGTATAAGAGCTGCAAATGCAGACTTCCTAGGATAGCGTTTATGTACTATAGTGTTGTCATAGTTTTTAAGGCTTATCTTGAGGATTTTGTACAGATGACCGTGTGAATCTTAATTATTTGCCCTTCTCTTGTAATAGTCTTGTTTAGTATAAAACTGTAGAATTTGTGTCAGCATCTACAGGCTTCAAATAGTATTGAGAAAACTGTGACTGTATACTGGTATCAGTGAAAAAGTGCTGAAGGAAGCATTGCTAAAAAGAATATTTGTGTTGGAACTACTTCACTATTTTTTAAATTCACATTTACTTAAGCTGTTTGACTTACAGTATTGGATGGGAAAAATGTTTAGGCCATAGCTTTTTCTGATTGTTTAATTGGATGTTTTTCCTTATTTTGAGTCAGCTTAAGAGGAGAGAGCACTAAGGCAAGATAAGAGGAAAGCATTATGGCTGGAAGCATCAGGGAAGATGTCAGTTCAAGACTTGATCCAGGAGCTTTTGTAGTTCTTCTGTTAAAGTCTCTGTTTGCACGTGTTACTAGCATGGTAGCAGTTACAAGAATGGACACCTTAATACTGTGTTACTATCTTAATATAGTAAAACACTGGTTTCATGGCGGGGAAAAGGCATCGTTACAACATGAACTATTGCATCCTTATTTCTATTGTTCTAGGACTGTGTACAATTATAATTAAGCATATATTCTTAACTGACCAGAACGTTATCAAAGCAAAATGTAGTAACATTGTCTTTTTTTCTATTCTCTAGGCACATTCAGGATCCAGCAAGCCAGCGGTTGACATGGAACAAACCTCCCAAGAGCGTCCTTGTTATTAAAAAGATACGTGATGCCAGTCTGCTGCAGCCTTTTAAAGAGCTTTGTGTGTATCTTACTGAGGTAATGAAATGTAAATTCCATTTTTAGCCATAATTAAAAGTTTTACATCTAAACTGTTCTCAATTACTGACTCTGTTGAATGTGGAATGTGCAGGAGTGTATAGTGCGAACATTGTTTCACCCATTGCAACTGGAAGTAATAAAACTTGTTTCAGAGCTTAAGTCAGTACTTAAATACTTCAAGTACAGAGCTTAAAAAAAAAGTAAACTCAAAACTTCGCTTCATTCTGTTTGGAATTCTAAGTTACAGGGAATGAGATATAAAAAGCTTTAAGCTTTGAACAAACAGCAATGTTACTGTATTGTGTAATCTATATTCCAAAGTTCAGTTTAGTTTAATTTATTCGATGGTCTGTGCGTGCTGCAAAATTCTCACTGGAATTAGACCACACATTAAAAATAAACCCTGGAACCAACAGCTGCAGACCACTTCTGTAAATTAGCATTTATATGTTTTAAACTAATGCAAATTATGGGGAGGGTCAAATATTCTGTCATTTTAAAAGGTTATTAACAAGCTTATCTTACCTCTCTTAAGGAGAAAAATATGATAGTGTATGTAGAAAAAAAAGTATTGGAAGACCCCGCTATAGCTAATGATGATAATTTTGGACCAGTGAAGAAGAAATTTTGCACCTTCAGAGAAGGTATGGTAATGTTTTCTTGAAAGTAAAGTTTAAGTATATTGCTTTTTTGTCTTGGTATTTCCTTAGTCGTTAGGTCAAGTTTGTAAAACTAGTGTGTCTTTTGCAAATGTTTGTTGTTACATCTTAGGTGTGGTTTTTTTATGTTTGTGAGTGAATGTTGGCATGCTGTGCTTAATTTATGTTAGGAAGTTAAGACTGTTGATAAAACTTAATTCAAAACTTCTATTTCAATGTTGCTTCTAGATTATGATGATATCTCCAATCAGATAGACTTTATCATATGCCTGGGAGGAGATGGGACCTTACTTTATGCTTCTTCGCTTTTCCAGGTTGGTCTTTATGGGAAATAGACTTAAAGACCTCTTTTCTTTTTGAAGTATTTGAAGGTGGTTGGTTTTTTTTCCTTTTGTTATTGAGGACAGCATTTGTCCTTTGCTGTTCATTCTTTTTTTTTTTTTGTTTTTATGAAGACTGTTTTACCCTATACCTTCTGAAAATAGTCCATGTAACGTGTTGTTTTTATTATGCACAGTTGAAGTTACATCAATAGTCAAAATATTTACAGGCAATTAGTAGAAGTATGAATTGCTTTTATTCAGTAGCTTTTAAATTCTTTTCTTTATTGATAGGGTAGTGTACCTCCAGTTATGGCTTTTCATCTGGGATCCCTTGGATTTCTTACTCCATTTAATTTTGAGAATTTTCAGTCCCAAGTCACTCAGGTTATAGAAGGTAAATTTAAGGGGACAAGGTGTGGTGTCTCTTTTTGTTACATTTTCTGTAGCTTTTTCCAAGACGAGTAAATTTTCTTAACCAACTCATTTAGGTTGGCCCATACGATTGAGTCACAAGAAATGTATACTAACCTAACAAAAGCATTGCATTGCATTGACCCATTCAGTGCTGCTTTCCGTACTATTGTGCAAAGGAAAATGGCTAAGAAATAACTTTGTCCTGTGTGGAGTAAACATGTAAAAGATGATGCAGAATTTATGTTAAATGACAGATAAACGTACAAATAGAGTGTAGCTCTGAAACCTTTGGTAGTCTGTTTCTCTAAGCAGTACAGTGCTTAAATACTGAGAAGTCAGGCAAATAAAATATTTGAGGAAAGAAATACTTTATTTCTTCAATATGAGATTATTTGAGTTGCATCCAAAGTAGATTCCTGATAAGACGTATAAATTCTCATGTTGCTAGAATGTTGTCTTTTAATAGGTGTTTCTAATGCACTTATTCTCTTTAAGCTTAGCGTTTGTCTTAGTGGAGATCGCATGAGCCTAACAGTGTTTTCCCATCTTGATCATGTCCATATAAAACTTAACTTTTCTTTTTGCATCATGAGGAAAGGGAGGAAGGACTGGGTTCAAATTTTACTTTAATTTTGCTCATTACTACTAAAAATGAGTTTTGAGCTTTAACCAAATGTAGACAATTATCTTGTGAATGAAATTGGGAACGTTGAAAGCATGGGCAATAGAGAGGTGGCATTTCATACAGTTCGCTAGTCATTACAGGGTTTTATTTACTATACTAGCATATCATTTTTGTGTACTTTCTCCTATATTTCACTTCTAGGCAATGCAGCACTTGTTCTACGAAGCAGGCTGAAGGTGAAAGTAGTAAAAGAGCACAGAGAGAAAATGACAGTACAAAATGGTATAGAAGAAAATGGAGTAGTGTCTACAAATATAGAGAAAGAAGTGGGCAAGCAAATTATGCAATATCAGGTCAGAGGGCAAAATAAACAGAAGAACTAATACACTGTTTGTAAATTGCTTTATACTTGTTTTATTATAACTTTCCCCTTTCCATTAGTTTACCTGCATTAGCCCAGTAGTGTGGGACAGATCCATATTGCTCTCAATCACAATATGGGCACTAAACAATGAGGAAGTGGTGTATCTCATTACTTTCTGCAGTCATAAGTGCTAATACTGTACTTTCCTGTAGTAACATTTTCCTTCTATTTTGAAAACAATGCAGTAGTTCTAAAATGGGATATCCCAAAGATTTTTTTAAGTGAAAAGAAGAACCGTGTAAATTGTTAATAACCAGCTTCTGGAAATAATTCTTAATGTCTAAAAACTGCAGCTGGCACTTGATAAGACAGAACTGTGAAGAGAGTCTAATTTGGCAGGTACTAAATCAGTATGAATTTTTCAAAGCTTGTTTCAGCTTGTCATTTATTACATTGCCAAGTCAGCAATAGTGGACTGGTGTAATATTTGATGTCATGGCAGGTCCTAAATGAAGTTGTAGTGGATCGTGGTCCTTCTTCTTACCTTTCCAATGTAGATGTCTTTCTAGATGGACACCTGATAACAACAGTGCAAGGAGATGGTGAGTCTGCTTCTTCAGTTAAATTGCTTATCAGTTCATGTGTAGACTGTTGGTATTTTACTGGAGGATTTTCTCACATGGAAACAAAATCTCAAGCTTCCGTTCACTGGAGACAGAAAACGTTAGTGTGCAAAGAATGGGTATGTTTATTCATTGGTAGCTAATGCGTTCCACAAGGAAGCATTAAAGTGTTGTAAGCTTTGTTTACAAACTTGCGAAAGCAAGTGGCGGTTTCTTTGGGTATGGTATGTTAGGGCTAAGAGCAAGAAATAGCTTAGAAAAAATTTGCTTGGATATCTGGAATTTGCTGAAGGCCTAAGATCTCAACTCATGAAGTACAGAAGTTCATCTTTAAAGCTCTTATCCTTAAAAAAATGAAAGTCACTTTTACAAAGTTGTGTAACCTGAGATCTAGAAGTTTATGCAGCTTACATGAAATCATATAACTAACATGCTGTGCCAGGATTAGAAGAGAGTTTCTGACTTTTTGTGTATTAGACTGCAATTCTCCTGTGAAATACAAGTTGATACATTCTCTGCTTCATTTTCATAACAGTGCTGTTTCTTAGTTGTCTTCGAAAATAACACATTGATTGTAATGCTTATGTAAATGAAATTTTTGCTCCTTTCACAGGAGTCATTGTCTCCACGCCAACTGGGAGCACTGCATATGCAGCTGCAGCAGGAGCTTCTATGATTCATCCAAATGTTCCTGCAATAATGATCACCCCAATCTGCCCTCACTCATTGTCTTTCAGGCCTATTGTTGTTCCTGCTGGAGTGGAACTCAAGGTTAGCTTCTGTTTTGTTATTTCTCTTTGTAAGTTAAAAAATTCTGTAATAACCACGTGAACCTGACCAAAGCAGAAGCGGTTAGGAAGTGCTGTGTATCTCCTGTGTTCTTTCATTTGTAGGAAGACTAGATCAAGCCCGGTTGAAGAATACATCTTTGTTTAAAATAATATGTACCCACTAAGGGAATACTTCACACTGCTTCCTACTGGACTGTAGTTGTGTAACATTCTGTAAAATGGGCATACAAACATTTGCTTTCTGACTAATAAAATGTTACTTTATTTTGCTTAAAGTGCATGTAAATCAGTGGTGTTTAAGGGAATGAAAAATTCTACTTTCATGGCTAAACCAACAAACATTGCAGATTTTGAGTATGTTGGTAGAGTTATCTGCGATTGACTAATTATTTTTTGTTAATGCTGTCTTGCAGGAAAAAAAGGCATGTAATACCTCAATATGAAATGGACTTAGTTAATGTGGTTTTCTAACAAATACCCATGTGTAAGGAACAATCCCTTTCTGCTTCTTGTGTCTGTTACAAGCTTCCAGTCTACTTAAGTTGGAAGAGAGCTAGTATATTTAGAAGGGCTCTTCTAGGGACGTTAGAAGATTAGCAATAAGAAATAAGAGTGTGCTGGGCTTTTTGTTCCTGTTTTACAACATAAATTGAATGTTTATTCATGGCACAGCTCAGTCCACAATTACTGTAATGTCAGTGGGTGTTACTGGCCAATGGTAGTCAATTCTTTTCTCTTAATAGAAATGTATGTTAAATATGAGCAAAACTTTGTAAATTTGACAGCTTTAGATTCATTATGTATTAAAATCTATTTTTCTGCATTAACTTTATTTTTCTTGAAAGAGATGCTAAGTCAACTCATGTAAGTGAATTAAAGCATGCACTGGCTGTAATTGGAGGGTCGGTCCGGTTTATGACCTTGTACTTAGAAAGAGGGGGTTTATTGTGTGTAGAATAAGATGTGTATATATACCAAATGTGAAATGAAGGTTTGGAACTCGTGTGGTATGTTACTGCACTGTTACTATGGACAGATTATGAATTTCAGCGCAACTGTAAAGTTGCGAAGAGTCAATTCTGTTCTCGGAGGGAGGATGAAGGAGGTGTTTGTTCCTTGCTCTTGAAAAATAGGTTTTGGACCTGAAGTTTAGTTCTTTTCTCTTTTTCAGATTATGCTTTCCCCAGATGCCAGAAATACAGCATGGGTTTCATTTGATGGAAGGAAGAGGCAGGAAATATGCCATGGAGACAGGTCAAGCCTTTTTTTGATTGTGGCATCTCTCTCTAAGTATAGAAAATACTGATTCATGCACTTCTCTCATTCTGTAACATCTGTCAAAAGGGTTGCTGGTAGTGAAGAAACAAGTTTTTATAAACTCTAACACGTCTTACAGCACAATCTGTGCTAAAAGTGTTTAATTTCTAACTTGGGTTTTTTAGACCTTCCTATGAAAGCAAGTGAATGTTAGGACAACAGCATGTAAACGTTGTATGCTTGGCAAGGAAGATGGACATGTCTTTAGAAAATTCTGTAAATTTAACTTAAAGATATATCTTAGGAGTTTGAGAAGATGTAAACCAATGGGAGTTGCACGTAAGCAGTGGCTCTGAATAATGCGGTATGGTTTAAACTGTGTTAACTTAGTGAATGGTTGTGGTCGTTTGCGATGCCGTTGCCTTGAGTGAGCAGAATGCAGTGTGTGAAGTTTCCTAATTTTTTATGTGCAAGATGTGGTTTATCCTAATGGGAGGTGATTTAAGGCAACTGTGTGATATGTGACTGGTAGACTTGCCATTCAGGATGACTTCTTTTTTTTCTTGGTCCATACAAGTTGCCAGGAAGGAAAATGTGTAGCTGGCGTGACACTCCATCTTGAACTGTTGAATTTCCTCTGAGGTTGAAAGATCTGTAGAACAGATCAGGAGACTAGTAAGGATTCAAACATGAGATTTGGCCCTTTGTTAGGTGCTAGACTTCTTATTGCTGTTGCTTGTAGTTGAAACTTAAAGGCTAAGGTGGTGACTTAACGTTTTCCTTTGTCCCGGTGTTGATGTGAAGACCAGCAAAAGACTGCAGGATGTCATGGAGTGGGTTCAATAGTCTCCCTGAGTCAAAGAATGCTGTCCACAGTGCATCTGTTAACAATTTTAAGCCATGTGTTCACGCCATTTAGACGAGCCTGCAGACTTGGTTATTGCTTGATTATGGAAACTCGCTGTTTCACCAGATTGGCTGAACATAGCACTATGTTAGCTAGTGAATAGAAGACTTTTTTTTTTTTTTTTTTTTTTTATAAATTGCTTTTCATTGCCCTTGACTGACTGGGGTATTCCTGTGTTGTTGCAGTATTAGCATCACTACCTCTTGCTATCCCCTTCCTTCGATCTGTTTCCGAGATCCTGTGAGCGACTGGTTTGAAAGCTTGGCTGAGTGTTTACACTGGAATGTTCGGAAGAAGCAAAATAACTTTGCTGTTGAAGAAGAAGAATTCTGAGTGTCCACATCTGACAAGACTCACGGGAATGGAAAGTGGCAGTATCCCTTCTATATGCTTGGATTTTTAAGGTTTTGGCTAACAAGTGTGGTCATCATCTCAGACGTATATAGTGATTATAGTTTATATCTGTCTGATCTGCTGATGGCTGGAAATTGTGCTATTTCTTGTCCACCAAGAGTAGGAATGGAAGAAATTAGGCTCTGATTGTTGTAATCCGGTGTGAATTTCCTTCAAATGAGCAATCTGAAAATGGATTATTTCTGATTGGTATTGACAGCTACATCTGTAGATTTGGTTGTAACCTATAACTTACCAATAACATGGCAGGCTGAATGTAGATACATAACAGAAAAGTGGCATTAAAATACTCCGCTTAATTTGGTATATTTGTAATTCCATTTAAGACTGCTATGCATATAAAGGCTCTACAAAATCTTCTTTAAAAAAAAAAAAAAAGCTCCTGTTTGTTAGCTTAAATATGTCTTGCCCAGAAGAGCTCCCCATCAAGACAGTGCTTAAAATACTTCTTCCTTACTTGTGAATGTGACACAGTGTGAAGAAACACCCATGAAGAATGTTTTTTATTAATAGATGGAACTAGTAAAAAAAAGTATATATATATTTTTTTTAATATATACATATATATGTATCTTATGCCCATTTGAACAGTGTTTGACCCTTGGCAGTCATCACTGTGTAAACATCCACAAATAGCATGGACGAGCGTTAGCATGGACTTTGTTGTTACAGTGATCTCCATTTTTGTAGCTGAGCTAGTTCATAGCTCTGTAGTTCCTGTTGGTGGGAATCATCAGTGTGTTGTTTTTTCTTATTATTTTTGTTTGATTCTCTGGAATAAATGATACCATAAGAGACTGTAAAGTAAAAAAGAAAAAAAAAATTCTCCAAGTGTTCAAGAAGAATCTGGACTTCAATTACTACTATATTGTCTAGTTCCACTATTGTCTTGAAGAAAAGAACATCCTGTATGAGGCCTGGCGTGCCCTCAACTTCCATAGATAGCTTCCAGCTCTTGGTGCTGAGTAATACAGAAAGGGATACTGCATTGGTAGGCTGATAAATGAGAGGACGCATTCCCAGTAGAGTAGCAATGGTGCCTTCAGCACACTCAAGATATTCTAAGTCTCGTATTTACTTTTTTAAGATGCTTTCAAATGTTTCTAACTTCTCTATGTACATATTTTATTGTACGTGCTTTTATGAAACAAAAAACAAAACAAAAACAAAATCCAACAAAAAAACTAGTTGGGAAGAAAGGGTTTGTACTGTACTTTAAATGAAAAATATCAAACCCAAGTATAATGTTTACATTTATGTTCTCTGTGGTGCAGTCTCATGATCATACTATCCAAACTTTAGCGTTTTCAAAGTCTTGCTGCATTGGTCGTTAGAAGAATGGATGTTATCTGTTAAACTTAAGCCTATGGCATAATATTGTGGAGGAATTAATGTACTGATGAAGGCGGGATTTCATTGGAAGTGGAGTGAGAAGCTTTGTTGAACTTTTCATGATTGTCTTATGTTGTTTATGTGGTCCAAAGTGGTAATGGGAAATTTATTAATTTCCAAACTCTGCCTAACCTGCTGTCCTCTGATGGTTTAAATGATGTCTCTTCCATTTTGGATGCTGCCCTAGTCTGTCTAATTTTATTAAATCCAGGTGAGAGCACTTTTCCATAAAAGAGAAGCAAACTCTTGATTGATGATACAAATCACAATGAAAATGTGTTAATATAAATTAATACTTGGTTTGTAAATTTTGTAAAATAGAATATTGGTTTGATTTGGTCTAAATAGACAAATTTTGTGATATCTTAGAGAATATCCAGATAGCTTTTGGAATTTATCTTTCACTTGAATCTGCAGTAATTGTTTTATCACTGTTTTGAAGCTGCTTACGGGTTTCCTAGGTGGAGTATTCAGTTATTTAATAACTGTTTACTTTTTGAACTATAGAAGTGTCGGACTATTTGCTCTGAAACTATTTTATTTAAACATGCAATAATTGAGAAAAGGAACAGGGTATAGTGGCTATATAAATGTTTTGTTAAGTGGAAAACAAGCAGAATACTAGGCACGCTAGGAATTGGAAATCATTTTGTGGAGGTGAGGCAAAATGATTAATGAGCCTTATCTAGTATTTTTTTAAAGATAAAACTATATTCAGCACTTTTTATTTATGCTTTTTATAATAGTAAAGCTATTATTTACTAAATTGCCGAACTTTAATTTTCAGAGTGCATAGTTCATGAAATCTGTAATCAAAATTTACCTAACTACTTTCTCTAGATTAGATCTAGATGTAGATTAGGAGTTGTCTTTAAATTTATCATGTACTGCAATTGCATTACTGGCTTTGAGGCTTCTGCAGTTTTGCTTGTGCAACTATTCCCACTTGATAACAATCTTTTTTGGATCACTGATCAGCCAAGTAGAGAGCTACAGTTACTGACTAAAGGAAATTAAGTCACATGATGACTTTAGTCTTTGCTTTTTTCTTCAAAAAGCTGTGTTTATTATAATTGTACTAGCTGCTTTACATCAAAACACAACCCACATTGTGTTAATACATTACAAACTTGTCTAACTGTACAAAGTCCCTTTTCAAGGCCTTTAATCTGCAAACCAGCAATTCACAAGCAGGCTAGTGAGGTTTAAACAGCGCTCAAGTTTTGCATATTTAACTGCTTAAAGTGTGGGTAACTTCTGTTCAAACCACAGCTGAACCAGAAAAAAAGCTGTAATGCAGACTTGGTTATATTGGCAATAAAAGCTCATTTTGCTGATGTAGCTTACTCAAAATAACTTAAACTGTACCAGTAAAATAGGTTTTTGCTGATTAAGAGCGGTGTTTCTGATATAAGGGTTTGTAAATGTCACTGTACCTACAAATCCTTTCCAGTCTACAAAGGGCCAAAATGGAAGCTTGGAAATTAATTTTTTTTTTAAAGTTATTCTCTAGTAGAGAGTTTAAGAAGTTGTTGATAACTGATGTAGTATGGAATAAAGCAGTGTACTGAATTTCTAAAAGAGGAAAAATCCTGTTGCATATTGTTAATGCTTTGAAAACTTGTTTTAAATATTGTTGAAAACAAATATTTTTCAATCCTTTCAATAAAATTTTTTGTAAAGTTGGATTTGTAAAGCAGCACTTTGACTGTTGAGAATATAAAATTAGGTATACAGAACTACTTGCTTGGAAAGCAAATGTTCAGTGTGGGTTTTTGATACTTTGTCTCATGGGACAGTACCATCCATTTTCTAGAAATATACCTAAGGCTTTTTTGGAATGTTTATGTCTGATACCAGTCTTTTCTCAAAAGTTTCACAATAAAAGCTGGATTTGCTGTGCAAATTGAAACAGATCTTCTGTACAACTAGTTGGGCTACATTAACTACTTTTTTTGAAGGCCCAAGAGTAGAAAAATGAGGAAAGAAATAGTTAAAGGCAATAATCTGAGATGTCGTCAGATAATTTAGATACCCAGTAAATTTAAGATTGAAAATGTAGTTTAAGTGCCCATTCTATCTTTGCCTGTGCACATTGTGGCCAAGTTCTAGACACTTCTTCCATGAAACTTGTGGCTAATGATCGTGATGTTTTTTTATGATTTCATAATTCACCTGTAACCTATTCCAACAGTTCATGCAGGTGCAATGATTGATAAATGTGAGGAAATGTCTTAAGCAGGTAATACAGCTGCTTTTAAATGGAGTTCATTTGCTTTGCAAGGTACCTTAGAGTGAGTTTTCCATCTTCTTATGCCTGGCTAGTGACAAACTCTTGCTGTCCATAGCCAGAATAATAACCCACCATTTCTGTGACAGTGGCACTCTATTGCCTGTGCATAAAGCAGGGAAACAGCACTGCCAAAGACCGGACCCTCATTTTTACAGATGATGCTTTTGAGATAGTTTATATGCAATTTGCTAGTCCTGTCTTGCCAGAATGAAGGCTGCTTACTGTCGTCAGTTTAAACGGCCCAGTTCTAGCATGGAGAGCTGTGATCACCACAGTTTGCTGAACCAGCAAAAAGTATTCTCCGCCCCCCCAGAGTCTTTCCAAGCTGAGGCACCAAAAATTTTGGCACAAAAATTAATTCAGCTGGGCTGATTAAAAAATGGCTGTATCAATTTACCCTGGGTTTTTAAGAGTTAGGAGAACTGAAAGTAGCCCAGATTTGGCCATAAACCTGTGTGAAGCCTGAGGCTATCTTTTTCTAGTTTCACCCTGCCCTGCAGTGTGTCTACATGATAAGCTGAAATGGGTGTTGGTACCAACATGTAGTTTAATCTAGATTGTTCAGATAGGCATCGGGTGGCAGTGTGCATTACAGCCATCTTGGGAAGTACAAAAAAAAAAATCTCATACTCGATGTGAAGGTCAACACAGCTTGTGCTTGTTGCTGCTGTTCCCTGAAATACTACATTTTAATTTAATCTGGGTCTCCCTTTGTGTGCAGCAGTCCTACCTCTTGATGACAGTCTCATGCCCCTTGTGCAACTGCGAGATGCCTTACTGCATTGCTAATTAATGAAAGGAGTGGTAGAGAAGCATATAGCGTTTACAGTGGTATTAGGATTTGTTTCATAAAAACATGATTATGTTCTAAAGACAATTTGAACTAGCCATACCAATTAATGATTTACTACTATGGGGCACAGGATTGCAAAGCCTAAATGCTTTTACGTACTCTGTCAATCTCTGTCTTTCTGTGCTGTCTTCTTTTAACTTTTCTGGAATCCAGATTAGTATCAGCTGTTGCACATGTGCACAGCAGCTTGAAGCTTTTTTTGAGGGAAGTCATGAGCACAACGGGGAAAAACAGTTTGGTCTCATGTGTTGTCCTCAAACAGAAAAGCAGGAAGCTATACCCAGAGAAGTGGCATTAAAACTACCAATACTTTGTAGTGATGGGAAGGTAGCAAGTTGATTCATTTTTTCAGTAATGCACAATGAAAGCTTGAACTCACAGGCTTGAACAAAGAACAGGTAGAAGATAATAATGCAAAAATGAAGCGTATGAGTGGTCTGGACTTTTTCTTCCTGTTGGGTGCACTTATTTTACTCTATATGAAAAAGTAGCCTTCCTACATGCTGTTTTTGAGAGATTTCTTACATAGCCCAGAAAAGAAGATTGATCACAGAGGAGAAAATGTTTGTATATTTATCATTTGTTAAGTAAAGAATTTGTGCAAATTACCTAAAACTGAAATCTCCTTTTACATATTCTGGGTAAAACTTGCTAAATGCTGTTGACAGAGGAAGTTCTTGATGATATGTAGAGCAGTAGCTTCCATTTGTTTGGTGGAGTGTGATTTGTTCCCATTGTTTTCCTCTTCTATTGGTGAATACCAGTAAAAAATGTGATGAGTAACTTTGCATTTATCCAAAGTTAACTTTGGAATTAGCTGGATGAATCTCCTGCTTTAATAATAGAAAATGTGAAGTTGGTTTTCTGAACCAGTAGGTTTAATGATTGTCTACATCCAGGATTAGAGTGGCTGGGCAAAAAATAAAGTGCTTCGATTTAGGTAGGCCAGAGATAGTCTGCAGATTATGACAGGATTGTGTATAGGGAAACTTTCAGAGATTCAGCCTAGTAGCTCCTATCTACACAAATTCTAACTTCAAGACCTTGTGAAAAAGAACAGACAGATTTCCACAGGAATTTAACAAGACCTTAGTCAGGAATAAGAACATTTTTCTGTGAAAATAAGACGATTAATTCTCCAAGGCATAACAATATGTTTCTGCTCTGGGGGAGATAAATGTTGGAATGTAATCACAACTTTTTTCCTTCGAATGATACAATTGTTTCTGCCATCTCCTTGTTAGGAAGATAAAAGGAGCATAGCACAAGCCTACTTTCTTCAGCTAATTTTGACCAAGTACAGGCCTACTGCAAGATCAAAGTCTTCCCTTACTGCTCCTGCTCTAGGCAAGACCTGCTGCACGTTTGCTAGTTTTAGAAAAGGAATGAATATGCTTAATTGTGTTCCTCCATTTCAGCAACAATTCATAGTCACATTTTGACTTGTGGAATGAAGTCACAGTCATCAGCTGGTACACTCGTCCTTTCTCTTGATACTGTCAGCTGTGTGCAGTCTGACCATAGACATTCGACCTCTTCATGCCTCCACTGTGCTATCAGTGAAGTAGATTTGTTCCAGGTTTAGAAGACTAGGATGAGAAAAATACTTTTTTTAATAGAAGTTTTGAGATCATCCTTGTAAATTTCCCTAATAAGCTGCAATAAACTATTTTAACTACTTCTGCAGTGTACAGATGCCTCCAAGTTAAACATGTATCTGAAGAGGAGTATCACGGCAAAGTTCACGGCACATGTGAATTGCAGTTCCAGCCTCTTCCATACTCAGTTTGTGAACAGGCTTCCCATTGAACTCATGCTGTTGATACGAGAAATAATTATCCATGCTCAAACTGTGTTTATACTTTATTAAAAAAGAGACAGCCAGTAGCTAAAGGTTCCAATCGATAAAATACCAAACTTTTAAATTGCAATATTAAAGGCTTAGTTTAACAGTCAGCCTGGTGTATGAAATGGCACATTGGTTAGATACACTATAGGAAGGCATAACATTACATCGCGTAGTTTTCATGTGTAGCTGGGATTTAAAAAAAAAACAAAACAAAAAAAATTGAAATGTTCGTCCTCTGACTTCAGAACAAGAGCCCTAGCCATTCTGTTGCGAGTTAAGCCATCACACAGCCATAGTGGAGATCAGGGAATACAGCTGTCACCGAAACAACTTAAGTGTTTGACCTCTGTTCAGCCACAGCTCTGAGTTGAGAAATGACAGCAGGGCAATCCACTTCTAGACTCTGGTATGTAAGATGGATGTGCAAATTATTATCATTATGTTTGCGTATATCCAGAAAAACAGCATTTATATTAACAACATTCTCTACTCACATGCATGTTGTGAACCTCCTGTGGTTACAAAGCAACATCAGGAAAACAAGGAGTGAAAGATGCATTGTCCTCTCAGCAAAACTCACTGAATTGAGAGGATTACTGTTAATTTCCCGAGGGCACTTTGCTTTTTAAACTAAGTTACCAGCTGTGGTGCTGTAGTTCCCTAGCACAATACGAACCAAGAAATGTGTAGACGTTTTTCTGAGCAACTTCCTCTCCCTCTGTGAAAGTGACCCATTGTTTTACATCCTGAATGCAAGTACTTGATCAGAACTTCCCTGGCTACAATTTCACTCTGTAAGAGCTGCAGATAGAACACAAGGGGGATGCTCAGGAGTCGATCCTTCCATAGGAAGAAAACACTGTGGGAAGAAAGGAAGATCAGTCAACACCAATGCCTAGCAGCATTTATGTCCTTCTCGTAGAAGGAGGTTTGGGTAGTTTAAGATTAGTGGTTCTCTAGGTCCCTTTATTCTGTCTCTCTTAGTTATTATAAGGCAGTTATACAGCATAATAAAGAAGAAAAATGACATGTATCTTGTGTAGAGGACATTTTTCCACACAGGTCTGTTTTTCTGGATAGCAGCAATTCTTGCGTAGGTTAGAAGCAACTTTGACTAATGTCAGTTTTCTTCATTATGTTCTGTCCAAGCTTCAGAACTTTGTCAGGCCAGTAAATTCTGAGGCTGCAGTACTGCTTGATCTCATTAGGGATCTGCCTTTTATTATGACTATCCCTAACTATTTTCCTGGTTCAACAAGCTCTCTACTTAATTGTGACTGTGATACAACAGGTTACAACCTTCATAGTTAAGGCAACCTTTTTAAGTACTTACTTCTTTCTCTCAGCCCCTGCCCAAAGCTGCGGTAGACATGAATCAGTGCCCAAAACAAAACAGATTTTATTGCAACAGAAATGCAAGAGCCGGTAATGAAAGCAGCTTCCAGAGTGTAAGAATTCCCTTTGCCCCACTCCCTTATCACCTGCAGGAAAATAGAGACATACAACAATCAACACCCAGTGCCACAAAACCCTGAAGCCATAAAATGCAATCAGTCAGCCACTAAGTTTCTGGAAGAAGTCACTGGATAGTAATAGGGGGAGCGGGGAACTGGTCACTTTTAAACTGTCTTACTTTCCCGATTACGATTCCCTGGCTGCACGCTGACTCTAGCTAAATGCATACACCATCTCATCTCTGCAGCACTGAAGTCATATGAAAACAGTACTGTGCCCAGACTGAAAGAATGATTAAGCTGGAGATAAGGAAACCAGACTTCATCTTACATCTCAGTTTCTTTCCACTGTAAAATACAGAATGAAGTTGTGTTCCCTGGCTGTCATTGTAGTGTTATTGTCACACATGTCTGCGGGCCAGCTTCATGATCCTATTTTCATTCATGGCTAGCCTGATTATTGTGCTTATGACATTAGTAATTGCCTAACCTGTGCTTTTTTGAGAGGTCTGACAGAGAAAATGGCAACTTTTAATTAAAAGCAACATGTTTATATCCTGCAGGTATCTACTGCATTGAAGAAGGGTCACTGCTCCCATGAACAAAGCATGATCAGGCCTGTTAATACTAAGATGAGAGACCTGATTTTGCAGAGCAGAAATCCAGCACTGAAAGAAAGATACTAAGATTTAGCAGTATTCTTTTCCCCCTTCCTGCAGGCTTGAGTCACTGCCCCAGCAGGCCTAGTGATCGTCAGGATGAGATTTAAAAAAGCATATTTCTGACTACTTTGATTTGTTAACAAACCCAATGGTGTGTATTCCAAATCAAAGCAGGTTATGGATGTCCTGGCCAATTTTGGTGCAGTTAGTTGGTTTGTCTATCAAGTTCTATCAATTTTCCTGTTTACAGGGTTGTTAGCAGCTGCTGTACAGAGTCAATCTAGCAGCTTTTTCAGAGCTGAAGTAATTAACGGTAAGTGCGGTTTACTTTTTTTTTCCTCCTTTCAGGTAGTCAGATAAAAGATGTTAAAAAGAATTGGTTTGAACAAGTGACTACATTACAGATCTCTCTAGCACAGAGGCGTATTGCATTGCATGTCCATGCCCTCATCTGCTGGTCACTCTTGCGTATTCATTGTTACCATGCAAAATCAGAAGGAGACCTAGCTATTATCAAGTTGTTATGTTACTCTTAATGTCACAAGCCACCACCTGTACTTTTCTTCCTAACTGCAAGATAAGTAAAGTATAGCCACCAAAGACAGTGTGTGGTCCTTCCGTGCTTTGCCAGATCAAACAGGCCTGTGAATAATTGGAAGAGCCCGATTTGACTGCATACTTTAACAGAACCCCAGGGACTTGGATGACTGCAGCCACTAGACTCTTATCAGTACCTGGAGACTATTTATGTGAAGTATGAGAAACACTGGCTGCTATCAGCATTTGAGCCCTTCCCATGATGACCAATCTGCTTTGCCCTTGCCCTTCTTCCTTACCTCCTTTCACATGTGTTGTGGGAGTTGCTGGGGTGCCCCAGTGATAAGAGCTTTATCACTATTATAGTGCCAAAAAAATGCCTAAGACTGGAGTTTGTTGGGCTTGCACTGTCTCTTGTTTTGGCTACATCAGGATTGACAGCTGGGGATGCTGCCTAAGAAATTCTTTAAAATATAATGACTTGAGGCCCTGCAGATGGTCAAATGCTTTGGCACCACTTGAGACTTCTTGTGAAGGAGGGTAACCATTTTTGAGGAGCTGTGTATCTTGTACTGGAGGATTCTGTTGTGTCTTTCCCTAATCATTCCGGACACTTTTCCAGTTGCAGAGACTTCCAGGGCCCCTCCCTCTAACTAATCAGTTCGAGAGCAATTTGACATGGTTCCTGTCTTGAAAAGTTGATCCTGAAGAGGTAGGACGTGCCTGCTGCTCTCATTGATTCTAACAGGAGCTGTAACGAAGGGGTACGCTCAGGAATGAGGCACCATGTTTTGGGCCCAAGGATCCAGTAATGAAGAGGAGGCCTCCAGCCTTGCTGCCCGTTATTGAGCAAGTACGTTTGATGAATTACCGTGTAAAGCAGGTAGATGAGATAAACTACTTCAGGTATATTCTGACCCAGAAAAATCCACACCAGAGGTTTCAGTTCTTTTAAGATCTGTAAAATAAGATGAGATGCATACATAACTTTGTAACTTGTTGCTATATACTCTATAAAGGCTATATATAGTTGATTTTTCAATAGCATTTCAAGTGTCGGTCTACCTGAGTTCTCAGTTGTAACTTTGTTCTCCTCTTGCCTTCTCTACCTATGTTTTTTTTAGCAGGAAATACCATCTCTGTTTTCCACTGAGCTGGGTCAGGAGTGATATTGGTGAAATCAGAACTGGTTGTTTCATGGGCGCATCCTGACAGCTGCGTGTGATTTGAGCCATCTCGGCATCCTCTTGAGCTCTGCCTTCTAATACAGTACAACTTCCAGCTAGCTTAAATGGAAAAGCAGCTGACTCAGAAGAGTTGTATCTAAGCTGATGTACTTTTTCTTTGGGTACGGTCAGATTTTTCTCTTAATAAATTAATGTCTTCATAGCTAACAGACTGGAAGCACTCTGACTTTTTTCTCCACCTTTGTTTCTACTACAGAGAAATAAAGCCACCGAAAACGTGGGAGAAGCAAGAGGATTTAACTGTCAGAAAAACTTTGTTTCACAATTAACCTTGGGACTTGGGAAAGAAGAAACGATGGACTGCTTTCCAGCAGGTAGCAACTTTCAGAGGTCCTGAACTGGAAGGGCAGGTCTGAACAAATGAAAGAAAAACAACCGAGTCACTGGGAATGAAAACAGTGACTGCACCAATGCTATGGTAAGATTTGATGCATCTGATCAACCACAGATTCCCCCCAAAAACAATATTGATTCTTCTGCAAGGGTCAATATGTGAACCTCTACAAAAGCATTAAGGGCATTGTCCCTCCCCTAAGGGAGTCTGTTCTTTGCCACCTCTCCCATTGTCCCTGTTTTCGGTGGTACCGCATAGTGCTCCTCTTAGGATAAGACCAAAAGGGAAAGGAAAACAAAGGCTAAGAAACAAGAGGAGGGGGAAAGAGACAATTAGTAATTAACAGGAGAAAAGGGAGAACATAAATAATGGAGATTAGGAAAAATAAATCCACTAAAGTAAATGGGAGAGCGTGTATATAAATAGAAGAAAAATAATGAAAAATCCCCTTGCAAAATGGCATGTGCATCAACCCAGAAATAAGGGAGCATGAGGTTTAGGTGTGCTTTCAGGTACTGCGGTTACCAGAAAGGACCATGTATGAGGCATTTCCAAGTTTTTCCTTCTATTATGCTTATGCTTTCTGGTGGGTTATATATGTCTCCGTACCTTTCTTACATAGCAACCTCATAGCAAGTGCAGTTTCTGAGAGCACCAAACAAGACAATGATAGATGTTTCTCTACTGCTGCATCCTTCTGCAAGCAGCTGATTGTGAAAAACTTGTCTGAACAGGGTAAGGAAAAGGTGTTCCTATTGTCACCCCTCTGTCAAACCGTCTACATGCTCTAGCCTGAGACAGAATCATTTTTACCTTGGATGCAAAGCTACCAGACAGACTCTTATGAAATGTATCCACCTTTTTTAAGTTGCTGTTGCCCTGCAGTGCTGCCACTTACTGAAATACAGCGCTACATTTTTCTTCATTGATTTTACATTTCCTATTTCTTAGTTAGACAAGAAGCTGTTAACTTCTTCCAGCAGAGAAGTCAGTAATGTACCTAGACGGGGTAAAAAGTAGCTTTCAAGTAGTTCTAACGTATGCAGTTTTGAGCAAAGGGCAAGAAAATGTCCTTATCCCTAGGACATTGACTATTACTAGTTGAACTATTAAGAAACATGTTTGCTATTGATGAAAGCATAAGGAATATCACATACGTTAGGACAAGACACCATCTAACTGAAGCACCTCTTTCTTTTCTTAAAAGAAACAGTGCCTCTTTCAATGCCTAAAGCCAAATAAAGGAGAAGCAAAGAACTCATAATCTGTGAAGAGCAATGGGTCAGATCAACTTTGTTTCTGATGGTGGGGGAAAAGTGGCTGAAAGGTTTACACTTTAAATCCTAGCAGGATTTTAGGATTTTAGGATTAAACCATGTCTGTTTTAGACATGGTTCTGATTACTCCCTTCTTTCCACACCCAATACAACTTAACTGAAAGCAAAGATCCAGCATGTCACAAGGGTATATAAGGAGCGCCTAGGAGGAAACCAAGCTGTTTAATATCCCTGTCTGCATTCCTAAGTGTCACACTCACAGTTAGTCCTGTCTCCATTTTTCCTTGCTAGATAGCTGTTAGTGGCCACAACACTCCAAAGTTCAGGAGAAAGATGATTCTGTGCAACTATTCACCTCAAGTTACTAAAGTATTTTAAAAGCACAGTGCTTGGCGCTAGCTCCATTTTTAGCAAGGAAAGCAATCAAAACACTTGGAGAGCTGTATTTCAGCTGTCAGGAATTTGGCTGAATGGCTAAAGCAAACACCCAAGGAGTCTAAAAAACCAACAAACCCAAAACCCCCTAACCTCCTTCCTGGTAATAAAAACCTCACATATCTGATGTACTTTGGCCCTGATTGTGCAATCATTCTTGGAACAGAGCTCTCAAGATTTTGGAGGAAGTTCAATCTGACTGACATGAAAAACTAAATTTCAAGTTCACATATCCTTATGTTAACCTGGAAACTGTCACTCACCTTTAAAGAAGTCCTGCCCCAATAAAGGACCACTCATCTTTTTGGTGTGGTTTTCTAAGGATATAAGGCCTATACAGTCTCACTGTGTCTGTATATCCATAATAATTTGGAGGACTGTTGCAAGTTTCACCTAACCTTCTTGGAGAAGTAGAAATATTGGAGATAATGTAATCCTATAGGTTTCATTACAGTAGGCGATCAAGGACTGAGAATAAAACAATGTCCCTCAGAAAGGAATAATGATAGTGTGACATTTCATCCTGTACACTCAGTTGAGAGACACAGATTTATAAGAAACCTGACTTCATTATTGTTGGTGCTCTTGTTTTCTGCTGGGATCCATTCTGGCTCCCTTCCACTTAGCAGTATTACATAGAATGGGATGGCTGTGACTTCCCAGCCTGTAATAATTGCTCAGGGTGAGAACTTGTAGTCTCAGAAGTTGACTATCCTTGCTAGTGTCGCTGTTAGCTTAACACTTACTGCGATGATGCTAATTGTCACCTTCAGGCAGGCCCAAAGGACCCCTGTTGCTGAGATGATGTTATGTAGAAGGGTGATCTCATGCAGGCTTATCAGCAGAACACACAAGCAGAGCTGAAAGAGAGGAGGCAAAGATTTGGTAAAATTATTAGTTTGAGACCAGACAGCCCACCAAAAAATATCTGACACAGACTCCCAGCAACAGTAAGCTGGGCACAGATCTAAAGCCTAAAATTTTTCCTCAGAAACTGACAGTACAGAATGGGACACAAGGACAGATGTACTTCCCTGTACGCCATGTTAGCAACAACAAGGAACAGGGAAGGCAGTAAGATGTACTCCAGATAAGGCATAAGGCAATACAGGGTAATACATAGTAAAGTAGTAATGAAGGATAGTGTACAGAAGTACAAACTCTTTGATCTTGGGTTCACTCCACTTGTCTGTAACTTCAGGTTGCTATCTCACCCTGATTGCCCCGCTAAGTCAGGCTTCCCTCTCCCATCCCAGTATCATTTTCTCAAATGCAGGAGACAGCTGGGATGGCTGGAAAGCAAGAGACTGCAGGCAGAGATGTTGTGCAGTGATAACCTTTCTTATTTTAGGAGGTCATGTTGCATTGGAGCTTCTGGATGCAATTGTTTTTATGGACAAACTTCCAAAAAATAAGTTTCAGTTCTCCTTTTGGGCAGGACGAGGATAAAAGATATGTTGATTCATTTTTTATGGATTTTAACTAAGCTTCCTTATAGCAAACACCTGGAGACAGGACCATTATTACGCTAACCTTATCTAAAAAGTAAGATACAGGCAGGATTACTCTAGGAAGTTAATAGTTCAGCTCAGCTAGTCTAAGACTTTCTCAACAGGAGGGAAAAAAGGGAACCGAGGGCAGAGAGTTCTATACCTGTGCCTGAAGATCAAAGGTCAACATCGAAAAACAGAGGTTCAGCATGAAGTACTGCGACTGTAGGCTTTCTAGAGCACCACCCACTCGAAAGGCCATCATGCTTTGACTCTGAATGAGGATGATGGCACAGATCACATCAAAGGAGCCAACCAAAAGGATCAGAATGAAGCGGGCCTGATGGGGAAGAGAAATAAGGATGTGACTGGCTGTGCCAAAACCGGGACAGTCTTTAACTTTTAATCTTCCCACTAGAAATAAAAGAATAAAGGAGTAAGGAGAACCAGGCTGCCTATTAATAGCATTGTAATAGACAACAATTAAAGATGACAGTTTGCCACACGGTCAAGTGGCAAAGATCAGGCCATGATTTTTGCCATTTGTTGCAACCACTTGGTAATAACTGTAAACTCACATTGGCTATTTTGGTTTACGTTACCCTCGATGTAGTAGTTTTACAGCTGTTAAGAGAAGCATAACCTCTGCACTCCCTGTAATATTATGACAACTTTTAGCAAGGTTTTGTTTGAGGTTTTATCATACAGTTTGAAGAAACAGCTTTCTTTGATAGAGACCGGCTCCAAGCTTCCTGTATGGCATAAACCACCTGGTAGGAATCTTCCCCATTGATTTCAATGGGGACAGTGGGTTATTCTGAACGCTGTACTTAATAAATTTCGGAAAACATTGGTTTTGTCTGGGTTGTATCCACAACTTTGCTGGCATTCACACTAAATATCTGCTGCTCTAAAGATGGCTGAAGTGGCAAAACGTCCTTCAAAATTACATTGATATAAGAATATTTATACTAGTATGCCTTATTCTGGCTCAGAAATTTTGCTCAGAAAGGAGGAGTTACAGTAATCCAAGTTACTTTTATAGTAGTAAAAAATAAAGTCCTTAATAGTACATCTACACCAGGCTTTACTTTGAGGTTCTTGTTTAATATATAAAGTGATGACTGGGATCCTATACCTTAAAGTAATTTGCATCTTTTTGATGCCTGTTCCTTATTGACCCTAACAATCCAGTTTGCTGTAGATATGTATGTTTAACTAAATGTACAACTGATATGTAAATTGAATAGGCAAATTCTGCTTTGCTGTATCTTCCTAGCTTGGTTGCCATCTCTTCTATCAAAGAATAATTTTCGGATGACTTCACAGCAAGGAACCTCCTTCTCACATTTGTGATAAATGTGTGACCACAAAAGGGAAGGACTTCCAAGAAGCACGGCAGGTGGAAGTTTAACTACAAATCTTAGTAACGCATAGAATACAATCCTTGTATTAAATTTTATTGTTACGAAATGCAAACAAGATAATCTGGCACGGCAGTACCTCCCCTAGCACATTGTATTTTTTTGTTTCCTTGCAGCAGGTTACCGTAACTCTCATGAAAATACATGGCTGCACTTACGGAGCAGTGGGGCTAATGGCTGTGCCCTTGCATATAGACTTGAGATTCCAGTTCTGTTTGTAGGTTAAATTTATGTGACTTGAGGCCAGTCATTTTATAGATGGAAATCTGAAGCAGAGTAGGTGAAGTGAAGGATACCTTCTGCAGTAATCCTTTGTGAATAAATTCTTTGATATTTATGTTACTTTCAGATACTGCCACAAAGAAACCCATAGAATAGCTCAGAGAAACAGATTTGCAGTGGTGGAGGTGCACGTTTTGTTATTCAATGGTAGGAATAATTCAGCCTGATTTTTCTCTGTTATCAGTGCCCTTATCACAGCTGTCTTGCCTTTCCAAGATTTTCAAATCCAAGATGTGGAGAAAAGCAAAGTTAATTAAAACCAGGAGACTAACCAGGAGTTTTGGCTTTTGCTCAGCAGAGAGAACTGTGAAGTTGACAATGGAACGAAACATCACTAGCAAGATGGAAAGAACAAAGACGATGAGCTCCTGGCGATTCTCCTGCAGGATTCCTCTAGTCACATAGTATACACAGAACACTGGGAAGGAGAAGGAAAGGTCAGTTACCAGGTGAACACAAATTGCACATGGTGCAATTTTTCGATATGCTTGATCCAGATGACAAAATGGAAGTATAAGGACCGTGTAACTTTGGCTCCTCAGTCAAGAGCGTATCTTTATACTTACCAAGGAGCCTGAATCGGATACTTAAAATGAGTACTCTCCCCTGTGTTTAGCATACAAGAAATGAAATAATTTGTTTTAAATTACTTGTGAAGTAACACTTTGAAAACGGCAACATATTAGCTATCCAAATTAATCGGCAGCTGTGGTATGTTATTCTATCAATACTATATTGAACAGTATGTTGAACAGTATATTTGAATTAAATGAGGCAACACCATTTTTATTAAAGGACTGAAATTACATAATCTCCCCAGTGAGAGTAATTCAAGTGACTAACAAGCCATTTACTACTCGTACTTATACCTCTACAGTATTGTTTGCGTGGTTCTGACCGCTACAAATGGCTTGTGTGCTGAATTGAACTTAGACAGGCTGGATTCCTAACAGTTTATTTTTGTTGTGGAAATTCTGAAACGCCCCACCCTGCAAACTATAGTCCAGAAAAGAACTGGTTTGGACAAGTTCTGAGTTACGTTTTTATAAAATACATCAAAACCCACCACTCTCAACACCACAGTTAGCTGCCAGTGTAGGACTCTACGCTGTTTTGACAAAGCTTAAATAAGGAAGAGGCTTTCCTTTCATAACAACAGGAATCAGCTTTGTTCTTATGTAGGATGCTCCTGCAAACACTAGTTACTTGTTACCATAAACAAAGTAACAATAGATTTCATTTTCCAGAGGGCTACTTCCTGGATTCCGCACATCAAATAATCTAGTTTTGCTAGGCTGGGACATGGGGACAAAGTGTCATAGCAGTTTTCAAAGCAACATAACAACTTCAGTCTCTCCAAACAAACCTTCTAGTGAATGAACTTCTTCTTCACTTAATTATTAAGTGATTGAGAAAACTGAAAATGATTGGCAAATTACAAAGTGAATCATACAATTTTTTTGCATGCTTGTGACCTCAGGAAGACCTGAAAGATTTAAGACAGTATTTCCTTGTTTTGCAAATTCAGCTGCTAAATCAGAAGAAGTCTCTACAAATAATTTGAAAACAAACTTTTTCTGAGCATTAAGATTTTTGCAGAGATAGCATATGCACATTTCTGAAATAAAGGACATCCCCTTGTTTTTGGTAAGTGAACATTTTCCAACAAATTAAATTCCAAACCCTCTTCAAAGTAAATCTCTCTCGTGGTAAATCCAAGAGATTGTTACAGCCAGGGCATCCATTTTTTATTAAAGAACTATTATCAGTTCTGTCAGTCTTTGTCTAGCCTATAGGAAACATGGTTTTGGCATGTTTATGGAGGTTAGCTTACACATCTTGAAATCTCAAGGTAAGCCAATCACAGTTTTAACACATTCCTTGAATTATGTTATCTTTACTGACTGATACATTGGAACAACTTTTGTTTACATTAAACCTTTGAAATCTGAAGTAATGTTTTAAAAATACACAATTTTTCCTGATTTAAACCAGAGGCTTGTGAGAGGCGTGTGCTTCTTCCTGAGTGTGTGTCAGCATAAAATACTAATTAGTATCAACAGAAGGTAGGAGGGGGTAAAATAGATTAGCAAGCATGCTTTCAGCTTCCCCATTTATAACATCATGTGATTCATTTGGTTTGTTATGAAGGTTCTTCATTTTTCTCTGAAGCACAAAACAGTGGTTGCTAACAAAAAAAGAGTGACAGATTGGAGGCACCAATGGTCTGTTCTAACATTGCAATTTCTGTTGGTATGCTGAGTCCCATGTGAAAAGCTGCTAATAAAATCAGAGTTTTGGAATAAAAGTATTGTTTTATGTGTCTAATTATAGAATCTGGAACAAATCTATTGTCTTTGTTCCCTCTGGGTGAAAGCGTGAAAGCTGGAAAGCAATGACTGCTTGTGATTAGCGTGTCCTTCTTGTACACAAGGTGTTAACACCCACAGAGTCTATTCTTTTCTACGCTGCTTTGGCCAGTGAGCCAACAGCCAAGACCTGCTAAAGCCACTGCAGAGGACTTCCTAAAATACTTAGAGTTGTATTTATTTTCATGTTAACGTTTTACTTCTATTTAATACAAATGGACCCAGGAATATGAACCTGAGTTTCTACTGAAGCTCTAATGGCAAATATCCAGGGAAGTTTGGATTTTGCTTCCACTAGGACAAAAATTATTAGACAAAAAAAAAAAAAAAAGAGAGCTTTAAAAAAAATGAGGTCCTTGTTTTCTTTTATTAAAGTACTTCAGGTGAAGCAACATCCTTGCAGGAACTTAGCACAGAGAGATGACTTAACGTTTTCTTGTTTCAGATCAAACTCTGTATGTTTGGTTTCTTGCAATGTAAGAAGGTGCCTTGAAACCAGCTACAACTCAGGTGTAAGCGTGGCTCAGGTCAGGAGATGTACGTTCTATGACAAGCCTTGGAGCGTGGACACCTCTGAATTCCCCAGCATATTACGGCACAGACGTTAAAATGGGAAATGGTAAGCTCTTTCTGGCATTCAGAATGTCTTACATAAAGTGACAACTGTCTGTAAGCAAAATCATTGCCACATCTCCCTAATGAAACTCCAGTAAGAAAGCCAATTACAGCAAAACTTCCTAAAACCTGAGTATTTTTTCGCACTGTTCACACATGAATATTATTTTGGATGACACCACATCCGTTACTGATCCTTTCTCTAAAATACTACTGGGAAAAGCAACAATGGCAAAAGCATCTAGACAGGTAGTGCTAAACTAGCAGAAGATTCTACGTGTAACATATCAGGTCAAATGGAGTGAAATAAGAAACTTCAGCTGCTGCTTAATTACTACCTTGGAAAAAAATTCATTTGTTTTAAAATACAAACAGTATGTTTCTTACCAACTCCAATTAACTGAATAAGAGAAATGGTGAAATCTTCCTCAGTTTGTCGTATGAGTGTCTCTACGGTAAGCCCTATCACGCTTAGCAGAGACAAAATAGTGACACAGAAGTAGATCTTCACAGGAAATGATAGCTCTGAACAAGGTTTTATCTGTAAAGGAAGAAAATGTTTTAAACAAGTAATGCAGTATAAACTAGTTGCTGTTCCTAAGAAACACATTAAAGCAAGTGTCGTTGGCTAAACGACACAAGTGCAGGGTTTCCCTTGGAAAAAGGAAGAGAAACTCTCTGCGATTGAATTCCAACTGCAAAACCGCTGAGGAAGGGAGAAGTCCAACTTTATTCTGTGATTAATCTCAGTCTAGATTTTTCTGGTGTTATACCTACAGCCTGCCTTCTACTTTTCTCAGTCCCTGGCGATGTTCAGCAAGCAACTTTTTCCCAGTACCCCGTTATCCAGACTTTCGGTTTTAGAAAACCGCGGAGAAGGGTTCACCCCTGAGCGAGGTGCAAAGGATTTGAGGTGGAGATTTATTTATTTTTTTTTTCCCATTCACCCCAGGCAGCCTAAATCTCGAAGACCCCATTTCCAACATTTTTTTTTACTGGGGGCAGTCCTATAAAATTTCTTATAAAGAC
>JANXJC010000001.1:2695284-2706663 GCA_027564655.1 Leptodon cayanensis
TACTCACGGGGCCGCAGGGCGTGGGGATGAGCTGCTGGTGCCGGGGGGTGAGGTTCGGCAGAGGGGGGGCCGCGGCGGTGCTAGAGGGGGAGAGAAGGGAAGGGGGAGCGGGGGGAGGACGACACGGACACACGGTCACCGACACCGGCCTCCCCCCGCCCCGCTGCCGGGCGGAGCGAGGCCCCGCGCCGCCACATTGGGTCGTACCAACCAGAGGTAGGTGCGGGGGTGGGGTGGGGTGCCGGCCGAGGCCCCTCCCCTCCCCACGCCCACCACCCTGGTAAGGAGACGGGGGAGAGCTCTCCCCCCCTGCTCAGGGCTTGGTTCCGCCCGGCCTCCTTCCTTCCCTTCCGCTGAATGGCGCGAAGCGCTGCGGGCTTCCCGCCGTTACCTGTCGCCGCCGCCCTCCTCCTCCTCCATGGCCGCTCCGCTGCCGTCCCGCTCCGGTAACGGTACCTACATGGCTACAACGGTCGCGCGAGGGTTCCGGGCAGCGCCCGCACTTCCGGGGCAGGCTGAGGGGGACGGGACGTCACTTCCCCGTCTCCCGGGGCGGGAAGCACCGTCCGCGTTCCCTCCCTCCCGTTACACGCCCCCCCCCCAGGGGCCTGCACTTTCTCCTCAGCCTCGGGGGTTCCCCCTTGCCCCGCCGGTGCTGCTGAGGGGCCGCTGGTCTCCTCCGACCGTGTCAGGCGCTGCCACGGTTCCCGCCCGGCTGGGACGGGGGGGGACCGGCCTCCCGTGAAAGGCCTGGCGGGGCTCGGGGTGGGGAAGAGGGGGTTTGTCGGCTGCTGCGTCCCCTGCGACCCCCTCTTCTTTTGTTTTTCCCCCTTTTTTGTGGTGGTTTTTTGTTGTTTTTTTTTTCTTTGCGTTTTATGTCCCCTCCTTTTTCATAAAATGGCCTCTCGCTGCCCGCCCCGCGGTGAGAAGGAAACTAACGGCAACCGTGACAAAGGGGCGCAGGCCCCGCGCCCTTCTCCGCGGAGGCAGCTCCGTCCCCGTCCCCCCCCCGGGGGGGGGGGTGTCCATTGCCGGAGCAGAGCTGGTTCCCCCGGACGGCGGGACGGTATTTTGCCCATCCAATTCCCCCCCTTTCCTTCCCTCCGTCCGCTCCGGGCGGGGGCGGTGCGCGGCTGGGCCCGCCTTCCCCTGCCCGAGGCGGTGGCGCGGCGGGGCAGGTGAGAGCGGGGGCGGCCCCGGTCGGCTGCTCCGCTCCGGGGAAGTGTGTGTGTGGGGGGGAAGGTGGCCGGTGCCCTGAGGAGCGAAGCCCGGTTTGAGCGGGAGAGCCTCTCGGCGGGGAGCTGCGTGCTGGGAAGCACCCCCCCCCCCCACTACCCCCCTTCCCGGGTGGTGGCCGTGATGCGCTGAGCGGTCTCGGGGTGCTGTCGGCGGGAGGGGAGAAAGAAGCGGCAGGGCTGTGGTGGTCCTGAGGTAGAGGAAGATCCGAAGGCCGTTGTGGGGAAGCTGCTGGGTCAGCGGCGGCATGCCCAGAGGAGGGAGGGGGTCGGTGCTACCTCTTGCTGCGACGCTGGTGCTCTCTGGAAACTCCTTGAGCCGGCTCGGAAAGGACGTGGTAACAGCATTGCTCCCTCGAAGGTCTCTCAGCCTCGACGGGGAAGGCAGAGCTCCTGCCGCTCTTCCCATCTTTGGGATGCTCCGTCGGCTCCGAGATGCTGCTGCGTCCGAAAACACGTGTGGGTTTTGCCTGCGTGGTAGCTGGTTCTGAATGAGAGGAGGGAAGATTTTTAGGACTGGGTGACTGGAAATGCAGCTGAAGCGCAAGAAAGTACTAAGTTATTTCACTCTTCTAGCATCTTCCTCTCTGTATGGGAGATGTTAGTAGTTTTGCAGTTATATTTGCGGTCAGTACTTGTAAACATCTTGGAAGCTCTCGTTATCGTTTAGTGAAACAGCATTAATAATTACAGCTTACTTGGGATGCTGAATTCCGTGCGTTCATTGTGTTGGAAGCAGCGTTTGGGTGACCTGTGTTGCATAATAGTAGATTAAGAAATAGGCACATCAAGCCTCTGGTTTTTTCACCATCAGCCTAACCTTAGTTTCTCTAACACTTGCAACATTTTTTGCGGTTTTATATTTTTGTGCAGGGTGTAAAGGTGGCTTTATAGAGTTCTTTGTGGATTTTGTCAAACGAATGTATCTGTCTTTATATATAGGCACTAAGAAGCGGTTGGAAAAACGGTAGCAATGGCTTTTTATCTTCACTGTTAGATAGTGGTCATTACAAAGTCCAGAGGACTTCCAGTCTTAGGCAAATGAATGCAGTGAGAAACTGTTGGTGTCATACATGTAGTGGTGATTGTCAGAATCTGCTTGGCTATTTAAGAAATAATTAGAGCTTCTGACAATAAGGTATCGTTTTTGAGGTGAGCTACATCACAAAAGAATTTTGTATTACATTTGTTAGAGTACCTGACAGATGCTCACCAATGAATATATTTCAATCATGAAAAATATTTGGCATGCTCTGTGGAAGAATCGTGAAGGACTCTGTGCATAACCAGGGTTGCAATAGATAGTTAAAAAACACAGACTCTGTAGTGCTGGAAATGCTATGCTTTATTTTCGTGATAAACCACGTCTTGGTATAATACATGTAATTTTTAAAAGACGCTATATTTCCTCCTTCAGGTGACTGCGTTGTCTCTTGTTGCTCTATGTGTTACCTTTAAATAATGTTATTCTTTCAGTTTTAAGGAAGGACTCTGGTTATATTGAACTCTGGCTGTGTTGTTGGCTTTCTTATTTTTGACAATTTTTTAAAAATCAGGGTTAAACCCGCAGTTTCTCATGTAAAGAAAGTTTAAGTGAATACTATTACAAGGATTTTTGATGTGTGTCAGTGATAATCTCACTGCAACAATTTAATACCCGAGTTGGTTTTATCTTTTGCCTTTTGGTTTTTTATCAAATATGGCTCTGAAAGAACTCTTCATTTTCTCACTTCATGGTTACTTTTAAAGAAGATGACCAGGTGGTGTTAGGGTTGGATGAAGACAGCTCAGCTGGCTGCCCTTATCTAATCTGTAGCTCTAGGGCAGAAAACCTCAGTGAAGGCCAGGTGTGGAGACTGTGACAGGGCCCTGTTGTAAAGTTGACGAGCCCTTGCAACTAGATTTATACCAGCTGCTTCACCCCTTGCATCTTTGCAGTTTTGGAGGAAGGGGGATGTGACACAGGCCTCCCCTTCACCAGAGAAGGAAGGCTGATTTTGCTCCCTTTTATATTGTGTTAGAAAACTACTGCTGTAAGACTTTACATGAGGTCAGTTTCATGGGTTTTCTTTCTCTTTTATGCATTTGACTTCAGTGTAGAATATTGTAGTTTCTTTGGAAAACATTTTGTATGAAGCAACTAATGCAAAAACGTGATGTGCGTGTGTAAGAGTTGGTCACTAGTGTTGCTTCTGTATTTTATTTTTTTTTTTTGCAAAATTTGGTGTTTCTTTTCTTCTGAGACTGTGGAAAACGATCCCTGTAGACATACTGCTCTTACAGTGATGAAGTTCAACTGTACTGGTGTCAATTAAGTGTAGATGATGTGTACTAGTCCTGGACTGGATTAAGAGTGACCTTTTTCCCTGCAGCCTTAAAATTTCAGAGGGGAGCAGTTACCCTGGTTTGATCTATCATGTGTCCACAAAAATATTTGTTGTAGTTGGAGTGAGAAAAGGGGGTGCTCTTTATTTCAGAAGCTGTAAGCTGGTGCTAATTCAAAATGTTGTTAAACTGTGACACTATTTCCACAAAAGCATTGTACAGACAGTTGTCATTTCTATATATTCATGCAGGCTGCCTGGCAGCAAAATGATGTTTATTCCCATGAAGACCACTTGCACACAATAGAAAATAGCATAAGCAATTTGGTAATCGAACCAAGTATGACTGCTGTGTTAAAAACTGAGGGGAGAGTAATAGTTTTTTATTAAAACTAGATGCTTAAAAGCACAAGCAGAGAATGTCTTTATTTTCTTCACTCTTAAGTCTTCTGAGAAAAGGTTTTTCTCTGCTTCTATTTTAAGTTGGAATTGAATGTATTTCTGATTAAATTTTGAACTGCTCTGAGTAGAAAGGGAAAAGGAGCTTGACTTGCAGGTAGTCTTATGAATATGATGTCTTAAAGCTTAAGAAATTGGGGAGTTGTTGAATTGGTAGTTAGCTACTTCTTGTAAGTCAGAGTTTGTCTGACACTCTCAAAGGCTATCCTGCTTACTTTTTCCACCTTTAATACAACATTTTTATTGCTAAAGTAATTAAAAGTTGGACCAGATACAAGGAAGAATGTAAAATGCACTGCAAGCTGTTAGTTATTTTGAGCTGGAAGATTGAATGTCTGTGTGTAATCCAAGAGAAATGGTCTACTAACCACTGCCACGTTTTCATCTATTGGTAAACATCAGCTGCTGGTTGGTCTTAAGGGAAGAAGACTGAATTAGTTCCAGATGGAGAACTCTTTCAGCCCATTTAAGGCTTCCCAGTTGATTTAAGACAGCAGGTCAGTAATTTAGGGGAGTAGTTTTGTTCTTATTTGCTGTTCTACTTCCTGCCATGTGTGCAATGAGTGATATCAAATATGATATTGCAGTGCTGCTGAGGGTAGGAGTTTTGTTGTGCTTAACTGCTTTTGTTTTTAATTGAGTAATATAAACAGAAGCAGTATTAACAACGTTGTGACTTTACACATCTGTAACTAACCATTTTGAATGTAGAGTGGTATTTTTTTTTAAGACCTGAAAAAGGAGGAGTCATCAAGAATCCATTTTTCTTAACAAATTCTCTTAAAGAGTGCAAATCTTCCTTCAAAGTTTTGTCTTAAACTGGGTTAACACAAGTATATGGTTTAACATGAGTGTGTCAGAGGGTCTTGTACCTCGGTGTGCTGCTAGCTTGATTTCCTGGTAAAATGGAAAGAGATGCGGGGATAGGGATGGAAAGCCTTTGTGCATGGTTGTAATAACAGAAATAGAGAACATGAGGAATGGAAAATTTCAGTTGTACAGTAGCTGCTGCTCAGGATATTGCGACTGACATGATATAGTTAACTCTTTCGTACCTCGATATGATTTATTTTGAGATGCCACATTGGACATGAAAAAAGCATGAAGAAAATAGTATCCCGTTCACCTGTTCACATGCTAACAAAATCAGGGCAGGGGCAGTAGCTCTTGTTACAGCTCTTGTATTTTTGCTTGCCATTGATTATTTCTTGTGCTGCCATTGTTTGATGCATTGTAGTATTATGATCTCATTTTGGGCAGCTTTTCCAAGATGTCCAGTGATTAATTTCCCCCACAAGAATTACTTGTTAACTGTATAAGGTCCGCTGTCTTGGCTATCCAGCAAATGTGCTTCTGGAAAAAAGTATTTAAAATGTGATTTCCCCTAGTATTTGTTGAGGAGCAAAAGAGGTCATTTCTGTCATTTCATTCTTACCCGATTCATCCTATTTTCTTTCGCTTATAAAACACAGACTGCAAAATAGAAAGCAATAAATCTGATATGTGTTTTAATGTTGCGGATAAGCTGCTCAGGTGCAATTTCTTTCTTTCATAATACAGACTTTGAATCTGTTAGTGTTATGACTAACTCACTAACATTACAGGACTTGAGAAGAATAAAGGTCACGGTGTGTTTTTGTTACACTCTACTCTTCTACTCTAACTTGCCACATTTCAGGTGATTTGTAAAAGGAGGAAGCTCTAGTTGCAAATGATTTAATGCATTTTTCTGTCAGATCTTTTAAAAAGGCTTTAAGAATTATTGCCAGTACTAATACTGAATTGCAAGCTGTAATAGTACTGCATGGCAAAATAAGTAATGTTGCCTTATTTACAAGTAATTAAATAGAGAACAAGTTTGTTTGGAAAGCTCTTGGGCGTATTTGCCTACTTTGTTCACCTAGGTCTTATGCTTAGCAGGATAACTGTGTTTATGATTGCTGGAAGTTACAGTCCTTGATTCTTGATTGCTCAATTTGACTTGAGTTGATAACAGGTTAATTCATACTAAGGGTATGGGCTCCTGGCCAGATTTTCTCAGCTGTGAAGTTGTGTTTCTGTTGAATGGTTATAAGACCTTAGACTGAGATCAAAGAAACTGTAGGATCTTGAAGAGGAGTTAATTATAATTGAAAAGGCTGTGTTGACATGCTTTAGAGGAGAAAGAACTTAAAAACACATGAAGTCTTTTGTGCGTGTGTGCTATTTTAGAATTAAAAAATCTCCCTTAGATAAGTTCTTAGTGCTTAATCTTGGTGTCATGATATTAGGAGTACAAAATTCAGTCTGGAAGACAAGCTACAGAAGTCTTTTTTATCTTTCATAAACTGCAGGTGAAATGTGGTATCTTTGCTGCGTTAGGGATTTAAAATGTCATTATGTTCAGAGCTACATACTTTTTTCCTTCTTTCTCTTTTTTTTTCATTCTTAGGCAGAAAAAATGGAATAGACCACATGAAGAAGCACGTGAAGTTTATTTTTATGCAAGATGTTATTTGGAGGACCAAGCGTACTTTTTCAGGCCATGGGAGATGAAAGACTAATGACGTATTTTTGTGTTGTCAAAGTGCTGTTCTGTGCTAAGTCAATGTTGGTTTGTATTAAGGACAAATACTAATTTCTTAATGCCAGCATGTCGACTGTGACAAGTGCTCAGACACCAGAGGAACCTAATCCTCCCCCCCTGGAAGAAAAGCCAAAGGGAAAATCGCTATTTCATTTCGGTTCGCTCTTTGCTAACAGGAGTGAAAAATTTGTAATTGCTAGGAGTGACAGTGTACCAGAGGAGAATGTTCTGAAAATAACTATCACGGAGACTACAGTCATTGAGTCGGACTTGGGCATCTGGAATTCTCATGCTCTCATCTACCTCACTTTGTGGTTTTTCTTCAGCTTTTGCACTCTTTTTCTTAACAAATATATTCTTTCATTACTGGAAGGAGAGCCCAGCATGCTAGGTAACCCTGCCTTTCTTTTACACTTTAATTCCAGTAAGATATTTGACAATACCAGATCCTCCTATATAAAGTTGAGGGACAAAATGGTTCAACTGAAGTGAAAAAGGCCTAGTTAGGACATGTGGGGGTGGATCTTGGGGCTGGGAAGTTATGAGTTGTGATCCCGGCCTGTAAAGGGGCTTCTGACTGTCTTTTCCTCCACTCGCTGAAAGATGGTATGAAACTTTGCTCATAGAGGAGCCATAAGATGGTGTTTGAGAACCAAAAGCTGGAAAGAAAAAGGTTATTTTTTGTTTTCTGTGTTGGAGGGTAGTGTGTTTGGGTTTGTTTGTTTGTTTAAAAACCAAAATCTTCAGTCAGTTGTTGATAGTCTCCAGAGCTGTTAAGATTTTGATTGTCTGCACAAGTGCAAAAGTTGCCTTTGTGTGATCTCTATTATCCAATGGGCTGCTTATTCCTTTTTTTTTTTTTTTTTTAGGGGTTAACAAAGGGCAGTTAATCTGTGAACGAGATTTTTTTAAGGTGTATGCCACCTTTGTTTTATTCTGCTGCCTTGCTGGTAGAAGGCAAGGGCTTCTCTGAGAATTTATAAAATCTAGACAGCAGTTGCCATGTTTCTTAACAGCTAGAAGTACTACACATAAGTTTGTCTAAGAAATTTTCCTATGTTGCTTGATTTGTCATGTTCCCATCATCTTCTGATTTTATTTTATTTTTTCCTCTCATCTTTCTTTAGGTGCTGTTCAAATGCTTTCAACCACCTTCATTGGCTGCATAAAAATGTTTGTCCCATGCTGCTTGTATCAACACAAACCACGCATCTCTTATCCACCCAATTTCATCATGATAATGCTGTTTGTTGGATTAATGAGGTAAATAGTTAAATATTTCCTAGAGATCTGTCTGGTTGCTTTGTTGCATTCTTCTGAACGGAAGCTGTATTTTCACGGCTTTTTTTCCTTTTCATTCTTGATTGGAAAGTGTTTGGAGTATTCACCTTTTGCCCCCCAAAAATCACAGGATAATTTTATTTTTAGTTCCTATTGTGAAATGCTACGTTCCTTTTTCCAGCTATCAGTTTGTTGGCTATCTTGGCTTCCCATCACATTTAGCTTCTTTCAGAACACACTTCTCTTTCCATTTACTTTCTTCCTGTTCTCTTTTGAGGCTGATGTTTGTTTAGTGTACTATTTTTTATTATGATGTTGCTTTGTTCCCTTATCTTTTCCAGCAGTTTGCCTCAAAAGTGATACAGGCTATTAACACTGATCTTTTAAAAAAGTAAATATTTGCTGTGTGGTAGCATAGCATCAGTTTGTAGTCTTGGAGGGAATAAGAATATATGATTTGGTTTCCTCTACGATGCAAAATTGAAAAAGGGTAATAGGATTCATATTAATTCAGAGTAGCTTTATTGTAATAACTGTGCCACCCTGTTGTTTAATTTCATGGTTTAAAGTATGGTAAATTTGTAGTGTACCTAATTTACACTAAAGATGGGTAACTGCAAATTATAACATTTCCTTGGTGAGTTACTGTTTATCAGCAGAATTTTGCTAGCTTTTTCAGCTGAGCCTATTGAAAACTTTAGCTTAAAAATCTGTCATATGAAGTTTGGTTAGAGTGCATTAAAAAGTGAACTTTGGTGTTTTCTGAAAGTCCATGGCACATCTGTACAAACTGGACAGTTGCCCAAGGGGGCCTTCATTTGGGCTAAATAAATAATAATGTTTAAGCCGAAGTGGAAAGAAATAGACCTGACACATTCCACCTCGCATGGGCTGAGGAATATGGGTGTGCAGCTGATGGGTTACTGTGGTTCAGTCAAGCTACTATGATTTGATAATTTGATTGCCACCTACACCTGTCCATATTCTTAGTTACTGCAGCTTAAATTTATAAGCCTGGAGAAATAATAATGCAATTCTTTTTTTAAAGCATTATTTTATTTTCTGCTTAATTTCATGTGTTGTTCTACTACAGATTTGCAACAGTAGTCTTGGGTCTTGTCAGCTTGAAAAATGTGGCAGTTTCATTTGCAGAAACCGTTAAAAGCTCTGCACCTATTTTTACTGTTATCATGTCTCGGATGATATTAGGGGAATACACTGGTGAGTACTTCACTGTTGAAATGTGATTTTTTTTTTTTTTTTTTAAATACTGTCACTTAGTTGGCTATGGACAATGCAATTCCACTGAAATACAGTAAATGCAGCTGGAAGAATTATTCCGTTTGAACACTATCAGTAGAGTGTATATATAAATAAAAAAGGATTTATTTTAATGCAGCTGTGTAAGGGCAGTGTTGCTCTGAAGTTATTTTTCTGTCAAGAGAATATTACTGCAGCCTTACATAACTGAAGTTCAGTGTGTTCCTTCTTGTAAGGACAGCTTGCTGCTCAGAATTTAAAATTCTTGAATTTCATCACTGTTCACACTGTGATTAAAAAAAAAAAACCACCACCAACCAACTGGCTTACAATATAATTTCTCCCAGTCCACAATATAATTTCCTTGCGATTCCACTTACAATTGCACACTACTTGCTTGAAGAGATTTTGCTAGTTACCAGCTATAAGTCATAGGAGTAATACAGAATCCATGTATAGATTGATTTGTGACGGAAAATGGCAAAAGGCTGAAGTAAGCCAGAGGAAGAAGAGGATTTCAGTCACAGAGTAAACAGGGAGAGTGTAACTTTCTTCTGTCATTTGGTGGAAAAGATGAAACAAAGACAGTCATTGGTCCGTTTTCTTTCTCCAAGGGAGATACTTTTATCAGTGAGTATATGTCCGTATTTTCAAGCGCACTCTGCTGTTGTCTGAGATCTCACGTTAGAACCTCTGTACTTGAAAATCCAGTCAAAAAAAAATTGCTATTTCTTTCAACTAAAGAAGTTAAGGTGGAATTTAAACTTTAAAAAACCTATAGTATCTGAGATGTGTAATTGCAAGTGCAGTAATTAAACTCAAGATTTAAATTTTTCTTTTCATTTACAGGATTGCTGGTTAATCTCTCTCTGATTCCTGTTATGGGTGGGCTAGCTCTCTGTACAGCTACTGAAATCAGTTTCAACATTCTAGGTTTCTCAGCAGCTTTATCTACTAATATCATGGACTGGTAAGGCATAATGATAGTTGTGTATGTGGAATAAAGGCATTTTATTTATTGGTAGATCGAAGAAAATTGTTGCTTGTGGTTGTTGTATACCAATGTTTAAATGTTGGTATTTAAAATTTATTTTTAACAGAAGATACAGTTCCTTTGTTATATCTGTTAGCATTAATGAGATTAAAAAATAGTACAACTCTGTTAGTCTGAAGGAGTTAGACCAAACTCCTTTCTGTAATTGCATAATGTGTAGAAAACGTACCTACCCATCTAAGGGAAACAACTGTCTTTCTTGTGGATCGATTTATTTGTCTTAACTAAAATACAGGTAAATGCTGTTGGTGTTTTTTTCCAGTTTGCAGAATGTCTTTTCCAAAAAACTACTCAGTGGAGATAAATACAGATTTTCGTAAGTATAAAAAATATTTCGGGTTTGATTATAGATGGAATTTGGGCTGCATAAGGAAACCATGTATTTATAATTATATTGCACCAAGATATTTTTTTTTCCTTAGACTATGACAGCTTTAACTTAAATCATTTTATCAGGGAAGGAAAACTCCTCTATGCTCAGATCCCACTGTGGTAGGTCGGAGTTTCATAATTGGCTAAAACTGTCCACACACCCCAAATGAGTCATCTTTCACAGAAATAAGTCCTTATTCTGCAATCAAAACATCCTTTAACATTGTTAGGCATGCAGAAATGGAACTTCAGAACTCACTCGATATTTTAACTATGTAACAGGAGCCAGGAGTAAAATCTCGTGGTAAAATATACCTATAGCTATATGTATGTGTTTTACCACAAGATAAAATGCTAGCTTTGGTCTTCAAAAGATGTGCCTCTTATCTTTGGTCTGTCCCAGCCAACACAAAAAGCGAAACACTTTCTTTGCAAGAGATTGCTGAATTTGTTGTCCCCAAAGCTAGGTAGATGGCTTTTATTACTTTTTGGTATCTGTAAATAAAGTAATGATGCAGCTTTCTTAAGCTCTAAGAAAGAGAAAGCTTTTAATAATTTTCATCATTGTTTTTTCTCCTTTGTAGAGCCCCAGAGCTTCAGTTCTACACAAGTGCTGCTGCAGTGGTTATGCTTATTCCAGCATGGATATTTTTCATGGTAATTTGAATTCACTAACATGGATTTATGTTTTCTTTTTGACTTGTGAGGAGAATGTGCGACTAAGATTAATCTTAATTTTTACTTTTAATTCTTCACGGTTTTTTTTAATCACCCTGAAATGCATTTCATCTTATGTGTGCAAGAGATTGGGGGGGGGGGGGGGGGGGG
>JANXJC010000001.1:2723671-2810969 GCA_027564655.1 Leptodon cayanensis
TAAACTTCGCAATCTTGGGGGGGGGGGGCGGGGCGGGGCGTGGGTTTGTTTTTGCTCTGCTTATATGAGACTGACTCTGCTTCTTTGTTCAACGTAATGTCTTGAGTAACAGTTTTGATTCAAGTAAATTAAATTAGTGACAGAACACTGAGGGACCTCTTAACATGTATTTTATTAGCTATGTGATGGGAAGTCTGCAGTTAATAATTCTGTTTTCTTTGCAGATGAAATAGTGGCTCTGAAGCGACTGAAAATGGAAAAGGAAAAGGAAGGTTTTCCCATTACTTCTCTGAGAGAAATAAATACTATTCTGAAAGCACAACATCTAAATATTGTCACTGTCAGAGTAAGGCTACAATCTTCTATTTCAAAAGTATTTTTGTTCTTGAAATACTGCCTCTTGGCTTTTAAAATGCCTTATAAAAATGTTAGCGTTTGTAGTAGAGCTGGTTTCTGTAAACAGTTGTATATTACCTGTGAAACTATATAGATATTATTTGTCCCTACATAATCTGATGTTTTGCAAAAATGAGCTGGTTTGGGTCTTTTATAATATAGAAAAATAGATTTTCTATGGATTTTTTCCAATGTCAGGCTCCATTTATCCTCCTGCCAGTAAATTTCTAAAATTCATTTTTTGCATGTTTTTTTAAATACTGCGTGCTTGTTTTGATCATTTGTTTCTGTGTTTTAGGAAATTGTTGTAGGTAGTAACATGGATAAAATCTATATTGTAATGAACTACGTAGAACACGATCTCAAGAGTCTGATGGAAACAATGAAGCAACCATTTCTACCAGGTACTGTTTGCCATAGTCTTCTATAATTCTCAGAACTGGAAAACTGGCCAACGCAAACCTCAGTGTCTTTGGGCTGTACTGACATCAGAGAACTAGCTTTGTACAGTGATGTGTATTGCCTTGGAATGTCCTATGAGTGTTCTTTGGAACAGAGACTTCGTTGCTTTTTCTCTGTTCGGTCTGATTTTACTGATACAAGATAAGATAGGATCGTAGGCTGGGAGTGCTGATATTCATAGTGATACTTGGCTGATGAATCCAGTTTGCATGCTTAGGGTGAAGTGGAGGTTCAGGTGTGAAATTGAGGGAGTTTCCCCTGTGCTAAACTGGAAAAGAAATACTGGGTTTTAATTTTGGCTGCTTTCTATGTTTTTGAGAGGCATTAATTTCTGAGTATTATTTGGATGCATTCCAGCTATCCAAATTAATTTTGCTTTATTGGCAACTTTCTAGGTTTAACTGCTCTTGTTCCATGACCTATTTTTATGGTGCAGTCTATACTGTGCTTTTAACTTGACACCTCTTTCTTCCCCCGTCCTTTCCCTGTTCTCCAAACAAAAAAAAAATACAGTAAAGATTTATTCTCTTAAATGCATTTGGCTTCTTTTGATCATTTCAGGTGAAGTGAAAACCTTGATGATTCAGTTACTGCGTGGAGTCAAGCATCTTCACGACAACTGGATACTTCACCGAGACTTGAAAACTTCCAACTTGTTGCTCAGTCACTCAGGCATTTTAAAAGTAAGAATTGCACTAAATATACCACACTTATGAAAAAGCTTGTATTGCAGAATTACACTGCATTATAGCTATGTCAAGGGCAGGATAGAATGTTTTGCGTTAATCTTTAAGAGGTATGACATGTGGCTTGTAAAACATACAGTTCCGAAAGTGAACTATACTATTAAAGAGACTGCCTTGCCACAGCTGTAAGATTTGTGTTAGGACGTGGCAAATTAGCCTGGTCTAGTGGATATGGAATTCTTTATAGTGTGATTAGAAGCCCGAACAATGTTCTCTTCCTGGTGATGCAGCGTACCATATGCATGACAGTGTCATTTACTTTTTCTGTATCAGCATTGTAGTGTTTGAACTAGGGTTGCTCTTTCAATCTGAGAGATTGTAAGGCTTAATAAAGAATATAAATGTGTAGTAGTGCTGAACTGTAGAGTTACTGGTAGAGATGGAGGTTCTCTTTACAAAGAAAAAGTCTTTTTAACAAGTTGCACACTTTAAGAAATCTATCTAACCTTTCACTGACTTCTTACAAAATCTAAGAGAAAAGCAGTACTAATAAGATCAGGATGTAACATTTAAATTTTTACTTCTAAATTTTAGATGCCAATTGCATATTGCCATTATTTACATCTTACAGCTGTTACTCTTGTTAAGCCTTTCCCTTTCTCAGGCAAACTGGACTTTGAATTTTTTTTTTCTTGCTTGCAAAGTTGAAGTTACCATCTATTGTTGTTGTTTTGTTTTGTTTTCCCCTGCTGTATAAGCTTTCTGTCAAGGTGATCAATAACAGGAACTCCTACTTGGCTTCAGGAAGGGAGAAATGTTTTTTCCCTTGAGTGGAAAAAAGACAAAGAAGGTGCATGAGAAACAGTGTATTCTGTGGGGCTATTTTTGAAGGCTGGAAGGCTTTTAATAGCCAACATGGCCAACATGTACTGGCATTGATAGTAAATGGTATGGTCAGTGTTGGAAATATTGCTGATTACCAATTTTCATTTAGGTTGGAGATTTTGGACTAGCCCGAGAATATGGATCTCCGCTGAAGCCTTACACGCCAGTGGTTGTGACGCTTTGGTACAGGGCTCCGGAGTTGTTGCTTGGAGCTAAGGTATGTTTCTCCTTGTCCCTCTGGCTGCTAGAGGAATGACTCTTCAGACTAACTTTATTTTATAATTTATAAACAAAGTGTGAGTATGCTTGATTCTTCATATTGATTTAGAGGTGGAAATTCTCAATCTTCAGTATTGTTTTTCCTAACCATCTTCCACAGACAGAAGGTGGGTGGGTCACAGCTTGAGTTTTTCTCCTCTAGAATGCTGACATGGTAGTGCTGCTGGACTTCTCATGGATTGGTGCAAACTGTCACTGTCATCTTAGGCAGCTGGATATTTTTTTTTTTAACCGTAGTTTAAAATGTGTGACACCTGAGAGCAGAACAAGGTACTGGCAACATTCTGGCAGTGTTCCCTACTGATTACATGTTTCATAACCGAAATCTCAATGAAATCAGTAGGGTTCTTTAGAGCTTCAGTGACAAGGACCATGCTGGAAAAAAAATACTGCACTACTACCAAAATAAATGGGTGCAAAGTTAAAAGAAGCCCTATGCAACCTTTCAAATATGTTTTTTGTAATAGGAGAAATGGCTATGTCTAAGAGAAGAGGTGTACCATGGAGACCAGGTTTTGTGCCCATAACCCGAGATTGCTGTTGTGGCAAAATAAGGGCTAAGGATCTCTGTGAAAGAAAGTGCAAGTTATAATGTTTTGCTAGTTGTGATGCTCTGTCTGTGAGTGAGAAAGAAAAGCAGCATTGTGGAGACTTGCACCTTTCATCCTGAAGTATTGGTGTATATGGGTGTTACTCATAATTCACAGTAATACTAACTTTTAAATACAGTTGAGACCTGTGCCTTGGGTATTGGAATGACTGTATGTGTTCTGTTTAGAGTGGTAGAATCCTGAAAAAAATAGAACAAACTAAATAAAACCCCCAACCAAAACAACACTACCACCACCCCACTCCCCCCAAACAACTCGGTTCAAGTATCTTACTGATTTTATAAGGTATAACATATTCCTTCTTTTCAGGAATATTCAACAGCGATAGACATGTGGTCGGTAGGGTGTATATTTGGAGAGCTGTTAACGCAGAAACCACTGTTTCCAGGGAAGTCAGAAATTGACCAGATTAACAAAGTTTTTAAGGTAATTTTTTTAACACCTTTGCATTCTGACTGGTTTTAGAGACAGGTAAATTAGAGTAGTAAGAAACTAAAAGTGCTTATTGCTCTCTGACGGAGACACAGCCTTAATAAGAGGCTCATTACTCTGATTCTTGTTTTATAGTAGGCTAAGACTGCGATTTGTGTTTTGTCTGTTTTTTTTGGATACGTACCAACTCCTGTACCTATGTCATGAATAAGTAGAAGGGTTGCACTCTAGAATGAGTTTATTAAGGATATACTTTAATTTACAGGATCTGGGTACTCCAAGCGAAAAAATCTGGCCTGGTTACAATGAGCTGCCAGCAGTAAAGAAGATGACATTCACAGAATATCCCTACAACAATCTACGCAAGAGATTTGGAGCACTCCTCTCTGACCAGGGGTTTGATCTGATGAACAAGTAAGTGCTAGCTTCCAGGGTATCCTTGGGAAAATGTGTTCACGTGCTGTGATAGTGGCGGAAAATGACTTGTAGTGAAGCCCGGTATTTCAGTGCATTTAACCTTGTCAAAGCATGCCGATGCGCTTGAAGTTTGTGACATGCCTTGCAATGCTATTCCTCACTCTCACAACAGCTTTATTCAGTTTACCACGCTCTTAACACCTGCTGTTAAACCTCAGTCCGAGATTATTCTTGCACACCTATATCCTAGAAGAACAGAAAAATGTTTCAGTAGTAGTTTCAGCTCCTTCTGTCATGTTTAATTATGTGGTGAGTCAGCTATCATGCAGTTTGCTGATGGATCTTAAAACAGTTAAATTGCAGTTAAAAAAAGGAAAAAAAGCAGTACATTCTAGAGATCATATAAAGAATTAGAAAAACAGTAATCTGGTTTTTTTCCTAGATTTTCAAAGTTCATGAGTTCTGTCACATCTTATGTTCTGGCAGTCCTTTTAACAAACTCCACTGGTGCATTTTGATTGTGTTGCAATTCATTCTTCTTTTAAAGGCTGACAATGGCTTGAGAGATTTTTGTTCCCCTCCTTCCCCTCATTGCCTTTAAATTTCATGATGTGAAGTAGTGGAAATCAATGAGTTTCAGATCTTACTTAGACCTTGTCTCTATTAAAAAAATTAAATTAAAAAACTACCTCTTTTTTTTTTTTAAAGGGGATTTTCAGTCTTTCCATTTTTAAGAATTATTCTGCTCCAGGTTCCTGAATGAGTTGTGAATAATTTATTGTGAATTAGATAACCTTTTAGAAGGTCCAAGCACAGCTTGTCTTAATAAAGAAAGGCATCACCTAACTGTCATCTATACCTCTTAATTGGTTATGACAGGGCTGTGTCTTCATTATTTCGGGTAAGAATGACAACTCTGTAGTATTCATGTGGGTCTGGAACTTGCAGAAACACACAAGTAAGTGTACACAAGTAAGTCAGCGGAACTCATTACATGTACAAATCTCAGATATATAAGCTTTTACGTAGTCAGGGCCAAATACTGTTTGGTAGTATGAATAGTACAGTACAGGAACATGTTTCTGTATTGTGAAAGGTTTAAAATAACCACAGGTTGTACAGTTAAGTTACACTATATTACAATATATTGTGGTGTATCAATATAATCTCACTTGTCTTCTCTCAAAAGCAAAGCAACATTGTAAAATATTTTAATTAATTGAACCATCCCAGGTCCCTTGGGAGCTATATCTGACTACTCGTAGGTTCTGAGGTGTTTTAACAATTTAAACCTCTGTAAACAGATTCCTACAAAAGCTGCTCTTGATATGTAGTTCTAGCTGGTGTTCCATTAATTATAGATTCATGTAGGAAGCAGGCCTTTAAAATTAGCTAGCTATGTTAGATTGCCTATATGTTAGCAATCATACCCATTAATAGAATTCTTTGTTAAAAATCAGAAAATTGTAAATTGCGTTTCTGAAGGATTTATGATTTGGGGGCTAAAATTTTTCTCCTTTCTGCCTCTCTGTGTCTCTTCCCCATTTCATTGCATTCTTAAATTCTTCTCAGCTTTTTGACATACTACCCAGCCAGAAGAATTACTGCTGAAGATGGTTTGAAGCATGAGTATTTCCGAGAGACTCCTCTTCCTATTGACCCTTCCATGTTTCCCACCTGGCCGGCAAAAAGCGAACAACAAAGGGTAAAACGTGGTACCAGCCCACGCCCACCTGAGGGGGGCCTTGGATATAGTCAGTTGGTAAGCATAACAGATGGATGCAACTGCTGCAGATTTCTGATGTCCTTGGACATGTTCACGTCCTAATTTTGGAAAAGTTGATGTGGACTGCATTTTGTTAGCCTTCTGGGGCTTGGGATCCTGAGACTCGCCTGTACTTGCTTGCAAAACACTATAGAAGTCCAGCTTTCCCTCGGTTTCTTTTCGAAGGGCAGGTCCAATTACTGTTGTATTCACAGAATCATAATTTCAGTACATAATCTGAGAAAGAAAAGGTGCTCTGTGATAAAACCAGGCGTAACAATGTTTCTTCTGAAAGTGTATGTTGGTTTACACTTTCACCTAAGCTTTCAAAGCTGCAATTTGTTTTTGAAAAAAAAAATCCAAAGCCTTGTAAGTTATGCATATCTTGTGGATAGAAACTGTCTCCTTTTTCCAATATTTGGAGAAGAATTAAGAAAAGGCAAGGTTGGTGTTCTTCTTGTCTGTGGGGATTGTGCTGCCCATTTTGAAAAAAAGCTGGCTGAAAAAGATGCCCTTCTAAGTATGTTACAGTCTCAGGTACCTTAATTATATCAATTATTTATTACTATTTCTGTGTCTCAGCATAGATGAAATGGCAGTTATTGTACCCAATTTATCAGATGTAGTAGCCTTAAAAGTCTATTTAGCCTTGATTTTTCAGGATATAAAAATTGACATGGGAGGGTGTGCAGAGTGTGTTTCATCAGATGTTGAGTAAGGGTCGTTTATGCTTATTTGTACAGTGTGTTCACAAATTTTTTCATCTTTTGCATGTGCAGTCAAAAGTAGATATACAAGCTAGGAATACACTTGAGATGCCTTTAGAACACAACTTTTGAAATAGCAATGTTTAAAGATTGTGAATAACACTCTGCATCAGCCTTACCTATGATGTTACTAAATCAAACATTTCTTTCTCATCTTCTAGAGGTACTTTGATTGTTTTTTTGTTGTTTAGATTTTTGTGTTGGAGCCAAATGCATCTGCACAGACAGTACTGATAACTGAATTGTAATTGATTTTCACAGGGTGATGATGATCTGAAAGATACAGGTTTTCATCTGACCACCACAAATCAAGGAGCATCTGCTGCAGGACCTGGTTTCAGCCTCAAGTTTTAAACTCAACATGAAAGAAGAACAAAAAAAAAAGAACTGTTCATGTGAGTGGATTTCTAAGTGCCCCAGTTCTGTTCTTCACACCAGGGAAATTAGATGTTTTTCACAGGAAAAAAAGTCAAATGTTATCACAGATTCAAAGGCTCTTGCTGGGTGTGGAGTATAACTGCTGCATTCCATTAGAGGACTGGAATTAACCTGAAAAGCCAAGGATCATTATGAAATTGACAAAGGAAAACTTGAAGAACAATCCTTGAACAGTTTCTGTTTTTCTGTTGGGTTTGTTTTGTTTGGTTGTTTTTCCTTGTAAATTTGTAGAATTAAAATACATTTTTAATTGTTTAATAGTGTGAAGGATTTCATTTCTTCACATGCAGCAAACTTGGATGTTTGTGGCATTAAGTCTTCTAGCGTGGAAACTTATTCCCCCCCACTGCCCCCCAGATCTGTGCTGACACTATTAGAGCACATTGTCAGCCTGGGCAAACAACTTTAATTTATTTTAAGTAAGTAAATTGTATGTGTCTGAATATAGTTGGGGCAAAAAACCATAACAGTTCTGAGGTTTCTTTCCTGTTATGTGCCTTGGAGAGAGATAGGCCGGGTTGGGCTTGATACTCACTGACTTTATTTTTGGGTGCACTGCTGAGCTGAACAGTTTGATGTGTTGTATACATGTACATTTACAATGGCACTGGTGCAAAAGTAGTACTCTATTGTTTTATAAAACAAAAAAGATTTAATATGGAGACTTGAAACTTAATTTTCTAGAGAAAGTTCTTTTAAATATGCCCTTTTTCCATAAAAAGAAGAGCTTAGCTTTACTGATTGTATAATGCAATATTTTAGTCCTTGCTCATAAGATGAAAGACTGGAGGAATCATGTTGGAATCTCACATTGTTTTGAGTCTGATTTATAATGCTATCATTCTTTTCTGGGAACAGGAGTATACATGCAATCAGAGCTGGGCACCAGTCCAGTAAAAGGATTAACTTACTTAAATTATAAACATCCTATCAATTTCAGTACATTTTAAGAGTTTTTCTGGAATTTGGATGTACTAACATTTGTGTTAAATTTTGAAACTAGTAGTGTTTGTTGTTTTTTTTTTTTCCTGTGGAGGAGTACAGAACTATTTTCTCTTTAGGCCTGATTGATAGCCCAGTACTGAAGGAGAAACTATAGTTCTACTACTAGTCTGTTAACTGAAATCTGTCAGATTTTAGCAAGATTCCTCATAGGCGGAGATCAATAACCCATTGAAAAGCCGGGGTTTTGCAACATCCCAGTGAGTACAGCAAAGGAGAGCCATTTTGCCATGGCCTGCACCAACAAGCTCTAAAGGATTAGAATTATGATTGCATGTTTTGTATTTCAAGCTGTGCATCTTGCGCTCTGTGAAATGATTTCCTTCCTAGCTTCCTTGGCATTATTTCAGCCAGCATCGATGTTGCTAGAAGATCTACATTCCTGACAAAAAGGATTATTCATCTAAGTTGGGATATTTACAGTAAAACAAAGAAAACCTAATGCTGGATTTTGCAATGGAAATTTAATATGGTTATGAGATACAAGTGTAACCTCCATTTCTTTTTTGTAAAAGGGCTCTCCCTGAGTAGTGCAACATTGTTTAGTTACTGCATCGCAGCTTTTATTATGTCTCAACTGTCTATATTTGCATAGAGTGCTTGCCTTTTATGATCCTGAGCTTAATTGTCCATGTAAAGATACATTTTTAAGTTTTATACTATGCTGTGCTCTTAGCTAACGGTGATGGTAAAACTGTCCTAAGAACAAGAGGAGATTTTTACTGATAGAGCCTTTCTGCTCTAATACAGAGGTCGTCCTAGGCTGCTGATGTACATTGCAGTGTGAGATGCTTTTTAGTTTTGTTGGTACTTTTAAGTAGGTAGAAACTTGTTTCAAGAGGTTAAGGTCCTAAAAAAGGATAAACCCAAGACAAAAAGCGATGTAGACTGCTTTAATACAAGTAAGGGTGGTCTTGCTAAATGTAATGAAAGTCAGGGATTCCTAACGAGTGCAGTAGGCTTTGCCTACCGTTATTAATGCTGTTTTCCTGTTGATGTGGCACATTTACCTCATCTCTGTTGAAGGAGTTGAGAGGCTTCTTGATCAGACACCTGAAGGATGTGTTATGAGGAGCTGCTGAGGAAGGTAAATAGTCTATTGGGATTAGATTACATGAGTAATAAATAAATGGAAACCAGTGGGAGGGGGGAAGATGTTCTGGGGATACTTGACATGAACATGGGAAAATGTGGAATGGAGTAATTAATTAGAAAAGGGTTGTTGTGACCCTACATCCTCCTGGCAAGTTAAGTAGTATTAGGTCTTACACTTTTTTTATACATTCTTCTATTGCTATGCACCAGGATCTAAAAAAAGTGACAGAAGAACACTTACAGAGTATAACTGGTCATTTTCCTTCCACACTACCTCTGCCTTCACTGCAACATCACGGAGCCATCCATCTGTTCATTCGTTTGATGAAGAGTTACCTTCTTGTTTCTCAGCAATCCACAGTGATCCACAGTATTGATTAACTGCAAAATCTGACACTTTTTAAAAAAAATTTTAATTCTCTGTACAGCACATACTTGATAAATTCTTTATCATTAAAACTAATGTGGAAAAGTTTTGCATTCCAGTAATCAAGTCTCAGAGTCTCTTTTGCCCAAGCTATGGAAGCAGCTGATTGGAGGAGTTCAGTTGCACTACTGGAGATTAAATATAAAATGCCAAAGAAATGTTTTGAATTTGCAACAGAACTAGCAGTAATTGTAGTGCTCAGTCCAGGGCCCTTGTTAGTGCTTCAGTCTGATTCTCCAGGAATAAGTAGTTAAGATTCTTTCTTTTTTCTTTACTATACAAGTGTAAGTTCCTTCATTAATTGCATTTGCAATGATGCTCATGTGATCTTCATTTAAGGATAAGTAACCTGGATATGAGTATTCCAGAAGCTCTTTATCTTTATACCAGCTGTCATAAGAAAGATATTAGAAATTAAACTACAGAACATTAGTACAATGCAATATGCAAGTTTTGCTGAATAAGTGTACAGCACAGACAGGACTTTAACAAAACAAGGTTAAGTTTTACTGTATATTTCAGGTAGGCAATGGCAGTTATAACAGGGCACTATCCTGACTAATTTCAGAGCTTGAATCTTAATGAAAGTTGAGGGGAATTTGGATCCTCAGTCTAAACTAACTCATGGACTTTGGCGTATCTCTGTTTTACATACAGCCAGAAATAATGTGTTTGTACATCAGTAAGAGCTAACAAACTATTAATTGAAAGGGTAAACTGAAGACTAGGTTTTTGCAGCATCTGGGCCAGGGAATTGGACTTGATGGTAAGAATTATCTTTGTGCTATATATATGAATTGGATTTTATCCTTTTTCAACTCACCTTGCGCATTTCTGATAGCTCTGCTTTCAGACTAAATGCTTTGCGACGTTACAAACAATATTTGCACGCTCCCTTCTCACAGTTAGCCAGCCCCCCTCTTTCTACTCCGAGTGCCAAATAGGACAGAGACATGGTCCAAAAGATGAACTGCATTCTTATTTATGCTGTTTTGACATCCTTCCTCATCCTTTTTGGTATGTAAGCTGCAAAGTCTCCTAAAGGACTGGAATAAAAGAGAGCACTTACTAAACTTTGCCTTTTTTATGAATTATCTTCTGTCCACAGCGGAAGGTGACATTCCTGCCTTCAGAAACCATCTTGGTTTTTGTCCTTGGTGGGGGCAGAGTAGGGGGGACTGTTGGAAATGGGAATTCTGTCCACCAGAGGTGAGAGAAAGAAACAGCAAAAGTTAGCATATCTCATTATCAAGCTTTAGTCATTCCAAAACTTTCACAGAATTATGTTACCACCTAAGGAACCTTAAAAGTACTAATTTAAAAACGCCTTCTACTTTGCAATTCTTAGATAGACATGTAACATTATACATATGCAAAGGTAACAATTTTGTGGCTTGTAGACTGACAGAGAGGGATAAAAAAAAAAAATCACCTTGCCCATTTCATATATATGGAAGAGTATACATTCAGTGTATGAACCGTCCCCTAGAATATATATATTTGTAATTATCTGACTGCATCTTTTGCATTACTATGATCTACAAAAAGACCTCTGTACTGGAGAAGGAGGTGTTATACCATACACCTTCTTAGGCTCAGTTAAGTATTTATCTGAAGCTTAATTCCACAGCTGCAGTAACTTGACCTGATCCTGCAATAGTCCCTTATCTGGATTCATAAAACTGAGAGACTAGATAAGGTAATTAACATACTTTATCTCCTTTTCTTCAGAGCAGCTCAAGTCCAGCTGTGCTTGAGAAGTCATTTGTCTTATGTATGTCCCATCACTGCATCAGGAACTGTCCTGCATCTCTGATCTCTGAATTAAACACAGCAGTATCTCACTTCCTCAGTTAGGTCCAAAAGGGAAGCAGTCTGAGGCACACAAGAGTAGTTGTGTTTTCAGAGACTCCCTAGCATTGGTTCAGTTAACTAGAGAATAATGGGACAATTTAAGGTTTTCATCCACAAATGTTTACCCATCAAAGCTGCTTCCTATTTCCAAGCCTCAGTCTTGGCTCAAATATGTAACAAAGAGGCCATCTCCGCTGTGCTGCTCGTTAGACCTAGATGGGGCTAGTCCTTTGCATCCACTGGTCTCTAGTGTGGAATTAAGATTCTGCCTATCCCTGCAGCAAACGCTGCTTAACTTTTACTTCCTCTCTCTGTGCAAACCCCATAAAGAATCCCAGAAGAGAAGTTACATACCATAGCAGAAGTCACAGGTGGATGGACAGTGCTTTTTCATCAACTTCCGGCGTTTCTCGCAGAAACCTTTTTGTGCCCATGATGGGCACATAAATAATCTGTCTTTACATCCTGAAACAGAAGGAAACAAGACATTAGAGGGATTGGGGTAGACTGTTCTTTCTGGGAATCAAATTGACATTTCATGTAAATCAGATGGTTCAATGTAAATGGTAGAGCGGGGACAGGAAAGAATCTAAAACAGGAGTATAATAACTAGAGCAGGGTGCCATTATTATGTGAGCAGTGGGCTAGATACTGAGCTACTTCCATGCAGTAGCATCGGTGATTCAAGAGAGTTGCTATTTCTAAGTAGTCAGTCCTACACTAGCTAATGTTTGAAAAGTGGCAGGCAAATGTGTCAGAGCTTGAGAGAATCTTGCCAGAGCCTGCTTGATTTGCGGAGAGCCTTGTCACATATTAATACATCTGAGTCCAGACAAAAGAGTAATTAACACCTGTTTGCCTTCCCCCTTGCTTCCCATGAGAGCTTTTCCTTTGGGCACCTGATGCTTGCAGACATATAAATGCAAGTCAGGGCTCTCCATGGCTAAAATTGGCCTTTTATTCTTGTATAAGCCACAGTCCAAAAGGCCCGAAGAGGCTATGCCCAGAGCTGGATGCTGGGCTGGGACACAATGAGCTGGGCATGTGCCAACACATGCAGTGCCTGTGCCTCTGCTGTAGCTGCTCAGAGCAGTCTGACCCCTCTGAAACCTTTTCTCAGAACTGCCATCTGGGGAGGTGGCAACATGGACATCCAACCTCCCGTCTATCACATTTGAAGCTAGTAGTGCTGGAAACAAACAATGCTACACCTCCTTTTAGCTCTACTTTGCATAAGAAGGAGTAAGATCGCTCCTGCTCACTGGCTTACAGCCTAGTCCTGCCAAACGATGAGGGTCTAACACCATAAAAGCTCCACAGGATCCAACTGACACTTCAGGCAAACCTTCTTTCCACAGAGGAGCCCAGAGCACAACCCTGCCTTCCTTACCGTAAAGTCTGTGAATTCCCCAGACTTCATCTTGAGAGATGGTCTTTTTCCCAGTCAACGTGGCGTTGATGTGCATGAGGGCGTTGGGGTTCAGGGAGTGCATGAGTCCTAAGGCGTGTCCTATTTCGTGAGCTGCTACATGTACCAGATCTGTAAGCCAAACACCTGGAAGAGAAACAGAAAACCCGCTGGCACTGTGTGGTGAAGTACATTTGCTAATCCTGGTGGAAAACCAGAGGAAATATTTTAGCACTAGGACAGTGTGGTCTTATCAAAGTTAGCCTCAGTTTCATCTTCTCTGTAGCTGCTTGGGTGCAAATAGATGAGCCAATTATTTCCACATGCTTCTAATTTGAAACAGCAGGACCCAGAGCAGCACTGCCAGACTACAGGAAAACTGCTCTGAAAGAGCAATGTTTGAAATGAAGGCAAGTGCCCTGCATAATCTTGACAGCTTTCTGCTAACTTTGTTCCCACAGCCCTGAGCTGTAACTGGAAATGGCTGTTTGGGAGCGAGATCCCTAGCTGGAATATTCCAGTCTGAAAAAGCCTCCTATTGATGTCTGCATCCCCCATAGCCTGTAGTTTCTGGGTAGCATCTTGAAGGCTGCTTCCAGCAGAGATGGATTTTAACTGAAAGATGACTGACAAGAGGTGTTATTACCAACACCTATCTCTATACCTTGCACAATTACAGGCCGTAAGAATCTCACACGATTCCTGTGTTAAACCCAACTGCTTATGGAAATAAAGGATCTGAAAAGGGGTAGCTTGTACATGTGCTTAATTCATCAGTACGTTAACAAGGAATGCCTAGTGGGTGGATTTTTTTTGGATCTTAAAGAATTCTGCTAAATCTCTCTGACGTGACTTGGAAGAACAATGATTTTGTTCCCATCCTTCTTTATGCCAATAAAGAATGCTAATTCAGCTTTGAAAAGAGAAGCAATCATTGTGAACAAGTATTAAATGTCACAGCCTTACACTGGCCTTCTGAAGTCAGAAGTGTTATTACTGTTACACAAAGGTGACTGAATTGTATGCAAATCAACTGCATAACTGTCTCCACAGAAAAGACTGGAGTTAGTTACACTGCCATAATAGAGAGTCAGTGAAAGAACTGGCACTCAGGACATTGATTTATTCCATAATCATAGTAAAACTTCACTAAGAATCAAGTTTTGCAAGTGTCTATGCTTGTTTCAACAGCTGCTCGCAGAAAAACACAGGTTAGAAAAACACATTGTTCCCTGATAACTCTGTTACTTCGAGGCATAGGCTTGTTACCAAACTCTGATTTTTATTGTCCCTGACAAACACTCCCATTTGATATAGTTAGCAGACTTCAGAAGTTTGATGGAGAAGGGCATCTTTTCAAAGCTGAGTATTTCACAAAATGTAATCTGACCAGCTTTTTCTTAATACACACTGACATTCTCGCTTTAAAAATCATCTCCCTCTGGTCTTTGTCCCTAGATGTTATCTGTTGCTGTGCTTTAGAAAACAAGGATAGGAGAAGTCCTTCTATGTCACCTAAAATCTCTCCTCCTCTCTTTTTATTTATGAAAAGCAGAATATCTCACTTTCAAAAGAAGTACTGAGTTGGTCATACAATATGAACCAAATTTGCTAGTTAGTCAGAGACCCATCTGCTTTTAATTAAAAGTTAGTTTTGATATTGCTTTAAAAAAAAAAAAAACCAAGAAAAAACCACCAAGCTGTAAGCAACACAGACATTTTTAGGTGCCCACAAACCCAAAAAACCTAACACATAAAGAGCCATGCCAGCAAGCTGAAGTAACATAACATGGCCCTTCGCAGAGATGCACCTGCCTGGGCAGAAGCCAGATCTAATAACTGAGTATGTGGCCAAACTAGTGAGTAAGTCCACTGAAATACTCAGAAAGAAATGGGACTGCCACCAAACACAGTCCCTTCTAGCAGTTCAGTCACATGAAAGCAAGACCAACAGCTTCCAAAACTACAGAAAATCACAACCATTTCTGTCATCTCTTTCCCATACTAGGTAAACCCCAGAACACGGACTAAAATACAAGTCCTACAGGCATTAATTACGTGTTCCAGAGACACGTGTTACCTTTTTTCCAGCTGAACCGGGTATTCCCCAATATCCAATATTCATGGTCATCAAAATGGATTTCCCCGTTGGGTGGGAAGAAGGCATGGGCAAGTTCCCCTGTTGTTCCATCAAAGCAGTGGTGAATAAGAGACTCCAGGCAGTCTGTGTGATTGATAGAGTAGAAGCCTGTGAAAAAAGAAGCAGATTTAGTGCATCTAGCAGGGTAGAGCCATCCAGGACACAGCTGTAAACTTGTGGTTTACAAAAAAAAAAAAAAAAAATCTTACAGTATCCCACATATTTTCCAACCTACAGAGCCACAAAAGGAAAAATAAATGCAAAGGAATTGTCAGGAATGATGGCTGTGATGCAAACTATACTCAGCCCTGTGATGACCCTGGATTTAGAGCTGTTTCCAAGACACAAATGAGTCTACTTTTCAGAAAGGAATGCCTAGCTCTTTTTGCAACATCACATGGAAATCTTTCTTTATTTTGGAGAGAAGTAGGACAGTGAGATGATAACCCCAGCATGTAATTGTTCCATTTTAAACGTAAATAAGCAGACAGCCTTAGAGTCATAGCTGCTTGCTGTCTTTTTGGTAGCATCGTGACAGCATCGCAGTGTAGCCTGCGTCCAATGGAACTGGGCCACTTGGAGCTCCCATGTGGTAGCAGGACAGACCCCTGGGAAGGCATATAGTGTGCCTGTAAGTAGTGTCATGCAACACGAGAGCAAAGAGCACATTGCGAAACAATGGTAAATATCTGCTGGTTATCTCAGTATTGCTGCCATCTGCGCAGGAAATAATTCTTTCACACAGACCATAAATCCCAGGAAGATTTTACATCTGGGGTTGAGCAGATAATGCCTCAGAACTAACATTTTTCCAGGCCTGAGAAACTCAAGTAGTATAGTGGTACAGGGGCAGAAGGAAGGGCAGGGAGGACAGAGAAAAGATGGTGCTTGAACAGGGTCAACAAAAGGGCGACTAAAACCATAAACACTGGAATCCATCACCTGCTCTGTGTGACCCTGGATATGTCATTTCAATATCCAGTTTCCCCATCTGTGGAACAGAGCTAATCCTGTCCCAGTTTTTGTCCCAAAAACCCAGATTTTGAGGGTTAATTCTTGTCAAATACCTAAAGCTTCTCGACTGCAAGATTCACAGAAAGTGTTAATTATGATATTAACATCTCTTTAGAGCAACTAAAAGTAGTTTCTGTACCTGACTAAAGGCAAACGATGCCCCAGTTCCTCATCCAAGAGGCCCTGCTATGTCCGTACAGCAGAGGAGGACTATCTCCTGCCTCCGAACGCCTGGTGCACACACAAACTCTACAAAGTCCCTTGTGGAGTTAACGTGCACAAGAGTGTCCCGTCAGTCCAGGAGCCTGCGCAGGCTTACCTATTTTCAAGTCACTCGCTACGTGGCGTGGCACTTCTCTGAAGCTGAACGGTGAAACTTCACTCCACATTCGGAATGCAGCCGCTAGTCCCTTGCGTGTGTCCCTGGCGTTTATGAGGTTTCTTGGAAAGGACAGGATTCTGTAGGAACACAGAACAACTTCAGGAAAATGCTATTCTCCTCTCAAACATCAGCTGAAGGCTCTCAAGGTTGCATCAGACAATCAAGTATTTCCGTTCACTCCAATAGGTTTAAAACAGGAGTAGCTTGAACTGGATACTAAGAATCTTTAATAAATCCCCACAGGAACTAATATATTACAATATATTTACAATCCCATGTTCTGGACTACAGCTTTTGTCCCTCCTCTAGCACATCATTTTAGACAAAGTTCTCCTGGAAAACCGGTTTCATCCTAATATCTCCCAGTCTGTTGTGCAGTGTTGCTAGAAGAGGAAACAACTGCATTTCAGCAGCAGACTAGGTAACTCCTATTCATAACACTTGGGCTACAACGTATGTGCACGCACTGAATTATAACACTTGGGCAGAACTTTTGAAAGGGTTCCAAAGGATATCAAAAGTTTGATAGTAAAACAAGTTATTTCCTTTGAAAAAAAATCTCATCACTTGGGAGACTCGAGAGAGGTTTTTGCTTAGGCCACAGGTACAGATACAGCTGAACGGTGAGAAAACGACTGGTGCAGGATGGCAGAACCATGGAAATGGATAGACGGCTCCTAGAAACTTACCTTGTCCCAAAAGAAGATCTGCATTCAGGAAATTGCCTGAAGTGTAGCAATTGGGAAAAGCTGTGTGTATTCTGCTATCCCCTCTGGTTGTTTTTTAGCTATGCTGTTTATGTTCTCCCTTCGTCCCAGCACATCCTAAAGGGAGCAGAAGGTTTTGTATCAAGCCAGGCTGTTAATGAATGTGAACCTGGACAATTAAGACTATCATGAGGCTTAGCCTGTTTGGGATGAGCGTAAAGGGAGATAATGTTCTCTGCTCAGTGCGAAGGAGTCAGGTTTGTACCACCCGCTCATTCTTTGCTGGGCTTACAGGCAGAACTAACCCCTGCTGTCCACCGGGAAGTAAACGCGTACTCATCAGCACCGCAGCATCACCCACGGAACAACGGAACAACCACCACCGCACACCGAGCAAGTAAGGCCAGCGACAGAAATGACGAGAATTCTCTGCAACTGATGGCATAACAGCTACCTAGAGAACAGAGGTAACTGCAGCATCAGCCACACCTTACAAATTATCTTCCCGGCCTGCATTTGGTGATCTCGAGCTACTCCCCCTCCTGCTTCTGTGGAGAATAAAGGGGTTAGCACAGAGTTCTCGGACAGATGTGGCTGCTGCCATCCTGCCCACCCCACTTGCTCTCCTCACTCCTTACCTCCGCTGCCGCAGGCAAATCTACTGCAAACAAAGCTCAAAATGCCTTCCTTTCCTGTTTGTTGGTGACAGAAAACTGTCCCAGCCACTACAGTCACAGTCTGGTCAGTTTTCCAGAGCTAGAGTGTGAGAGACACCCTCACAGCTCCATAATGATGTCCTCAGCCCAATGCCAAGAAAAAGCTGCCACACATATTGCTGCTGCCAGAGGCCACTTTCAAATGTTTTCAGAAATCCAGTGTGACCTGCCATTCAAGCCACTGCAGTTTAACAGTTAGTGACTGCAGCTCTCGAGAGGTCAGGTTTGGGGCTTGCTCTGTACTTTAAAATCAGGAGTGGCTGGAGTTAGCAGACACATTAAAAGGACCTTTGTTATCACATAAGACACTAAAAAAGCCTGGTTTGGCTGCTGTATCTCCAGGAAGGTGCAGACTCTCAGCCAGGAGTGACTAACAGGCCTTTCTTCAGTCAGACCTCCAGGACTCCTGCTAGTCTGAGGTTTCCCATGACAGTCTGATTCTACCTGCCAGTGCTCATCTTAGGAAACTGTTTCCAAGGGGATTCCCTGAACTTTGTTCTGTCTGAGCTCATCTTAGCTCTCCTGAAAAACATTCAACAATGCCATTAATATTTTCCCAGAGAGAAAAAGCATCTTTTCAGGATGCTGCCACCACAGCCCATCGCTCCGGACACTTTCAGGGGCTGTTCACCCACTGCTAAAGTAAGGAAGAGAGCTGCTCCAAGGCTAAACACCAAACAGGAGCGACATTGCCTTACGGCAGCAGTAGCGGTAAAGAGGGACAGACAGCAATGAGAAACAGTTCAGTGTGAAAATCCATAGGACTCCATCAACTTTGGCTCCGAACAGCCTGCTTGTTGAAAGTAGTACTAGCACTGCACATTTACATAGCTCCATCCTATCAAAACCAGACCACTCTATAGCTGTATGATACTGCTGGCATGCTGCTGGTTCTGAGCAGCACTAAACCCAGCTGGAAATCAGTAATCTGGACAGCCACTTTTCCTTGGCAGAAACGTCTGAAAATATTCGGGTTAACATTCACTCACCCTAGAATTGCCAAGGGGTTTTTATTGTTTATTTGTTAGTAATCTAAGAGTTGGCATCCTTTCCCAAAGACAACAGGGAGAAAGAGACTCCTAAAAGCACTCAGCACTAACAGAGCTTCATCCTCCTGAAATCACAGAACCTTTCAACAGCTACTTCACTCAGTGATGATTTAGGTTCATACGGAACTCTCTTAAGCAAGCGTGACAGAGTTAGTATTCAATTCACTACCTTCTGAAGGAAGTCCCTAGTTCTGGATCTGAAGCCTGAATCTGCCCCTGAAAAGTTAGTTTTACTATAAGTAACCTCAGCACGCAGCCATATGCGCTACTAGCTTCTAATGCAGTGACGATGCTTTGCACGATCCATAGCTGAGGTGAGAGGTGTAACATTTGTAAAAATACTTCCTACTCTAGAGTGGCTTTTGCAGCTATCCATTCATTCGCAAATAGATTAGCAGTGTTCATATGGTAAATATCTATACCCATAGCAGGAAAAACTCAGATCCCAGTGTCAGAAAAGGCTAACTCTTAAGGCTAATGCACGTCCATACTTGTATGTCAAGTTGAAGTGGTCCCATTTCAAGTGTCCTGGTGTGATCGTGTATCGTCTTCTCCGTGCTGGAGGCCGAGGTGGGAAAGCTGGACTGTGCGAAGCAGAGACACTCACTCCATGAAGACCAGGTGATGTGGTATCTTCCTTAAAAGATAAAACAGGAGGTTGAAAGAGATGGGAGGGACTGCAGGATTGAACAGTGTAAAAGAAAAACTACTAAGTATGGGGCATGTGGAGGCCGGGGAGCACAACTGGTACTCCCCTGTGGGTGTCCAGGAGACAACACTAGCGCATCAGCTAGTCAGTGCTTTGCAAAGCATGCCTGTTCCGAGCGTGCTGAACAAAACCAAGACAGAGCAAAAGAGAGGCTACACTGTGAGGAGTTCTTGGAGCCTTAGATCAGGAGGAAAGGAAGAGAGCAGCACTCCTCAACACTGGATCACAGAGGATCAGTGCTGTAGGCTCCCTTGAGCTGCTGCATAATTCCAGAATAGGGCACTGCAGCCGCTCCCCTCTCCTCTTGGAATGCAGCACAGATGGAGCAGAAATGAGGCCTCAGTAGGCTTCTGGCCACAGTGAGTGCTGCAGCTCTTCCTGGAAAGTTTTCATTTCCTTTTCACTTTGCTATTGCTCTTCAGCCTCACCACAGAAGAAATAAAATACTGGACAAATGAGTAAAACAGGCAACCCTTTGTGCAGAGAGCTCTTTATAAAGCTGCATTGTGGATCTGAAATGCCTTCAAAGTAAATAGGAGCCCTGGAAACCCTAGAGTGCTTTTAAAGCCATCATACAGTAAGACATCATATTTCGTGACACGTCTGACTCAAACTATAAAAGCCTTTTAGTCCTGAGTAGTGGAATTAAAGAATGGGACCCAACACAGTACTCTGAAAGTCTACCCACTCTGCCTCCCCTTTTCAGGACTAAGACACTGAATATCTCTGGGTCATCTTTGCTCTAGAGGCACCGAGACACTTACTAAGCGATACGTATAGTGGCAACATTACAAAAGCTGCACCAGTACAAGTCTGTTCAGCCTCACAGCACATTCGACAGAAAGCAAGAGCTGTCTTCATTTTGGTCATGGAAGAGCTGAGGCTCTGAGTCAAAATAGCATATCCCTGGTCTCACAGCAAGGCAACGGCAAGAAAATACAAGAAGCCCGAAGCAAGAGCTGCCAGATACTGCCCAAATCACTAGCACTTCTCCATGACTACATCTAGTCATGGCTGGTAATAGGCTGAGGGACTCTATCCCAGGAAACCAGTCTCTTTTTGCTGAGATCTGTGAGCCGTACTAGCTTCTATCTTGTTCTGATCTCAGTATCTTTCTTTCCTCCAAAGAAAGTCTTTTAGTCTTTCTTCCAGCTCAGCTGTGGGTCCGTCTCACAATTTGAAATCGGCATGGTCTTTGAACGTAAGGAATTGCAAGGGCCATAGAACATCACCTATGAGACAGATGTTAACTAATACCTTGCCTTCTAAGTTGCAGGCTTTTGGCAGGGTACTTGATGACTTTTCTGGGAGCCTTCAGATAGCAATTTGCTCATGAAAGAACACACAGGATCACTTTGCCCTTTATAACCTTTGTCACTTTACTGTATTAAGGGATCTGGTTGAGGAACCCATACTTTTTGGTTTGCTCAGCTCAAGGCCTAGCCCCTTCTTCACTAAGGCACACATGATGGGAGTACACTGGCTGTTGTCCCTCTCCCTTCACCTCCAGTGGCTTTTACCTCTGACTCTATTGCGAGAATGCCGTTTTCCCTTGATATGAAAGGAAAATTTTGCATTCTTTTGAGCAGCACAGACAAGTTGGAAGATCAGCCAGCCTGTGTGTCAATGATCTGCTGGAGCTGTAAGAGAAGCCTGGAGAAGATTAGCTCATACTTACAGGTTAATAAGGTATCTTCCCTTTTTTTTGCAGTTCTTTCAAGTAGGGTAGAATTAAGACAAATTCCTTCTGCCTTTGTTGTTTTCTCTACGATCCCTTGCCAGTACTGGGGCTGATTACACATTCATTCTGGCATCAGTCAGGAATAGCACAGGATTGCTAGTACTATGAATTCTCAGTCAGTCTACGGGCTCTGACTCAAGAGACCTGCTAACTTGGGATGGGATGAGGTAAGATATTAACACTTTTCAGCAGCTGTCTATCCTTGTGATAGAAGCTCCTGCTCCTTAGCAAAGCCAGCAGAACGTGCAGTGCATTTGCCTTCTAGCATCTGTAATTCACAGCCCAAACGGTACCATTTCCACTTTATGATAACGCACTGAGCTGTAAGCTGCATCGGCTGAGTAACAGACACTGCCCATTCCGCGTCTTCGCCACTGAGCTATTAAATTACATCAGCATAGGGCAAAATCCTAATGCTCTTAAAGCCCCCTGGGTATCAGCAGAGGAAAATGAGACAGTCAGAAGTAGCCTGCTGGCTTCTCCTTCTACAAGGAAAACTCCTGCAGCCCCATGGGAGAAAAATTCTTGTCTTTTCTACAGCCATTGAGCTTAAAACCCTAAGGCCACAAGTGCTGAACAAGCAAGGGGGAAAAAAAAAATTAAAAAAAAAAGAAAAAAAAAAGAAAAAAATTTGTCCCCACTGAGCTTATCCTCTAAATACAAAAGAAAGTAAGGGTGACTCAGGCCCAACAGCAATCACTGAAAACTGTACCTGACCTAACCACTAAATCAAGAAAGGTGCAGAGCATTGAGTTCTCTTGCTCAAACATTCTGCTCAGTCTCTGTTCTACCTACCACTGCTGCAACAGGATGCTTTTAATTAAGAATGTGTTGCAAAATGAATTGGGGAAGGGTGGGGTACCACACATAGGCTGCAGCTCAGATGTAGGATTCTGACAGAAATGGAATGACCTAGTTAAAAATTTCACAGTATAATTTGGATCAAAAGTCCTGTCTGGATGCCAAATAACCAAGACTATGGGAATACTCAGAACCGGAGAAGAGGTCAGCCGCTGCCAGGAGGAAACCCATTTGACTGTGGGTTAAGTCTGCAACATTTAAAAAGCTTGGGAGGTACTAGAAGGAAGGTGTTTCAATTCTCTCTCTCAACTACAACAGACACCAACATATATAAAGGCAGACACTGGCCAACAACCCTGCTCTACATCAGCTGCCCTGTGCAGTCAGACCTCCATTAATTGACTTCATTGAGTTGTAATGAATGTAATTCATTCCCCTCTCAAACTAAACAGTAACAGAACTCTGTGACTTAGTACCAATTATTAAGAGCCCTGAGCATGTGATGCAAACAAGGGGTGTTATTGCCAGGATCTTCATAAACACAAAGAGCAGGAAAGGATGCGAGCGCTTAGAGAAGATTGTTTTTTTTTATAAAATTAAAAGCTAAAATTAAGCTAAGAGCAAAAATTGAGATCAGCTTCTGAGACTCCCATAGCCTTGCAAGAGTTCCCCCTCAATATCGATCTGTCCCAGCATATCTTGCTAATGGATGGACCTTGAAAGAGAGTTAATATCAACTAACAGTTTCTGTAGGTCCAGCGTTAACTCCCAGTTTAGATCGTACACCACGAGCCCTGCCTCTGGAGTTCCTAGGAAAGCTCAGCTGCTATGGAAGTCAGAATATGTGCATGCCACATCAACCCAGGCTGGGAAAGCAGAGGTACTCAAGAAGAACAGCCAAAGCTCCGAGGGAAAACAATCCAAATCTTTTGTGCATTGGTTGTCTGCAAGCTGCATACACATCTCTAGTAATCTGATTCTACTTGGGTGCATAACTACCTTTTAGGATCCTTTGCAAAAAGGGACTCAAACAGCCATAAACAGATCTTGTTGCTTTAACAGTTATTTATGTATTGTTTAGATTGCTTCTGAATGTATCCGTCTTCTAAAAAGAATACACATGCACATGTATTTGATATCCCCACTCCCCTTTCAAGCATTTGAGAATTAGATCCTTTCTCCTACCTGACTTTCCTGAACTGCAGCTCCAGCTGGATCTCCCACAATAGCCAGCAAAGCCACCACAGGGAATATGCATAAAAATCCCACAATGGTTCTACAGCTATTGCTCTTTTTCTTGTCAACTGAGAGGAAGCTCTTCCTTCTGTTTGCAGAAAGTTGTTCTACTTGATCCATGTCGTTCTTTAATACTTTTTAGAGGGAGATGCGACAGATAACTAAGACATTCTCTTCACAGAATGCATTGGTAATCCTTTTGCTCACAGTTGCATTTGGAGTATTTGTGAGTAGCCCTGCAGTCACTGCCAAAGTTGTGCAGAACCACTAGAGTTTCAAAAAGCTCTAAAAAAAATAATAAAAAAAAAATGTAGACTTTACATTAAGCCCGTTTCCAATGTGCCAAAGATTCTCTTAGCCTCTGCCAAGTGGTATCATATTACTGCAGCTGAAAGTTGGGCTGGCAGAGGAAAAACAGCAGTGAAACAAGCTGGGATGGACATGAACTCTTTTAACTGTATAATCAACAGAGGATAAATCTGCAGTTGTCAGCTTTATGTAATGAAAAAATCGGGGGAGGGGGCAGAAAAAGGAATCCAGAAGCCAGCATCATGCCCTTGGAATGTTTCATTAGGGATGCTTAACACTAGAAGAGCTGTCATTTGTCAAGGGCTGTCTTTAGGAGCAGAATGAAAAATGAGATGCTGTGAGAGAGCAGGCAGGGCTTCTCTGCTTAGGAAATTCTGGTCAGGGAGTTTACAAACTCAGAGAAAAGTAAACATCAACTCCCTCTTCCATGAAACTTGGCAATTGACCTGCAAATTTCTTGTGTACTCAGGAGCTACCCAGTCAGGGGTTATCAAGCTGAGAAAGACAAGTATTTTCAGAATCATAGTGATTTGGGGTACCTCAGCTTGAGCACATGAGAAAGACTGACTTGGAAAAATGGTCAGTTTGTCCAAAGCTGTTAGGTTCTTTAAGGCATCTCCAGGCCACAGACATGAAGTCAATTCAGGACTTTTTTAAAAAGCTTACTCAGAAATTCTCGGGTTTTCAGAAATAGCTACACTTTTCTGCCTGGTCACCAAGTGCTAGATACTCAGTGCTCCTAAGGTGGGGTGTCCTTGGCTAAACAGTTCTGACCAGAGAGAGGAAAAGGAACTGTGCAATCTCCTACCTTCCCAAGCAAATGGCAGGGAAGCAGTAGGTCTGTTGCCAGCTAGTATAAAACATTCCTAGGGGATATCTGAAGCATTTGAAAGGCTTCAGAAACTTCTTGCACTTTTAATAATGAAAAATGGTTTCATTGAATTTTTTTCCCTAGATCATAATCAAGCTTGCAACATTTTATAAGTTTCATGTATTTTCAGACTAAACCTGGCCTAGAGCTTTTAAACAACTCATAATAAGGATGACCAATGAGTTCGTGTACAATTTCATGAAAATTTTCAATTTTCACCAAGCTCCCCCCCCAGAGAAAAAACATACTTTCTGCAGAGAGTGGACAAAGTGCAGCAGTTGTTCAGATACCAGGCGAAGGACAGAATAAGGAGTAACATGGAAGGAAGTTACAGATAGAATTACAAAGGAAAGCTGGAACTAGGAGGAAGAGAAAGAGCAGAAAGCAAGGGTACTGGGCTCTAACTCCTGTGGACCAAAGCAGCCAACTGCAGCAGTCTGAGATATTGGCTCATCTCAGCTGTGAGCTGCAACTTTCTAGGGATAGTTACACCTCTTCCCCAGTAGCACAGCTGGCAGAATCAAACATGCCTGTGCGTGAAGACTCTGAAAAAGTGCTTCTTTCAGAGCTCCAAAGAGTGGTGCAAATGCACCTCCATTTTTGGTCTGAGCCGTAGACCACAGCATGAAGTGAGAAACTGGTAACAACACACTCCTAAACTTACCAGTGTCTCAGGTCCCCTGAACAAGTTTCTGTCAGAGTCTGTAGACGAGAACACATCTGCAGAAAGACTGACTGCGAAGGGAGTCTTGAAGTAAAAACCTGCCTTGGAATGGGGCTCAAAAACTTCAGCCAAGAGCTCTTCTCCAGTAAAGCAGTACTAGCTTGAAAGAAAAATATTGCCAGCAAACACAGTGCTGGAAGAACATTGAGTTTCAGTCATGGAACTGTGTAACAGCATTAAGTGCATTCACCTTTCATACAGCTAGTAAAAGTCAGCAGCGTTTGAAAATTCTTTTAACTTACACACTGTTACATATGCCCTCTCCTCTCACCAGAGCATCTCACAGTCTCCCAGAGCATTTAATCTCACATCAGTCTTGAAGGTAAGGCAGTGCTATTATCTGCACCTTACAGCTTAAGGCCCATAGTACTGTGCAGGAGAAAAGACTTGCCTGAGGTCAAGCACAGAATCTGGCAGAGCAGGAACGTGAAATCTTCCGAGTACCCAGTTAACGCCTTACTGTTTCTGAAGATGACTACATGAACCTTAGTTTTAAAGCATAGACTGAGAACTCACACAACCACATAGCCTGAGGGAACTAAGAATTTCCTTCGTCCCAATTTAAAGAAAATAAAAGTTTTTGTAAAATACATCTCAGCTCAGACCCCTCCCCTTGCCCAAAGTTAGTATCTAGAGCTTTAGAGAAAGCACATTCTTGAGGACCTCAGTGTTTCCGAACACTTCTTCACGCAGCTACTAAAGGTTAGCACAGCCAAGGCTTTTTCCATGAGTTACTGAAGTATTCTGAAAGGGAAAGAGACCGTACTGTATATTAGCCATTTATCTTCTTGCGCTGCATGTGGTGGGTGAATGGGAATCTTTACCTGCAGAGATGATTTGTGACCTCTGAGACATTTAGGATCCTGCTTCCCTGTCAAGGTAACAAGCAGGTTACACCTTGATGGATCAGAAGGGAGAGAATATGGTAGGAATGCACTGTGCCCATCCACATAAAAATTCAGTGCCTGTGCATCCAACTTTACCAAACCACTGGCTGCAGAATGCTTTCAAAACTTTTGTATTTTAAGCCAAGTATTTGCTCAGAAACCAGCTCAGCAGTAAGGCCAAGAGAAACCTCAGTTATTATAGCAATGAGAGTCAGATGAAGAAAGCTGTTATGAAGAAAGCTGTTATGCTGAGGTATTCAAAACTTACAGATGCAACTTGTGGAGCTAAGGGACACACATGAACTTAATGCTGTGCACTCTAACAGTGCTTCTGATAAAGTCACTGCGCATCTGGATTCTTGGGTGCACAAGCTCTGGCCAGAATCCTCAGTGTCGCTGCTGGTAAGAATTGAAATTTCAGGTTTATATTTAGTTCATTAATACCGTCATTGTTAAATTTCAAGCTCAGCTCTCTTCTGTAGATATTTTAAGGATTATCGGGACCAGAGTGCACATCTGTTGACATTTCATCCCTGTTCTCTGCCCTGGGTTAAGAGTATCATGGCTTTCCCAAGAGAGACTTGTACTTAAAAGGACTCTCAGATGCAGCCATCAGTGGCCTCAAATCTACAGCACTTGTCAGAATTCAAGCCTCTTTCAGATGCTTCAGACAACTCCCTAGACTCCCTTCTGGGAGCCAGTGTTGCCCTGTGCCAAGGGCAAGAAGTTAGTCAGAACTCTAAGTTTGATCTCTGTCTTTTCCAACAGCTGAAAATACTCTCCACGCTTTATCAGGCAGCCTGTGCCCCTGCAAGGACTGCTTTTACACAAGTGCAGAGAACTGCTGCTGCGACTTTGGAGTTCTGATGAATTTTAGAGGTCTCAGGTTCTCAAGTGCAGATATTTGGTTTGGACTACAGGCGTGAGTTGTCATCCCAACTATATCTGAACAGAAAAACATTCCTGGCTTTGGTTTCTGCACAGTGTCTAAAAGCAATGGAACACATTACACTTTGAGAGAATCCATATGGTGTAATGGGGAATAGGAAAGGAAGGCAGGGTACAGAACTGACTTTGCTTTGTCTTGACGCTGTTAGCAGCAGTGACCAGGACCTGGGTATCATTTGAGGGGAGCTGGGATTTTCTAAGCAGTCAGCGATGCATATCCCGAGATGTGTGCATGCAATAAACATCACATGAAAAAGCAGGCTCTAAACAGCTGTCAGAAGGGAATGAATGTTGCATAAGAACTACAGTGGTCAACTAAAGACTACAGAGAACAAAGGATTGGATCATTTGCACAACACCATACGCTTTCCTTGTTAAATCACCTCAGTCTTGCTGTGCTCTTTTCAATCTTAACTGCTGAAATGTTTAGTTTAAAGTGGGGCTGCTGAATAACACGCAACATATGGCTACATTCCCAAGGGCAAGTTTTAGCTCAAAGATAAATACTTTCTCACTTCCACAGGTTATTCCTAGCGTTTCTCTCCTCCCCTTTATTGTTAACATTAAATGTTACTTTCAGCACTATTTCTAAATGGTTCTCTCTGCTACATTTGCCATATGTAAGAGGAAAAGTAGCCCTGGTGCAGCAGGCTGGGAAGCGCACTGGCACCGCTTCATTCGAGTCCCCAAAATGACGCAAGAACAATCTATTACAACATATCTATACTCATGCTAAGAGGGGCTACACAAAGAACAACCATTAGTGCTACAACTGCAGCTGTCTGACTATCCAAAAGGAATCTCACCTCTCATGAAACCTCTTTATTTATTCATGGATTAAGCACCTATTATTCAGCATTGCAACAAACTGCTCTGATAAGCTTCCCCTGTCGTGAACTGGGAGTTCTATGTGGAAGTGGGGAAGACAGGGAAAGGACACGGACCTAACATCTGACTCGAGGCATGAGCATCAGCATTTCATCCCTAGGGCACCAGTCCAAATCCAGGCCGCAGGCAGGGGAGGGGGAGTGCACACAACTGAATGTGATTTACCACATATTGGCTCCTTGGTGGCCCATGTGAAAAGAATTAGCAAATCCTCATATAGCTCTTATTTTAAAAAGCACTTACATATTTATCCCTTCATCTCACAACTTGGGGGGAAAAACCAACCCGACATTCTTGCACGGTTCCTGTGGGAACAGCAGTTAAAAATTGTACTTTTTCCATAGTTCACGGACTAAAAAGGAGCATATCTGCTGTAGCAGGGAGCAACATTCCCGAGGGAGAGGGAGAAGAAGAATGTTCTTTAGTCCCCAAGCATTCTCCCACTTTCTATCATACAGCCCCTCGTGATCAGCATCTGCTGATGTTCCTAGAAAAATCCATGGTCTGCTGAATAGCAAATGAGCTGAAAACAAGGGCTTCATCCAGCTGGCAAAGAAAACGGAATATTTTGCTTAACTGTCAATTTGGAGCTGCAGCTCACAAAAGTGCCTGTACTGGCCTGACCTTCTGTTACCAAAGAGACACGGTCTTGATTCTAGTCAGAAGCTCAGCGGTCCAGTCACGGCCACGTAGTGAGCAGAATTTCAGGAATGAAGCGAGGGAGAGATTTTTCTCAATACACGGATAATAAAGCGCATCCATAACAGAGTAAGAACTGCTTCCCTGGATGGGGCTATTTTTGTTGCTGCTGTTTGGTGGGGTATATTAATAGTCTGTAATTCTTTGTGGATAGACCAATCCTCCTGAAATCCTGGGAGCAGAATGGACTAGTGGGAACATAATCAAAGGAGAGATTGGTTCTTTTACTGACTCTGCCTTTTGACAAGCTATCTCCCTCCCTCCACTCCCTCACTCATGCTGTCTGTAAAACGTGGAGGTTTTGCCTCACTTCGAAAGGAAGCGCTTTAGAAACCCTAGTTCTGAGTATGAGATGAGCTGGCATCTTATATTTAAAGTTTTACACCAGAAAGACTCAGCAGGATCTTTCCCTTTCAAAACCATTGCTGTACACTGCTACAAGGTACAGAACTGCATTTCAGGAGATGGCAGAAGCCCCAGTGAAAACAAGGAGGTCCCCAGCAAATTTGTGGAAGACCTGTCAGTCTCATTCATGGGAGACCAACTGGTAATAAGCATCAAGCAGAAAGTTACTCACTATCCACACTGATTAACTAATGACAATATTTATCTTTTATCTTTAAAGGAGCATTTGCCTACTGCTCTGATGCCTCCTTGCCCCTCTTCAGCCCTCCCTGTTCCTATAACCAGCAAGAATACCAACGGGTAGCAAAAGGAGAAAAGGGAGGAACGTCTTCCCCCACCTTACCCGCTCCTTTCCTCTCTCAAAACCTCTAGCTAAATTTAATGCAGCTCCTAATCTCAGTCCAGGCTCTTGGCTCTTTTCCCACTTACTACAGGTATCTTTTTCTTCTCGTACTTCAGATTCAAGCCTGGATTAGAGCAGAGAAAACTCTTTTACAGGCTGAGAGTACAGACCAGATTACACATGAACTAAATGAACCAGCAAGTACGCAAAGCTAACCGTTTCACCCAGCGTGGCACTCAACTGGCCACAAGTCACTCTCTGATCCTGGCCCTCCATGTAAGTAGGCTTATCAGGAAAGGTAAAACAGCAGAACCCTCTCCACTGCTCCAAAGCCTCAGACTCCCATGGAGCTGAGCCTGTCATGGGGGGCAAAGCTTGCCAAAAACATACCTGGCACATATGGGCATCTGCTCGCCTTCTGTTATCTCTTATTCCTGTGGCTCCACTGATCATCCTGTTTCTTCTCTGTTGTGGTGCAGCAATTTCCTTCTTCTTACTAGGAAAATGAAAGGGTCAAAATGGTGCTTAACAGCTCAACTCTTGCTCCTCAAAACCAACCACAGCAGGAACAGGGAAGTTAAAGAACATACTCCCAACCTGAACACTATGTTTACAAACCATTTCCGTAGTTCTTAAGCAGGTATGTTATGTTGTGCAAAATTGCATCCCTAGTTTGGCCATACAACGAATTTCAGATATGGAAACAAAATCAGATCTTTAAATGGAACTTGTATTCTAAAAAATTAAAACATAAAATTGAGAGAAGCTCTTCTTTCCCTACAAAATCTCTTTTCATTAGCCAGGGGAAAAAAAAACTAAAAAAATCTCCATTTTCTGCAACAGCTGCACAGCTTGGAAGTCAAAGGCTGCAGTCTTCCTACAATTTTTTTTCCTTTAGGGAGAATAAACACTTGGAAGCCTCTCTTCATTTAGTATCCAAAGAAATTATTAAAAAAAAAAAGCAGATGCTCCCTGTTGTTTTTCCCTGAATAAAATGACACCTTAGGCCTAAGAAATGAGAACAACGCAACAGATACTGAACAGTTTGCCACATCTCTCCCCTCTTCCCCAAGTGCCAGCACACATATACATTTAACACACATGATGAAGTATTAATCAGTTTTACCTTTAGTAAACTGCTTTTGGATTTGATGTAGAGGGCTGTGAAAGAACTATATTTCAAAAAAAACCACACTTAACATGGGGTTGTGGTAATATATAGTCTATAAATTATTGACTTGCACCAAATAGTGGTTAAAGCAGCTCTTACATTATACAGATGGCTCAGTCTTGTACTTTTTGAAAATAGCCTCTGCACAGTACTTTTCTACTGCCGCCCTACCACAATATAGCAAACATTTTGGGGAAATGCCTGGTTTATTCCAAAGGAATTTACACTAACATGAACTTCTAGGAAATACGTACATGAGTATCTGCACCTCCGATTTTTACCAAAGCCGATTCTGAAATTCAGCTTTAGGTTATTTGGGTGTTAAATCTAACTCAACCAAATAATTTATGGCTTAAATCTGATCCATTTTCAATAGCTCAAAAAAATCCACTGAAACTGTAACAGCCCCAAGTGAGTATTTTGACAAAGATTATCTAGAGGAGTCAGAGGTTGCGACATAAGACTTTCTCACAACATCAAGGGATTATGAAGAAGTAATAAGTATTCCTGTAACTACCATATATTCCACAAAGTCAAAAATTTCTTTAAAAGATTTGCCACCTCTTTGCTAATGAACAAAGATAGTAGAGGAACATAATACTTTTGTTGTTTTAAATATTGCTTGCAATATGTAACAAAGAGTATGCTTATGTATAATTGTGTCATTAAAGATAATACGCCAGACACGCTAACACATACGTATACATACACACACTCACGGCACGCTAGCCCTACAGGTTGCCACTTCCACCAACAGTTACTTTACAGGATGGACTCAGTGGATAGTATTTCTTCAGTCAGACAGTTGGAAAACACAATACAGCTGGATCCGTATTTCAGCTACTGTTTGTACATTCATTTTAATGCTCAGGAAAATATATATTTTACTTTATTAAGTTTTGCTGCAAAACAAAGAAACAAAAATGAAATCCCTTTTTCTCATGTCTTAATTATTACTATTTATTTTCTTTACACTTTGATTGGAGTATTTAACACCTGCCTTTGGCATTATGGATAGAAAGCTCAAGAGTCTCTGAACACACAGTTGTGCCAAAAAAGAAAATATGGAAGAAGAGTGTCACTTAAAAGTTAGAAATATTTGTTGCAACAACATATTTTCTCCAATCAGTGTTCACTACTTCATCTCTAAGGCACACACTCTGTCTTTAGGATCTCGTTACACCCAGATTTGCCTCTGTCAGTCCAAGTTCTTGTTGAGCCCGTAAGTACTAGTTCAGAGAGCATGCTGTCTTAGGACATTACCTCCCTACCATCGACAGGCATCTGGGAGAACTGACGCCATGACTGATCTCTTCCGATATCTCCTCACATGCAGTGCAAGCGTATGCTTTGCCACTGCCTGCCAAGGTATAAGGTATATCCTCCTACAGCATCTCCTTTCAGAGCAATGCAAGGCTGCAAATCTGATGCTGCAGGGCACTAGACATGATACAGTCACCAGAGTTGGATGCTGTCGAAAACATCTGCATACGGAAGTCTATTCGCCTCTGGTCTGAAAGTCTCTTATGCCTTCAGTAGACAGGTCAGTGTTCTTTTCTTTACTTCAGGTCTTTCTGGTGGATCAGCAGCACAGGGTGAGGGGGCTGCCTGCCCTCAAGCACCGCTCCTCGGCCTTACGACATCGGAAGCAGAGGGGACTCCCTCCACCTCCACCCAAGTCACATTAGTTATTTGCTTGCCTCTCTTTCAGAATGGCTTTGCAGGTAGCCAAACACATCAGCCTGACTAGTGCTTCTCATCTAAAATGCAAACAAAAAGGAAGTAAAGGAGGGAGGTGGGAATGGGAAGAGAAGCAAGCATATCCTTAGACAAAGATCTGAATCCTCTCCCGGATAGCCTGCCGGCAGATGGGGCAGACAGTAAGGGCTGTGCTGCAGTCTGGGCAAGAGCCATGTCCACACTGGAAGACCAGTTTGATTTGGTCATCGATGCAAATAGGGCAGGTGATGCGCTCTTCCATCTGCCGGTAGCGGTTCTGCAGCTCCTCCATGAGCTTCCTCTGATCTGTGGATTCAGAGCTTGGGCTGCACTCCACCTCGGTGCTGTCTGCAGGGGTGGAGAGCAGGAAGAGAGTTAGTCACTAGTGTGCTCTGCCTCATGCAGTGTCTCTTTAGACTCTGCCCCTCAAGAGTAGCAATTAGTTCAGACTAAACTCTCTTCACTGAGCCTTATCCAGGGATTCGTCAAATAATGATGCTTTTACAGACTGGCCAATGTTGCTTTCCTCCATTTAGCTGCTCAGCTCATTTGCGTGAGTGCATGCGTGTGTGTGCATGCGTGTTTTTGTTTGAGTTCGTTCATTTGTTTTTTTTTAAAGGAAACAAAACATCATCTGAAATGTCCTGCCTTGGCCTTCTGTAATATGCTGCTGCTACCTTCAAGTGAAAACATTCAATGCTGGTTGTGACGCTCTGCCGTATCAATCCAGGAATCCTTACAGTGCTACGAGTACTATGTTCTCTCAACCTCCTGTTCACATTTGGGACTCAAATTTCTGGTCAAGTCTTTCAGGACACACATGGTAAAACAAGAAACCATCTGACATCACTTAACTTTGACTTTCACATACATGAAGCTACACAAATAGAGTCATTTGGTCAACTCTATGAAATGGAAGAACCCCAAATCCTGGACAACTGCCAGCTTAGGTAAATAGACTCCTCCTGGTTTCAGCTTAATACAGCCCACTGTTCGTCTTCTGCTCCACAATCTCTGAATATGTAGCTTTACACTTGAATATAGATGACCCTTTCCTCAACATTCTGCAATTAGTTGCACTTCAGTGGTGCAAGAAGTGATTTCAAATCCATAAAGGTGAAGCAAGTTTGGGGACAGGGAGCTTGCTAAAGGCAAACACTGAAGACATCACTGATAGGGAAGTCCTGCTGATATTTTCAGAGACCTTGATGTTCCTCCTCCAGCAGAAATCTGCATGCAAGTGCCTCATTTGGAATTCTCATTGTTATTTTGTCAGCAGTCTGTAGGAAAGACAAATGCTCCTGCCTACTGTCACGTAAACTTATTTTTTGCATTATGGAGTCCCAAAGTGGATTTCTGTCTTTGCCAGCTGCATATGTCCAATGCCATGTGACAGATTCTTGGTTCCCCTACGCTTTTGTCCAGGCATCAAGTCAAAAGACTATAGCCTGACTCCAACAAAGGAGCCCACAATACTGAGCCATGCGCAGCAGGACACGCAATTCATTTTCATGTGCACTTGCCCTAAGAGTCATCTCAGCTAGAAAGACATCAACTATCACAACTGCTATGGAAAAAGCTTCAGTGGGCAACCTGCATTAATTCAAAGGCAAGTGCAAACCTGCTTCTAGCTTGCTGACATGCATAACATAACTCATTCTGGACAGGAGACTATCTGTTTAAAACTGGGCTAAAGAGCTTTATCAAAACAATCCAGCTCAATGATTCCTGGACAGCCAGCTAATACCAGCCCTGCATAGGCACTGTAATTTCAGCCAAGGAAGAAGCAAGGCTTTCACAAGACATAATTTTTCCTTCCTCACAGTTTTTCACTGTTAAATCGCCACCTGTGAAAATGGTTAGACTGACACGTAAAGAACCTGATATTTGCTTTCAATATACGAAATGAGCCAGGCACAGGACAAGTTTCCTCAAATGTCCTGTCTAGGCAGCTTGAGCTTGGCCCATGACACCTGAGAGAATCTACCTTTTCCTCTCAAAGGTGGTCAATGCAACAGGCACACACACACACCAAAAAAAACCCCAAACAAAACAACAACAACAAAAAAAATCAACTCCCTTCCTTATGCTTATTTCACTGAAAATTGTTGATTGGTGCTGCTCAAACTAACACTGTGCAGGACCCTTCCCAAAGCATTTAACAGTAAGAACAGCAAACATACCTTGTTTCAGTTTTTTGGTTATTGTCACTTGACATTTGATGCACTTCTTCATTCTCCTGGAGCATTCTACCATGAATGATACAAGAAGAGATTACAATTAAGCTCACTGATGCCAGAATCAAGAGGAAGATGACATGCTCAAGAACATAAGCTTTGAACAACCTGAGACCTCACTGGATGACTAAGAGATTGTTTCTGCACAGAAATTAGGACACCACCTTCTTTTTGAGCTACATCCTGAGTCTTCTGGTTTAGTCTTTCCTACATCAGTAGCAAATACAACACCTTTATGTCCTCAATGCTCTGTGCTGCTGGAACTGCTGCACCGTGGACCAAAACAGCACTCGGCTCTGAAGGAAAAGGATGCAGCTGTGGCATACAGTCCTTACCAAATTCCCTGTGGTCAGACTGAGTGCCTTGCAAGATAACAAACTTGGTGACATGTCTGAGCAGGCTGCCGTTAAAACAATTGAAATGCAAACCAGTAACAAAAGCCAGAGAAGAGGGAAATCCTTCTCAGGAGGTTTTTGAAGGATAAAGCACTGCCAGCTAGAACTGAAACATCTGGCTTTCCTTCTGAATTATCCAGGGCATCTATAAGCACAAGCAAAGCTGCCTGGGGTCCCAATCAGCAGGTAGTCAGAACATTCTGTGCTTTTCATAGATAGCTTTGGACATCTTAGATAAAACGGTGCTGCTGAAACCATGCTAGGGTTATTTCAGGACACAAACAGCACAATAGTTTTGTGTCTGAACAGAGCTTGATTTATGGGAGTCCAGCTAGGGAAGCTATGTAGTGGAACAGGAAAGAAAAATTTAAAAAGGAAAAAAAAAACAGAACGGACTTACCTTCACACACAATACTGTGCTGGCATGGGAAGAAATGGATGAGCAAGGCCAGCTCTGAGCAGACCAGGCACTCTGTGGGGACTGCCACACTCGAGACACTAAGGTTGGTCATTGTGTTGGGGGTGGTGTGCACCCGACGAAGGCTGCAGGTGATGGCTGAGCTGTCTGAAGAAACCTGCTGTTCCCTGCAACCATGAACATGTAATAAAACTTGAGCCACATACTCCAGGTCCTCCTTCAGCAACCAGATAACTGTATTGATCTCTAGCAAACACTCCACGTGGAGACAGAGCAGCAGATGCTCAGGTAGCATAAACTTGTGAACCTTCACTGCCCTAGTGGGACCAACTCAGCCTCTAGCAGCTGGGATTCTGACTGGATCTGTCTAAAAAGAAAGGGAAAGAGCAGGCATGACTAATATTTACACAAGTTGAAACTGCTCTTTTGGAGGGCAGCAGTAAGGTATTGACAGTACAATCATCTGCTGGGAGGAGTCAGCTTTTAGGAGCTATGTAAAAAGTACAGCCCTAAAAATCCTCTCTATTTGCACATTCCTGAGAAGTGCCTGGGGTGGTTGTCTGTGAGCTTGCCTCTTACATAACACAGGCTTGGATTCAGACTTCTGTCCCGGCATTATAAGCCCCAAATCCAAAGCCCTCAGCATCCACTCCATCCATTACTTCTCCTGTCACCTAGTTTTCTGCTAGCTAGACCTACTACCTAAACTGCAAGAATGATTAACGAGTGAACAGAAGGGACAAGGATGGTCATTTACTAGCATATGTCTTCAGTACTGCCAAGAAATCCCTGGCCCACTAGGAGTATTGCAAAGGAGTGCTTTTTGGTCTTTTGATACAAAGTCAGTAAGTTTCTGGGAGGAAACCGCTATTTAGCTTCCTACCAAAGTGGCAGCAGCTTCATTATAAATGCATATAAACCCCAAATACTCTTCCTCTTTAGACCTATTAATTTCAGTCAGACTAACCAAGCAGCTTAAGAAGGTATAGCTAACTATGCTGTCCTGACAGCTCCTGTGTGCGATGCTGGGTCACACCATGGTGACAATCTAGCCTATGATCTAGCACGCAGCACTCGGTCTGCAGCCTTCACTCTGCAGACACACACCCAAATCCTCCAGCTGAACCTCAACACAGAAGCTGAAACCAGTACACCGTCATAAGAATTGTCAGTCTGAAAGAACTGGCATTATTTAAGCAAAAAAAACAAACCACAAACTTAAGCCAACATATACTCCCCTGATGAAATTCCTACAGAAGATGTTTAAAGGGACACATTTCACCTGTTATTTACAGTGGACCAGAAGCATGGCCAATCACAGTGGCTGCTGGATGGTTCTTCCTCCAGCAGTAACATGGCTGTGGGTCTGTGCCCTCAGATCAAACGGAACTCTGGTTTCGTGTTTGCAAAGTCAAAATCCAAACAAATGTTCCTCAGAACCCGATATAAAGCCACCTTTAACTTGCTACTCTCCCTTTGGCATTTTCTCAGCTATTTCCCTTATCAGTTGAAAAACAAGCATTTATCTAGCTGTGGAACAAATTCTGTCGATTCTGGTGCCCGCTCTTTTGTTGCAATTCCTCTCTATTTAGACTTTAAACATCTGTAACTGCAGAATCCAGTGAAAGTAAAACAGAACCTGGAATTACTCTGCAAGAGAGAAGTTGCTCTTGGCTTCAGTAGCCCGTCTTCTCAGAGTGCCTCAGGGCTAAGTCAAGAGACAAGTTTGCACTAGGCAGTACTAATCTGCTTTTCCCAACTCTTTCAAATAGCAGTATGCACCCTTAAATAACCGCTCCAGAAACAAAAGGTCAGCAACCAGCTCCAGGTGAAACAGGAGATGCTCAGACTGACATCCAAAGTGTTTCAAAGCTGTTTCATCCCTCCTGGAACTACGGCTGCATGCAGCGACACCACAGTGCTGTGGGAGCACTCTGCATTTTGCAAGGAAGTATACTACAGCTAGTTTCCAGAGGACATAGCTTACCTGAATTTTTGTGAGAAGTCTTCGACGATCTGGACAATCCTTCCATCTGTAATGAGGTCTAAAGGAGACTTTCCCCGATGGTTTGCATAATGAATATCTGCTCCTTCTTGTGCCAAGTAACATGCAATTGCAGTTCCAACATTGAGCTCTACATTTCCAAGAAAGCCAGAAGCCTGCAGCTAAAAGGTGTTGAGAAACACTTTCTGTTAATAGAAAAACTTTGTCATGTAGCTTTGATCTCTATCAAATTCTAAACAAAGTCTTAATCCTTTTACTTATAATTTGAAAGTGCAATTTAGCATTTTTTTTGAAAAAATAAAAAAATCCTTCAGCATGTAAACAGCAGACTCAAGTCTTACATTCCAGGAACAAGAGTGTGTAAGACTGGTCCTAACTGGTGCTAATCATTACTAATCATAGTAATAGGCATTCACTTCAGGTAGTGAAAATGAAGTACACTGAAGACACCACAGTATGTACCAATTGATGAACAGCTGGCGTACGGACCCCTACATGACAGCTATTTAAAAACCTAAGTTTTTGCATACATTATCCAAACTAATTTGAAGTCAACAAACATTTTCCACTGACTTAAACAACCAGGGCATGTAAATCAGGGCAAGTAAAATCAGACGTGAAGGAGTCTACAGCATCTAGATACAACGTTACTATAAATAGTATTGGGAACAACATGCACAGATCCCTCATGTTGCTTTAAGACTTTCTGCATCTAGGACTAGCTGTTGGCTGTCCCTAGCACCAGCTAAGACCCAACAGCTAGCAAAGTCTGTTGTGCAGACTTTCAGTGAGATGATAAAACCCACCCTTGCTGCTGACCTCTCTGCTCAAATTTGCCAGCAGAGAAATTCAGAAGAAAGAAGCAATTGCTGAGGTGGTGTGGGGTGTCTGTGGAATGTCAGTGGCTGAACAAGCCTGAGGCTGGAGCATCTTTGGCTGTGCACTTGAGCCATCAACTCATGCTATTAACACTGGTAGCTTGGTTATGAGCAGAATGGAAGAAGAGCAATGCACTAGGCTTTTTCAAGCACCAACAGGTAGAAAGGAGGAATAAGTGGTTTGGCACACAGCATGCTGCCCTTCAGAATGTCGGTTTAATTTATTCTGATGATTTCAAACTGCAATAAAAAAAAAATCTATGCCAGATTTTCCAGTGTACTACATTATCCATCCCTACAATGGAATCATTCTCACTCCATCCATAAAGCATAAACCATGTTTGCACTCTTGGTTTGCACTGCAAATCTGGTGTGTGCACATGTTGGTATTTACATGGATGGTAGAACACTTTGAAGGGCTAATTTAATGTCTTTGCCAAAAAGTCAGACTAAGCTTCCAGTCCTTGGCATATCATGCACTGATTTCTAGATCTAAAGCCTTTCCTGAAGGACCTTATATATCCATGAACACAGAGCAACATAGTGAAATACTTCAGCCTAACATGTCTCACCTCTCACATTCTGCTCTACATCTGCCGATAACTGGGGTGTTTGTGGTTAGCTATCCTCATATTTTCCATGCCATCAGACAGAAATGAATTGCTGTGGTTCTGGGGCATGAATTAAACCCAAGACTCTTGGCTCTGCAACTGGATTCATGACCTTTCCCATGTCAAGAAGCAAGCGCACAATGCTAATAAAAATATCAGGGGAGGCAGTATGAATTGTTGTCTGGCTATGTGAAGTTTCATGCTATAAATTCAAGCATACCCTCAGAGGCCTCAGAGGATCTATTCTTGCTTTCCCACAAGCAAGAAGGTTTGTTTCCACGCTCCCCATCTGGACTGGCTTCCTTTGTCCCCTTAAGATCCCACTATCTATGGTCATTCTAACACCAAGCCTTTTCCTGCCCTTGGTGCTGCAATCTCTCCTCCTCCCGAGCTCACCTTGGAAAGGAGGGACAACCCCATCTCCCCTTCACGCTTCTCCATGATGACAGACATTAGCTGCTGCCGTTCCAAGGCAATGTGCATGGCTGTGTCTCCGTCCTCATCTTCAGCATTGACATCACTGCCTTCACTGACCAGCAGTTGCACCATCCCTACATGTCCCTGGATGACAGCCAAGTGCAGCGCTGTCTGGTTACGGTTGTTCTTGAGGTTGACGTCACAGCGACCCTTGAAGAGAAGAATTGCATCAGAGTGAGCTGTCGCTGCCGAGTTTGGCTGAAGAAGAGTGCTGCATCTGTGGCGCTTGTTGAGGCCCCAGGTCTCAATTCCATCTTCGTCAAGACAGCAGCATACAGATCTCCAAGAGCACTATGTGATCCAGCCCTCTGTATCTTAGCCATATGGCCCACACGCCTCAAATAGCAAGAAAGGGAGGATCGGAAGCCAAGTGCCCAACCAACACACAGATAACATTTCTTGGTGATGACTTGGATATGACAACTCGTCACCTCTCAGACACAAACAAATCCTGGAACTACTCCAAGCAAACCATCAGGGACTAGCTCCTCTAAAACAATTCCTTGCTGCCTACCTTGCTTTGATTTCCCCTCGTCAAAGCAAAGAGGAGAAAACCCTATTCCAATCTGACTCATTCTGCCCCTCTGCCAAACCTGCACAGGAAGGCAGCAGCAAGGGTTAGAGACAGACAACCTTTAAAGATACCACTATGCTAATACACAGTGATTATGCCAGCAGTAAAGCAATCATAGTACTAAGTAGTTAGTGCTCACAGACATTGTTCTACTACAGCACTCATTTGTAAATCCATTAAAGCCTTGCTGTAGTGGTTTGGATCCCCTTGTAAATATGGAGAAACTCAGGCAACAAACCACTGAGAAGAAACAAAACCCAGGAGTGCTGACATGTAGTTGTCACCTTCACTGCCGCTATCACCTGAAAGCGGAGACAGAGGCTAGCTTTGACTCCACAAAAAAATCAACAACAAAATGCCAGTTAGACTGCCATCCTTCAGGTCGTCATTTTCATTGCTAAAGACCGCTGCTCACCAGGGGCAGGTCTAGCACTTACTTAAGACTGAAGATAGATAAATAACCTGGAGTAAACATGTAAAAATTTTTTATTCTGCATTCAAATGAAATACATGCCTTCAGATAGTCTTTCATGAAAATGAAGAGTGAGAAACCCACCATAGAACAATCAGTAGCTGGGGAGCTTAAACATACACCTGGAGTGAGGAAAACCGAGTTCTGACCTGTACCTATGAGGTAGGGAAGGTTCTGCATACGGATCTACACACTCCTTAATGAGCAGGTTACCAGCTATTCTGACAACTTCTCCATTCATACCCATCACTTCACTGAGCATTTCCCAGCAAGCTCCAGTTCCAACCCACTTTGTTCTAGCCTACAAGATACCCTTCTCCTCTACTGCCAGTGCCAAAGGAAAATACTCCCAGGAACGCCAACCCCTATTCTTCAAAGTCTGGCAAACAATGCCAGCTCTTCAAAGAGACAGAGACATTCTTATGAGCCCCAGCACTAACTCAGTAGTACTTAGGAAATGGGGGTTTTGGGAGTAGAACAGATGGAAGTCTTTGCTGGTGGTGGTTTAGTTTTGTTTCTTACCTCTTTGATGAGAATTTCTGCCACTTCTTTGTGATTATTGAGAGCAGCAAGGTGCAGGGCAGTGAAGCCATCTTCCTTTTTTGAGTCAACCAGCTGCCGAGCTCTTGCTAGAATTTTCTTTATGGCTCTAGAGTGTTGGAGGTTAACAGAGATGGAAGAGTTACTTTATCAGGAAGGAAAACAAAGCAGAAGAGACAGGCCTGTCTCTTCTGCTCATTAGTTATGAATGTCCATGTCTTAATAGGCAGCACCATGAACTGGCACCTGTGATGCAGAGCACTGTCTCTCTCTCACAGACTGAATTACAAAAATAAAACAGAAGCCCTCAGTTGTCATTTAATAAAGTATGGTAAACTCACACTGCTATGAAAATAATGAGCAGAGTTATCCTTGGAAGAATTCCAAAGGCTCTGAGTTAGACACAGTCTTTTCAAGTACTGTTTACTACAGACCTTCTCCTATCCTTGCATGTGTGAACCCAAACATCTAAGCAGACTATCCAGAAGCAGACAGATTTCATAGCCAAGCTAGGGAGGTATGAGAAAGATGGGATGGGGAAAGCCAGCAGCAGCTCCCTGTGAATGCATGAAGGAGGGAAGGAGGGCAACAGCTATACCTAGCCGTATCTAAACCCAAGAAATATATAAACCAACCATTTCCTTCCTAGCTGTCTAGAACTACATCTGCTACCTTCTTACTGTTAAGACAGCAAGCACAACTTAACATCTGTAAAAGCAGTAAAAATGAAAAAAGGTCACTTACAGCTTGTTGCCTTTCAGAGCAGAATAGTGGAGCAGGTTGAAGCCTTGACAATTCTGGACAGTGAAGTCTATGTTGGGTACCTCAGTGAGAATCTCAATAACGACTTTGTAATCTGCAGTGATAGCATAATGCAAGGGGGTGTCTCCCTGGGAATCCTATAGAAGGATACCAAAGCAGAACACAGGTTACCTACCTCAGAGTATCAAATGAAACAGCTCACCGTGAGGGACAGTTCAAGACAAGATGATATATAGTGTCACCAGGACACATCAACTCCAGGCCAAACATCCAAACATCACTGGCATCCGTAGCAGTTTCATAGCCTTTGTAAAATCATTTCCCCAGGGCTTGAAATCAGCTGCTGAGGAGACAGGTGCTAACATTCCTAACTAGCTTTGAGAGACTGATCCAGCACAGTCCACTCCCACCATCATACAAGCACACCCTAAAAATGGGCTGGGTCCAAGTCACCATCACCGCCCTTCAAGTTCCTAAATGCGAATCTTAAAAATCTTGTCACTCTTTATTGCTGGGAACAGGAGCGTTTCAACAGCACACATTAGCAGCAGGTCAGCTCTCACTGGAAGCCTGAGCCCAGCACAGCAGAGAGCACACTACTGGATTGAGCTGAGCAGACTCACTATAATGAAGGGGTAGACCCAAACCTGGAATTTCAGAGTACTGAAGTTAGAGGAATACTTGCTCTGTGCAATGCACAGTAGTGCATTTTAAGAGAAAGATCTTCAAATTCTACAAAGCAACAAATGGTGCAAGACAAAGCAGCACCTCCCTGCCTCAAAACCAAAAAAAAAACCCAAAACACACACACACACACACACACACACACACACACAAATCCCACAAAAGCCAAAACTTACTGGGAGGTTGACATCACAGTTGAGCTCACAGAGGCTCCGCACCACCTCTGTGAATCCTTGACTGACAGCAACATACAATGCTGTACATTTTGCATTGTTTAACAGGTCTGCACTGGCTCCTTTACCAATAAGCACACGGGCAACCTCAGCTTGGTTTCTGATTTAAAAGCAAGGAATAAGACAGATTAGATTCAATCCTGTGCAGACAGGGAATTCTTCCTCCTAGCATGGCAATGGAACTTCTCAAGTTCTGTATCCTCTCAAGCTCATCCCACCTCCTCTTAGCATCAAAAAAACCCCAAAACATACACCAAAACTATCCTAATTTGTACTCCAGAATCTGCTCTCTCTTTGCTTTAAATCAACAAGAATCTTCCGCTCTTAATGATGAATTCTTCCCTGGTAACTGACAACACAATTCAACCTTTCATCTTGCTCTGGAAAACATATGCACTTACAGAAACCAACCAACCACACCACCCTCCCATTCCCCTGAAAAACATCTCATCACCAAAGCCTCTGTATCATTTGTTCTGATCCCACCCCCCAAAATTTCTAGCATGGAAACTGACCTAACTGTGAAGATTAAATTACTGCACTAAGAAATGCACTTGTGGCCCTGAAGCTCAAAGGCCAATTTCTAACATAAGGTAAAATCAGAGAAAAGCCTCCATTAGTCACACACCCTTCACACAGACTGCCCATTCATATCTAGAAACATCCTTTTGCAGCCTTTTAGGTCTTGTATCAGAGATAGCAAGAAGAAAGATATCCTACCCAAAAGCTGCGTAGTGCAGTGCTGTATCCCCTTCTTCATCCCTTAGGTTGACAGTGGCATGTGCCTGCAGCAAAATCTTCACGACATCCAGATGCCCCTGATAAGAAGCAATCTGCAGTGCAGTTCTACCCTGGTTCTTTGCGTCGACCTACAGGAAGGGCAGAGACACAGCAAACAGCTTGGTTAGGAAAGACCTTGCCTTGTGTTCAGGCCTTAGCTCTGTTCTAGAGCAGGCCCAGCAGGATGGAAATCACTAGCTGTAGAACAGCTGCAGGTTCAGAAACGCTAAACACAATCTGTGCCCCGTCGGCTCCACTTTATGTACATCAACTACAAGGCTGACTTTGTCCCAGAATACTTCTGAAGGGGAAGGGGACAGCACATTTAGTCAAGAAGGGAGAAACGAGTGAACAGAACTGGAAGCCAGGACTCTAATTGCAGCTCTGATGCCAAATGCCTCTATGCCTGCAAGCAGAACACTTCTTGACATCTCTGCCAACAATTCTTTTCCCAATAAGAAAATGTGTGATGAGATCAAATTAGCTTTACATAAGGCTTTGAAGATGCCAAGTCCCCATTGTTCTATGTTGCTCCAGGTACTTTACTGGGCACAGTGGCTGGAGGGTGTAACACAGTGTTGAAGTGCTGCAGTGAGATATTTTTAAGAATTAAAGGAACTGAAGAACAAAGAAAGGCTGTATGAAAGGCAAGGAAAAAAAAAAAAAGAAAAAGCAGCTACTGAAATCAGTGGGAGGCTAAGGAGAAGAGATGAAGGAGCTAGCAAAACATCAGCAGGCTGGCAAGGAGAAGAAAGGTTTTTTTTTCCCCTGCAGCTGGTTCTATGCAGCAGTCAGAAGAGCAGGACAGGCAAGACTTCCCTTAATTCACACAAAATGATGGGTGAGTCATTTAGGCAAGGAGGCGTTAGAGGCCACTGTGTTATTCTCCCATTTACACAAGAAAGACAATGCTGATATAAGCTGAAAAGGCCTTGACAAGCAATTCCAACTAGCATTACTAAGTGAGTCTCAAATCCAACCTCCTCTTGCTGTATATAACACTAAGAGAACTAACTCATTTTTTAATATAAGTATTAGAATAGAATATAGAATAGAAATAGAAATCTAATAAAAATAACTAATAACATAGAGGATTCCTGACTCATGACACTTTATCTGAGATAAATTCGACAATTACAGGTATTAGTCTATTCCTCCCACCTTCAGAGGCCCCATTAACTTCGAAAATAAAGAACTACAATAAATACCAGACAACTAACCACTAAATCAGCTTCACAGGGGTTCCTTTAAAATTGATTCTAGTTTTCTTCGTTCACACATCCAGCTGCTCCTGCCAACCACACAGACATAGCCTCAACAAAACTTATGTTTTGTTACCAATGGTTTCCAAGGACACTGCTGAAACACTTAGTTCTCTGGTTCTCCTTTTTCAACCTGTTTATAAACCCTGTACCCCTCACTGAAGGAGCTTGAACCTTCAAACAGGCAGCTTGAAAGAGCAGTGATTTGAGTAGATGTGATCCTAACAGTTCAGCACTGTGCAAGCACGTAAATGGTTCAGCAACAAGTCAAGCCCACTTCCCTGCTCCAGTCAGACATGAGATAAGACACTGCACAGACATGCACAGCATCAGGATCTGGGCAGCTTTTCTCTTTCCTGATTCCAACAATACCATTTTGCAAGGTCATCTAAGGACAGATACATTCAGCCAGACACAACCCATGGCTTTCTTTTCAAACAGAGGCTAGATACTCAAACATCTTGCTACTGTTTTCATATAGATAAATACCTCTCCCCCTAATTCTACAAGTGCAGTGTCCATACAGGAAATGTGGGAAAGGCCTGCTTTGGAAACATGCTGTAAGGACTTAATGCTAGTTCAGATTTAAGGCCACAAACTGGAGCCATAAAATATGCACATTTAACATATAAATTGAAGCCTAAATTGCAGCAAAATAATTTCCCAGCTGTTAGGAGCTAATACTAAGTCTAAAAAAAACCCAACCTATTATTTTTCTCCTATCCTTTTCCCCACTTGACTACAAAATTTTATGACAGTATTTTAAAGTAGAGCAACTAAACATAACCATTCAGGTTGTCTTCAAAACTTGCCTTGTCTGGGTACTTCTGAAGGAGCTCCCGAACTTTAGCTGCATTGTTGAGTGCTGCACAAATGACCAGGCAGCCTGCGTGCTCTGACTCTGTCTTCTGTGACAGCAGTTTCTCCAATACAGTAACCAAAGTACCTGGTAGGAATGAGAAACAGCCACAGGTTAAGAGGGCCAAAGAGCACATGTATACACAGTTACAGTTGGCATAGTACAGCTGTAAAGCCACAGCATGGGCCTGCTGTACCTCTAATACTTAGCTCACACAAAGAGCTTTACAAATTTGTGGCTTACACAGAACTTTTGCTTTACAAGTCTGATGTTTTGAGAACCGAAAAGACATGAGACCATGTTACAGAACACCAACACAGAAAAATCATTACTAAAAGGCAAATAATCTGAAGAGGAATGCATGGTTTTGGAAAGGATGCTGTAGGGAAGAAGTACAGGTCCTTTCAGATGGGCCCTCTAATTACAGACTTCTGAGTGCTTGAGAGGACAGAGGTGTTACAGTTCCCAGACAAAGCAAAGTTAAAAAGCTTGGCCTTGTATGTAAGTTCTCCCTGAAGTCTAACTTGAGCAAACAGTTTAAGAGCCACCTATATAGCAAAACAAAAAAAACCAGCAGGTCTGTCCTCTCTCCTGCATGATCCTGACATGTAAGGGAAATAAGTATGGTGAGGCTACAAAAAATTTTATGAGCAGATATGCAAACCAGAAAAAAATCCCTTCTACACATAATGTGATCCCAAATTCAATTTTGGGGTGGACTGGGCAAAATAATCGTTGATATGACAACACTTTCACACAAGGACCTGGGAATATTTCACAAACATTCAAGAATTAGTATCCTCCTACAGGAAACGCAGCAGGGTGGAACAGGAAATCGAGACAGATCAAGGCAGAAGCAAATACTGAACCTAGGGCAGTGCTATGGTTAGCACTCCCGAGTCCTAAATTTTGTATTTTCCTGTTAAGGACAGCTTTGCTTGCCCAGTAAGGCACAGCCTAGTTTTGGAACTCTTGTCTGGGGAAGAACAAGCAACTGGAGTTTAATACTGTCCAAACCATGTTGGTGCTGTTACACCAGAGCAACCATTTCACGATCCCTGACAAATCAGACATCCCTGTTCTCACTATCTCACTTTTTGATTCCTTTGCATTCTCCGTTGTCATGAGGTTTGCTTCCTCATCTCTCTGGTAGGCTGTCAGGCAAGCTGGGTTAAATGTCCAGGACTGCCCTCCAACCGACACTCGCAAATCTCCATCCCCATAGACCTTGATCACTTTGCCGATGTGCCCTAGGGTCTGCAACAGAAAAAGAGAAATTATTTTTTAAAAGGTAAGACGCAGCATGCTTTGCATCCCAGAACCAATGCAATGCTTCTAAGAGCGGTTTCGCAGGCGGCACTCCTGCTGCATGAAAAGAAGCACTGAACAGTGACACACTCGCAGACAACTCCCTCTTCAAGGACACCAGAGGGTTCTCAGCAGTTTCTCTATTACTGGTTTTACATAAGAAGGGTTTCCCAGACACATTACAAATGTCTGGAGAGGAAAGTGGTGAAACAAAAAAACATGGTCTGAAGAACCCTGAGAGAACTGATAAAAGTTGGGACTACGAAAGGTTTCCTCTGTGCATTTAATTGCTCCTGGAGGACACATGTATTCTGCTTTTTAGCCATATTGGTCTGATCAGACCATTTTTCTACGTGGCCACTTTCCTGCCTCATTCCAGAGAATTAGGGAGGGTGCGTAAGAGGACTTGTTTACTTTGGTTAGTAAAACCTCTTATCTGACTTACTCGTAGCCAAATCCTTTGTCAGATTCCCCATTTACCCGCTCTGGTTTGGGTGCTGCAATAGGATTGCATTACCAATAGCACCAGGCAACATTTATTTTGCAAGGCCTCAGCAGTCCCAGAAAGGTCTGTGCACTCACTGACCAGCAGGAATACTGGAGGGCAATGCAAGCCCAGTCACTATTACTAATTGCTTGGGAGAACTCGGGAAGTTACTTGACTGTTCTGGAACTGGCGCACACTCACAGGTGCCATTTCATCTGTCCACTCCCCATGACCAGGTTGGAATCGCTTCACTGTTTCCACATCATCTATCACCCGGACAACATCACCAACCCAAAAGGTGTTGAGCTACAAGAAAAAGAAAGTCATAAGCTTTTGGGGGATAAAGCCAGGAAAAGAAAAAAAAGGCAATCAGTCCCTCCACCCCATCCCCAGAAAACCCAACCAAACAAAAAGCCTATTGACTCAAAAAACCAAGGCATTACAAAACATAAGTATGACTACCAAAAAAATCTGTAATCACTGCACTGCAAAATAAACATAGTGCAAGCACTGGGGTAATTTTGTTTTAAGCCAAGTGCACATTTAAGTAGGGAAATAATTTGGGACAGAACATTTTTCTTCTTTTCTTTCTTCTTCAAACCATTTATAATTACTACCAGTATAAAGTACGTATGGAACTTCCCTTGGTCCATCTCCTCACTATACCTGATTAGACACTGGAGATTTTAATTCACTTTAATAAGGAAGTTAAATCTGTTTGTTATTTAAAACAGAAAAGGGAAACCAGAATTTATCTGTACTGATAATTTGCCAGATGCTCCCTCTGCTCACTGAGCAGAGAAGGGAGCACTAGCAAAACACACTTTTCAAAGCAGACTAATTCTGCATAAAACAGTCTGACATGGCATTTTCCATTGGTATTGGAGTTTTTAGCATTGTGACCTTGTTCAGGTCTTTCAGAATCTTGCAGTCTTCCAGCAGCTCCTTCTATACCTATTAGCCCTGCTTCTAATCACCCACATTTCAAGTCCTCAAGCCTCTGGGGAAGGCCAGAGCTACGAGCTTTAGAAATGCAGACACAAAATTAGAAGAGCTGGATTAAAGATTCAGGTCATCCAGAAGAATCAGAGAGAAGACAAAGAAAGATGCAAAAAGGAGACTATCATGAAGACACAAGTATAAGGAAGAAAACAAAATCAAATGGAAACAATGTGGAAGAAAGTTCACAGACGAAAGGTAGCTGCAGAAGGATGAGCTACTGTAGGTCTCTGTTACCACTTTTTTCAAAGCAGCTGAAATTAAGAGATGGAATTTACCTTAAGAACTTAGAACATTCGAAATGCAAAGGTTCATAAAACTGGACAGCCTAGTAGCTCAACGCCCACTTTCTGCAACCATCTGTCTTAGCTCTGATGGCTTGCAGGAAATTCTGCCTAGAACTACTGCCTTTAGAATAGCAGCATATTTCTTCAGCACCTGCTTGAGACACAGCAGGCTACACCAACAGCTATTCCCTGCAGCATTTCTAGTTCTGGGCAAGCTCACCTATCAGCACCTACCTTAGTCAGAGCTCCAGGATGGAAAGTCCAGCGGGTTTCACTGTTGAACTGGACCCTCACATCTCCTCTGTCCGTGATTCTGTGCACAGTCCCTGTCTGGCCAATGAACTTTTGATAATGGGAAAAAAAAAGTAGGGGAAACCCCCTAAATAAATCACATTTCTTAATAGCGGGGAAAGCAGGCATCCAAGGCACAGATGGCTAAATTACCCACCATTTCCAATTCACAGACTAACAGTGCTCCCAAACCTGCTTTAAAATGTGATGCAGACATTGTTTTTCTGCAAAAGGAGAGAAAGCCTGCTTAAGAAGCTCTTCTAAAGTAGCAGCATATTGGGGGAGGAGGGTGATAGGAATACAAAGTGCGAAAATCCTTGAAAACGCAGCACAAATTGTCCTCCTCCTTCCAAATGACAAAGGTGGGTAGAGATTACAACATTGTTCCATGGTGTAATACCAGCAAGGCATGCTCTGAGAAGGAAAAAAAAAAAGGGGGCACAGCAGAGCAGACTACAGAAAACCAAGTATAGTTGTGTAGTGCAGTATTCTCTATCTGTTGCTTCTGGCAGGTCCTGAGCAGCTGACAGTTTTGAAGGAAACAAAAAGTACTGATTTCTGAGGTGAGAGGAAGTTACTGTTTCTCTGTTTAATATCCCTCTCTATACCTGCATTCACCAACAACAGGAATTCAGAAGTGCAAAAGTTTAACAACCTAGCAGATTATGTTAGCTACACAGCAACATTCAAAAACTATAGCTTTGGGGAAGCAAGCCTTAGCTGGAATAAAAAAATCATGGCTCCACTGACAGCGTTCTTAAAGTTCATGGCAAAAGATGGTAAAGTCCCTGCCTGCCAGGCTAAAAAAAAGAGACCCATGATCAGTTAGTAGATTTCCACACTGAAACTGAAATGACATAGTTTGCCTTGACATTTTAAAGCCTGATTTCAAAAACAGCACTCACCTACAAGGCAGGTTGGGCTGGGATACATATAGAGCATATCTTTATAATTTTATAGCACTGCTTCATCTACCGACGCTTCAGACAGCTGTCTCAGAATCAGACCTGCAGGTTATTCAGTTTGCTGACTCCAATGTAGTAGGCATCGTGGTCACTTGTGGCTATACACTTCCCTGCCTCTCTAAAAAGCCACTTTTATACAAATTACTAATACAGGCTCATATACAGGTCTTATTACTGTAATGACGAGTATCAAAATGTGATTTTTGTCTTGCAGTAAATCTACTGCACAACAGCAGTACTGCCTTCTTCAGTATGTGAAGGTAATTTAATCCATTTTGGGTGATATCTGTAGACTATTAAAAGCCAAGGAAGTTGACTTAAGGAGAAACAAAAAGCACAGACCTTCTAATTTAAATGGCAAATTTACTCATTTAGCTGTTACCATTTCATCTGAATGTAAGCCCACACCAAATGTTCACAACCCCCTGGAGACTTACTTCCATGATGGCCCCCTGAGATGCTATACTACAGTAATAGGTGTAATTTCTATCTTTACTTCCTCTACTATCTGAGGCTTTTTTAGACAACAGGTGACAACAGTCTGATAGCTCTTCAAACTCAAGACAAGACAACAGGCTAAGCTCCAAGAACATCATATGGGCTGAGAAATTTTAGCCCTGGCCAGGGATAGAGCCCACTGTTGACAAAACACATAACTTTCATTAGTAGTAATGCACAGTACAAAAGCAGCCAAACGGAGAATGGATCCAGAACTCCAAGGAACAGATCCACAGTTCGTTTAAAAACAAACAAAACAGCCATTAGTTTTTTTGCACTGGCTTCCAAGACTTTTAAGTAAGTCTTCTGACCCATCGTAGACTCTTAGAAATTATGCATGGCTCCACAAGGCAATTCTCATACAACACAGATTTATCTGAGCCTAAAAATAAATCTGACTCCAGTGTCCTATCATTAAAGAATTTGTATTTGTGATTCAGTCAACACAATATAAACGTAGAAGGTAACATATTACACAACGATGTTCCGGTAACTTCCTAGCCAGTGCCTACTTATGTAGTCTGAGATAGTGACCGATACATTACCAAAAAAATAGGAGCAAGCAGAAGCATACCTCAGCCATTTTAGGATTCCAGCCGCCATGGCCCTCCTGCATCTCCCGCAAGATGTCAATGTCCAGCAGGCATTTCACTTTGTCCCCATGCTGGAATGGATGCCTGTCTGTGCTTTCTTTCCTCTGCAGTTCAGCCGGTTTTCCTAAAAAGAAGAATAACACCACCCACATACATGCAGGATGCAATAATACGCTTTGTATCTTATTTGGCTTTGTAACAAGGGTTGCAAATAAACACAGGCTTAATAGGGGCAGAATGGTGTAAACCCCTTTTTCTATTGTGGAGTATGCCCTACACACTGTATGAGGCAGTACTATGTAGAGAGATCAAGAGGATTTTGCTCTAACTGGATATTGATATTTGATATTGATACGGGTTAAACATGATGTCCTTCGAAAAAGACACAATTTTGACCCTTCCCAGAGAGGGGAATGCCTTTGAATGATGCCTCTCATGTCATGTCAGTCATCAGTAGCTGTTCTTAGCAATTCAGTCACCCACAACTGTTGTTCAGCAGACACACCCACACAGTACTCAAAATAAGTTCTCTTCCATAGGCAGCCACAGAACTTGCTCTGGGGAGAGCTTTACCCTCCTAGCCTTCCTGTGTAGCAAGAGGCTGTACCTCTGGAAATAAGCTCGCCATCCAACCCTTCCCTCTCCTCATGCTCTTGCCAAGCTGCTCAGGGAGAGAAAAGAATGAGAAAGACCCAATTCTGCTGCTGCAAACTCAAGAACAGACCTCTCTGTCTTCCTTCAGGGGAGCAAAAGATGGCCTCTGCACCTCATTAGAAAAATACAACCAAGTTGCACCTTAGTAAAAAATCCTGCAAGTCCAAAACCACAAGTAGTTTCGTTGATTTCATTAGAGTTAAGAGGAAAAGCGGATTGCAACAAGTTGCCAATACAGACGTCGCCTTCTTCCATGACTTCTACTGATCTCCCTGCTGGGCAAGTATTTGGCAGCTCAGAAATGTCCCTTTTGTCACATTCCCCTTCAACGCACTTTTTGGTCCTCCAGAACAATAATATTTGCTCTCTAAAAGCATAGCCAACACCAGTTGGACCACTGCTTGCCTAAAGAATGAAAAACCTTGGATTAAGAAAACTGACATGGGGTTGAATTCTCTGCTGACAGATGCAGGCACTCCCAAGGGAGTTTCATGCATTTGCAGCAGCAAGAACTTGCCTTGGCAGAAGATCTTTCCTTGGCATACAGCTGTGGGCATCTGATGGTCTTGCACTATCTTACCACTGAAAGGCCAAACCACTTTACTAACCACCCTGGGTTCACACATGGACTACTTTTTTCAAACGGTACACATTATGTAGGAACTTTATAAAACCACCTACTGATTTTCTGTCTTGCAAGCAAACTGGCTTTAGTGTCACGAAATGGCAGCATGAATCACAATTTCTCAACAGAGGACTTGTCTCTACGCACCTAGTTTTGGGAGATGCTCTTTGTAGTAAAAGCCACCAGACGCCTCCACAGTACATTTCAGGTCCACTTTTCCCTTGTGTCCAACTCTGTAGACATTTGTGGTACCATCAGACCACGTGACACTGGCCACACTGCGTCCGGTCTCTACATCCCAGCCACGAATATCAACCACGCGTCCAGTTTTACCTTCACCACCTGATGGAAAAGAAGGGGAAAAAAAAGCATGCAGCTTGTATTTGCACCGAGACTAATATACAGAAACTCAACTGACACTAGGATGTTTACTGAGATATAATTTAATGACATTTTTATCTTAACTAAGTAAAACAACAAGGAAAAAAACTTGTCAGTTCTCCAACTATTCACCACAGAGAAGTAGGCACGGAGCCAAAAGTCAATAGCTGGGGCAGATGAAATTCTGACAGAGAGGTTGCTATCAGGAAGGATTTCTGTGGGGCCCTATCATAGGCCAGCTCTACATGTTGAACAGAAGCACACAGGTCTGCTTCACTGACAGCATACTGCTGCCTGAAGCAATGCCCTCCAGCCAAGTGTTCTTCATATACACTTAAGGAAATCACACACACACAAAAAATAAATATATTATTCAGCAGCTCATACAACTTCCTCACAGCATGCATGATTCACCTTGATCTGCCGAAGGCACAAGAGAACTCAGTCACCTTTTTAATTTGGGAAGTTAAACCATTACACAACTCAGCTTGACCAGCTAGGAGAGAATCTCTACATTAAACTCATCGAAAGCCAGCAAGCCATTTACTTTGGAAAACAAATATGGAAAAGCTGAATTCTGTGTAGAAGCAGTCATTCCTCCTGGCGGACAGAAACACTGCCTAGCTAGGCAGTACACAGTGTCATGGCACCACACTGTGGCAAGATAAAAACACAGCAGCGTTGTAAAACGCACCCAAGATCTTTAATCTCTCCCCAACACTGGCCAGGTGGAGGAACATCAAGTAAATTTTATTCTGGTACTTCTTTTCACCTGTCTATGCAAGGAGGAGTACTACTGCAACAATCCCGAACAGGAGGATGTATTTGTGAGAAGGTAAGTCTGGCTGGGCACATGGGACATGCTCTCATCCAAGAGACAACAGTACATCAACACTGAACCTAGTGACAAGGCAGTCAGATTTGCAGATTCCCTAACCTCACTCTGCTGCCAAGTCACTGTGTGAACTTTGGCAAGTGCCAACACTGGGGTAGCACCTTCCCAAATGGGGAGAGCAACGTCTGTCTGTCTCGGAGTGGACAGTGAGCTTGTAATTGTCTGCAAAGTCTTGGAATTTCACAGCTTAAGAGAGTTAACTTCCTCATCTAACTGCATATCTATCTAAAAAGCATAATACAGACAAACTAGTGGGCTTTATTGCCAGTTCTATCAGTAACAAGAACAAACCTCTTTAGAGGGTTGGTCTGAGAATCAGAAAGTCCCAGTTATCTCTTAATTTTTATTGGAAGAAAAATATTTTTTAAATCCAATCTACTTTAAAAATCTCTCCCTAGAAATGGCACGTGGATCCCAGTTCTGTACAATTTACACTGCAGCCAGTTACCAGATCAGCACTCCAGATATCCCCCCACATCAATATTATCTAGGAAAACACAATTTAAGTTACCAAAAGCATTTCTGTGATGTAACCTCTTCACAGCTATGCCTAAAAAAGACTTCCAGATTAGAACCCAGACCCTAGCAATATGGTAGCTAACAGAAATTTTCATCTTCCTTTCTGCAGGTAACCATAAACAACTGTCCAGTCCAAAATTAATCAGGATGACAGCTCTCAGAGAAGAAGGCTACATGCAATATGCAGTAACTGACCACAGAACAAGAGCACCCGGATGCCATCAATGTTCAAGTATGGGAACACAGTGACCTTGCATCAATACTGTGTTCCTTTGACTATATTATTAACATGGACAGGTTGTAGCAGATTGCTGTCCTCTCCCTGCTCTGTCAGTCTGCAAGAAACCTGGTAGGTATCACTGGCCTCAAATTAGTGCTGACAGAAACTTAGTACCAGTGACAAAAGAACTTAAAAAGTTTATCTGTTGCAGCAGGGATTCAGCTTGAACAACAAAACCAGTAATCTCCCCGCCTCGTGCTGTTCAGATGCTTTTCTTGGAGGAGGGCACTAGCTTCCACTTCCCTGGTGCTTGGACTCTGAGAAATGGTAGTAAGGAAAAACATGTATTCAATGAAAAGGCTGAAGTGATTGAAGAGCTGCCAGGACCCACCCTGACCACAGCAGAGAAAAAAGTTTGGTCAACTGGCAAATTTTGCAATCAATGCTGATTTCTGCAAAGGACTTCAGGCAGCAGGAATACTAAAAAGACAAAGGCAAATAAAAGCAAGACCATTTGATCAGGTTTCTCAACTAGCTGCTATTGCCCTTACCAGACACACAAGACCACATGAGCAATACATGAACTTACCAAGACCCTATTACAGAGTTTGCAAGGTTATTTATTACCACTACTTACATGTTACCTCCTTAAGTGGAAATAAGAGTTGATGTGTTAGTGCTACCAGGAAGCTGAGTTCAGAAGAGCAAATGGCTGTGGTTGGGGACAGCTCTATCAAAGACAAGGCAGTACTCATTAGAGACCAGCTGAGGAGCTGGCCTTAGGTTCTTCTCACTTGTCTTGCACATATAACTGCTTTCAGGTCACAATCATCGTAAGCAACACAAGTCTCAGACATGTAAATGTTGATCTGATCTCAAAAGGATGGATAAGCTGTACTGAGCATAAGCTTCTTTTGCTCTCAGACCCTACAAGTATCCACATCCTCCACTGAACCCAGTGCTGCAATAAATGGTGGAATCAACACTGGAAACCTTTGGACTTACAACTTAATTATTAAGGGAAAAAGAAGTAACATCACAGTGCGTACAAGGCTCGGGAATAGAAACGGATAGTAAAGTTTCCTTAACCTTATAGCACTACACAGAAATCAGTATCAGTGAATTAGACACAGTCATTTTTCCCCAAACGCAGCTCTAGAAAAGACATTTTTGTTGCTTTGCATTTTCAGCCTGAAGTTACAGGTCATACAGAAAGCAAAAACCATTCTCCAGCAACCACAACAAACAGTTCACTAATGCTCCACGCAAAACAGTCCTTATATATAATTTCTCTTTGCTGTTCTTAAATGTCCAAATAAGGACATTCCAAAGAACTCCAAAGGAAAAAGGAGTACTGTACACGAAGTCAGACAAACCTTATTCCTACTGTGAATGGAAGCTTTTTCAGGAAAAGATGGGTCTCTATTTTCTTGTAACACAGTGTACATTTATAGATCTATACGAGGTCTTCCAGGATGGTTCCCATGAGTTTTCACATCTATGAAATAGGAGCAGCAAGTTCCCTCCCACACCCTGAATGAATGCATACAGTTTGTCACAGATGTGGTTTTAAACAAATACAAGAAAGCAAATAATATTTAATACTCTAAAGAACAGCAACCTGCATCATCTGAACAGCTCCCACAGAAGCTACTGCTCAGCACATGCATTTTCAACTAGCAATTCAGCAAAAACTAAAAAAAAAAAACAAAAAAAAAACAAACAAAAAAACCCAAACAAAACAAAAAAAAACAACAACAACAAAAAAAATTGAATGGTATTTTACAGGACATCTTAAAAGAAGCTTACCATCCTGGTTACCCCACTCCCAGTCAGGGCCACGGACTACTTTAGCCCCCTGGAAAGTCCCTTTTAATGTGATGCGAGTCAAATTCTGTCGAGGACTCACTAGGACTCTGGAAAAATAAGAGAAAACAAATTAATTTATTGTTACTATTCACACTTTATAAAGATCTGTTCCAACTGAGATCTGTCAGATGAGGACCAAGTGCACCACACTTAAATACAGAAAAACATGGCTTGAGTTCTGAAGAACATGTAAGAAGTGAGAGAAAACAATAAAATAGCTGAACAGGGTCTTTGACCCTAAAAGCTGGTGTCCCCAGGAAGGTCAGAATACTTAGGCAGTGTTCCACTGACAGCAGAAAGACAACTAGTGAGTAATACACTGGGCTAAAGAAGACCCAGGTTTACCTTCAAAGTTTACCAGAAATTGTGAGATCCATGGTGAGCTTTAAAAAGGTTGTTCGTGTTTCAAATGTGACATTCAGGTAATTGGGAGTAGAGGCTGCTATGTGAGCATGAGGAACAGCCACACTTCAGTGACAGTCTGTGGAGACAAACATAACTACACACAAGCAGCAGGACTGTGATGAGGTGTCTCTCTTATGTTGTTAGATACCAGAAGGTCATCTTGCTGACTCAGGAAGTTGAACATATATAAACACAAAGATTCAAAATGACTACATTCACTCGCTCACACACAGCATATGCTTAGCCACCATGGAAGAAAGATCATCCTTCTTTCAAAACTTCAAGAGCCTTGTGGGCGCTGTGTAGGGCAAAAAGAATATCTAGTAGCTCCAAAGAAGAAAACATTTCCCCACACACTCTACGAGATGCACAAACCACAAATTACATTACAGCAAGGCAGGTCACCAAGGGCCAAGCATGATTACTGTGAATGCATGCAAATTAATACTTTTTAACATAACTATTTACCAGCATTCTACAGCATAAGGTACAATATCTACAAACCAGTCATCAAAATCTGGGTTTAGCAACTTCACCCCATCACCTACACAGAGCACGGGAAACCCTCCTACAAATATCATCAAGCAATCCAAAACATCATAGCAGGAGGACATATTAAGTTTTCCTTGCCAGCTGTGCCACTTATAATCCACATTTCCCAAAGAAGAACACCCAAGTCAATTAATCTAAGTCTCACACAATTAAAACAGAGCCTCTGAGAGGAGGGGGAAATAGACAGGAGTACAGAGAAAATGAGTAAGTTCTCCAGAAAGTCTGACATCACTTCAGGGCGAGAGTGAAACCAACTTTCAGCTGCCCTTGTATCCCACCATTAAGTTTAAGGCAATGCTTATGGACATTACTAGGGTGTACACTGCATGAAAGCAGTAATGGCTCAGGCAGTCTCCTAGCTCAAAGTCATAAAGAGTTCAGCACATTTCATAACCTAAGCTGCCGACTGCACTGCCTAGTTCACCTGCTGAAAAGCAGAGCAGATTAGACCAGCAGTGTTGTGGCTAGACTTTCCAGGGTAACACAGACCTTTCTATCTGCCCTGCAATCCGCATCACAGGCATACACACCGATCCATCTTAAGAGAAGAGAAAAAAAAAATACCTACGTGATAGTAAACAGGGGGTCTGATGTCCTGTTAAAGCAGCTTCCAATTCCCATAATTTTACAGCAGCTTCTCTGCTGGTTTTGTATGTGCTGTTCCTAGTCTCTGTTCCCTAGCAGAAAGCTTTCTCATGAGATACTTAGCCACCAAAGTCCTTATGGACCTGTTCGTGTTGCTTGCCCAGGGTACAATCCACTTTTCTAGGCGACTGCAAAGGTGCCACAATCCATACCCGTAATTGCACACCTCCTCCTGACAGGCTCTTGGCAACTCCCCGACCAGACAGGGCAAAACCAAGTTCAGCAGCTGTTCCACAGGGCAAGGGGAGGGGAAGCCTACTGGGGGTAGGGCTGACCTCAGAATGCTGTATTTATTTTCCAGCTAATACCTAGAGAGAGAAGGTGGAGACTCAGAAGGATAAAAAGCTTATGCTTGAACTTACTGTTTACTTATCCATCAAAAGCCTAAGTCTTTTACCTTTCTTAACTTGTTAACAAATCTCCCACCTGTGCTTTACAACCTAATGTGTTAAAAAGAGGGAGAGATTATTTACACATGCTCTTATGATTGTTGAACCTTCATTATCCAGATTGTAGCTCAACAGGAGGGAGATGAAGACTTTTTTGAATGGTTAAGATTTTGTCTGTTTTAAACACCATCAAGGCTGGCAGTTGTTATGAAAGAGAAGATAATGAAAGAGGGCTAGGAAAAAGCTCAGCTAAAAAGAAACACTGATGAGCATTCATTTTATTGCACTCTGTCATGCACTATAGACTGGCTTCAAAAACCAGCATGGATTTGCGTACTACATCTGAAACAGCTTAGCTACAACATGCTATTTTCACTCTATTTTGTTGAATGCTTTTCTAACAATTTATCTAAGACATCTTAGTCAAGCCCTAAGACAAAGCGATAAAAATACACTTCTCTCCTCCAAACCCTACTCTCATAAGTGAGGGGTTACAATGCAAAGATTCTCAGTGGCAGTAAATAAAACACCAAGCTAAGCTTAAGCAAGATGTTTAAACAGCAAAACAGCCACCATTCATTATATTCCTAGCATAATTTCCCTTTCCATATAATCAAACAGCAGTCATTTCCCATCTCAACAGCTCTCACATTTACCTGCCACTTACAGTGAAATCTGTGACTAGAGACCAGGACAACATAACAAAGCTGACCAGTTCAGAAAGCTGAACTTTCTTAAAGAAGAAAGCAGCCTAAGAACCTCTATCTCCCATTCTACTTAAATGCTGGAAGCAATCCACCATAAGGGCTTTCTTCCCCTGGCCTCACAAAAATTTTGACCTTGTCTTGAACCACGCTGCTGACCAGCAACACTGAAGAATGATACCAGAACCAGATGTCCTGAGCTGATACATCTTAGCTTTTAATCTAATTCAACATGTTTTGCTCCAAATTCTGGATAACAACTGAAGCTACTAGCGTGTTGCAAAAATACCCTGGGGATAAATTTAATCACTGCAATATTGCCTTTAATAACAATTTTAATTATGACAGCCAAAGTCTGCAGCCATTTCTGCCCTACAAATGCCAATGATATTAAATTACTATAGAGTCCAGAAAACGCTTGGGAGCACATACTGTACAGAATGAAGCTATCTCTGTCTTCAGCATGCTGGAACCACCCCCCTGTGGATACTCTGCCTGCGCTCAAATTGCACTGAGGTGCTTACGTAGCCTTTAACATCACTGAGAGCTATGCTCCAGACAGCTAGAAAAATAGCATCATCCATGCTTTACAGATAAAGATTTGAGACCCAAAACAACTGACTTTGAGAAGTTTAAACAGAGACTGCTTTTAACTTGCAGTAGCGATCCGAGGCCCTGCAGAAGTCAGAGCCCCTTCATACCAGGCACAGCTAACATAATTTGCAAGACAGAGGCTTCTCCACTGCAGACAATTCTTATCCAAAGAAAGAAGCACAATGCATTGGACTGGAAAGCAAAAGGGATGGTCACCCTGCAAAGTAGCAGGCCATAAATATTGTGTTATTCTCTCCAGAAAGGCACAGCTGTAAATTAGAATCTCAGCTCACGGTGGGTACAAACGTACACTCCTCCTAGGATGTATAGAGATCTACGCAGGCTACCTCAAGAAAAGCCAACACAAAGATCTTACAGAAACTACAGGTAAAACCCACCTCAACGATGCAAGAAATTCTACATTCTCTAATCTTCCCTAGCAAAGCTTTTACTGAAGCACTTCCAGCAAAGGATAAAGGAAGAAACTCTGACAGATGGCAGGCGGATGCCGATTGCTCAAGCATGAACCAGACTAAGGCAAGGACGCTAGTGAGGGATCAGGATCACAGAAACCTATTTCAGGAACTGTCTTTACCAGGAATTTCCATTGTCAATCCTATCCTTCCTTGCCAAGGCACAGCTCTTCACAAAACGAGCTGTATAACTCAGACTACAAGGCGAAATGCTTGCTGCCCTTTTTGCTAACCTCCAAAGCTAACTTGTATCAGACTCAGTTTTGGAAAGCCACAGGGGCCAAGATTTCAGACCAAGGCTACTAAATATGAACTAAAATGCGTGTGTGCACTTAAGACTCAACACTGTATTGCAGACAGAAGGTTTTCTCAACTGTGCTCTCAGAGACGTCTACACGCAGCCTTTAATGGCAGAATATTGTACTGAGAATGATACAGAAGCACTGGTGAGCAAGGTGAAATGTCATCTTTTAAACATGACTATTAGTTCAAAACACAGGCTAAGGATGCCTTAGTGGAGATCTCTCTTGCTTATAGCTTTGATCATGTAATTCCAGAAAAGATAAAGATAAAATATGGCACTGAAATTTAATCCCTATTCCACAAATGAAACAGAATATTCCAAACTAAGTAAGGGAAGCCCTAGTATGGGAATATGCCCTAGTGTTCTGCAGTGTACATGTTTTTTTTAAGGAGGCACAGTTAGGTAGTTTATTTGGTTAATCATGGTGTTTTTTTAAAAAGTAAAGTTATACGAACTCATTAATTGAATAAATTATTAAATAAATTCATATTAATAAGTGCATTAATACTTAACAAGCATTTTAAAACCAGTTAGGAAACAAACACATCATGACACAAGAGCCAGATTTGATTCAAAATGCTACTCACCAAAATTTCTTAGTCTAGCAGCTTAAACTGACATTGCATAAATAACACATGTTGAAGAGATTACTATAGCAAATAAACCTGCATCCCCTTTACTGCCTAGTAATCAAACACCCAGCAGTTGTCACTCAGCTGCTATACCAGCTCAGTCTTAGAGTATAAGCAGTCACAGATGGAAGGCTGGATTATTAAAGCTGCCTTCAACGAGTCTGCACTGCACATGCATACCTCAATGATAGCATGCACTTGTTCTTGTAATGTATCCGATCTAGAAATCCAACTGGTAGCTAGACTAGACAGAGCAGGTTTAAGAATTATGGCTGAAAATAACACCAGACTCTGTTTTGACAACAATATAAAACACAGCATGAGAAAATATTTGTATTTCTTATGCTTGATTACACAAAACATTTCCCTGTGTAGTTTGCTGGCTTCTCCAAATCCATTGCTCTCCAGAAAAAAAGAAGACTCTTGAAAAATTGTTAAGGTTGTGATTTACTGGTGAGCGAAGTCTAGAAAATAGCCTGGGTAAAATGCACCCCATCCCCTACTGAAATTCAACTTTGCATCATCCTTGAGAAGGCAATGCACACAAAATGCCATTGCTGCTTTTGCACTTGAATTCAGCAATACTAGTATTTTGTACGAGGAAGATTATCTCAGACTTGATTATTTGCGGAACTCACCAGAGTGTGCTTGACTATTCCAGCCCTAACATACATACATGATGAGTTTTGCTTTGCTATCCTGCTTTCAGACACCGATTTATCTTCCAATTACTAAGCATATATTCAAGCAAATGGATACACAATTGCAAAAAAAGGCCTTTAGCAAAACTGAGCTGTCCATCCTTTTAAACTAAGGATGAGAGCCTCTCCCAAAACAGCCATAAAATTCAAACCAAACAAGTCCAATAAAAACTACCAGCTATTGGCAGATGTCAGGAAGAGATTACTTTAAATGGCAAAACAAACAAACAAACCAAAATCAGTACTTCCTGCCACCAGAGGTTCAAACTCAGGTCATTTAAGACCTGAGATAGCATTCAGGTAAAGGTGTCTTCAAAGCCTCTTCAGAAAACTGATTGGGAACCCTCTGCAGCATCTGTCTGGGCTTAAGGCCTCTTAAATCCTAGGATTAGCGAGCTGCTACAAACAGTTCTGTGTCCATCTTGCCAAGGTTTAACTGCACAGGTGCCACGTGGTGGGTCTGGCAACAGCAGTGCAGGTGGTAGCAATTTGCTGCTCAAGGACATCACACTGCAATCTCTGAAATTGTCCTACTCAAGCCCTTAGCTTCCTCTGTCAAAGGATCAGCAATGGTAGCAGTTGCGAGATCAGATGCATGGTGATGCTCCCTCACAACGGACTAAGAACAGAGACTACGGAGGGACTGGAAACTCCCAGAGCTTGATCTTTGGTTAACAGCTGATCTACATTTGATCTCATTGATGGTAAGCCAAGGACTACAATCAAGATATATGAGTAGCCCCTCCTTTATTATGCAAAATCAAGATCATGGGATGCTGTCAAATTTGGTGGACTGTCTCTCCATCCACTCCCCTTATAGGATTTGTGACTAATTAACACTCCAGTATGCTCATCACAGCACTTTGCCTGGCTCTTGAAAGCAACACACTACTGTGCTTGAGGCTCATTGTAAAGAACCAAAAGATACCCATTCCCTGCCAGAGAAAGGAGGTGAGACAATCTTGATCTCTAAGAGACTCATACTGTGTTTCATAGCCATTCAAACAACAGCAGGTAGCAACAAAACCTCAAGAAAAAACAAATCCACACAGCAGTTACTATGTCTTCTTAAATACACAGCTTTTTTTTTTTTTTTTGGTCCCTGGGGAACTGCCAAAGGTTTTCTCTTCTATTTCATTATGCCAAAAAATAGAGATGAGTGATCTAAACAATAGTCCTAGTGAGTCTTAAGTATGCAATTTTTTTTCTTCAAAAGGGATGCTGCATTGCCTAAGTCAATGTGTCTTTACAGCTCAGACCTCAGTTATTCCAAAGAAATCCTCTCTATGGCACTGTTCAAAGGTGATCTCCCTCCATGCCTCCCATTTCATTTTTTTTTTCTATTCAGAACATTCAATTCTTAATGCAGAGCAATCTACAGAACACTAACCCAACAAATCATAGGATTACATTTGCATTAAAGCAAAGGTGTTCCTACTTCTTCCTGCTCCTGCACTGCAAGACATTTCTGAGTAAAATTCTTTCAGTTTGCCAGCTCCCCGTATGAAAGCTCTTGCATAAAACACATATGCATTGCAGTTATACTACAGTATTCTACCATCCAACTCAGTCAAACAACTGAAACAAAAGGCATTTCTGACAGCCTGTTTTCTCCAAAAGCTTAGTGACTTTTAAGAATCACAATATGTACCTTTCATTCATCTTTAAAATGGCAGCTTTCCACAACTGGAAGCTGCTTCTTTGAGGATTTTTAATTTCTCTCCATCCCTCAGCACAGCTACATTCAATTCCTGCCACACAGGAACAGCAGGAAAGATGTTGTATTACCCAATTACAATTACTGCTGCTTTTTCCTTTACACCTTACCGAGGCGCCCAGAAACCACTGCCACATCTGACAGGCTCATGCTGTGTCCCTGATGTCACACACACACCCTTTTTCTTTTTTCTTTTTCATTAGCTGCTTGGTATTAGGAAGATCATTGCTCCTGCTAACACATAGTAATGTAAATAAGAATACAGCTACTTTAACAAAAGACTTAGTATCATAGACTCTATGTCTAGACTTCCTTTTACCAACTCAAAAAGATATGCCACATCTTCTCTAACCACTGAATGAACCACTCACAGAAAAAAGCAAAGCAGTTTAGGAAAAAAACAAACAAACAAAAAGGCTACTAAGAGGCAAGCATCATCAGACATCAAGTTCTGCTCTAGTGGACATCTACCTCTAAAGAGCCCTCCAGTGCTTTGGTGACATTCCAGAGCGGTGCTGCAGTGTTTTGTGCAAGTCAAACAACTCACATAGGACAGCAGTAGGTCTAGCAAGCTTACTGGCAGTCTTCCAAGCTCTCTTTTCACACTGATGGCAAGCACTCTACTGGCTAATTCAAAGAGCAGCTTGGACACAGATCAGATACAAGCTTTGAAACGAAAAATTGCTCTATTTACATCTTTCACCTTTCAGATTCCTCAGAACAGGAAACAAGTTCTGCAGAGGGTCAGACTCCTGAGGAGAAATTACCTAGCAATCTGCCTTTTGATAAATGATAGCATTCTGGGGTGTTCCTGATGAGGGTCAGGAAAGGCAACAGTTGGCCTGCTGCCCAAGAGAATGCAGCACTGTGCAGTGCCATGGAGAACACGTGCCAAGGCCAGAAAATTTGGACCGCTCTGCAACAGTGCAGCCTCTTAGAGTAATTGTTGCCTACTTTTTTTACTTTTTTTTCTTTAAGTGTAAGGACAATTATGTACTGTAACAGCAGAGTGTACCTAGAGCTCAAATAGAAAACACAAGGCGTCTCTGAGTAACTACTTGGAGCTAACTACAATATTCACAGAAAGAGAGAGAAAAAAAAATATATGTATATTTTCATATAGATATGAAATCACAAAGCTCATTTCACAATAGGATCTGGCTGGCTTGTCATATTAACACAAGCTTGAGAAGCATCCTGATCTGGTGGATAAACACAAGCCTCAAAGCTCAGAGGGGGCATCCTTGGACAGCAACATCTATCCTTTTGCTAGCACTCAGAATTCTGGCTCAATCACATTGGCAAAACTACGGTAATCAACTCCGGAGAGTGCTTCCCATATGGGAGGAAAAATAGCTGCAAATCTGACACCACTGTCTTTAGCAAAGAAATTATACTTTTCATTCCACAGATGGATGCAATTTACAGTGATTTTTCAAGGGGAGGGGGAAAAAAGTAAGAAAAGAAAAAAAAAAAGAAAATCAGTGACAGAGACAAGACCTGATCTCCTATTACTTTTCCTAAAGGCAAGAGGATTACAAGATTCATCTTCATGCCCACCTTAGGAGGCATAAATGAAACTACTGTTGAGACTATTTTTCAGTTCTTCCTCAGGACAGGAGAACAGACCCCATATTTTGGCACATCATGAATGAGCATAAAATTATGGATACTGTTCCACAGGCATCAGTGTAGCAGTCACTTCCAACAATGCTAATGTGCAGAGTACAGTGAATGAGAAGGTGGTGTCCTTCAGTGAATAGTATGGACCAACCCCGAGAAGAAATCAACAATTTGGGAGTGCAAGATTCCCATCAGCCTCCCTGCGGCCACTCAGTTATCTGACAACAACAAATAGCAAAGCATGTCTAAGAAACTATTTAATTGGGGGTGAAGGGGATGGGGGGAGACGACCAGAGCACAAAAACATTTTGAATTTTCATCTTAATTTAGTTTTTCAGAAAAATTCTGCTGAATTCTGTTTGCTGTCTTTTTTCAAGCAGCTCCATAGAAGTCCCAGATCCAGCCTTACACTATTCTGTAGAACAGCGGTCCCCCAACCTTTTTGATCATGCAACCTTATCAGTAAAAAATTTTGAGCATTCCCCAAGATATGTACATTTATTTCTTTATGAATTATACAGACATGTACTAGTGAAGTTCTGTTATGTTCTTCCTGCACCTCAATAGATCGTCTTGCACACCCCCTGGTGCATGCACAGCCCATTTTGGAGATCACTATCATAGAACAGTGACCTATAAATCTCAACGTGGTTAACTGGACTTCCCGTATAGCACCACTTACGGTTGTGAGTGCGCTGTCTCATAGCGCTCGAAGGAGTGAGACAGATCATGCTTGTTGTTCATGTAACACTGCGTGCACAGGTCATAGTCAAAACACATCTTGCATTTCCACCGCATTCCCCGTATACCATGCTTCTTGCAACAGTCACAGATGATGTTAGGGTGACGGACACCTAGGGGAACAAAAGCAAAGGAATGTAAGATCCACACAAGATCCAGAGAAACCAGGCTGACCAGGCTTTTAGAACTGTATCAGCATATTTTAAGGAAAAAAAAAATCATATACTGTGCATGTATTGAAGATGATGCAATAATATAAAGTGATATGTGTAATATGAAGTATCTATTTCCTGGCTTAAGGGACTCTAATCCTTAAAGTCATGCCAGAATTAAACAGAATGACAAAGTCAGCAAAAGTCAGAGTTAGACTCATAGATAAAAATGAAAGAGTGCAGAAGAGCCTTTGCATAGAAGCAAACAGGAATTTCATTCCATGAATTGGCTGAGCATACACTGCTGCTCAGCATCAGTCCACAGGCAGCTGCAAAAGGCTTAATGTTCCAGCTAGCATGTGAGGCAGGTGTTATATATGCTAAAGGAGATGGATTTACAGCACTAGTGTTTGTGTTTTGTGTCCACACTATACTTACCTATTTGTGCGTTATCATACAGAAGAAGGTCGTAAGCCCCTTGGAATCCAGTCCGGTAATTGGTTCTGTTGCCTTGATCCCACTGCACAACGACAGTCTTATCTGGAGTGGTTGGGCTGCCTGTCCGACCAATCTCAACCACAGTCCCAACATTCCCTTCGCCGCTGTCCTGGCTGCCCCATTTCCAGTCCACTCCACGAACTACCCGCATCCCAACCTGCATGCTGGCATAGGGGTCTACGTCCATCGATCTGCACAGCAACCCCTAAAATTCTTCCACGTAAGGGGTCTTGGAGACAGGCGGTATCATCAGCAACACATTGAGCATCGTCAGTTGCATGTTCAGCACACCTAATAAGACAACATACAATTAAGCAATGCCACTCAACACATCACATTTTCCCCAGAATGACCTGGCTACAGAAGAGGCCTGACCTGCTGAGTAGATAAATCCATAATTTATTTAAAACAGGGATCCTCACAGCTTCAGCACAAATGGGAAGGATACACAAACTAGCCAGACCTCCAAGACACAGAAGTATCTGCATAATAGCCAAAAGACTTATTCCATAGCACTAGGTATAAGTGAAGAGACCTGGGCAAGAAGTCTTTACAAAACTCCAGTACCAGCCCTTGATATCAAATTCAGGAATACATGCAACAGCTACCAGAGACACAGTGGCAACAGAAACAAGCACAGTAAATAGAGTTGGAAGAAATGACCAGGAAAACACTAGCAGCATGATTTTAGCAATAAAACAATAATACCAGTCTATTTTTCAGGAAGACTCTTCATATGCATCTTACCACATAATACTGCAGTGTTGAGTTTCTCTTGCCCAGAAAGTTAGTTTTGGTTTTGATTTTGGGATACAGGAAGTTTTAAAGATGTATATGAAAGAAATGTTTTGTCTTTTTGCCAGAAGTAATAGCAGTTTTTTATAAAGTGCCAATGTCAGAGAAACATCAATCTTCTGCTGCTATTTATCCATGCTAGCTATGACAGGAACAGGGAATGGTTATCGCTTACCTGCAATAAGCATTGCAGATTTTGTGCTGGGATCAGTAAAAGCTTGGGATAACCTTTTGAACTGTTGCCATGACAATCGGTAAATGAGGTGAATACCACACAGGTGCAGCGAGCACATCCACAACTTCTAATTAAATCAAATAAATTGTCAAAGCCTGGTTTACCTTTTTACTAGCAGACAACAACCCAGGGAGCATGGCTTTTAATATTTAGGGCCAAGCTGCTGCTTTGACTTCTGGAAAAATCTACTGTAGCATCCTTTTATCTTTGGGCTTCCCTGGGTCTCCCTCTTAAGCAATCCTAACATCCAAAATTCTCCTCAAAATTTGAAACAAAACAAAATCAAAAACCCCACCAAACAACAGAATGGCAAGGGCCAAATAGTGCAGGTTCTAAAAGCACCATAAATCTTAGCAAGTGCCATGACATAGCGCCAGTTCAAACCAGGCTGACAAACCTGGTTTAGCTGACAAGCTAATAGGATGTGCACTCAGACACGGCAATAGGAGCAGCTTTATGCCCTGTGACATGTTGTTAACACTACCACCTACCAATAATGCAACTGAAACCACTGAGGCCTAAAAATAAACTCTTCCTCCAGCCAAACATCCCCTTTTAAATGTATGGAGGAGTAGTTTGATGCAAAATCAAGTTTCTAGCATGCAGAAAGAGCACGATTTCTGCTCAGTTTTAGCACCTCTCTAGCTTCAGACTTTTCCTGCTACGCGTCACTGTGACATCCAAACACCTCTCACATCAGAGCAACATCAAAAGCAAATGTCCTTGTGAACTTCATGTCATCTTTCATCCTAATTATCACTAAAAGATGCCTCGGGCAATACTTTCATTACTTACCTCCACCTGCCTTTGTGGAGGTAACATTGCTGAGTTTAAGGTGCACCTGGTGTTTACTGTCTTTATGAAAGCAGAAATTATCAAAAAGAAAGAATATGGTTTTTAGAAAGCATTGCAGAGCCTAATGAGATTTGTACCATCCCCTCTTCCTCCAGATCAGAGATTAATAAAACGGACAATTTACTGCTTTAACTAAGAGGCAGAACTGCTTTTTTAAAAGGCTGCCATCAACCAGTCAAGACAGTCAAACCCACTGCAGAAAAAACAAATGGAAACACCCAACAACACAAAGGTACAAGAGAAGCACAGTTCAATTATTGCTACATGGCTTTTCCTTAAAAACAACCACCACCACCCATCCCGTTTCATCCAAGTGAACTGGTGGAAGGTGAGGGGAGGTCGTAACAGTGGGAAAAGGAATGGCATGCTTAGAGAAGGAAACAACAAATACCATGGAGTTTTTTAAATGAGCATAGACTGTCACTCCCCAGCCTTAAGAGTTTTATGCTATTTCAGTGGACCTTTTCCCTCTTGCCAGGAATGAATGAAACATCACAGGCTTCAGAACTCTCAGCATTTCAAGGAAGGCAATGCCAGTTCCAAAAATTATTCATCATAAAAGAATATTCCAGGCTGTGCCACAAACCCATAAAATTGAAGTCACTGCAGTATAAAGGAGGATGGTGCCTACCTACCTGAAAAGAGCAGAGCAGGCTGACACACTATATATTGTGACACATGCTCAACAGAGCAGTCAAACAACAGAGTACCGACCTCAGGTCAGAACTTCAGAACTGCCTTGGTCCTAGAAACAGGTGACCTACATACAGGCAAAACCACACTTTCTCTGTGCACCTACCCACTACTTGTCTGACACCGATGCTACAGAGATCACTTCTTCAAACTGCCAGTGAAATACAAAAGCTACATGAAGACACTATCTACAAAGAGTCCTGGAGAAATGCATCGTTTCACTGCACTGTGAATTTACCTACGGATGCAATACGACACACCAGCATCAGACATCTTGTCACAGAACTGTCAAAAGACAGCAATCTCTGTCAATATCACAGGTACCAAGTTGTAAGAACAAAAATCCATCTAATTAGTAGCCCATAATAACCTGGATCCAGATGGGAACAGAGTTTTACTGCTGCCACAGGCATCAAGCTTCCCTTGGTTCTGCAGGTCCCTAGGACTCATAAAAGAGCTGCACATGTACTCATCCCACAAGCTCTAGGGAGCTATTGTAGTTCATCTGCACACTTGTGATGCCAAATACTAGTTAACAGAGCTGCCTATGCTGCAGCGACCTGTATGCAATCCCTTGCTCACTGATCTGAAGGCTGTCGTCTTAACGCGAGTACTCCATTTTCCACACAAGAAGGCACCAAATGCATTCTGCATTCCCATCTAATCTGCAGGGGTGATGCGTAACAAGAGTAAAGAATCATTCAAAAACTTCACGAGATGAATTACAATGCTCACGCAGTCTGAACCTTGCCAGAGATCAGCATTATTTACTTCCTAAGTGGAAGTGTTTCACTCATTGAAGCAAATACTCCTCGCTTGATGCTGTCTGGGTCATAATTATTCCAGGAAAGCTGGAATAGATATAGCTGCCAGAAATGATTCACAGAGAAAACATCAGTTTCCTGTGGGATTTCAAAGTAACTATGAACAAATAATCCATTATAAGACACAAGCATATTTCTGATTCCTGACCTAACATTCTGACCTCATCTACTGTGACACAGGAAAGAACAGCCCAGGTGTAATCTAGGAGTCCATTCTTAGGAAATTCCAGTAATACTTAACTGGAACAACGGGAAAATAATTCCACGCCTTCAGTCCGCAACATTTTAGTTGCAATAATCGTTGCAACTTTCTGCCAACATTCAAACTGTGCTGTTGGTAGAAGGTGCTCTAGAGGCAGCCTAATATCCATCTCATAAGAGGCAAAGGTTGCTGCTGTACTAGCTACACAGTAAATAGAACCGAACAGTGGTGTAAGCAGCTTGACAAAAATCAGCGCTTGTAACTCAGTTATCAAGTTATTTGAACCCTATAGTAAACAGAGGAAAAAGCAGGTGATTTTCTTCTGTTTTGATGGGTTTTTTTAAAGCAGCTTTGTTCTTCTCCTTTACACATACTCTGCAGTTTGAATTGTCTCCTCAGGTGAATTACTCCGCCTTAGGGAGCTTTGCCTATCCTAAGGACACTTCCTTAAGTGCTATGGACAATGCAAATCACACACTTATTCTAAAAAGAAGCCCAAGCTTGCAAAGCTCAAACTTCGATATTCCTCTAGTTTCTGAACATCCTTTGTGAATGCACACAGAGATGGCTGCAGCAGAACTTTTATTACTGGGTCTCTCCTACAGCAGCTCCCTTGAGCCTGAAATGCCAAGCTTTCCCAACTGTTAATTTGTAAGCCCCCAAAGAAGTCATTATTATGCTAAGCATTTTGGCCAATAACATCATCCCCCATTTCTTACCATTTTCATTCTCTTTGACAACTCCTCCTCAGTGCAGTCTGGTATTTTGGATCTCTCTAATAACTAGAGATCTGCAGCATCCAACACCTACCAAAGAGCTCACGCCACCTACTTACTTTCATCCCCTTGCTCTTCGGTGTTTTTTCCAAGGAATACAAAACACACACAGGCTAAAAACCGCTAAAACCAATGCAACAACTCGATCCTTCGGACCCAGCCCAGGTGCATTAGGGCAGGGGAAGAGCCCTGATCCCACAGGAGACCAGGCAGACAGGTTGCTGGGACAGCAAACAAACCTAAGCAACAGGCCTCCAGCCATCAACCCTCAGCAGCTCCTGACATTGCCCCTAAAGGGGCAGCTCAAGACTGGCCCGAACCTGAAGCGCCGGCCCAGCCTGTTTCCACAGCCCTGAGCGGAGATAAAAGCCATGTTTCCTTCTGAGAGCCAAGGCAGTCACCCAGGGCTAGAACCTGCCTCCCCCCTAACATCTGCATCAGGCTGATAGCAAGCGAGAAGCCACCTTGTCCCCTCCAGACAGCACTCTAGAGACTCCCAGCTCTACTCTCCCGCCAGCTGGAGACAGACATGTCTAGGTCAGATTCCCTGGAGAACAGCGTCGGTGAGCATCACTATTTTGATGCTTTAAAAGCTATGAATTCTGCCCAGATATCCACAGCCACAGCACCAGACCACGTGCGATACACTCAGAGTAATGTTTCGCATCTTCCTTAAGGCTCTCATTCACCTTAGGCTCTTGAATGCAAGTGCTGGGCCTCTGACACAAACATGACTATGCAAACGGGGTACACTGGAACAGGGCTAGAGACTGCCAACTGGGGGCAAAACCTTCACCTTAGTGAGTCCTGAGTGGGCTGGACAGTCATCACAGGAGTCAAGATTTCCTCCACAAATTCCCATTCAGGGACAGAAAATACATTACATTACTAAGAGGAGAAAACACTCTGTCCTATGCCTGACAGAAACAGGCAGAGCAACGCTTCTTGAAACTCAGTATTTGTTGATTCAAGACATATTGTGTTCACACTGCCCCCATGACACTACTAGGGAGCTATAAACCCATTCTTCCACATGACCTTTTGCACATGGTACACAATGCAATGAGTAAGAAAATTAAGCTCTGGCATCCTCAGCACAATGCAGAGGTGGGTAAAGCAGCTTATATTAATTAGAAGAGAACGTAAAGAGTTTGACAGCCTGCCTTCTGAGACCCCTCCCCTCCTGCCCCAAGTTCCCCTCTCATACAAATAGTGAGCAAGCAGCACAAGAAGAACTACACACAGGCTTGAGTTCATTAAATAAACTTGCAACAGACTGGGAGTTAGCTTACATCCCAGCTACCTCTATAGTCTTTCATTCTCGGTGAAACAGGGAAGGCAGAAGTAGCAATAGCAGCACAGTAAATTACCATTGATGAGATTCTTCCATTGAAAAGCAAAAGAAAGTACTGAAAGGATTAGGAAAACAGAGTGTAACTAACATAACCATAACAATCAATAATTGCAATTGGCAGTAACCAGATGAAATGAATGCAAACATTCACAGGGATCACTGAAATGGACAATGATCCTTTTGGGTCAGTGCTTATTAGATAAGTGCTCCTAAGGACTTAACAAGCAGAACAAAGGGATGCCAGGGACATTCCAGCTGTGAATTTTATTAGCAAAGGAGTGGAACTGTGCTTCGGTATTTGATCCTCAACTCATCTCTCTCAGGCAAGAGGCAAGCATACCAAGCAGAGCTAGGGCACTGTGCATAAAGACACTATTCACTTGACATCAGCAAAATAACTACAAGCCAATGAGCTCTGTCAAGACAAACCCCACTTGCTTTATCCTTCCTTGATCCCAATGCAGACTGGGCAAACCTCATAAAATGTTTACAGACATCTAGCACAGACAGCCTGGAACAGAGCACATCAACACTGCCTGCAACAGCAGATATCCAGAACAATTTCACTGCAGCACAAGCAAGCAATCAGAATAATGTTTGTTCATTCTCCAGCAGACAGTTCAACAACAAGATACCAAAGGACACTGGTGGTGGTCCTGCTGGCCTTGTCCATTGCACTGGGATTCTACACAAAAGCAAAGGTCTGCAGTTCAAGTCAGGGATCAAAGGGATCTGTTCCCAACTACAACAGGCAGCAGAGAGGCACCTGACTCAGTCAGAAACAGTTTCTTCAACCATCCTGTATTATTAAGCTTCCAAAGTGGTTCCTAATAACTCCAAATATTTTATTTTAAGCCCTCACCATACACACACATACCACATTTTAACTGCTTGCTTCCAAAGGAACTCCAGGGACACAGTGCCATTTAAAAAAAGCCATATCAAGCAATTAAACATTTAGCTTGATTAACTACCACTACTGTATAGTTTCAAGGTTTACTATTGTATACCCTTGCACTAGGAACATCAACAGAGAACCAAACAAGTTAGGTCTAACAGCTAAATTAAGTCAGCTCATACTGGCTTAAGAACTTCTGCTGTGGCTATGCAGCTGGTTTTCAGCAGTACTGCTTTCTACACTACTCCTACAGGCATTCGCTTGGCAAGGCTTTCCCCCTTTCCTGACACAAGCAGAGTTTTTGTGAAACCAACCCAAGTTGAACAGCTAAATGCCTGGCCAATGCTTATCTACACAATTAAGTATTGTTCCCTACCCCAGTTTCCCTACCTGCAACACAGAAATAAATACTTTCGTATTCTTTAATAACAGTCAACAACTAGGATCAAATACCTCTGACCAAGGCTCAAAGCTGCCAAGTTAATTACCAAAGCTAGGATTCATGCCAATAAACTAAAATTCAGACTTACCCTTCGCTTTTCTTTCTCCTCAGCAAACAGTAAGACCCCAGGACAGCACAGCAGTGGACGTATGCATGTGCTCTCACTAACAGGATACAGTATAATTTGTCTCAAGGATACACACAATTCCCACAAATATATTCACTATTAAACAAAAGCAAACCAGAAAGCCAGCAAAACACACAACAAGTAATCCTTTCTGACCTACCACCATATGAAGACTACCTCGTAGCTTTTGTCCCCTCCTGGCTCCCAGGTGAGGCTAGGAGCCGTTAGCCCTTATTGCTGCCAGCTGGTTGCAGTGTCCCAGGTGTACCATCTTAACACAATTTCGAACCCGGAGGAAGCCCTCCCTGGGTCCCACCACACCTGAACTCTGTGCACTCAAACTCCAGCTTCTAGCAGAGGCCCTGTCTGGAGACTTTTGCCTATCCCACAGCATTTTATTATCTCAACTCCAATTCGCACCAGTTCAATACCCAGCTCAACCACTTGCACATCTCCCCCCTTGTCTACTCTGAACTTTGGCTTTCTACACAGTCTGTTTGTACTGGGCCCAACCATCCTCCTGAGGAAATACATGTTCTAATTCTCTCCCATTTCTCAGAACCAAGTTTATCATCTACTCCTCAACTCAGGCAGTCTCTTACTTTCAAATAGCTTCCTCACTCATCAAACAAAACCCTTGCCTTCTTAGCAGGCCTCTCCTAAGATGCTCCCTGGTAATAGTGCCTTCTATTACCTACAGAAAACCCCCAACTAAATGAGAAAAATAACTCTAGTATAAGGGCTAATATTGAATTTTAACACATGATAAAGTTTTTTTGCTTTCCAAATAGTTGTTTCGATAAATTATTAATTCAAACACTGGGCTTTAATACTACCTCATAACACAGTACACTACAAGTCCCACTTCTTGATGTGGAAAAACACGCAGTCAGGCCCATTTAGTTGTTCATTGTTTTCCAGATCTCATTCCACAGCCCTTGCTCATACAAAGAGCAGCACTGTCAAATCAGGTCTTGTTTAGCTACTGAGACCAAAAGTCTAGTAAAGCCCCACTCTCCTTTTTGGAGAGTGCAGTTTCCAAGGTTTGATCTTTCATGGCTAACACAGAGATGGCTAGAGAGCCCAGCTGTGTTGCAAAGCCACAGTGGCTGATTACAGCACAGAAGATACAAACTCTTAGTTCCCAGCACTAGCAGATCTTCTAAGGTAGAAGACTTGACACCACCTCAGCGACTATACAACAAACTCAACCACTAGAAATTAGATTAAACCCGTTAATTCCTCACCTCAGCCCACCAAAAGGATCTGTGGAATTGGCTGAAGTGACTAGTTTTATATTCCACTGCAAAGCCACAAGGTGTCAATGATGACTTGGCTTCACTTTTCCTCGTGCCGTCAGGATTTCTGTTTAGTCCAAATTTTGCAAAATAGCATCACCGGCACAGAGGAGGAAAGAAGAGCAGATGATGTTTCTGTGGCTTAAATATCAATAGCAGATAAATGAAGCCATTCTACTGACAAATTACTCTCAGCAGAAAAAAAAAAAAAAAAAGAAACGGGGCAGCTGCCACTGCTAAAACCAATCAATCAAGGAAAAGCCTGCATGAGGTTAAACCATTTCCATGCCCCATACCTCACCTGCTCTCAAGTATATTTAACTGTATTACATCAACAGAATAAAGCAGGTGATTAATATGCCTCTGCTCAGGGATTAATATCTTGTCATTTCAGTTTCACTGTGTAAGAGCAGGCACACATCCTGAAACACTGGGAGAGAGAGTGAGGAAATGCTAAAAATAACTAGCTAGGCGCTATGCTTAAAGACGGTCCCATTGAGTGCATTTTATCTCTACAATCAACGCTTGTCCTTTACAAATGCCAGCTCATTGATCTGTTTTGCCTAAACTGAATTTTACATTCGATTTACACTGATTGTATTGTAGCTCTGAGTTGTCATGGCAAGAGGGGAACATTGCCTTCCCTTGCAAATTGTAGGAGCAATACTTTCAGTGGTTAACATGCTGGCTTATTATCTGTTCTTTCACCATGTTAAATGATGTAGGCCTAAAAGAAGCACCAGCAGATTTATTAGTATTCCATAACAGTAGTTTTGTGCAAACCCTTCTGAGAAGCTTGACCCCAGCATCCCGGTTTCCTAAAAAATGGCAAACCATCTCAGGATAGATCCTAAAGATGGAAGAAGTTATAGAGAAGTTACACATCTTACATTTTGGGGTTCATTAAGTGCAAGTATGGCAGTACCTAACAGCTCCAGTGGACACAAAAGCCAACTGAGCCAGCTGCTGCATGAAACACAGTCAAAGGTGGGCTCTGCTTAACTAAGGAAGAGCACAAGAGGTAACTAGACAAAAGACAAGATCCTCATTCAGAATTGTGACAGAGGAACACTCGGTGATTCTTCTGAGACTGTCCATGGCAGAGCCAGAAGCACCGGATTACAATAATCCCCGTGGAGTGACCCAGTCTCAAGGCCATGCTGCCTTCATACTGTACAAGACATCACCAGAAGAAGAAAATGTATCACAGCAAAAAGAAAATGAAATGCACAGGCACCACCACTTTTCCCTCAGAGGGAAAGGCAGTACCTCCATGTTTAACAGTTTGCATACACTGGACTACCATCTGGACTGCAAGGAGGATGCACTAGGAAAAAAATGGCTCCACAGCCCAAGGTCAGCATCCCATATGCTTCCAAACTGTGAAATGGTATTTAAAAGACCCTGCAGGGTTATCTTTTATTTTCCTTGTTAGGAAATTTAAAATTTCTTGGGTTTAAGCACAAACATTGGGGCTGAAAGTCCTTTGCTGTTACACCTGAACGCTGGGAAGTCCTCTGTACTTTTGAGGCTAAGCAGACAAAAAGTGCTGCCTACTTTCAGCCCTAGGACCACCACAACTGAAGTCTCAGAAGACACCTCTCCTTAATTTTGATCACAGATGGGACTCAAAAAAACCATAGCTTGAATACAGCTGAAGTCTCAAGAAATACACTAATCAGAGAACTTCTTCCAGTTGGGCATGAAGGCACACACAAAAAGCTTGTAGTTTTCTAGAGCTACCAAATCAGAACTGAGTTGGCCTTGAACCTTCAGTTCTCACTTTACTCAAAGTTCAACCCACCTGCGATGACAACAGACACAGAAAAGTTAACCTGCTTCAAAAACAAAGCACTCACTTGCATAGCCTCATTCCGAACTGGTTTTGTCACCAAATTCTATGGACCAAAAAGGGATTTTTGTCAGCAACAAGTAACAAAATAAGTTAAACAGAAAGTGACAGTATCAGCCACATAATCTACCAGGAGCAAAGACACAGCACACTATTCTTAATCAATCAGCTCAGTGCTAACTAAGGGACTAGACCCATGAAACAAACTGGATTGCACAGCATGCCAATATTTGCTTTAAAACATACAAATGCAAACACAACCTTTGGGAAACACCACCAGTAAGCCCAAAATAAACAGCTGTCACAGGCTTCCAACAACAGAAGTTGTGGTATACCACAGTGTACTGGTTTTGGCTGGGATAGCGTTAATTTTCTTCACAGTAGCTTGTATGGTGCTCTGTTTTGGATTTGTGACCAAAACAATGTTGATAACACACTGATATTTTAGCTATTGCTGAACAGTGCTTACACAGTGTCAAAGCCTTTTCTGTTTCTCATGCTTCCCTGCCAGCAAGTAGGCTGGGGGTGCATGAGAATTTGGGAGGGAATACAGCCAGGACAGCTGATCCCAACTGACCAAAGGGATATCCGATATGACATCGTGCTCAGCAATAAAAGCTGGGGAAAAGAAATAGGAAGGGGGGACATTTGGAGTAATAGTGTTTGCCTTCCCAAGCAACCACTATACCTGATAAAGTCACGTTACTCAATTTTACCCTTCCAGTTCTCTTTCCTACCCCACTGGGGTGGAAGTGAGCAAGCAGCTGTGCGGTGCTTAGCTGCCTACCAGGCTTAACCCGCAACACGAAGGTGGAATACCTTTTGCCAGGTCAGGGATGTTCAAAATTCAGATTTACAAGTCAACATCAGTCAAACCCTACAGAAGAACAAGTTCCCTCTACCAGCTTCTACTGAACACAAAAACTTCAGGCTTTAAATTGGTGAAATCAGTGCTCATCTGCCCACTGGAGAATTAAGAGTGATTATAAGTGAAAGTTCACACCGGGCATCTAGTGGATCTCTTATTACATCCCACAAGATAATTGTTCATGAGCCCGATGAAATTTCCTTCTGGCTTTTGATGAACTGTGCTCTCTCCAGGAGGGAGAAAAACAGCTCTAGCCATTTCCGTTAATTGGACCTGACAGTTTGCAGATTGCTGCCTCAAGCCTTGAAAAGCTCAGTAGCTGGGGCTGATGAGAATCCACTTTTCCCTCAATAGCAGATTTCAGAGTCAAATTTACATTGCATTACAGTAAAAATAAACACACACCCCGCACAAAACCACACACAACTACCAGGTGATGTTGTTTAAAAAAAAAAAAGCAATTATTTGCTAAGTTTGAATTAAGGTCTTTTTCACTTTACATAGAAAAAAAATGGGAGAATGGTATTTTAACTTTCCCATACCCTCCATAGAAGATCACTGTGGCATAAAGAACACAAACAAAAACTTGCAAGCATTGCATTGAGTGGCTCCCCTCCCCTGCCAAGAATTGCCACCACTTTTCTGGCCATTGGCATTAAGAGGTCAAAGGTCAACCACCTGGCATTCCTTGCACTTGCCACCAGGTCTTTTTGTGCCCATTCGGAACACTGACAAAAGTCACAATCTAAAAAAAAAAAAAGTTTAATAAAGTCAAATACAACCCATCCAGAGAAACTAGAAAATCTCCATTACTTAAAGAACAAGCTCAACACATCTGTCAGGAATGGTTTTAGTGTAGTTTATTCACGCCTTGTGGAAAAGGCTGGACTAGGTGCCCTCATCAAAATCCCTTCCAGACCTATTTTCAATCACGTAGAAACAAGAGGACCACACAGAAACATTCCAACAGCGAGAAGTCTATCTTGGCAGCAGATTTCAACTGCGCTCTTACTTAGATATTGCTCTAATATATTTCTCAGAGGCAAGACCATCTGGCCCAGAGCTGATGGTGTTGAGCCCTAGGTAAAGCTCAGGTCGGCATCTCTCTCACACCAGCCATCAACTCCTATTTACCATGAAAATTCGGGTTAAATCACTTAAAAGTTCATAATCCTCCAATCTATTTACACAATTGCCTTGCCTGTCCAGAAAGGCAGTAAGTTTCCCCACAAGTTATTCAAAATCAGAAGACTAACATTACTGCAGGAGTACAAAAATCAAGAGGAATTAACACCGAAGTCCTGCTAGTAGATACGTGGTTGAATAGAGGGTTAGAGAAAACGCAGTACTGTGGTTCTATGATATGGCAGTTCATAGGTATTTAGACTCTGGTACCCTCAGCAGTGGTGATACAATAGAATTACAAATCATCGGAGTTAGGAACACAACTTCCTCCAAATTTTCAAAATGGTAAGTAGCTACTTCAGACTCTGGCATGCAGCAAGCTGGAGCATAAAACTTGCTGAATCTCTAATGAGCCTTGATAGCTCATCCTACCAACTTTCAGATTCCCCTTCAGGCTTCCAGAACGGTCAACATTGCACTCCTGTCAGTTTTCAGCCTGGAACTTGCCCTTTCTGTGCTCTCAAAGCAAATCAAAAGGTTTAAGTCTAATCTACCCTGACATGCCTTTGGCTAGAGAGACATCAGCTGCGTAGAGGCAGAATGAATTGAGTAGTTAGCTGTTGCTTTCCTCCCTGGTACTTACTGAAGGTTTGAGGGTCAGCACATACACCAATTCTCTTATAAATTTGTACGTTTTAGAAGTACAGATGTTATCTTCCAGCTCTGGGTAGCCGAGTACTTTAAAGAACACAAAAACACTTTACAGCTGGGAAACGGAGCCATAGTTATATATGGAATTGGTAGCAGAGCCAGGAACAAAGCTCACATATCCTAGCTCCAAGTTCTATTCTCCACAGCCTGGCCCATACTAGCCACGGGGAAGGGCAGGGGGGAAAGCATCAACCCATGATCCAGCACACATCCTTGCACTCCTTGGAGCCACGTCAAGGAATGTGTATCAAGGTCTAAGATGAAGCCATTTACTGTCCTGCTAGCACACACATAACTTCAGTGATGCCACTTTACACATACAGCCAGCCTAAACACTAGAAGACTTGTTCCATCTTCTCGGAAATTTCAAACACCACTACAGCTCTCATTACAGAGGGAGCAGAAATATTTAAATTCTGTAAATCTCCCAAGAAACAAGAGACTGCACTTTCTCACTCTTTGCTTAAGGAGAGAAGAGTATCGAATGATCTCTCTCCAGTCAGAGCTTCTAGTGATAGTGTACTGAAAGTTGCATTGGTTTTCCTCTGAGCACACTGTATTACAACACCCTGGCCCCTCCATAAATGCACTTGGTAAGCCACAAAGCAGGATCCTTGAAAAACGACTAGGACTCAAATACTCTGCTCGCAGGACTTAGCTTTCTCTTCCTGGATCCCTAGAAAACAGCAGCTCAAAATGAAACTGCGTGATCAGTACTGTCACAAGTGGTATGGTCACATTCAGTATGACCCTGAATTCTGCCAGAGCCCAGGAGCTGTTCTGTATCAGAGATGATGAGCAAGGCAAACAGATTTGATGGGAACAGGCAGGCAGGGGCAACATGACCTAGGAGAGCTTAATTATCAAGTTGGAGAAAGCCTTCAACTTTAGCAAAACCATAGGCAAGCAAGACTGGTCTCCGCAAGCAACCAATACCAATTCAATATAAATTCAAGGCAAGAGTAGAGCTTGTTTCAGAGAAAATTGCCACAGCTCTGAATAGCCCATGGTGATCATGTAGCCACACACTTGTTGATTAAGGTAGCTTAGAAAGCTGTGAACATAGCCCTTTCCAAGTAAAAAACGGAAGGAGACAATTGCAACCACCATACTTGTAAGTTACAAAAACTGTGGAAGTACTACAAGACATTTGTCAAAGTTTTAGTGGAAAGAGGCTAGCATGGACTCCCAATTCTTCCAAACAATCCCAGCAGTGGATTAGCAGCCATCACAAACCAAAGCAGGAAAATAACAAATTCTTTATACGCTAATTTGGCACAGGATTTTCACAGTCACAGACCCTTGAACACGCATCCAAAATAAAATGTCAAAACATATGAAGCTATACAGCAATATCATAACAAGCAGAGAATTAAGCCAACCCAAATATCATACAATTACAAAGATCCTTTTCATGTCAGTGACTCAGAGAGCGTGCTGTGCGAAGAGAAAAGGGATGGGAAACATATTTACCTTTTTGAAGCCTAAAAAGAGAATAATTATTCAAGAAAACAGAACCAGTGGCGACGCTGTTAAATGACAACTAGGTAATCGTTAATATGTTGCAGGCAGACTTGCCAGTCCTAAATGAAGTCATGTCCTTCCACCACAGAAATAGACAAGATTAGTATGGAAAACAAGCATAAGGTACTTAAGATAGATCAGCAATAGAGCTGCGACTACAGCGTGAGTCACCTGACACCCAATCTACTGCCCTATTAGTTGGCTGCCTTAAGGAAGAACTTCTTGAAGGGAACCATCTTCTGCCCAGTGGAAGTTAGCTGCTCTGTACACAAACCGAGACACCTATAACTCTGAGCAGAAAGCACAGTTCAAAATAGGGCAAGAACTTCTCTAGCTCTGCCAAGGATATTGAAGCTCTCTCCTTCTGATTTCCATTATCAACACAACACACAAAATCATTCCGATCATAACAATGTGAGTAATGTGGGTTATTTACAGTAACTGCATCCCTTGACAATTCGCTTATCTATATCCTGAAACCATGGATGAAAAATTCAACAGGTAATCAAGTATGGAGGAAGGACCTAGAAGGATGAACAACTGCATTGTTCTTCAAAGGAAATAGTTTTAGGAAACCAAGAGCTGTTAAACAGAGGAAAAATAAGAACGGTATCCCATTTGAGCCAAATAAGCTCCTCCTGCAACAACACAGAAGTGCGGAGGATGTAATGAGGCTCTTAGCCAAAAAGAGAAAAGGTTGAATAGTAAAGCCAAGCTCAGGTGACCTCCACGAAGGTGAGCCAGAGCTGACTTGTTTCTAAGCGAGGCAGAAATTAGAGTTTGTTGCCTTCTGAACCTAAGTTCTGGAATGGAGCGTCTGCAGGGAAATCGGAACAAACATATGTAAGACTTCCAATGCAGCTGTACCATCTTCTCTAGGTTTAAGTTTGGCCCTTGTTTTCACGACTCTTTCTCAGTTCAGGAAGATTGCAAGTCTCACAAACACAGGAGAGAAAAAGCCACACGTGCTTTAGTTCTGAGTTACATTCAGCACACAGCACATGCTCCAGTGATACAAAAAGCCCAGCAGGAATCACAGCCAATGTTTCAGCTCTCACCTTAGCAAGCGAGGACTTACCTGCAGTACCTGTTTCAGAAGAGAAAAACAGGATGCATATTTGCATCCTCTTGGGCAGCCAGCACTGGCCATCCAGAAGAAAAGATATAAAACCAGAGCAGGAGCAAGCAGACCCACCCCGCTACAGACTCAACCCTGGCTAAACGTGGCAGAAAGAAAACCTGCCACTTGGAGCAGACCCACTCCCAGCTTAGCCCAAGAAAGAAAAAGAGAAAAAAACCGGCACATACCTGACAGAGCCGAGAGAGAACAGAATCCAGGCAACTGTTCAGAAAGCCACGGTCCTCAGCCGAGGGCTGCGTCTGCTTCCTTCCCTCCTTCATTCTGGGCGCAGCAGCCTGAGCAGCAGACCCACCACAGTGGCCTAGGCAAAGAACAGAAAACACCAGAACCACCTCAGGTGGGCACGGCGGCCGCAGCCAGCCGCCACCGCCTCCTTTCCCACTCACAAACCTCCGCCGTACCACACTCCAATCCACCACCGGCCCCCGCCATCGCGGCGGCCTCAAGCCCGGCCGCAACCCCCCCCCCTCCTCCAGCCACCCCCGTTGTCCCTCTCTTTCGACAGCCATGTGGCTGAGCGAAGCCAGAGCCCCTTCCTACCTGTCCGATGGGGCGGCTGTCCCTCGGGCGTTGGCGGGATGGGCCGCACTGGTTCACCGTGGGCTGCTCTGGCTGCTGGGTGCACCACAGGCTGCCCTGAGAAGAAACCCAAGTTCCAGACAACATGTCGCTAAGATGTCGTTTTCTGAAGAGCCATAATTCCTGCCCTGCCCCCCACCAGGGTGCACAGCCTCCTGGGGAAGCGCTGTCGGCGCTTTAAATCTCACATTTTGGTAGCTCTCCCAGGGGTGTAAATAGTGCCTGGAAAATAAAACCTATAGGAAACCCTTCTTCCCCGTGGCTGTGGGCCTCCACGCATGCAATCCTTGTGTGGCAGGAACCGGTGATCTTCGAGGACATTGCTGTCTATCTGAGCCGCGCAGAGTGGGATGCCATTGCAGTGGGGCAGAGGGAGCTGTACCGCACCGTCATGCTGGACAACTACAAGCTCTTGACGTCCCTGGGTAACCTGCAGTTTTAACTCCTGGGCTCAGAGGGAGGGGGGCACGGCTGGGGTGGGGGGGCTTCCGTCATATTTGGCTCAATCGGAACCGTGTTGCTTCCAGTGCTTTGTGGGGCTGATCAGCATGTTTTGAGCTATGGCTACAGGGTTGGGATAACTGCTCCAAGCACCTGCAGTCCTGGGGGAGTTTAGTGCTGGAAAAACACAGGATTTGGGTCTCTTTGAGCTGGTGGCCACCTCTGAAAATGTAACTGCAGGTGAGCTGCCCGCCCTGAGGTCAGGCAGGGACCTGGCAGGGGGTCGTGGCCATGGGCCAATGACTCTATCCCCTCCCCTGGGTGCTCAAGCTGCAGTGAGGCAGGAGTAGCACATACCAGGCAAGGCGCAGGGGAGCGTACCTGTCAGAGGACAGCAGAGTTCCCTGAACCAGTAAGGTCCCTTGAGAGGACTTGCCCGCTGCCACCAGGACGGGACAGAGATCTCTGATTACCTGCATAAAGGGTCTGAGCTGGGCACCTGGGAGGACGTCCCACACCCTGGAGCTGCTCCTAGGATGAGCAGCAGATAATCCCTTGCTGGGAAAGCCTGTCAGCAGAGTTGGGAGTCAGTTCCTGTACTCCCATCAGGGTTCTGCCCTTGTCTTTGTGAATAAATTAATCTCTGGCAGCAGCTCCAATGTCTCTCTTGCTTTTTTCCATGTTTCAGTGTTGTTTCTGCTTGGGCTTTTCTGGTCACGGTGAAGTGCAGCCTGGGGTGTCACAGAGAAGACCTTTATTTTCTTATGTTAACAATGTATTCCTACAGTTTGTACTAGAACAACATGCTCTGCTCCACCCCCCAGGCTACCCAGGCCCCAAACCCGACATTTTATACCGGATAGAGCATGGGGAAGAGCCATGGGTCTGCACACCGCAGAGCCCAGTGAGGTGGAACGGACCCAACAGCCCCTCTCCAGGTGAGCAGGAACAACCCAACCCCCGTAGGACCACTTACCTTGACAGGGAGCGGTGGCATGTTCCAAAGGCCACCCCAAACTCCTCTGTAGCTGTGACCAGCATGTGTCTGGGGTTCCCACTTGCCCTCTTGTCCAAATCCCTTCCCTCCTCACTGCCTGTTTTGAGGTGTCTCCCCTATTTCCCTCTGGCCCTGCAACCCTCCCCGCACAGGGCAGCAGCAACGTCAAAGGGAAACAGAAGCTGCCTGTCTCCCCATGCAAAGGCTGCAGCTCCGCAGAGACGTTGCTGATCTGCTGCTGCTTGTCCCCCTTGACCCACCGAGAATCCTTCCCTCTTTGTCACCCCTAAGCAGAGTTGTGGCCTTCTGGCTGCTGGCGGTGGACAGGGCTTCCTCCTCTGGCCCTGTGGCTGTGGAGCAGAAGGGCTTCTTCTGCCAGGAAGGTGACGTCCGTCTGGTTTCCCTGCAGGACACGATGGGGACGTGAGCTGGCTGGAGGAGCCTCCTTCAGGCTGGTGGCCTGGTGCTGGTGGGCGCCATGCGCTGGAGGAGAGGATGCAGACCCCCTGCTGTGGTGAGTCCTGGTCCCCCCGCTTCCTCACCACCAGGCTCTGGAGCAAAGAGCCGGAGGTGGACTCCAGCCCCATCCCTGTCCCCAGCTGCCTGTGTTGCACCCGGTCATCACTGCCAGGGCTTCTCCCACCCCTGTGCAGGCAGCATCCCTGGGCAGGGTTTGACTCTCCTCCCCACCTAGGCAGAGGTCAGGGATGCGGACCCCAGGCGGCCCCTGAACTGGGAAGAATGGATTTTTCTTACTGGCTGTCAGCATCTCCCCCGTTCCTTCATCATGGTCCCTCTCTCCCTGTCCCATCACAATGCCCCAGCCAGGAAGAAGGCAAACTCTTCCCAACCCTCTCTTGGCAGGAGGACGGTGCGTGCAGTGGTGTCTCCGGTCTAGAAGACTGCTGAACAAGTTCAAGTGTCTCGGGGCTAGGAGCGAGTTGCCAGCAGAGGCAGCCAGCAGAGGAGTGGAGGCAGTGGAAAGCCAAGACCAGGCATGGACAGTTTTCTGGCCTGGGAAAGAGGGAAAAGTAGAGGATAAACAAGGGGTCAAGGCAAATGTGACACAAAGCAGAGGATCCCCACTTCGTCTGGTGATGGAACAGCAGAAAAAAAAGGCAGATCCTCAGAAGCACCTGTGTGGTAACCGTAGGAAGAGATTTCAAGGGAATGCCCAGAAGAGTCGATGCACTTTGAGAGAAGTGACATTTCTCCGGAGAAATAGGGAACTGTCTGTCGAGGACTTGAATGAGACTATTTTGAAAGACCACTGTTACTGTGTGGTGAGTGAGACACAGCTCTTGTGTTGCACCCCACATCCATGTCCTCTGAGAGAACACGACTACTGCAGGAACCGCCAGGCTGGTGACTTGGCACTTAAGGACCACGAATATTGTCACATGCAAAGGATTTGTTATCGGGGCAGAGTTAATAAAATAGTTCATCTTACTGCTAAGGCTAGGGCCATGCTTCACAGGCTGGCAAAGCAAAAATCCCGAATCGGGCGAATCATCAGGAAAGCCAAGCAAATTATGTGGCCTTCCAAGCCTTGTGTCAACAAGAGGTTAGAGTTTCTCCAGGGTTCTTCTAGTGCCGGCTGTCTTTCTGAACCTGCTGTCCCTCCTGCTAAGGCAGAAGACGATCCCATGAAGGGAATGTGTGGGGTGTTTTGTCCTCCTGCAAAGCAGGAGACTGTGCTGTCGCAAGGGGGCACGTCAGAACCACTTCATGCCCCTGTGGTGTCTTTTGAACCCACGGCTGCACCCCCACCCTCAAATGCTGCTGCGGAGGTGAAGAGGAAAGCGACGCACCCCAAGGCGTACGTACACCGCGAGATGCAGAGGACACAGCTGATCCGGAGCCCTGACACTAAGCAAAATGTTGGAGGACATGAACTTGTTAATTCAAATTACGTATCGCTGCATGATGCATATGAAATGGTGATGCGGACTGTCGACCACATGTTGGACTCCGAATGCCAGAACTTTGAGCTTGGTGGCTACTCTCAGTGTAAGGATATCTGGCCCACCATCATTCAGATAGACAGCTGATCGTCAGCAGAAGGTCAGCAGTGACTCGTGGGTGTGTTGAGGTGAACAGTCGGGACCTTCTTCCCTCCAGCAAAACCCACTGAAGTGATTTAAGAGAAAAAATGCTGTGAAAGGTGTACGGAGGCGGATTAGTGGGTATAAAACTCAGTATGTGGCACCTGCTGGGGAAACTGGGATTCTCTGGGAGGCTTCAGGGAAAAGGCTAAGGGAAAGGGGAAGGATCAGTGTGGGTAAAAGGAGGAAGCATGGGAAAACAGGGCAAAAAGAGAAGGATGGGCAGCTACATGTGAGCAGGCAGCTGGTCAGTAGGTTTTCTGGCCAGGCAGTGCCTGGTCACTGCGGTCTTCCCCGTCTTCTCATTAAACTATATTAAATTACTGTCCATGTTGTCATGCTTTCAGGTCTGTCCATCTGCATGCGGGCTGCGCTCGCAAAGGAGCAGCCACTCACCGGGCCCAGGCAGGGAGGAATCCCCTGGGGTCGTTGGGGCACTGAACTCGGCTGCCGTTAGTGCTTTGCTCTGCTGGATGCAGGCAGCATGCCCAGCTTTCCCCACTTTTAATTTAACCAGAGTAAATGGAGAGAAATTTCTAGGGTACAATATTAAGGGGGACTTTGGTTTTTGATGAGACTTTGGAGCTATCACTTATAGAAGCAGGCAGGGATGTACTGTGCAGAACCCTGCAGCGTTCTTTTTCTAAAATTACTGAAAAAAAGCACTGTTCAGCCTATCTCTGTACAGGGGATGCTGTTACGGCTGCCAGCAGAAGATTGGTCCCTGACCAGGAGGTGAAGCTCCCTGAATTCAACCACAGGAGGTGCCAGGAGGAATTGGTGGATGTGAAGGACACTGGCGAGGGAGGCGGCAGCATGTGCAGGCAGTGCCAACTGCACTTCGCTGGTAGTCAAGGGGGAGCTGAACCCCCAGGGGAGGGAAGCGAAGTCTGGGACCTTCTGGAGAGAAGAGTCTTGCAAGAGCAACAGTGCCCATGGAACCACAACACTCATTCCTGACAAGGCTGAGATTACTCTGGTAATATCAGAAAGGCCAAATTTGGGTATAAGGGTAGCAAAACTGGGATGAATTTGTAGTATTTTGTATCAGAAACTGTGTGGCCAGCAGGACTAGGGCAGTGATCATCCCCCTGTGTTCGGCACTGGTGAGGCCGCACCTCGAGTACTGTGTTCAGTTTTGGGCCCCTCACTACAGGAAAGACAT
>JANXJC010000001.1:2814785-2861028 GCA_027564655.1 Leptodon cayanensis
GGGGGGAAGACTCCAAGTTAATGCAGACCTTAGGGTTTGAATCCTTCAGATTCTAACAACTTAACTGTTTCCTGATGTCTTGAGCCATTGACCTTTCAGGAGCTGGTCTAAACAACAGGAGATTTAAACAAGCCAGGAGTTGTGGCAAAGCTACTATGCCAATTATGTAACAGATGTATATGTTAAAAGGCCTGTGTCTATCTGGGGACACCATCTGTATCCAATAAACATAAAAGCGTATAAGGTAACTGAGAAATAATAGGCAAAGTGTGGGTCCAGCTTTGTGTGACCTACAGTGGTGTAAATCTGATATCTTTGGAATTCGGTGGAGTTTTTCCTCTGAGCCACCTCATGTATGTTTGCGCAGTCTACTGAGTCATTTAACTGACAATCCTTTGCCATCTTGCTTTTTGCAGCCCAGTCAGCGTGATAAAAAGTACTAGAGACAGCTTGGATCTTCATACATCGGTTTGAAATGTCAGGGGGAGGTTTAAAACACTTGCTAACAAATTTCTGCAGAGCATATGCTGAACAGAGCCTGCCATCAATAAGGCAAATGGCAAATAAATATAATGGTGTCATGTATTCAGCCTGGGGGGTGCAGCCGTGTAATCGTGCTGCCAGGGGTATCCAGAGAAGGATCGTTCTCTGCTTCTGAATTTCATCCAGTTCCCTGCAGTCCTATAAGAAGCAGCCTCTGTCTCAGTTTCATCTGTAAAATAAGGCGAGGGGGATCTACCCTCTTATCCCGTACACGTCGCCGCACCAGCTTTGCATCAGGATCTGATCCCTCTGCGCTGCTATGAATGACGGCGTAAGAAGCTGTGGGTGCACTGGGTCACTGCGCACCCACTAGAAACCTATCAGCACCATCAGTAAACAAGCCAGAATGCTGTGTAGCCCTACAGAAATTCTGGACAGACGTGCGTAGCTTATTGTAGACATAGTCGGATAAATTCTCAACATTTTTGTCATGGAATCCTGAGACCTGTTACCACGTGGATTGCATGGTAGCAGTGGGAAAGCGCACTGTCCTTGGAAGCTGCAGAAAACACCAGCACCGAGCTGTGCCAAACTGTAGCCTTCCTGCATTTTTATCCCGAGTGCTGTGTTAACAACCAATAGACAAAGAGCAGGGACCAGGTAGTCACAGATGTGTATAAGGAAAACTGAGTTTGATGTTGTAGGATAGCAGTCTAGTGACAAGTGCTGAGGCTGGCTTGTACAAATCCAGCCTTGCTGTGTGGAAGATTAGCTATTTTAGGGAAAGGTAAAGTCGTTTTTACCCAGGTTACCTCCATCCATTCCCATCTAATGAAATATAGTAAAAGATGGATTCAAACTAGAATCTCATTACTAGTTACTGCTCATTTGAGGTCTTTTAATCCACTGTGGCTTCCTAGGACAAGCAGAGATCCCACTACTGCTTCCTGTCTTGGAAGTTCCTCGGCCTGCTTGATTGCTTTAGTTTAATCTGGTTTTGGTTCTAAGTTTGCCGCCTGTTTCAGCTACTTGTTTGGCTACTCATGGGTTCATAAAACTACTACAGCTGGATGGCTAAATATCTTTCAGTTGTGAACTGAAACCTTCCCAACCCTTCCCAATCCAAGTACAGTCTGCATTTCTAAGTCTGGGATCTCCTTGATCCATGAATCTGTTTCCTGAGAGAGAGATCTCTTGGTGCTACAGAAGTCCTGGCAGGAGAAGGGGGAGTTGTGGAGGTACTGCACATCTCATCCTGGACTGCAGGCTCTATTTCTTCTGAACATGGGTATCTGAAAAGCCAACTGCGCTAGTGAGTGGTCAGTGCTAGAGCATAGGGCAGCAGACTTAATATTCCTTCAGCATCACTCCTTCAAAGAAGTAAGCCGGCTGATCTGGTGTGTCTTACACCAGCTGGTTTACATCCCAAAGCTTGGATCCAGTCTCCTTTCCCATTTCTGTGCAGGGAGAAACCATGCAACAGTCTTAATAATTGAACGTCTCCCGTTTGATGGTGTTATCACACATACAAATTGTTTCCTTTTTTCCTTCTTTTCTCCTTCCATGTAGTCTAGCCTTTTTTCAGTTTTCATCTATTACAGAGACACACATTTTAATGCAATGACTATTTGCAAGGCAACATTTGAACAAGTTGACTCAAATAGCTAATGGATGAGGAAAATATTAGCAACCATTTACTTTTAAATTTTTTTCTGAGCAGCCAGGGCTGTCATCAGCAGAGAGATATATGACACTGTACAACGTGGTGTTGGTTGAGCTTTAGAAATCACATCTGGAGACTTGATGCTAAAGCACTCCGTAAAGGGTCTGCAAATGCCATTGCTGACGAGGAACTAAGGCCAAGCAATTCTACCCAATGTGTAGTCGGGAGTCTTGCTGTTTGCAATGATTGGCTCATATAGTCATGATTCATTGGGTGGTGGAGGCACTTACTAATCCTTGCAAGGTTTATTGTAGGAGGCTTTAGCAGGATTTAGTATAGTGGAGAGGTAGGGCAGACTAATCCCCAAAACTACAGCAGGTCTCATGCTGTTGCCTGCACTTGTTCTTTATTTAGAAACTAATGGAGCATTAGTTCCTGAACCTGGAATAACACTGAGGGCTTACTGCAGCAGGTACTGACCAGACTTGATAACCCAAGAAGCTCCGTGTGGGAAAAAAGAGACGAGCATGAAAAGAGGGGAAGTGACTCTTTGAGAACTGCTGAGTAAGTCAGCCACCCAGAATGATCATATCTAAGACAAGGCACGTCCTCTCCGCTCCCCATGTTCGAGCAGTGATGTTGTCTCGGCAACTCCAGAGTTAACGGTGGCGGTATTGCCCGATCAGTTCAAGCAGCAGCAAGATAGGCTTGCTGGATCACTGGGGGCTAATTTCACACTTTCCTAAAAAAGGTGCTACGTACCAAGAAGAATAATGAAGAGTAGTTGTACCGGGCAGGTGACAGACCAGAGACATCTCCCTGTGTGAGGGGTCCGTATCAGCCCCTGTGGTGCTCTCATTGCCAAATTCCTCTAACTACACTCCTGTGGAGAGGATACAGGCTGGGTGGCCTCATTGCTTTCAGGGAAACAGCTGCAGTTAGTCTCAACAGTGCTCCGGCTTTTGGCTAGCCAACAAAAAACTGTCTGCCAGCTGTGCTGCGGTGATGCCATCTGGAGACGTATGACCTGAAGCTGGCCCTACAGAAATCATGTGCAAGTGTTTGAAAGCACCGGTGCTGCCTTCTTGGAAACTCCCCAGCCCTTTCTAGATGGGGGTTCTCCAGAGCCCCTGGCAGCTGTGGATTCTGTAGTGCAGTGATACAAGGTCCCGTGACCTGGGGGCTGGATGCTGACCCTCCACAGTGGCCAGTTCCCAGCTCTTTAGGACTGATTCTTTCTCTGCAAGCGCTAATTGCCTGTGCCACAGTTCTGCTGTTTGAAATCTATCTGAAGTCCCCTCTCTCTATTATGGCTGCTCTAGACAATATCTAAGACAGGCTCCCTCCAGTGCTGAGCATTACTGAAAAATAAGGAAGACTGGATCAATCTGTTTCATCCAGTCCTCTGGCCTTTGCTAAGCGTCCAAGTAGTGCCAGGTTGAAGACTGGTGGAGTTCTGGGATGGCTATTCCTAAAGCCTAGGGTTGAGTGGAGAAGTCTAATAAGGAAACTCTTAATGAATTGCCAAATAGTGAGTTCTTCCCCTGCCCTCTGTCCCGCTCACTTCCGCAGAAGCACATCTATATGCGTGAGGAAAAGCTAGATTAAAAAAAAAAAAAAAAGGCAAATTGCCATTCAATTATTTCATCTATTTCTAACTTTAGGGTTAGAGGATTTCAAAATCAGAAATGTCTTCTCAGCCTTCCCTCTTTAATATGGTTTATTTATTGTGCCGGATGAATACTGCATATGGAATTCTGCAAGGGAAGTCTGTCCATGCTGCTATAATTAGCTACCAATGGTGAAAGCAGGCACCTTTGCTTTTATTTTAAAATTCTCAGCACTGTATTACGGGATGAAATTCTACCACATCAGAATGCTAATGTTTGGGAAAGCCTGTAAGTGCAGCATCCTGCTGCATTAACATAGCCTTCAAAATCCCAGAGTGATCCCAAGTGTGACTGCAGTGAAATCAGTGGGATTACACCAGTCATGAAGCTGGTCCCAGGCACAGAGTAGACAAGGAAACTAATCCTCCTTTTTCCTGCTGCTGCAATTATTTAAGCAACTTACTCATGTACCTGAGGTCAAGTTCTCTGTGGCTGTAAATGAATGTTTGGCATCGTCCCTCCCTGATTCAAGGGGGAATTAAGTCCTTATGTCTCTCTGGCTGGACCGTATACACCATCTTTTTATGAAATAGTTCTCTTGCTGTAAATGTTGCCAGATCCTTTCTTAAAACTGTGTTAATTTTTTAAAATAAACACAAACAAAGCAACCCCACCCTTTCAGTCCTTAATGAAAGCTGGGAGCCCCTTGCAAGTCCAGGTTTAGAGATCTTTGCAAACACTGGCTCACGCAGCAGCTGAAAACCCAGGGCATGAAATTCTCGTGGTAGTGCAGGCACTGGGAGATTCATCAGAAGGGACACTATGGCTTTGCATTAGGACCATCTGAGTTTTCCAGGCTGTTGAGGAAGGAGACATTGCAATACTGAACATTTGCCACTTCCCTCTTTCCCCTGCCAGGAGAGTCCATTCTCCACTCCTGACTGTCCTTGTGGGGCAGCTGGGGCCCAGGGAAGGAGATTCGGTGAGTTGCCATTCACTTACAGGTATCACTCTCTTCTATCCATATGCCAGATGCGAAGTCTGGCAGGAGCAAATTACAACAAGGAGTGTGTGGTACTGGAGCGTACCTTTGTGCTGAACTGGAGGTAGGGAGGACATGCCACTGGTAACCGAAAAGCAGGCAAATGAACAAGGAGCAGGGAAAGAGGGGAGTAACTGGCAGAGTTTCAGAGATAAAAAGCTCGAGTATCAGCATAATTGTCCTGCGCTATGTTCCTCAGGGTATGTGACAGTGCACTGTACAACTAAGTCTAACGGGCAGTGTACTAACCATCAAGGGTCCCTCATCATCTGGAGAAGAGGGGCTTGAATTAGTTTGCCCGAAAGGGGCTTTTTTCTTGTCTAAATCACATAAAGAGGGCCGGGAGAGTCACTTTCCAGGAGGCTTGTTATTTAGTGTTGTGTAAGAAACAGAGTTTATATGACTATAATTGCTCCTTGAGGTTGAGTTTGCAGGCAGTGCTGGCTAGAACATGCATTTTTGTGCAAGAGCTGAGTGCCTGCATGCCAAATTGGCTGTTTGTGCATACAGCCACAGGATCTACGAGAGTAACAGGCACTTCTGCAGATTTTATCTCCAAATATGGCCTCTGGTATGTGTGCAGGGAGGCAAATGAGCTACAGGACTTTGAGACTTCTGGGCTGGTCAGACATGTAGAGCTGGATACACAGGCAGGCAACAATTTTTTGTATTTAGAGGTCTTTCTGTAATTAGCTTAGTGTCAACTTGATTGTTGGCCTTGGGGAGAATTTTTGACAGGTTAATATAGAACAGGAGCTGATTTCCATTTTTATAGCTCCATGTTGTTCTCCCTGTTGAATTCTTACTATTCAACATATCCATTCCATGCCAGCTGGAGATGTATACATGGAAGGAGGCTGCTGAAGACAACCACCTTAGAAGGATTCCCAGACAGTCAGTTTGAGTGGTAGATGAGATCCTCTTGTCACTGTTCTGCAAACAGATGTGGACCTCAGAATCAACAAAGCATCTCTCTGGCAAAAACATTTAGACTATGTTCCCATTATCTCTGTGCAGGAAAAGCGAGACACTGAATGAAATTTGCAAAAACAAATACACGATTCAGGAAAGTCTATTCTATTTAAAATCAGCAATGATTAAGCAATTTAGAAAATCTCACCCTAAATCCGTACCCTATCTGGTGACGGCCACAGTTATGAGACAGTGGCAAAGCAGAGATGACTTAAGCTCTTGGCTTATGGGGGTATTAAAAAACAGATTGAAATCTCTCTGGCTGACACCCAACATGCAGGGATGCCAGCTTAAGTTGCTCATAAATGATCTTTCCAGCTTGATGCTCAAAATGTGTTATGGACATCTGGATAGCATAAAAACAAACCTAAAGTAAAACAAAAAAGCCTTGGGACCAACTGATGAGGCTGGGTGATTCCAAGAGAATGCTTGTGCAGGCATGAAGCTTCCCCTGGAAAAACACTGGAGTGAGATCATGAAGTAGAAGAATTCACATCTCTGTGTCATCCCAAGATGCTGCATGATGCGGTGGCAAATCCTGGAGGAGGAACTGCAGGTCTACATGTAGATCTGCTGCCGCTGAGTGTGCTGCGTTAGCTCCATGTTGCTGCCTTCTCCTCTCACCATTATCTGTTTATCTGAGAAGCGGACTGCCTCCTTAGGCTTTGGTGTTGGCTAAGCCAACCAGTCATATGGGAATACAATTAAAAAGTCCTCTCTATTTTTCCCAGCAATTCCCCCATGAGAGTACAGTGACAAATGGCACATCACACACAGCAAGGAAAATGTCTGTACCTACAGAATCCTGCCTCCCGATGGCATGAGAAACTACTGGATAACCCAGAATGGTGTGGCTGATGCAGAATTTCTGAATTATATACTACAAGGCAAGTCCGGGGAGGTTTGTAGAACAGTGCCTTGCTGGGTTACTTTATGAAAAGGAAGAAGTAAACCCCAGCATCACAGGGGTGCTGTAAAGAATTGCAAAATGCTGTGCTATCTTGGTCATACTAGAGTCCTTCACCAGGCCACGTTACAGCATGTGAATACGAACACAGTGAGTCTGAAACTCTGGTCTACAGATGCTATTCATCAATGGTTAACACTGGACTTCATAAAACTCCGTGGTCATGTAGGAAGAAAAATTTCTATGCTAGTGCCAGCGTCCTCTCTACATACAGCACGATTTCTCTCTAGCTAGAACAGAACTCGTGTGGAATAGAAGGAAACAGAAATCCCGGAGACAAATTCCTTCACTCTCAAGACGAGGAAGGCTCATATCTGTGGCTGAGCCCAGCAGGCTGTGATTAGTCCTGCCAAGCTCTTCTCCAACTGCCCACCAAGAGTCCTTCTCCCTCCTCTCCCCCCCGCCTCCCCCTTCCCACTGCGACTACCTCACGGATGGGCAGGGCTTCCCTCGCTGCCTCACTGGCTTTACTCCAGTTCAACCATCTTTTTCCGGTAATGCTTCTTTGAGAACAGACAGTTAAAGCTTTATCCACGTTAGCCATGTGCAAAGCCTTCTGCTGGCATCTCTGCTTGTAACCTGACACAGAGACAAAAGAACACAGTGAAAGAAGAGGAACCCGTACCACCACGGACTTGGCCACCTGATGCTTTGGGGCTGAGCGGAATCCCCAGGTCCGTCAGTTCATGAGCGGAGGCTCAGGAGCCCCGGGGGACAGGCTAGTGACACCCTCCGCTGAGTCCCAAAGGCACGAAGCTGCGGAGGCTTGGGCCAGACGCAGCAGCCCTGGGAGAGTTTAGGAATACGAGGTATTTTTGTCCTGTAAGGGGGCTGATGCTGGAACCCCACTGAGAGAGGCAGTAGCAGTGAGTTTACCAGCACCTAAACAAACCGAAATCCCCTTTGCTAGTTTGCTGTTGTTTTCTGGCAAATTGCATTTTTCTTACCTTTGGAAGTTGGAATGTTGCCTGGCTCTAATAAAAATGTCTGTACCTTGGTAAGGCAGTAAAGACTTTGTGCACATTTAAAGGGCACTATCTTCCTTTTAAATGGCTTCATGTGTGTTGCTGACACTGAAAACAAAGAGGCAGTGGTGTCACAGGGCTCTAATTGTACTGCGATGCGTTATCTATGGAGAATATGCTCTTTGCCCCTTCTCGTTTTGTTTTGTCCCTTTGAAACCAGTTCTCATTGCTTTTGATTAAAAAGGAACCCAAATGACAGACTGGTTCAGAACAGCTTCTTCTCACTCAAGGCAAGGTATCTTCTTTGCGGGAAGATTGCCAGTCCAAACTGTGAAAGATGAGGTGGAATTAAAAACTGAATATGTTTTCTTTTTCCAGAGGAATTAAGATGCAATAGATCACATTATGGAGCTTTTTTGTCAGTGTAAGTGCTTGGAATATAGATTGTTTTTTGAAAGAACAGTGAATTTCTCTAATAGTGCTTTGACTCTGGGAGCTGATGTTTTAAGAAAAGTACCAAGTAACATGCCAAAATATCCAGACATCAACCACTTTCTGCTGGAATTTAGGTGGGTGCTTCTCAATAGGAATAGCTGAATATGGGTTGTCTTGAAACGGTCTTACAAGAAATTGTCAAGGGTTGTCTGCCATTAACAGATAAGGTTAGTCTTGCATACGTGTCATCGATTTGAGATCTCACCTCCATGGAGGACAGGTTCCTTCCAGCCTGGATCCTGTACTAAAGTCAGAATCACCAGGGTGGATTTCAATAAGGTGGGTTCAAAATTATCTGAGCTCCCTGAACACATTTTGGGGCATCTCTGAGGGTGCTGGTACAAGGTGCTTCTCTGGCCTTTCTACTGGACAGCTGTGCTCTTACTGAAGGACTGGGAACACAGCTGTACACTAAACAGGGGTAAGGCATGATTCTTCAGTGCCTCGAGGAGGTAGCTTATCTGCTCTGATTGCCCTAGACTTAAAATATGTTCTGTGAACTTGAAGTTATCAACAGTCTTTATAGATGGATAGTGGCTTTCTACTGGTGTCAGCCTGCTGGCTGTGTTGACACATCTTCCAGTAGCTGTGGATGTAAGCATAGATCTCCTTGAGCTCCAGTTTTTACGGAACACTCTTCTAGATGATGAGTTTGACCCTAGAACCTTGTACCTCAAAAAGGCAGGGTTTATGCTCATTACGTTCCCCCCATTCACATTCTCTTATATTATGGCCATGCCCACAGTTTGCTCAGCTTCTTCCTAAGGTCTGACAGGGTGGTGAGAGCATCAAGATTTCTTGGGATCTCATATGCTTACTTTTAGGCATGGCACAGCAGTGAGATGACTCAAAGTACGTACCTAGGCTTGGGAAAGATAACTGAGATGGCTGAGCCAACATGCCATTCTAAGACAAAAAGTAATTTCAACAATGCATTCTGAAAAATGGTCCCAGCGGTTCCCTGGGGCACCCTCTAATGGATCCTAATTAGAAGCTGTCACTTCTTGTTATGGGAGGGAAGGAATGGTTCAGCTTTCCCACCCCTTAACCTTGGAGAGACTGAGATGAGAGCTGCCCCTAGGAATTGTTTAATTTAGGGCACTTTCTCTCCTGCAATAAATTAATCGGGAATTTCTGCGTGTGGTAGGGCAGGCACCTCCAGGAGGTGCACGACATGCAGACACTTCTAACACTGTGAATTCATGCACATACATGCACAGATGCCCACCTGAGAAAACTTCAGTTTTTAAACGCTTGTGCCTGTCGTTTCTCATACGCTAGACTCCTGCCTCAAGCTCCTCTGCTGCTCAGCCTATACCCTCCAACAGTTATGCACTAGATTCCTAGCGTGGGTCTCCCTGGAAGGCACTTCCAAGCCCCAATAAGGCTGTAGGGCTACAGTGTCCTGCTTAGTTTCAATGGGTTGTGGATGTTGCCAATTTGATCAGTAGGTTTTTAAAAAAGTGTTGTGAAACTGCAACCCCTAAACAATAAAGCCTCCCGTCTGTCTCCTACTAGCACACTCCTTACATGCATCTTTTTCAGACACTTGGTTTCTTGACAGCATTTACATAACCTGGCTGAAAACACTCCCACAGCCGATTAAATGCTTGCTATGAAATCCAAAGCTCTGATTAAAAGGATGGAGCTTTCCAGGACTGCAATATTTGCACAGATGGTTAATACTCATGGCTTGCTCTGCAGGGGAAAAAGTGGCATTTTCTTTACAAGTGCATCCAGTCTGAGCTTTCCCATGGGAATTGCTTGTTTTGTTCAGATTATTATTTTAAAGCTATCATCAGATGTGATCACCCATTGGATTAGAGGAAGCAAAAGGAGATGAACAGATAATCCCTGAGGCACAAAGCATTTTGAGTCGGATTTGAAGAGAGCTGTCACCTATGGTCAACTTGTTTAGCTCAGGGTCCTTCTCTCCTCTCTACCTTCCTGAAAATACTCGTGCCTAGTGGCTGTAGACCTTTAGAAATGTGGGATGTTGTAGTAATTTGCTCAAGGAAGTAACCTCTGAGCTAGCTGATGTGACAACCCCTTTTTCTGAAAAAATGCATGGTTAGAAGAGAAAAGTGCAAAAGTGAATAGCAGGTAAATATCCAAACTAGGTCTTGCAAAATCATCAAGATGTCCCCTTTTCATCTGGTGTATAGTAGTCTTTGGCAAAGAGAACTTCTGATCTATCCCAGTCAGATGAGCATAAAGATCTAGTCAGACTAAAATATTAAACACAAATTAGGCCCAATAAAAATGAACTCTCTGAAGATGGGGGCTTGTGCCATGGGTCTTAGAACAGAAACTTCAATTACAGGGGAATGTACCCTAGAACAAGGAAGTTCAATCTCATTGCTGTTATTTTTCCGTCTTTGTGAACAAGCTTGTGATTTTGACTGTTTACTATGAGTGCTTGACTGAGATACCCTGACCTCTTTGGGGTCCTGCAGTTGTTTAGCTTTTCCTGAAAACTGGAAAACATCTTGTAAGAGTAGCTAAAGCCGTGGGGCCTTAGATATATATATATATTTTTTTTTTTGACATGGAAGAACAGGACCAAATTGGAGGATTTTATCACTGACTGCAGGGGAAGTGGGATCAGCTCTCAGTTTACTGGGATATCACTAGCAGGCCACATAACATAAATACTGGCAAAGCACGAGCAGAAGCAAACCCTGTGGCTCTTTGCTGGGGCTGTACTATTCATCTGGCCCTAGATCTGGTGCAGAAATATGGAGCTAAATCTATAACTGAGTTTATTACAGTGTAGAAGAGTGAAGTGCTAGATTGCAGAAACTTTGTCAATCAAATCTTTCTCAGACAGACATTCCCCAATTCAGGATTGTAACCTTTTGCAGAGTCCTCTCTGTCAAAACCTCAGAAATTCCCAGTGTTTCTCAGGCAGGAACCAGCACATGAGGAAGTAATTAATGACAGCAGGAGAAAGCAAAAAAAAAAAAAAGTGCTGAATAGAGGCAAAACTGAGACTCAAATCCCTTATCCCACAGGCTGCCTCCTCAGTCCTCAAGATGCAGACAAAAGACATTCCAGCTCCTGACAAACAGCCTGAAGAGATGCTGAAGCATTCGAAACTCCCCCAGGACATTTATGTAAAGAAACAGTTGGACAGTAAGGCTGATGCACAGTGCCTATGTAGCGTACGTGGAGTGTCTCTTGAATTGAGGATATGTGAATCAGCAAAAAGATTATCCCTGGTCCGACGTGCAAACGATCCATGGCAGACATAGGCTGCATGAAGCATCACATTAGTGTTATTCTGGTTTTCAGAAAGAGCTAAGCAGTAAGTCTGGAATAATCAGTTAATTCATTAAGGAAAGTATATAATGTTTTCTGGAAGCTGTACTCAGAGCCAGGACTGTTAGCCAAATCACTGATTTCCAGTAGGCTGAGTCTCACCCTTGTTCTGGCAGACACCTCAAACAACATACCAAATCCACTTAAAATGCTTGAAAAAAAAACCACCATAAAAAACTTTGTTACTTTGGATAAATCATAAGCTTACAGGAATGCTGTGCCTCGGTTTTCCCATCTGCAAATTAGGGAGACAGGAATGCCATTCAGCTATTTCCCAGCAGTACTGTAAAGCTCATTTGATTAACATGTATAAAACCATGCATGATTCTTGGAGGGGAATTGCTGCAGAAGAATTAATTGTAATGATTGTTGCTTATTCCCTAGATGCCTGAAATACGGAACTTGGCAGAATTCCAGAGGAGGTAACCTCGTGAACTCAGATAGGAGATGAGCCAACCTGACAGTCAGGCTGTTGGTGCAGGCAAGATTCATTATAAACCCGGGGGTCTTAAATAGTAGATCTAAGCTCTGAACGTGGGCAAGGCTCCAGAAAGCTTCGTCTGTCCCACGAAGTATAGGATCATAGACTAGTTTGGGTTGGAAAGGACCTTTCAAGGTCACCTAGTCCATCCCCCCCTTACAATGAGCAGGGACATCTTCAACTAGATCAGGTTTCTCAGAGCCCCATCCTACCTGACCTTGAATGCTTCCAGGGATGGGAAAGTAGAACTCTTCTCTCCTGTTCCTGTTTTCTGCTAACAACACAGCTGTGCATCGCATACCTGGATAACACAAGTTGGGCTCTGTCAGAAGAGAAATGCCCAGATTAGGGGCAGCAGTTTAGGAGATGCTAAGCTACCTAGCACACCTTGTAAAATCCAAACTCATCTTACCCCCTTCTCTATATACTGTCCTCACACCTTTATCAGCTCACATTTTCCCGAGAAGACACCGCTGCTCTTAAAAACCTTAAGGTTTTAAAGAAAGCATTTGAAGGTGTCTTCCTTCTTAATTAACGCAGGTGTCCCTCACCCCTCTCCTATTAGCAACAAGTACCAGCAGCAGAGGCTGGGGGTTTGTCAGCTAGTTTATAAAGAGGGGAAACCGAACGTAGTGGAGATGTCGGTGGCTCGAGTCTGCTTGGAGGGGCTGGATGGCCAGATGGACGGCGTGATGCTAACTCTGCTTGGCCCCAACACCCTGCCCAGGGTCAGCGGAGGAAGGTAGTGGGGTGGGCAGGGGCTGGCTGCCCCCGGGGCTCTACCACCCCGTGTCGGGGCTTGGGCTTGGGCAGCGGCTTCCCCAGCACCGCGGGAGGCCGCTCCGCTCCGCCGGGGCTCCGGTTCCCCCCCCCTTCCCGCCGCGGAGGGCGGACTCGCCGCCACCGCCGCAGCCCGGATGCCGCCGCCGGTTTCCTGGCCCGTTTCCCGGCTCCGGTACCGCCGTTTCCTTTCGGACGAGCGGCGGGGGAAGCCGGAGGAAGGGGGGGAAAGAAGGGTTTCTCGTCCCGCCGGCTTATTTTTTCCGGTCGGTGCTCCAGAGAGGGAGGTGGGAAGAGCCAAAGGCGGCCGTACCCCCTTCTCCCCCCCCCCCCCCGCCCTCCACTGCAGCACATGGGAAGCAAAAGTTTTCCTTCTCCTCCTCCTTCTCCTCCTCCTCTTCGTCTCTCCCCTCCGCCGGTTCCCCTCGCCCTCCGCCCAGACAAACCGGATCGAGCCGCGCGCCGGGCCGGTCCCCCGGAGCGGTTTGCAGCTGCGGGAGGGGGCTGCCGCCCCCTCGGCGCTTCCTTTGGGACGCGGGGCTTGTGCTGCGCTTCTCGGCTATGGGCGACGAGGAATAAAACGTTGCCGGAGGGTCTTCGGCTTCTCTGAGGGCTGGGAAGGAGAGAAGGCGAGACTTTGTTCGCGGCTTGCAGAGGGAGCTGCGAATTTGCGGAGGAAAGGGGCTGTTGGGGGCGGGGGGGGAGAACCAGATGCTTTAGCAACGCCCGGAGAGGCAGAGTGCTACATCGTTTTGCTTCGGCCTCATCATGGGGACTGGCATGTGTTCGAGGAGGCAGAAGGGGCTCCTGCAGACAGGCTTTTGCCTGGTGACCGTGGCATGTTTGGGGTCGGGAGTTTTCATGTACAACCACTTGCAGCAAAAGGTGCGGAACGCTGAAGCCCTGGCCCAGAAATACAAACAGCAGCAAGAAGCGCTGTCAGCCCAGCTCCAAGGTGAGTGACCTGCTCTGTCTGTGTGTGCACACACGCACTGAACTTCCTTCTCTCCCCAGTATTACCTGCTGGTGTTTTTGCCGCACAGCCCAGCCACAAGCTGGGGTGCCTTTGCGGAGCGAGGTTCAGCTTTTGGCTTTTAAGAGCTCTAAGAAGATGTTGTCACCTATTTTCTCCCCCTGCCCGCGTTGCTGTCTAGAATTAGAATTAGCCTTGAATCTGAATTGCTGCCCACAGCAGCGAGGGGAACGGAGTGTGCTGGATTGGTGAGTTCAGCTGCGTCACATCTATTCCATTTCTTCTCCCTGTAGTTCCCTTTGGCTGTAAAGACTAGTCCTCTGTCATTCTAAATGTGAAGCGGTAAAAAATGCAAACGGGACTTAGGGAGGCTGGTTGGGCAGGCTCCGAGATGTGGAACCACTCTCCAGCCTGCAGGAGCGTCTGTCCGGAAAGTGAATAGAGAGGCAAAGGGTCCTTTAGTAAAGTTTGTCGTCATACTGGTTACTGCCCGTTGCCTTTGCAAGGCAACAAACCTGTCTTCTTTTCAAGGGATTGATCTGTGATTAGTCTTGCCAGCTTGTTTGGGGCTGATGGATGCTGCGGCAGAGAGCTCCCTAAAAGGGGGGGAGGAGGAGGAAGAATTGGCTTTTCTGAGCCTGCTGACCAGTACTTGGTTCCTTTGGCAAGAGCTGCCAGAAGATGGGAAGACAAGCATAATATGTATATTCCTCCTTCCCCTTTCCCCCCTCATTTGTCCTCCTTACATATATGTTGAACTGTGGGAGAATAACGTTTAGCCTATGGCGAGATCTCGGTAGGGAAGGCTGAGAACACATTACTCCATTGCTGAACTCTTACCTTCTTTGTCTAGTCTATCATTCTAGCCTTACTGCATCTGCCAAAGCTGTGTTTCTAGCACCTGTCACTAGATTTGGAGTCTTTAGAGGGATTTGCTGAGCTCCCTGTACAGAGGTTTGGTGGGAATCCACTCTTTGGTAGCCAGCAGTTGTGTGTGTAACGCTGGGGGACGGGTTGGTTCTGGAGTGCCCACAGAATGAATTTTATGTGGACCAAATATTGTTTGCCTATGGTTCTAGTGACTCAAGGTCAAGAGATTCATTTAACACCTCTTCTTCTAACAAGTGGGTTTAGATTGTAGTGTTTACATGGAGATCTCTTCCTCAGGCTAAAATCAAATACGGGGTATCCGTTATGACCTCTGTTGACATATCCAGTGACGTTGTTTCTATAGCCTGTATTGCTGGGGATTTCTGCAGATCTGTGACTCCAACATATGTGCCTTATAGGGTTAAATCTTTCCTGGTGTTTCTGTGTGCAGTGTTGTGATGCAAATATAACATTGTACATAGACTTCGTGTGCCCGGGGCTGTGTATTTCAACCTGTAAACTGGGAAAGCAGTGTGGTGTATGTGTTTTGTTTGTCTCTCAAGGAAACATGCTTTAAAAAAACAACATTGTGAATAGACCTAGTGTGTATAGGTTCACTGCTATTATGTTTTGTTTCTATTTCTTCTTACTCAATGGCAAGGCAGTGTAACAGCTACAGTTCCTAATGTATTCCACAGTCCCAGCCACAGAGATTTCCACCTGCATCCTGTGTTTCTGAGATGCAAAGATCAGCAGGGCAGAAGCGAGCCCACATTCCTTTCTGATGTGCCAGTATCTCTTGCTTCTCTTGGAGAGAGGGGCTGGTTCTTCAGAGAATAAGATGACCGTGGTAGCCTCAGGGAACCCCAGTTTGGGGAACAGCAGGCTCAAGCAAACAACTGAGATGGGCTCATAATACTTTTTCCACCCAAATATGTTTGAATAGCAGAGCTGTTGCCTGTTGCTGGGGTTTCTAACCCTCTGTCAGTCTTCCCATTCCCAAATACAGTTGTTGCCATGGATACCCTTTTTATTTTGAGAAGACACTTACTTGTCCAACAGTTTTAACAAAGGCAAAGCTTCTTTTTGGATTTGTCTGGTGGGAGAAGCCTAGTGATTGGCAGATGGGAGCCATGTTCATGGAAGTCTTAAAGTGCAGGTCTATCTTGCATGGATGGCCGTGGCTCTCGTGTTGTTGTCTTCCAGCGCTGCTCCCTGTGGTACTTCGGTGCTGGACACTGGAGAGTTGGGAGTCTGGGCTCTATCCCTGCCCCTCTGCCGGCTTGTTGCATGGCTTCAATTGCTGTGTCTTCTGCATCTGATTTCTGTCCTTCCAGCTCTACAAAAGGAGGGATGTGTTACTCTCAGGTGGAATTCAGTACTGCTTAGTGCTTCAGGTGTCTCCTTTCAGCTATCAAGTATTTCCTACCCTTCCTATATCCAAGTACAATATATGGTCAGTGCTTCTGGTAGCCTCTGTAAATAAAGCTTGAAAGTGTAGGGCTGGGTGAAGAGTTGAATGAAAGAGAAAAGCAAGTGGAGGAGGGAGCGAAGCGTCTTGAAACCAGCACTGCCTGTCCCATGTGCTGGGAGGGCTGGGAACTGCACGTGGTACACGCGGTACAGGGGGTACTGGCTGCCTGGGGGAAACGATCTCATCTACTCTTAAAATAAGAGCAAAGCAGCTGCTGACTTTGCTGTAGGGTAAAACACATTGTGTGAAAAGAAGAAAGGGAGGTATTGTTGTGTGTGTGACCTCCTCCAACCTCTTGCCTGGTGGTTAGTACCCCTTGTCCCAGCCAGCTCTTGCTGCCACCGCAGAGGTAACTGTTTGCTGTGACCCAGTAGACCCTCTTTCCGTTTTGTGGCCCAGATGGAATCCAGGAGGAAAATCTGCTTGGCTTTTCTGTCCTTCCATCTCTTCTGTTTCTGCTCTGTGGGGTTGGAGGTATGTCTGAATGTGCGTGGAGACACCTCGCCAAATACTGAGCTCTCACTTGCGGGATGTGATTTTGGGAACTCTGGTGCTGTGTCACGAGGCTCAGAGGGGATTAGAGACGCAGTCTGGCAAGCTGTGACCTGGCATGCACTTCAGATGAATCTGTTCTGTCTCGGCCCCCACCCCATACATGTGCCATGCTGAGTTATGTAGCAGGTGGCTTGAAGTGGAGTGTTGCTTTGCCACCTCCTATTTTCCGTAGGTGTGTGCCTGTATATGTATGAGCATGCTGCTGCCTGGAGGTTCTGCGTGAAACCAGGGAGATTTTATTTTGGTGAGTTCACTAACAGCACTCTTGGAACAGATGGGAAGGAAGGGTGCATTTATAGTACTGTCCACTTGCCTGACATTCCTGCTGTGGCCCGACAATGGCACATCTAACTGGTGTCTGGGATGGAGGAATTTTCTCTTGCAACAGGCTGCCGTTGCACAGCTGCTGAGCGTGAGAATGCAGCACTCCTGTCCTCACTGTTTGGTGTCTTTTACCCAGTCTGCCTTTCCTTTGCCATCTCTCTGGATCAGAGAGGGGTTATGATGGGTCTGGCTTTTGTTTCTGCTCCCCTTGCTCTGGATGATTCTTGAGCCTGAGTGACTGGTGCCATGGGTGATTAGTTGTGATGTGACTGGATGGAGACTGGCAGGAGTATCTGATGCCCCTAAAAAAGGAGAGCAACAGAGAAGAAAGCTTTTTCTGGGTAATGAGAGGGGAAGGAGCATGGTACAGTCTGGAAGTTAGTGTTGATCTCTGTGTGCTGAGAGCTGCTTGGAGCTGTGAGCCACGGGCAGTATGATGACTCTTTCCACCGTATGTGCTATTGGCATAGAAATGGTCTAATGAACTATGCACTGTGTGTAGTTTTTGCAGAACCAGAGCAGCAAATTTGATGCTTCTGCTGCCTTGCTCCATGAAAGCAGGGAGCTAGCGTGTGCTCATGGCTTTCCCAGGCAGGCTAAAATGAAACCACTTGAACAGGAGAAGAGTAAAACCTGGGACTGTTGGTAAGACTGGAATCGCTTTCCCTTTATGGATCTCTTAAACTCTCCCTGCAGATGTTTATCTTGGTAGTCTGGGGTATGCGAGGCAACCCCTTCACAGAATCACCCTGTTTCCTGTGGTCCTTTAAAATGAGAATGAGTCTGTGGAAGGCCTGCCCTGTTCTTTCCCCAAGGCAAGGCACTGGAAGGGATTTCATTGTTTCAGCAGTTCAAGTTCTGCGTTTTAGCTCATTTGGCAGCAGGTGACAGTGCTTTAGTGCTGAGTTCTGGCTGAATTCCAGCCTGCATTTAGACACTGACCACCCTCCATTCTCTCTTGTAGTTGCAAATTGTTAAAGACTTCCTGGCTTCCTGTCCTCTGAAGCTATACTGTGCCATTTTGGTCTGTTAAGTTGTTGCTGTATTCCGCCTCAAAGATGAGTAGAGAGACTACTTTATGCAGCACTTGCTCCTTTGTGTAAAGCTGAACCCACCTTTTCTGGGCTCTGGAGACCTGGAGGAATGGCAGGAGAGATTACAACTTTTTTGCCTAGTCACTGGAGGTTACTTCAGCTTATCTTCCTTATTAAAAAAAAGTGTTGGGAGAGCTGGATTTTTGTCTTGCATTTCTGAATAAACAGTGTATGATATGGAGCTGTTCCTGAAGACTCATCTCCTTTGTGGTGCTTGCATTAGGCTTTGTGGTTATGGGTGTTAGCACAAGCCTATTGCTATTGATGCTTTCCTGTGCTTTAGTTTCCCATTTACTATGTGAGATCAATAGCACCTGGTAGCTTGGGGTCATCTAAGCAGACTTCTTGTACACAAAATAGTTATTTACTTGCCTGCTCCTGTGCTGAGAGCGCTTGGCTTTTTGGAGTGAGGCTGTAGCTGTTCAACTTGCCTCCTGTGGTAGCCTGTGCGCTTTGCTGTTCTGGGTGACGGAGCATAACTGTGCTTTCAGTGGGGCTGGTCGCTGCCTCTGTTGCCCTGGGTTCTTCAGCTGCAGGGACCTGGAGAGGTGGGTGACCTGCCTGTGTGGGCTGAGTTTCTAACTCTGGTCGTAGCATCTGTTTTCTTTCAGTATACTCAGGTTACTAGAAAACAAAATGAAATGCCTACAGGAGAAACTCCAACATGGGGAATTCCTCCAAGCCCAGAACCACTGAGGCAAGTGCAGACTGGAAGCTCAGAGTACCTGAAAGGGCATGGTAAAGCCTGTGAATTGCTGGGCGTCCCTAATAGTCCAGCAGCCATGACTTTTCATTGCTGGTGTGTGGTTCCCATCGCATCAAAGACTTGTCCTCAGGTGCTCCGCTAGATGAGGCTGCAAGAAAGCGAGATGCTTGTGGCAGAAACATGAGTGCCCAGAGCTTGGAAATGTTTTGGGAAGTGGCTGATGTTCTCAAGATGACAGTTTCATTGAACAAGGCTTTTTAGCATGTAGTGAAGAAGCACCCGCAGCCTCTTGTGTGCTTAGCTGGGCTGGGGAAGCCCTCAGGGTGATATCCGAGTAGTCTGGTGGGAAAAGTGTGTCTAAAAATAAAGCTGTCATGAAGTAGACACTTGGACAGCTGCAGTGATGGGTTTGCTGCTTACCAATGTGCTCAGCAGGGAAAAAAGTCCTCCCAGAGGGAAAACAAATATTTCTGCTGTAATGGTTTGGAGAATATGGTAGTTTCCTCACTCCAGAGGAAAATATTAATGAAGTGGCCCAGCCCAGGGGAAGCATCTTCACCATTGGGATGTCTGCCTTTGTTAACTAGAGAAGGTAACAAAGAGAAGGAAGGAGACAGTGTGGCTGGTGACAATAGGAATTCCTGACCTAGGACACTGGCCCTTCCTGCTCCCTGAGGGAGTTTCAAAGTGACAGAAGGAATTAGGTGGGTCAGGGCAGAGAGCTTGGATGCCAATGTATGACTGGGGAATGGCTCCTCAATCTGGGGTGGGACTGAGCTTGGCACATGATGAGCCCAGGCTGGCAGACCCTAAAACATAGTCCTCGTACCTGCAGTGTCTAAAACCAGTGTAGTCCAGGCAAAGCCAGCTTGTCTGTCTTGTCCTGCTGAAGCCTGCATTTCAGTACAGGAAAAGTCACTGCCAGGAAGCACTGAAGTTGCTCCAGCGGGGACAACGGGATACGGGGATGTTTGGATTCAGTTTGTGTCTTGAAGCCGGAGCCTCAGCTCCAGCCACCCTCAGTATCTAGGCTGCCTGCCTACCTGGCTAGCTGGGATAGTGCCCCCAGAAGGCTTAGGAACCAGTTGTACTACAATCGGCAAAACCATTAGGATTCAACACTTTACCATGCCTGGCTTCATGTACTGCTTCTTTTTTTTTTCCCCATGATTAGCTCAGGCACTCAGCTGTTGCTGGAGATCACAGATCCACTGCTGGTAAACCAAAGTATTGCAAAAATCCCAAGCTTGGACCTAGCCAATGTCATGAGCTTGGCTTAAAAATCACGGAGTTAAACCATGTGGAGGTTCTTTTTCAGTGCGGGAAGGGCATTTCCAGGTGGGAAGAAACACACCAGTCATTGTGAGGGTCCTGATGAAGCCACCAGACTTGGATTTGTTGTGATCTAACAGAAGAGAAATATGCAGTAGTGAACCAGGCTTTTTAAGAGGCTGGATAAAATTAGAATGTGCTCTCAGGTCTGCCCTGCATAAAGTTGCAGGGGAATGTGGCTCATGAGTGTGAGGAATGCTTCCCTTGAATGCCCAACTTTGATTAAAAGATCTTGAAGGATGGTCATGGCAGCAGTGCTTTGCTGCCTGGTGAAATTACAGTCTTCTATGCACTTAGTGTAATTAGGAGACCTGCTGTGAGGAAGACACAGCCCAAAAAATGCAAGTATAATTGCCATTTTGCAATGCAGAAGGAAGAGGTGAGGCATAGGGAGGCTGTGAGTTCTGTGGAGTTCTGAAGAACTGGGTGGCTTGAATTCCCTGCTGGGGGAGAGATGGGTGGGGCAGCAAAAAAAGTGGGTTTTGGGGGAGAGATGGGTGGGGCAGCAAAAAAAGTGGTTTTCTTGCGGTTTTTGTTTGTTTTCCTTCAGGGGCTGCTGAGGTGTCAGACTTGCAGATGGTAGGGCAAGGAAAGACTGTTCTGATCACAAAGTTTGATTCTTGTATAGTGCCTACCTCAGCCTTGCAGATCACGGAGGATCTTTAGTATTGTTTAGAAAAATGTCCTAGCCTGATTTTTAGGGTGCTGGAACTGCCTCTTGAGCTCTGCGTATATATTGAGAGTGACATCTGCACTACCATAGGCTTGGTGCCACTGATGGTCAACACTGTAAAATATTACATATACATACAGAGGTTTTGTCTCTTATTTCCCCAGATTGGAGTATCTGCTCTCAGGCAGCAAACCACCTGCTAATGCAGGACATATGCTGCCTTTGCTGCTCCCATATGACCTGAGTGGAGCTGGCAGTCTCTATAGATTCACTTGCAATGAGAGCATGAGTCACATGGGGCTCTTGGCTTGGCAAGATTTTGCCAAGGAATGGTTTAGCACTGTTTTATGCATGCAAATATCATCCCGCTTTGTTCTCCTGGAGACTGTGCATTGTGGCACGATTTGTCCCCAAAGATACTGGCTCTGGAGGCAAGTTTCTTTGATTGCCCTCCCGCCCCCCGAATTGCTGCCCAGTGCCATTCTGGCATGGTGGCAGTCTCTGTGCAGAGGGGATGGAGGAGCCTTATTGCAGCTGAGTGCTGTGACTCAGGGAAAGCTCTTGGTTAGCATTCAGACATCAGAGTGGATTAAAATTGCCATCCATCAAGAAGCTTCTCTGGCATTTTCATTTGTCATGTGGCTGCTGTATGAAGCAGCCTCATCCCTCTCCCTTCTCAGCTCCTGTGCAGAGTACAGATGTTTTTTTGTGCGTGAAATGGGGGAGAGAGCTGCTTGGCCTGCTTTTCCTTAGTGTCCTGAGGGCCAGTTAATGGTTGGGTTGTGGAAGGGGAGAAAATGTCTCTCCTTTATGCTGCTGATGCTTTTACAGTACAGATGACCTGGAAGGCTCTGGCTATCTTGAGCCTGGTAGTGGACTTGGCCCTCAAATATACAGTTTAGCCGCTGGCCACTAAAGCCAGCTCTTGGGCTTTGCAGCTTAGACTCCAAAGCGAAACCTGGGTGCAAATAATTGCAGGATGACAGGCTGGCATGTTACATCAGGAATATCCATTGTCTCCAGTCCACCTGTCCCACCCTGCTCCAGACCTTAGCTGTTCGCAGGTGACAAAGCGCAAACAGCTTGTAGCTGGACCTGACCCTTTCGTTGTTTAGGACATTGGATATCTGCATTTATTTCAGGACTGTTGATTTGCTTGGTCTGGATTTTACATGTGAGCTACTGTGTACTTAAGCCCAGAAACCCAGGGTGATGCAGGCCATTGAAAACAGAAAAGGCTTTTTTTGCCCAAGTCTGCTCTCTCGGGCACTTGCTGGCCCAGTCCATGGCAGAATTTAACGTCCGCTTGTGCCCCTGGTCGCATGACCTGCAAGAAGCCTGTTTTGGGGGAAGGAATACGTGGGAAGACATTTCAGGGTTTATCTCATGCTTTGCCTCTTTCTGCTTCTGTAGTTGTGTATGAACACAGATCCCGGCTAGAACGATCCTTGCAGAAGGAGCGAGGGGAACACAAGAAGACGAAGGAAGGTGAGTCTCTTGCGTTGATGGCATAGTGGTGGCTAGCCAGCCCTCCAGCTGTCCTGTGGGGAGATGTGTGTGTTGTACCCCAAGTGTTTTCTGCCTTCAGGGCCATGCGTGGATGTTACTGAATGCCCCCAGGTGAGACTCATCCCCGGTTTGTACTTGGAGAACAGTTAACTGACTTGTCCATTGCCCATGGGCAAAAGGTGCTGGGAGGTGGGTTCTGTTTTCTCATGTTCCTACATAGGTCCTCAGGCTGGTTTGTGAGTAACAGTACCCATGAGGTGGTGCTTGAGCACTTTAAGTGATAGCTAAACCTGGCTCTAGACCATGCTTTTTCCTGGAAATATGTTAACTTTCTTATAAAAGCGATCTGAAGATGCTGAGCTCTACGAGTTCTTAATAATATTAGCATCACTGCACTCCATGTCCTCTACGTGGACAATATGGACAGTTCAGATCCTTTAAAGTTGATGTACAAAAATAGATACACATGTGCAGGATATTTTAAGACCATGAAATACAACAGGAAGTAGAAAGCTAATGGATTAGCTCAGGTACCTTTCAGTGGAGTATTGTGCTTGTATGTCAGACCCCTTTGCACCTGATTGTTGTTGGCAACTCAGTAGCTTGGGTTTTATCTTCAAAACTGGTATGTGGAATAACATCACTATTCCTTACCCCTACGTGCACTGTGTTTCTGGAAATGCTGACAGACAGCATCCAGGTTTGGCTGTAGCTATGTGGCTACATAGCTAAGGGAGAAACTGCATTTCTGCCTCCTCTTTCATTTATTTGGTGGGGACTGACTGAGAAGATGAAGCATCCTAATAAGCTTTATCTCGTCATGGGACCTTCCCGTTGTAATAAGGTGGTGCATGTGAGATCAGCAGATAAGTTCCTTTTGGTCTCGTGCAAGCTTTGATTTCTCTTTTCCAGAGTCACCTCTCATTTCAGAGCACCCTAAATCCTTACTCAGCTTCAGTGACATCAAAATGTAGCTGTTTGTGTGCTGAAGCAGGAAGTCACCAATGCACTTGCCTATAGAATGGGAAAGGAAGGACATTTGGGCCAGATTAGATGGGTGGACAGCTCTCATGGAAGATACTACCATCCTTCTGAGGCCATTGAGTAGAGTCTCCTAGCAGCATCTGCATTCCAGCTTGTGGAGTTGCGGCCTTTTGCTCAGCAAGGGGCTGATTCCCTTCTTCCCTTCCCCACCAAAATACAAAACAGATCCTTGTTAAATTCCAGCTCATTAAGTTGTCTTCTCTTCTTCCATTTCTAGATTTTTTAGTGTATAAGTTAGAAGCTCAGGAAGCTCTCAATAAGGAGAAGGTAAGTATGGTTTATTCCTCAGAGTGTGTGTGTAATAATGGTAAAGATTTTTCTAGTACCAGCACAGTTATGAGGCCAGTGCTGCTGTCTGGAAGGCATGAAAGACTATGAGTGTGTATGGTGCAAGATGAACTTTGGCTGACTCCACTTTGCAAGGCTGTTGGTGTGTGAGGATTTATTTCATTTTAGGGAAAGACTGTTGTGCTAGAGCCATTCTGCCTGTTCTCCCGTGTGTGATTGCAGAGTAGATGACTTGATTGTCAGCTCCCGGTGTAGCAGGGAGTCCTGCGCTGCAGTCTGAAAAGGGAATTGCTGTTTCACGGTCCAGAAGAGTCCTGGGGAAATTGAATGCAAGGCACTCCACAGGGAACACAGATAAGAAAGGCCATGGTGGTGTTGGGGAAAGCATATCCATTGTTTTCTGTCTCCAGGGACTGTCAAATGATTTCCACTAGCCTGTGGACTTCTCAATCGGCAGGGAAAAGAAGGACTCTTCACTGAGCGTTAGGAAGAAATGCATCCCTGGTTTACAGGCTGTCCCGTTCACTTGAAGTTATAAGGCTGGTTTTATTCCTTTCTCAGAGCATCTGTTGATGAGATGCTGCAGGAGAGGAATTGCTTTTAGCCTGCTTATCTGTGGGTGAATGTCATCCTGTTACAGCAAGAAACTCATGGATGAATATCTGAATACTCCCTGGCTGGGCAGCTCCCTTGCAGCTTGTGCTCATTTGTGGGTAATATTTCATACCATATTGAGTATTTATCGTGTAAGTTAAATTGTGGGTTGTAGTGGAAATCTCTGCATGGCGGTTAGTTTGCACTTCCGTGGTGCTGCTTAGCATCTCAGCCATGTTGCTTTAAGCTACCCAAACACAGATCCCAGCAGATGTTAGTAAAACTGCATGTAATGGGAGATGCTGCAGCATGTTCCCTCTCAGGTGCCACTACTGCTGTGGGGACTTAGTCTTTGAGCACGGGTGGCTGGTGGCTTTCACACCTGCTGCGTTGAGATGCTGGTGCTACAGTGAAGAATGGTACCCTGTGGACAATGGGGAAGACTGTGACCCTTAGCAAGGCGTAAGCAGATCTGTTAAACTGGTACAGAGCCTTCTGTGGACACCTGTAAGTTCCTCTTTGCTGCTGGTTTGTGTCTGTTGAGCTTAGTTTGGTGGCTGTACCTAGTTACAGGAGTTTGCTTTAGGCTTACTCAATTGCTTAGTGATTAATTTTTTTGTTAAACAGTGCAATTTTTTGCATGTAGGCAAAAGCCTTAGTTCTGGTGCTGCCTGCCTCCCCCTCAACTACTGCAAAGAATGCTCAGACTCCTTTGGTGGGGGTTTACTGTGCAAAGCCCTTTCAGCACTGGGCCTGTCCTAGAAAAACAACTGAAGACTGGGGAAAACTACTCTGAATGTGAATCAAGAGAGTGCAATTAATTAGCTGGTGGCTAGGTTGTTCTGCAGGGGTTCTTTTCCAGCCGGGCTCAGGCTGCATGTTCTGCTGGTCACCACCTTGGTAGGTTTGTTCCCAGTCACTGTGCGTGTGCCTGTGTGTGTGAAGGGGCAGCGGGAACTTGTTATTGCAGTGGCTGGGCAGGTGCTTGTTGTGTGTTTCTCCCTGCCTAAGTTTTTCTGGTATCTAATGGCACTGTTGAATCTTTTTCTTTCCAGCAAGATTCTATGAACAGATATGGGGCCCTCAGTTCCCAGCACAAGATACTGAAGGTAAGGGAGGAGTCTAGTTTCACGTACTCACATCTGCTGCGTGTTAAAGAATGCTCCCTGGATGGAGAGTTGGTGCTTTCGCTTGCCGGAGATGCCTAGGAGAGACCAAAGGTTTCACACAGCTACTGCCAGCACAGAGGGAGGAGACCACACAGTGGTGTTGATCTACATTCCTTCCTGACTATTCAGGTTCATGGGAGTTTCCTATTTATTCTGTTGGGCTTTGCATCATATTACAGCCTTCACCTATACCTCATTTCAATGGTAGTCTTTGTGCAGTTTATCACACGGGAGTTCTGCTGTTCACCGTGTTCTTTTCTGGGTCTTTTAGTGTGAAAATGGGTCTATTCATTGTAGCTTGCCCTTTGGGCTAATACAATGTATTCCAGTCCATGTAAGAGGCTCAGAGGGGGGGCGGCTTACAGCGTTCTGTAGCTTATCGCATGCTCTACCTGAAGCATATCTTGATGTTGAAGTTTGCTATTGTTAGAGCAATGCAACTGTGGCTTGTGATGGTGGTTTTTAAATGTTTTTAGGTAGAGCATTGGCAGTGAAATGGTAATTTAATTCTGGGATGTAGAAAGAGGGCTAGGTTCCAGCAACCCTTAGCACTGCTGGGTTATATCTCCTGAGCAGAGTTGGACCTCCAGCTGCCTGGCTTTTGGATTCAGACTTCGGGAAAAGGGAAGTACAGTTCTGTCTCTTGGGTATTATCTAGCACTGTGGATTCTGGGAACGCTTCGCAATAGTAACGTTGCTTTTCACAGCAACTGCAGTCTGAGCAGAATGCTCTGGTTTGCTTGTCTCAAGGGGACAGCGAGAGCATTTCATCCTGGCTCCCTTTCTCTTGCTTCCTTTTATTGGGGGGGGGGGGGGAATAATCTGTTTTTTTAACTACATTTACAGCTGCTGAAAGACAGGCCAGCCCTTGGGACTGCAGTGTGGTAGATTTAAGCCCCCCCACCCTGAAAAAGCAGTATGCAGCTCAATTCTAGCTAGTTATGAGACTGTGAGTAACACTTCTGTTACTGGAGCACAGATGATAAATGCTTCCCACTGGTAGCATCTTCCTCAGGAGAAAGATGGCTGCCAGCAATATCGTTACCTAGGAAGTAGACATGTAATGCTGAACAGAAGCAACTAACTCTGCTAAGCTGGAGGTCCCCAATATGACCAAAGACTTCCATGAAGCCCCATCAGCATATCTGGCTTTGGTGTTTCTGGCTGCTGCTGTCATTCTGGTATATATTGAAGTCATTTATGTCTGATAAACATCTGCAGCTGGCACACCGGGCTCCAAGGGGCAAGGGGCTTGATGTTGTCCAAAAATACCAGCTGCAGTAGTTGCCTGTGTCTGGATTCCTGCTGGGGCCAGGCTTCATCTTACAATTCCTTTCATCCTCTTGAGTGGAGATTAAAATATTTTGTTAACATCATTCTGCAGAATGCATCCTAGCATTCATGAATAGGCAGGCAAGGAGGTGGGTGGCTTTGAACAAAAGATTTTTGACGTGGACTTCCTGAAACTGCGGGAACCTGGAAACTTGCAATGAGGTGTGCCCTTCCTTTGCTTGTGGACTAAGCATCCAGTTACTGATTGCATTTTGTACAGTGCTATCCACAAAGCTGCTTTCTAAATCGTGGCAGAAATCTGTGTTTTTGAGGTACTCTTATTTTCGTCTTTCTCTTTGCCTGTCCCCCCCCCACCTGCCCATTTCCCCAGAGACCTCAGTGAGATAGAGCTACTGCATAGCCGATGCATCTTGGGCACTACGTGTTGTCTGAACAGCAAAGGGAAGGTGGGATGAGAGGACTTGCTGGCCTGAAGTCATACAGCTGAGTTGAAGGACTCCTGATTTTTGAAAGACTAGCTGACTTCCTGAATGATATGATTTCCCCCATATTGCAGTGTTGGGCATGATGGGTAGGGACACAGAGTGAAATGTCGTGACAGCATGGTTTCTCTGTATTCTCTCATCCCCAGCTGCATTTGTACTTGATTTGCACAACACTCGTGTGCTGTGTCTTGCAATTTCTGCTTGACTAAGTAAAACGATGTATCTATGAGGTTGAGAAGGGAATGACATTACAGTCATGACATTACAGTCAGATGGGCAGCTCTGGACATGAGAGGTTCCTGGTTTCCTTGGGGCTGCCAGCATACCTAGCTTTGGTAGAACTGACTGGGTTAAAAACACTCTGCTTACAGTGAAGTTGTTTTTTCTGAAAAATAATCATATGTAGCATGTTCTGGACCCCCTGCCCTGCAACTACAATAAAACAGCATCTTTAGATTCCTCTGAAGGTTTGCATATGTTGGTCACAGCCACCCTTAGAAAACAGCTGAGAGTGAGGATGCTCTATGTGCTTAATGAGCTGGACTGAGCCTCAGGTGCTTTGTGTGACTTTGGTCAAGGCACTTATCTCTCTCTCTTCAGCTTCCTGCTGCTATCAAAGGATGAATATTCTCTCTCTGACTGTGAGCAGTCTGGGAACACACATTATGTGCATCACCTGCCAGCCAGGATATGGGCTAGAAATTAATTGACCTGAGCTGATGAGGACTTACAATTCCTTGAATTGCTTAGAGTTTCTTGTTAAAATCAGTTCTCACTTGCTAACGTTGGTGGCTTCCGAGGTGTTTAGTATCAAAAGTATTTTAGGGATGTGGTTCCTCTGCAGTGCTTTTTGCCGGTGGCTCTTATGAGAACTGTAAATACCTAATGTCTTTGAAAGCCAAAGCAGGAATCTTTTATTCTCTTTATTTTCCCTCCTAATCTTGTGATCTGATTAACCTGACATGGTTGTCTCTCCTCTTTGTTCTGTCTCTGGGACCCCTCTGTACCAATAGCTTTTTCCTCTGCATTGCATGTGTTTTTGGAGCACAGTTATTTCTTTCCTTTTAATGGAGGATAATTGCTTCAGGGGAGAATGCCTGGGCCACAGATGCTTTGTTTTACTGGTGATAAATGCAGTCATCGATAGCATTTAGAGGTTTGGGTTTTTTAAAAAAGATGTGTTTACAGGAAGGCTGATTGAAATTGCTGCCTGAGTCCTGAGGAGCTATTGTATGGAAGGGCCAGGGTTCACCTGTGAGCCAATCAATCTGCATGCATAATTGGTGTTGACAAACTGAATGTGGAAGGACTCTCTAGGTTACCATGGGAACAAAAAAAGGAGGTGAATTCTGGTTCAATGGGTCTGAGCAAAAGGATGTCTCAGCATGTTTTGTTCTTGGCCTCTGCAAGAGGGGAGGGGAGAAGAGAACAGCTCTTCAACCCACTTCTGTCTGATGAATTCTTGGCCTGCCTGAAATAGTCTGTGGTCTCGTGAGAGATTCTTGCTATCCTGGCATGATATGCCTGTGAGTCCCATGTTACTATAGGGAATGTGGGTTCTCTCTAGTGTCACTATGTGAGAAGATGTGGTATCCTTGCAAAAGGTATCCCTCCTGTTCTAGCAGCTTGGAGTGGTGGGTGGGAGAACAGCCAGACTATGGGGAAGCAAACGAAGCAGAGAGAACTACCTGAGTGTTTAGGTGTCTGCGTGTCCTAAGTGACTAGCAATACCTGCACGCAAAGACGATGGGAATTAGACCTTAGCCCTACTTGAAAGTGAACTACTCCTGTAATGCAATGTGCAGACTGATGCTGCGTGCGCCATGGAGCCTATCCTTGCAGGTAATGTCCTTCAGTGTGTCTGGGGCTCCAGAAGGGACCTTGGATTTGTGTGGTGTTCCACAGGCGTTTGGTTTGATATCAGCAAATATTATAGCCTGCACTGCTCTCGGAGCAGGGTGTGCAGGGAAGTTGGGAAGGAGTAGTAGTAGTTCTTGGCTGTGTCCCAGAGTCTCCATCTCTTTTTCAGGCAGGAGTGGACTTGCCACTAGGTTCTGCTTCTGGTTTAGTGTCTTCCAAGAAGACCTCTCAAACTGCTTCACAAAGCAGAGATTAACTGGCATGTCACATTCCTCCTGAACCACTGAACACAAAGAGTATTTTATCATATCTGGGATTTCTAGCTACCTTATTGGAGGATGGAACATCTTTTCTGCCTTCCCAAGCAACTGATTAAACAGAGGCACTCGAGTAGCACTTGGCAGTAGCTAAATTACTGTTCTTCTCCTCATACTGACTCTTTATCACTTCTTTCCATATTCAGAACCAACATGAAGATGTCAAGAAGCAGCTGCTTGACCTGCAGCTGCAGCACAACAGCTTGAAACTGGAACATCGTAAGACACTGGAGACCCATAGCCAAAAATATGCCCAGCTGCAGCAGGAGAAGGACAGTGAAGTCACAAACTTGCAGGGTGAGTGTGATGGAGAGCTGAGAAAACACTAGGCAGAGAAAGGACTGAAGAACTGAGTTCAGGAGAGGACAGTGTTTCTTCTACAGGCCCCCAAAAGGTCTGCAAATACTGTAGGAATGTTTCTGTATGACTGTGTGTAGTGCCTTAGCCCTTCTGTACCTCGGTTGGAGCATTGTCCTACCTCAGGGTGGTGGTATGGGAACAAGGGCAGTGTTAAAACTGCCCTTGAGGGGCAGGTGAGAGATGCAGAGCAGGCTATCAAGCAGCTTCCCTGTGCAAGGGAAGCCATTGGTGCTCACAGGTGGTGGTTTTGTGTAGGAAAATACACTGCAAAAGCCTCTGGCTGCTTGGGCTCTGCAAATGCATTGATCAGGCTGCAATTCCATGGTCAGTGTAGGGTCACAGAGGAGGGGAGCTTCCTTTTTTTTTTTCTTTTTAATAGCCCTATGGGAGACTGCGTGACCTTGGGTTTAACCATACTTTGTTTTCTCTGGGGTTCAGAGACCCCTGCACTGTTATACTGCATGGGGCATCCCTGGCTTCGGTCAACACCAGCACTTTCATGGTGTTATTTTAAAAGCCTAATTGACTTTTGATGGCTGCTTGCTCTTACTCCAGCTTATTTCTATAGAGCCAGGTAAGATAACAAATTATTGTGCCAGATGCTGATCATATTCGGACTGTGAAACAGTCCAAGTCCCAAGGAGGTCACATTCAAAATAAGTAAGATAATCCAAAAGTAAAAGGCATAAGGCTAAGGTAGAGGGACATGCCTGTTGTTCCACCATAGGCTGGGGCAGAAAGAACAGGTTCATCCATCAGATAATACTGCTTTTCTCTGGTGGGTGAATGTAAGTTAGCAGAGATGCTTTTTGTGGCAGATAAAACATTGTGACATTTAGGTATCCCATCTATTTCAATATATATTTTCCACTTCTCTGTACACTTTTGACAATGGAAACCAGTTTCTATACTACTAGAATCCTGTAAATGCTAACATTTAAGCTTGGGAGCAAATGAAGCATACTTTTTGTAATTAATGGTGTAGGTTTATAAAATAAATTTAATAATGCAAGTATTGCAGAGAATGCTGATCCCCTTAATTCCCAAAGAGTAGTTTCTATTTAGTCTGCTGTTTAATTAGATTGTGGGGCTTTTAAGGTTCACATCTGTTCTTACTTAGATTAGGTCTGGGAGAGTGAAATCTACTAATGTTTTGTTTGGGTTTTTTTCGCTGATGAACAAAGCCCTAGTATCTGATGAGCACTCCTGGGTTAGAAGGGAGGAATTTAGCACAAGCAAGTGTAACCTAAATATTTATTTGTCTCTCTTCTTAAAATATGCTGCCCTCAATGAATTAAGAAAACAAATACTGTCAGAGGAAGGAGAATAATGATCAGAGAAACAATTCAAAGAGGGAAGCTAGTCAGGAAGGTCAGCTTAAGGCTGAGATATTAATATTCTCTGTCCATCTTCCCAGGCTACTGTTCACTTGGTACTATCTCTATCCTGTGCTTTAAGCTCAAAGCTGGCTGGTAAATCTTCCCTTAAGTGTTGGTAACCATACCATACAAAAGAGCAAGACAGTCTCATGAGAGGTGGCAAAGATGGGGAGCATTGCTAATGTCTTATTTTCTTTCCTTATGTTCCACCAGTACTTTCTATATATAATGTGCCCTCAGGAGGTGTGTGTTTGAAGATGAGCCTCTGTCAGTGAGTATAATAGAGAACAGAAGAGTTATCTGAGCAGTGGGCATTGCTGAGGGCTGTTAAAATGGAACTGAGGGAGTTTTGCTAGATTCAATTGCAAAAATGAAACCCTCATGCCAGGGATGCTGGGGGAGAGCAGAAGCCCACTTGGAAGTATAAGGGATTGCTTTAACAGGTGGAACTGGGTTTGGTAGCTCCTTTTCGGTGGTCCTGGTTGCTTTAGAGCTTTGGGGCAGCTCTCAGGTTGGCGGCGTAGCTATCTACATGCAGAACATGCTGGGATCTGGGATGATGCAGCTGTGCCATGTGACCCAATGGTTGGGGTATCCATGCCCTGTTGCTGAAAATCCCTTCATCTGGAAGTGGTTTTTGAATGCTGGTTAATGTGTTGTGAGTATATGCTCAGATAGCTGAAGCTTCCTGGTCTTGTTAACTGGGGCCTGTTTAATCCTGTTTGCCTCCTCCCTCTACTCCAGACCCTCTCCTGCTGCAGTATGAACTATTTTCTCCTCTGCTTTATAGGAACTGCAGTCTATTTATGCTGTATTTCACACCCCCAGCACAGCCTGTCCTCTGCTGTGCTCCCCCACGCTAATTCTGTACTCTCCATTTTTTTTCTCATCACACATCGGCAGTCTGCTCTGAAAGCAGAGTGATAGTTTTGATCTTTGAGCTTCTGTTGGAGATAAGGACCCTGTAGTTACAGCTGAGATTTTTCTCCCTGTTGACACCAGTGGTAAAACTCCTGATGAGGTCATTAGGACCAGGATTTCATGTCTGCCATGCTAGCGGTAGAGGAAAGACATACAAGGGTGTGAAGGTTTCGATTTCCAGTTTCTGAATATGCTTTGAAGACCTAGATGTTACTGAGGTGTTGGCTCTGAAACTGCAGGATTCTTTTGGACACATCTCTCCCACACTTGAGATGCCTTTGGTTCTCTTGAAGGCCTGGGGGAATGTCTGTCAGACAGTCAGAGGTCTTAGCAGTAGCGATCTTGTGCTAGCTGTCACCTAGCCTGGCCTAGCTGCCTAAATGTCCTGTCCCAGGGATGAATGTTATAAAAAAAGATAGACCACTGTAATCAGAAATGTCTATGATGTTGAGCTGAAATCTTGCATGCAATTCAGCCTACAGCAAAGTGACCATCCTGTTAGGGGAAAATTCCCATCCTTGTCCTGGCAGGTGCAACTATGTTTGTGGAGAAATCCCAGTGCATGCAGTTCTAGTGATGTTTTAAAGGAGCTTTGAAATCCCAAAAAAGGCTGACTTTTTCTGACAGTCTTTTGTTTTACTGGAGGATACACAATTATATTGAAGGCAGTGAAGCGTAAGTGCATTGTGTGTCTTGTCACTGAAGTACTTAGGAATGAGCAAAGAACTTGAAAGGAGCCTGACCTGGGGGCTGCAAGGCACAAGCTTGCTACTTAACAGCATAGGAATAAATGTGCCTGAGGACCAAGTTGTCCTGTGATTGCTTTCTGTAAGTGGATTGTGGCTTTTTTTGTTTGTACCATCCTTTCAAGAGGCAGCTTCTCTATGCAGTAGGAGGGAATCTCCTTACTGGATCTGCTGTGGGTTCAGGAGACCTGACAGACCTCTCCTGTAGTTGTTTCTCAACCTTCAAGTTACCACAGGTAGGGGCAGTGACCGCTGCTTGCTGCTTTCCCTGCTATTTAGCTGCAATGGATAAGGGAAATGAAGAGACAAATATCTTGCTCTGGTAGCAAGCACAGCAAGAGCCTCACCCTAATAGCAATAGTTAGCAGAGATACTCCGGAGAGGAGAAAGTTCCTTGGATGGGCAGGACTCGTGAGTGCTGAAAGGAATGATGATTCAGGTTTGTCAGCATGTTTGGCTAGTCCCTAGCTAGTGCTCCACTGTAATTCCTGGGCTCGGAGAGATCGATGAGGTCAAGAGGAATTTATGGTAAGGAAAATAGTCCTCCTGAGCAAATCTCTTCTCTTGCAGATACGGTCTTTAAACTCAGAGAAGAGAGCAAGCTTCTTCGGAAGGCCCATCAGGAAGTTCACTCTCAGCTCCTTAATGCCCAGGTAATCAACAAGGGGGTGTCTGTGGCCACACGGGACAATCTTTCACTGGGATCTGCGTGCACCATCAAATATTCTCTAAATACTACAAATACAGAGAGACTACAAATAGACACTCAGCAACCCTGGCAAAAAGGTACCTTTCTGCATCTGCCTGTGAAGCCTTAGTAGAGAGGGAGACCTATAAAATTTTGGAAGGAGCTATGTAAAAAAGATGTTAGTGTTCAGTAATAAGTGTTGGAGCGATGCTTTCAGAGGCTGGGGCAGACATGCAAGTGGCGTTGGCTTAAAACTAGAGAGGCAGAAAACCATTTTTATGGAGGGAAGAAAAAAGTTTTGTTGATAGGGTGTTGCGCTCATGCTATGGAGATGGTGTGAGCCTCTTCAGTATGCTGGAAGTCCTGACCTCACAGAATTCTGCTCCCCCAGCTGAAGCTGGGAGCTCCCAGATGACTTGGGAGAAGGGAGAAAGCAGCGTATGCTGGGAGAAGTGGGAGGACTTAATGTCTCTACAGTGTGTGTCTGAAGCTCTTGTAGTGAGGCAAGACACAAGCAGCTTTGTGAGTACACTTTAAAAGTCAGGTTGCAGTCTAAATTAGCCTTTTCTGTTAATTAACAGTCTTCTGTCAAGCACTCCCTTGGATTATAGGATAAGCCCAGATGGAAGGAGCTAGCTGTGGCTAGGTGCTGTTGACAACTGATTCATACCCTGAACTGGATGCTGAGTTTGAACTAGAGATGGGGGGGGTAGTGGGTTTTGACTTCTACAGGATTGCTCTTAAGTTCTGACCTGATCTGCCCTGCAAAATAGCAGGCACCAAGTGGCTCTAGGGCATTGCAAACTTCACAGATAACTGGTTGCTTCAGGCTGGAAGCCCAGGTTACTGACATTGCAGGCAGCTGTCATTTCACAGCTCTTTGGCTCATGTCAGATGTGGTTTGAGGGGTCTCAGGTGGACACTAGTGTATTTGACTTGCCTGCCTTCATAATTGTGACTTAACACTGAACGGCTTTTTTACCCTGTTCCTCCACGTGGCTAAGGCAGACTGGTAGGATTCTCTGCAGTGATACTGCCTGCAGTGATACTGCCTGCAGTGTACTTACTGGAAACTAAACAAAGACTTCTAGTCTCCGTAGGGGTCAGTCCAGCAAGCCCATACCAAGAAATTGAAACAGCATGTGACTACAAGCTTCTCAGAGTGCCCCTGGCAAGCCTACTTTCACACCTCCTGCTATCAAAATGGATCTCAGCCTGCTTTTTTTAGGCCTCCTGACCAAACTTTTAAAGTAGCTGCTAATGTTACTGCTCTGTAGCTTGTTCTCAAGCAACATAAGAGATCCAGTCAGCTCCCATCTCATACAGGCCTCTGCCATTGACAGCTTGGGTCAATATCAGTTGAGCAAAGGTCCTCTGCTTGTCATTACATATTTCTACTTTTGTCTTGCTGGGTCAATGCCGAGTGCGTTTGCATCTGGCATGCCATGTGGGACCAGTCCTGAATTACTCTTCAGTGGAGTACCCTTAAAATGCTGTTTGACTAACTGTGCTGCATTAGAGAAAGCAATCAGCAGTTCAAGTGTGCAAACTAGCACATACTCTGAAATTAAAAAAAAACTTGGCTAGAGATGGCTGAGGCTACAAAGTTAAGTGCTTGCAGACTGGAAAACACAGTGGCTTTTTTTGTGCAGCCAGTCTTAACTTTTGGGCCCTTCAGTGTTGTGACCAATGGGAAAAGTAGTTTGCAAGAAACAGCTTGCTGTCATTTCTTGCCAAAATTGAGAGAGCAAGAGTAAAAGGATTTGCCCTGGATGTGGAAGACAGGGCTCAGCTCCCTGCTCTGAATGTACTAGACAGTAGTGTAACAAAGTTGTGCTCCAGCCATCTGTCTGACTGCTATTTCTGGCTCTTAGAGAAGTGGCAGTGGTTGGTTCCAATGACTTCACAAAATACTTTGGACCTTTGTGACAATGAGCCTAGTGTTAAATCTTGGTTTTCTGTTCAGTTTTCTGATCAGTCCTTTGTAGTGTCTAATCAGTGTTTCATACCGCAAAGGTGAATGGAATTGCGTTTGCCTTCAGTGAGGCGAGATGCCATATGTTAGAGCAGACACCCACAAGGACTCCCAGCTTCTTTATCAGCACTGCAGTTCTTCATTGCAGTGTTGATCTGCACAGAGTATCCTGTTGTTGAAGTTTAGACGAGTAATTTGCATTCTGGACAACGTGTTCATTTTCCATGGATTTCACAAGCGCAGGCTGCAGTGGCTGTCATATCAGCTGGTCTGCCAGGTAAAATGAGGCACGGTGGCATCAAGTGATATATGCACAGCTTGCTGTGATGGGGTGCAAACAGCATGTGGGAATCTGTGCATTAAGGCTAGTCTAAAGCTTCTTTCCCTCTAGGCTGACCACCTTAACAGGCTTTTGGTTGGTACAAGTTTTGCCTCCATCTGGCTTGTTCTGACTGGAAGCAGTCTCTTACTAGCTAGGGCTATATCCCATGAACTGTTCTTGGCTTCCTTTTCCTTTCCTCATTCCTTTTATGTTAGCTTTGCTGAGTGGTTTTATTGCGTTTTGTTTTTTTAATGTAATTTTAAGGTCAAATTTCAGGGGGAAGAACTGAAATCAACAGAGACTGCTCAGGAATTAATTTCCTGCTAAACTTGCCTTGCTGCTTGGAAGCTTTCCTACTCTGTCCAGTCCCTAATTTGGTCCATTTCCAGGTACCCTGGCAAGCATATGAAAAGCTCTTCCCCCCTCACTTTCCTATAAGTAATTGGGGTAGGAGTGGCGAGCTTTTCCTGAGTAGTTTTTCAAGTCCCACTTTTCAGGGTTGGAGATGGAAGAAATAAGCTGCAGTAGAGAGAAAAGTGTCACATTTGCTTAACAGTCCAGGAGAATCAATTTTCATTTGTCTTGCAAAGTAAATTGGATTGTCAAGTAGGATTATGCCAATTATTGTCAGCCCCGCTGAGATGAGCACATCCTCAGGAGGAGGAATGCCTCCACAGGAAGACAAAAAAGTTGACCCGAAGGTACATGTGTGTGAGGCACAGGAGGAGAGGGAGTCACACCTAACAAGACCCAGAATGCATTTCTTGTGCAAAGGCAGTAGTTATGTCAATGGCTCATGCACTAAATAACATTGGGCAAAGAATCGGTGTCATGGGTCAGCACTTCCAGGGTAAAGGTATGCAATAAAATAAGATGCAAGAATGGCAAAGGGGCAATACAGAATGTCCATGAAATCAGGGGGGAAAGCTGAAGATGAGCTTGGGCTTGTCATTAATGGTTGTGGATCATCTCCAGCCTTTCATATATATAAAATAGCTCTTTTAGTAGTGTATCTGTGCTGAACAACTGGCTGCAAAAGAGTGGCTATTCTCAGCAAGGAGTTGTTTAGCCCTGTTACTGTGTGAGGTTTCGCTGTACTTTTCTCATGCCCCTCAGGCCCAGATGGAAGAGTTCAGGCAGCTCAAGGAAGCTCTACAGAAGATGCCAAGTTTCAAAGGAGGAGGAGCTGGGAAGGGACAGCAGCAGTTTCAGGTGCTGAAGGAGCAGCCCATGGTGCCAGCCAACAGCCAGTTGCAGCTCGTGAGGCAGAAGGTGTGGTATTCCCAGAAAACCCCAGGGAGGAGATCTGCAGGGCTTCTGTGGGTTTTCAGCATGGGGCTTTGAATTGGAGGGAACTGAGCTTGTTCCTTAGAGTTTGCTGTTGTCCTTTCTTCCTTGCAGGTTTTCCCAGTCAATCAGGAGAATCGCCCTGTTGGGAACCCGCTGGCATCACAAGTCTCTGGGGTTCAGAAGCAGGCAGATGGCCCTCTGCTGCAGGGCCAGAACTTGTACAGTAACGATGGCCCGAGGCCACAGGCTAATGTGCTCTTTACCCATCCAGTCCCACCGCAAGGTGCCAATTCACTGCCAGATGCTATGCCAGCCTGGCCAGCAAGACGTGAGGATGGCCATGTGATCCGATTCACCCGGACCATGAACAGTCTACCAAATGGGAACCCAGTAAGTTCTGCACACTTGCTGCTTGTTTTCTGTAGCCCTTGCTTTTGAAGCTTAAAACTATGATATTTGTAATGACATACATATGTGCATTCCACTTCCCTGATGTGGAAACTGTCGTGGCCCTAGTTTTCAGACTCCTGTGCACTCTTAAGAGTTTGTGGTTTAGTGGCTGGGCTCAGATTAACAGGCTAGGGTTCTTGTTCTGGATCCTGCTGGATCTGCAAGGAGTAAATCATAAAAGCAGCTCCACTGCCTTCTGGTGTGACTGAGAGTGAGCTTATGGAAAGCAAATCTCTAGAAAAATTACAATAATTGCAGTGTGGTTAGACTATAATTACAGTAACTATTACAATGGCAAGATGTGTGGGGGTTTTTTTAGAGGTGGTTTTGTTTTTCCTCTTTTCTTGGAGATTCCCCTACCCAAGACAAGCTTGGGTCACATAGGATCCAAATTATTTCCTCTTGGCTGTGTGGAAGGAGAAGAACCTCTCTTACTGCAGGCTGTCTGGAGAGAACTGTAGATTTGTTCTGGAGCACTGCTGAATCTGTTGTTTTTTGATAAAGGATTTGTCTGGCCCATAAACCTGCCCAAATTCAAAGGACATCTGCAGGTATCTGATGAGATTAGGAGCTTGTGTATATCCCAAGCGTATGCATGTGTCTTCCCGCAGGATCTAAAGATGGTGATGCGCATTCAGGTGAAAAGCAATGAGGAAAGCCAGGCTCCTGGATTGTCGCTGTCTGATCTGAAACAACCCTCTGCAGCAGAAAAACCTCAGCTGCCAGAAAACCACCACTCTACAGGGAGCAAACAGGTGCAAATGCAAAGGTTGGTGCAACAAAACTCCCTTCTACTCTCAATGTTGAGGCTGAAAGGTACCATACAGGCTCATCCCTGGTGTCTCTCTTTGTGTTTATTGCGGTTTCTACTTGCAAGATGGTTTAAGAAAGTGTTAGTTATTTGTTCCACTGTCATCTAATTCTTCTAACTGAATGTTCTTGCCAGGTCTCCATCTCTGCTGAAGCAGAAGACTAGTCATGTTGCAGGCAATGTTGCGTGACTGAATGCACAGACTGCTGTGGGTGCTGTGCTGGCAAAAAAAAAGGCTCTTAGATTATTGGTGCATGCTCTGTAGGCTGCCTTTCTGTTTGAACTGTTTGGTGAAGAGTTAGTGCTGAGTGCGATCAGGTCAGCACAGATTTCCTACTAGCTAGAGGAGAGGGTGGGATGGGGGAGTTAGTTCAGACTTCAAGAAATCTCCTCCCTTTCAGTGATGGTGACTTAAATACCCTGTGTTGTTTAGCAAACTGAAGAAATTCTGCATGGTGGAGGCAACTCATCTGCAGCAGCAAGGGTGGCTAAAAATTCCTTCAGTTTCTATAAATAAGGCTTTAAGTTGTATATTAGAGCTGCAACTTGCTCATTTTTTTCACTAAATAATCTGCCAAGCTCTGCAGGAACAACCAGACCTTGAAGATCTGAAAGCTTCTCATCTCCAAGGTCATATGGTAATCTAGAAACAGCAGGCGACCAGCCCTAATTAGGTACTAGAGTTTTTTCTGGTTTTGCTTCTCTGTATTGTCTTGTCTGTGTTTTCTTTCCTCCCAGGGAATGGAGCTTGGGTTCCTGTTGCCAGTGCACTTCTGAGGTACGCTAGGGATTTTCCTTCACAGAGCCTGATGAGAAAGTGATTAGTCAGACAGGTCTGAGCCCTGTGATCCCAAAACTATGGGTTTTATCCAGAATGGGGTGAAACAGTTTACAGTGATAGTTTATGCCAGAAATGAGGACACAACGAGAATCCATTAAACAGCCCAGGCTTTTGTCCTATGTTCCTACATACCTGCACTTGAGCTGATGAAGTTTATATCAACTTCAGCTTCATTTGGAGAAGTCAAACCAATTCAACCGTATCAATAAAAGGGTCAGGGTTTATAATAAAAGACCTGGAAATGGTACAATCTTCTGAGCTTAGCTGAAACCTTGGGATTAAAATTCCCAGCAACTTGGGTCTCTTGCTCATATTGGACATCTTCAGCACAGTGTGTTCTCCAGACCTGTTCTTGGGGTAAACAGGAGAGGAGAGCTGGGGAGGGATGTGTCTTGAAAAGGGCAGAGGTTCAGAGAATGGCATGAAACTACCCATTCCATGCAGGTAACAGAATGGATAATTCCTACAGTATGTTATTTGTATTGGTGTAGTACTTGGCATTATAGTCAGGGACCAGGATCCTGTTGTACTGGATGCTGTACAGGCACAGGAGAAACTGTTTACGGTCTCAGCAGCATTCACAGAAGACTAGTCTGTTTCGTAAAAGGAAGAAAATGAGACTGCACTTCATCAAACTCTGGCCATAATCCAAAACCTGAATCTGAAAATAGAGCTTCCGCATTTAACTTATTTATCTCCTGGGTGTGTCCAGGTCATACCTGCTCAGTTTACTGGATCAAACAAGATTTAACTTCTGTTTTATCTGTAGAGGAGACTTCTGGATTTCATTTTAAATTCAGTCTGATCCTACCCATTCTTCTCTGCCATTTTTGTTTGTTCTCTTAACTTGTAATCTTCCCAGGTCAGAGATTGTGCTTTGCATCTTTCTTTAAAGGGTAATGTCCTCCCCATACTGCTTTGATAGATAACATTACATGGACACACATGGTAACAGCACAGAGGACATTCTGCCTTTTTACAGGGAGGGACTTGTGTGGGTGTAACTGAAGGTGAGGGTTGAAGTTGTGATGGCAGGATGACCTTTCCTCAGCTGTGTAGAGCCTAGTGAGGATACTGTCATGACTCAAATAGAAAACGCAAATAGTGGATTTGTTTGGCAAATGCCTTCTGAAAGGACAGAGATCATGGTATGTTTGGTGTGCTTTTCTTTTCCTGGATCTATCATCGAGAATTACTGAGCAGCTGGAGGCTGTTATTTACACTGCATGAGATTTGTGATAAGGAGTGCATAAACCAACTTTCTCCAGAAGGTGTCAATGCCAAGAACAATATCATGCTGCAGTAGAGCACAAAAGAGGCCATGCATCCAATGCCAAGAACTGTTGCATTGGGTGGCTGAGACAAGCGCATTCCAGATGAGCTCTTGATGGTCAATTTGCATTTTGATGGTTTTATAATGGGGAAATCTGAGCTGAAGGCTGGGTTATGATTTTTTTGTACTGAAAGTTTTGTGTGGTGGTAGTATGCTGGCATTAAAAAGCTGCTAAAGCTAAGGCCACTCGTCCTTTCTCGGCAGTTAAAAACCTAAATGTCTTAAGTAGATTTTTAAATCTCAGCTGGCTCATGTAGCAGGACAGGCTAAACTAAGCAGTAATCCTGCTTGAAACTGGTAGTATCTTACTCAGATTAAAAGTTTGTTTCAAGTGCTTTTGAGAGTCCCTGTTATTGGGATATTATTCCTTCCTTCACCCTTCTTTGTTTCTGAAGGTGTCCCTGAGTAAGGATATTTGGGAAGAAAACATTCCTTGTGAGACAGCCCTGCCTTCTGGGCTTTTCAGGGGTTCACTCAAACTGATTTGAAGATAGTCTGTTTCTTCTCTGACCTCCAATTTATTTCTGTGCAGTGGAATGGTGTTATGCTACTAAGTAAGCTGCTGCCGAGTCTCCAGTTGGGTATCCATGTGAGCTGTGCTATTGCCGCAGGCAGAGAAGCATCAGTGAAAAATGTGTTGCATTTGGCATATACCTTGATATTGAGTACTTGCCCCTCTGAGGCACTTCTGTTGAGAAGGAAGCAGACATAGATATTGGTGTAGACAGCAGAAGTGTATTTGAGGTGGAACCATTACAGAGGAAGGAATTCCTGACTATGAGCTGCCTGAAAACGGTTGCCTGAACTCTTGCAGATAGAGCTGTGTATGAAATTGATTTTTCAGGTCAGTAGATGGATGAAAACATTTGGGGGGTGGGGGGGGTAGGAAAAGCAGGAAATCATATTGGAATGTGGCTTCCCTCACTGAATGAAGAAATGAAACTTTTTCCCGTGTTCACCAAAAAAAATCAAAACAGTATGTGAATGTTCCCTTTCAACTAGTTTTATTTTCACTGTTTGGGTTTGTACAAGGGACAGATGCATGCTATGGAAGAGTTTTATAAACAGATGCTGGTTAATGTATCCATCCCAGTTGCAAAGCTTTGTAAGGAGCTTGTAGCTTTAAAAAAAAGTTATCAGACAAAGGAAACTGTCAACTTTGTATTGCAGCTTTCCTGTTTATTTTGAAAGTGTTTTTTTTTTTTCTCCTTGTAGGCAAAAATTCTACACTTTTACTTTAGTAGCATCTTCATTTTATATTAAGTTGGAACAATAAAGAGGATTTATGTTTCTGATATTCAAAAACTTAAGAGTTGTCAATTTGGGTACGTGTGCGGCATGAGTAAGTGTCTACTTAGAATTGGAGTTAATTGCTGTGTGGCTATGTTACTATATCATATGAATAATATTGAAGCAGTTCTACAATAAATTGTGTTTACAAAGCATAACTTACTCTGTACTTAAATGGCATATTAAATGTTCTCTTTCAAGCAGATATCACTAACTAATGCAATCTGCTAGTTTGTCCTAATTTAACTTTTTGGCAAAACTTCTGCATGTGTTCGAGTTTTTTGTTTTTTTTTTTTTCCTCTGCTTGCCATTATGGAATAGCATTATGAAATATCTCTTGATATACTGAAGCGGGGGGGGTCTGTTTTGTTTTGTACCCTTCTTGCAGCTGGAAAGACATAGTTAACAAAGTGAATGCCCAGATGGATGAAGAACAAGTGCACAGTTACCCAAAGAGCCTTCATTTTGATCCCAAGCCTGGGCAAGAGATGCAGGAAGGCAGCCCACAGCCACCCAGTCAGAAGAGAGGGGAAGAGCATCAAATAGCTGAGCAGGAAGGCGAGAAGGAAAGGACAGATGATGAGGAACTCGAAATGGGTATGTTTTCCCTAATCCTATGCTGTACACTACTAATTTGTTGCTAATCAAGGTGGGGAGTGAGAAAAGCTCTCTGCTTGTGTTAAAGGAAAACCTTACAACTCTAAGAATTCTTGTGCTTTTATTGTCCTTGGTTAAATGAAAAGTCTGGACAGTTTTCCATTTTTGTTCCCTGTTGTCCTGCGTCCTCACACATTCCCAAGGTGGTGGACGCAAAATCTGTGTAAGCTAAGTCAATTCTTCTTCCATTCCGATGGGAGTGATTGGGAAAATGTCACTGTGTTTTGTAAGACTTGATTGCAGTCTCACACAGGAATTAATTTAATTTTTTTAGAAGTGGGTTTTCTAACTTAGGGCAGAAAATTTCCCAACTGTCCTTAAGGGGCTAAAAGCAAATAAATTCAAGGGCAGCTAGGTGTATTTGTCAGTCAGCCAAGAGAGCACCTACAGCTATTTTAAAGACTAGTAAGTAACTGCATTTGGGCAATTAGAGGCCAGCTCTTAGAATAGTGTGTTAGAATTCCTCAGTCTTCTCATCTGGATCTGTTCAGACCCCTGTGCATTGACTCACTCTGCTAATAACTGTTTGGGAGAAACGTCTGATTTAGTGTAAAGTTCATCATCACACCATGAAACCAGCTAGTGAATAATCCATTAGATTATGCATGTGAGGGCAGAATCTTTTCTTTGCCTCATTTTCCAGGTGAGGTTTATCAGTTGGCCTGTAAGGGTAGTCACATGTGAGTGGCAAAATGAGGGAATAATTAAATAACTATTTGTTGTGTGAAACAAAACAGCTGTAAAATTACTAGACATTTCAGAAAATTACAGTGGGTGGGTGGGGGCTTGGAGCACTTCCATAGGTCCAGTAACGAAGGGAAGCTTGACTTAATTGCAGCTGTACAAGTGTAAGAGGGAGGCTACAAACTTCCTTTGGAAGCAAATAAAGACAACATCAAAAATGTTTTGCAGTAAGCCAGTCAGGTGGTGGAGAGCTAAAATGGGCTTTTGAGTAGAGGTGTCCAGTCTGAGAATCTGTGCAGAGATCCTCTGCTGTGCTCAAGAGGCCAGGATATACAGTGTGAGTACTTTGTAAACAGATTTCTTTGCTGCAGACAGACTCTACCATCAATTTCTCTTGCACATGTGGATATAACCTGTAAGATCTGGAAGCTAGCTAGTTACCTTTGTCAAAAGAGACACTGAAATGTAGATATGACTAATGCTAATTCTGTATGTTGCTAGTCTGAGGTAGAATGACTAAGTAGGTGGCTATTCATGTAGCTAATTTTTTTGCTGTGGTCTTGAATGCATTAAGGCAGGGAAGCTGGGAGCTGAGACTCCTGTGAGGATCTCATTTGAAATCCTGACTTGCATCTTCTTAAATGTTAGAAAGATGGTCTCAGCCTGGTTTCTTGACAGTAGATTTTGGCTCTGGATTTGGAAAACAGGAGGGATGTCATGGGGCAGAGATGAAGGGCAGTGGTTCTAACTGAATCTTGGATCAAAAGGCTGAAATCACCCAAGATGGGTGACTTCCTCCCAGGCTATTGGCTCAGTTCACTCTGTGCAGCTAAGTCCTCCCTTCCAGAACAGCAACATTTAGGTACTTAACAGCTAATGTGCATAAAGATGCCCGCTTGGAGAGGAGGTTTGGTATTCCTGTGCTTTCCCACAGCTATGTTTAGCTGCTACTTCATGTTTTGCTGACCTGATTTTCAGCAAGTCACCTTAGAGGAACTGAACTAATTGGTTCACATGAAAGTGAATTCTACCCTGGAAAGAAAAGGCCTCACTGCAGGTATAAGGGAGCGTGAGGACCAATAGCCCTTGACCTCTGTGTCCTAATTGGAATTAACAACCAAAGTAATGACTTGGCTGGCCTGGCTGTGCTGCTGTCCAGTTGGGAACACTGCTGTCCAGTTGGGAACACTGCTGTCCAGTTGGGAACACTGCTGTCCAGTTGGGAACACTGCTGTCTCACAGGGTCCTTAAATGTTTTTTAGGAGAAGCACTCAGCCTGTGCTGAGTGCCAGAGCTGGGATATGTCAGAGCCATATCCAGTTCGGGGTGAGGATTAGCCCTTCATTTAGTTGAAAGCAAAGGCTATATTTTTAAAAGGCTGTATTTTTTTTCTTTTTCTCTCATTAGTACTCTCCTCCTGCCCTGACTGTCCCCTTATCTGGCAGAGGAAGCCTGCCTTTTGTTCTTGTCAGCAGCTGTGTGCCGGTGAAGGGGAAAGTGGCACCGACATACTGACCTACCATGGTCTAGTTTGGCTCCTGGTGATGGTCTGACCGGCTGCATGGCTGGGTTGCTGCTATAGATGCTGCCCAGATTTAGCAGTGGCATGAGGGAAAGATGCATCTTAATATAGATTAGGGCCTGGATTCAGAGCTGGTTTTTGTCTTTATATCATATGTGTATCATTCAGTAAGTTTCGGTCATGTTTCAACACATGCTTATGCTCCAGCCTTGGGGACAAGGAAGCAGTTTTGGCAGCTGTAGGAGCGTAGTGCTGCTTTACCCTGAACTCTTGCAAATGGCATTGAAGAAGCATTCCGCTGAAAACTTCAGTGTCTAGACAAATCCCTACTTGGCGTAGAGTTAATACAGCTGCTCCCTAACAGTGGGAATCTTAACTGGTGACACTGACTTTTGAGAGAGTATGCTGATAACTGTCCCTCTTCCTTGCAGATGCAGGAGTGATTGAGAGAGAGGAGAATTTGCATTCTCAGAAAGAGGCTGTTGCCCAGGAACCAATGGTAAGTAATGCTGTTATCTGGATGCTAACCCTAGCTCTGAATAAGAATCCAGCTGTCCCATTTAAGTTGATGCTTTCCCAGAAGTTTCTATAACATGCAACTCCAAACTCCTTGGTTCTGGAAGGATTCAGAGGGATAACAAAGACAGGGGGTTTTGTTTTTTAGAACCACTGACGTGCTTTAAGAGACGTGCACCTGAAGTGCTACAAGCCAGCACTTCCTGCTTACTGGTCAAGGTGGTGAGCCTTCTGTATCCCAAGGGGATATCCTGCCTGGTATTCATAAGAGGCTTTTCTTGTCCAGATGCCAGATGATGCTGCAGATCCTGCCCAGGATCCCAACAACCAAGGTGAGGATGAGTTTGAGGAAGCTGAGCTGGAGAGACCTGACTTTGAAGACAAGGTGGGAGGTTTGGAGAAGTTCAAGGAGCCCAGCGTAAAAGAAGAGTCGAAGGAGAAGCCGCTGAAGGTGACTGACATGAGGGCAACCAGCAGGGGCCAGGGAGAGATCCCCAGCTATGAATGGGGGGAGGCGGAGAGCTGAAGGACTCAAATCAAAACATCACGTTCCTGGATGGATCCATAATCCCACTACAAGGATATGGCAGGCAGGAGAAACCTCTTTGAGTGCCAATTGGTGGGTTGGTCAGTACCAGAACTTGTTCTGTCCCTGTCTTTTCTGCTTGTTGAAGTCAACCTTAGCATTTGCAGCACCTACGTGGCTTGAGAGACATTCTATAGGAGATGGCTCGCTCCACAGCTATTACTGCAGAGGTCTGTGTCTTCTCAAGCACTTGAGAGACCAAAACCAGAGACAATAATATGGGCCTATGCTTGGGGTCTGGTCGGTGCAGCCATTGCTGTTCCTGGGGTGGGTATGCAACAAGCTGTTGGCAGCAGTGACAACATGTGAGAACTCTGCCTCTTTGTTTGCCTGCTTGCAGATGGAATCCATTTATTTTGCAGAGTGCTTAATGCTGTCTGAAGCCAGACTCTGCATCAGGGAAATGTTAGCTTGTTTTGACAAGCAGCTGAGTGTTGCTTGTTTTAAAAAGGAGTGTTTTATCTGTCAGGCTCTAAAATCATGATTAATAGTGAGGTTTAAAAAAAAAAAAAAAAAAAAACAGAAAAGAAACC
>JANXJC010000001.1:2861128-2921037 GCA_027564655.1 Leptodon cayanensis
GCTGTAAAATTATTTTTAATATTTAGTTTTAAAAAAAAAAAAAAAAAAAAAAAGAAAAGAAACCCAGGCCAATGAAATCAAACAAGAAAGAGATGCTGGCACCAACAGAGCAACACCTCCTTAAGATTACTGAAAATGTGGAAAGAATTAGTGACATAAATACCTGAGTTTCAGATAGGGCTGTGCTGTGCTTCCTAAAGCTCCACCCTAAGTAACTTTTAGATTCCCTGCACCCCTGGAACTTGATGCAACAGCAGCATGTGCAAGGGCCCTGGCCCTGGGACCCCCCTGCTGCAGGAGAGGCCTCTCTTTCCACAGTGGAAGGAGCTGGGCAGTTGCTGCCAGCCAGTGAGAAGACAGACTGGATGGAGAAAGAACAAATGGAGTCTGGGTTGCCTCATGGTCTCTCTACTGACCCCTGATTCCTAATCTGTAGCCCAGTCTTCCAGACCTGGGGCTCTAATGCAAGAGAGCTGTATCCCTGGCTGGGAATGGGAGTAGGATGGGGCACTGTCAACAGTGCCTGACTTTCTGTATTTTTCAGGATGGTGGCAGACCTGCCAAGCCCAGGGAAGACCCAATGGATGACTACCAAGAAGATCAGGAGCAAGAAATTGTACGACACCAAGGTTCTTCCTCTTTTCCTCTCTGGTGTGATTGTTACCTGGGTATGTTGGTAGGCGGGAGCTGAGTATGACTCAGCTTTTGGGAAACCAGATGTGAGCACTGACTTCATTTTTGTCTCTGCCTGCTCAGTGAGGTGGGTCTCTAGAACAAACCTAGAGCCCACATACCTCTGCTCCCCTTTTCTTCTTCTGTTGTACAGAGTACCCTTTATGCTCTGTCTCCCTTCCTCATTTCTTTCCGCATCAATCTGCAGCAGTTGAGCTGTGAGATGCTTACCAAACAGCAGCTGGAGTGAATTACAAGCTGTGCCAGTGCAGCTAGGCAAGATCAATATGTGTTTCTCCAGCCATCACCCTGGGTTTATTCCTGTGGTGAGAAATTCACTGGGAGCCCTGTAGTCTGCTGCTGCACAGGTCCTACTGGGTCTAGCCTGTGTCTGTGGAAGAGCTGGGGAGAACTACACCTGTGCTTTGCGAAGGGTCATTGGGTTACAGCCAGCAAGTCGAACAAAAGTATGGGTGGCAGAACAATGTGATGTCCCACTCCTGAAGGAAGTGTGGGAGATGGTGTGTTTGGGCCACAGTTGCCAGGAAGCAACTGCTTCTCTATTTGGCTGAAAACAGGTATTATTGCTGTGTCGCAGAGCCCCAGGACTGCTCTAGTCAGTGACAAGTTGGCATTCCTCTAGGAGAAAGATTGGAGGCCACCAAAGATTGAGAGCACGAGTACTAGAGAGGATCACCCTGGTGCCTTCTGCCTCACATAGGTAGAAATGAAGGATCCTCTTCCAGTCTAGTTCATCTTCTCCTTGCCCTTTGTGAGTGGCTGCTGCTGGCTTTTTCTGCAGTTTCAACATGATTGCTGAGGAATTGAGGGTTTGGGCTGCCTGCTGGGAATGAAGGGAGTGGGGAAATAAGGAGTGGGCAGAACAAAGTTGATGTCTGGAGCTATCCTTGCCCTGTGTGTAGAACCTGGCTTGTACACTGGATAGTCAGACCTAAAAGTGCCAATGGAGGCTGTGCTGGCTGCTGCACATCATGGGTGGGATTTGTTACACAGTTTTAAATGTGGTGGATGTAGGATATCTTCTACTCATCTAGTCGTAGCAACAGGCTGAGATGTTAAAATGGCGTTGTAATGCCAGAATATTAAATGCGTGTAAAATGAACAGGCTGATCTTGGCAACACAGGCTTCCTACCTCTGTGTCTGGGCTAAGTGACTTGCCCAAGACACCTAAAGGTCCCTGGCAGAGATGGATTCTTCCCTGTTTTCCTGAGTTTCCCAAGCTGGGCCAGTATGGTAGAACAGCTATACTGAGAAGCAGCATGGTGTGCTGCTAGTTAGGGTCTCCTTTTCCAGGCCTTGCTGATTTTTCCTTCCTGGCTCTGTTCCCTCTGCACCCAGGAGGATCATGGAGGTGAGGTGGATGACAATGATGACCTGGAACTTGTCCAAGACCAGAAGAACCATGCAGGCATACAGAGAGCTGTTGGCAAGAGGGATGACTACTACTGAAAGATGCTGAAGGAAAATGGAATATGCTAGGAATGAGGGGATGAGAACTCCTCCTGGGAACTGGCTCCTGTATTAAATACTGCCCAGAACAGACAAAGGCAGGAGGAGATAACTGTCTCTGCAGGCACTGAGCAGGGTGCTTGCAGATGTGCATTACATCTACATGTGTGGGGCCATTGCTGCCTCTCTGGTCAATAGCATGGAAGTGCTCTCAGACTGTAGGAATGATTTTATCCTGCTGCTTTTCTTAGAAGCACTTTTTGATTTATTGTGTTCTTCACCCTCTTGTCTTCCCTATCCCCTCCTGAGCTGGAGAGTTTTTGTTTGGTTTTTTTTTTTTTTTTACCCCCTGGGCAGTGGAGGCGTGCCTGAACTCGTCCTTGGACTGACTCGACTGATTGCTAATACAAAGGAATCTGTCTTCATAAAATATTTTGCTCAGTAGTGTTTCTTAAAACACCCTTTGCTCCCATCAGAGTAAGGTGGAGAGGAAGTTAGCCTGCTTTTTTTCTGGAGTAATGCAAGGATGATGGCTAACCATGACCACCAACAGAAATGACAATGTGCCAGCCAGTATATGTGTGTATATGAATAACTGGATCCTCTTCCTTGTGTAGAGACCCTTCCCAGTGACTCAGAGTAGAACCCTGTAGAGTTCTCCTTTCCTTGGCTTTGAGCTCTGACTGTCCTGCTGGGCTTGGAGCCTCCCTTTCTAATGCTGTACATCTTGTCTTGACATTGCTGCTGCACGCTGGGTTCCAGGAGATGCGGGCTGGCCTGAGCTAAGACAGGCTTTTTTGTGATGGTGGCAGGGACTGCCACAAAGAAACAACCGCAACCTTGTAGAAACCTCTGCAGGTCACCAGCTGTGGTGAATGAAGTGCTTCATGGCACAGCTGCCAGTCCCTCTAATGGGGTGTTCTTTTTACTTTGTGTAGCATTTCGGTGGTGTGGATGCCCTCAGTGGGATGTGAACAGAATCTGGGAAGGGCCAAACTATCCACTGCTTAAAGTTCTTAAATGCAAGCAGCAGGACGGGAGCAGACATCCACTTCTGTGATGAGTGTGTTTGCTCAAACCTTACTACTATTCATGATGCAGCTGCAGCATCCCAGTACAGCTGTCCCTACTCTGCCCTCCTCAGGCTTTTGGCAGAATGTATCAGAGCATATCCCAGCCTGCGTCTGCCTCTCAGACCCATAACCTCCTCCTTCCCTATCTTCCTGACATACACTCAGCTTTTGGCACCTCCCTAGTGCCCTAGGTTGTTCAGGATTCCCAAGCAAGCATGAAAGGCTTGCTAAGGATGAAATTTGGTGCACAGGAGGGAAAAAAAAAGTAAGGAAGAGTATTCATGATGGTAGATATGAAGGAATATTTGGAGCCCAGCTAATGCAATTCCATCCTGTTCAGCTTCTTTCCAGTCTCCCAGCATTTGACAGGGAGCTAAGATAGTTTTTGCTCCTTCTAGACAGGTCTGGTTTTTAATCATCAAGTTGGGTATTTCTAGTGTTCTGTTGATCAGTAGATTGAAGCGTATGGTGCTTTGCTTAGTCCCCAAAATACATCTTACCTGACCTCAGATAAAAAGCAGGAATGAGTCAGCTGGCATCCTTGGAATTTAAAATGGAGGCAGCAGAAAGGAGAATGGGCTTAATCATGATATCGCGAAGCCTGGGAGCTGGTTTAGTCATGAACAGGGCAGAGCGCTCGCATCTCCTACCTTGTGCAAGACCCGTGCATCTGAGCTGTCTCCTGCTTCCTTGTCACCATGTCAGAAGTGCTGGACTCTGGGACCTCACTTGTCAAATGCAGCTTGTGGTTGAATGTTGTGACCTGATAAAAGATCAGAGGAGAGATTTTTGTTCCCTATTTGAATTACTTAAGCTTTTTTTTTAATCTCTTGTTTTGGGGCATATTTTGTAAGCACTTTTAGATACTTGGAAAAACAATATTTATCTCCCAGTAAGTTTGGTCTTTTTCATTCAGATGGTATTGATCTTTTTCTTCCACTGGTTCTAATGGAGCTTGAAATTAACATGTCATAGGACTTCTTGGTTCTTTGTTTTTATTCTGCTTGTGTTTCTTACCAGCACAATCAGCTGTGCAAGTGAAACTGTGGGGTAGATTGGAGTAGTTAATGTGGCTGGCTCTCTGGTTGCTTTGTGTGGAAGCAACAAGAACTCTGCTTTTCCAGATGCTCCCCTTTCTAGAGGTACAGCAAAAGGTCAGCTGGATGGTACTGCTGGTTATTACAGAGCCCAGTAGAATCATGTTGTTAGGACCTCAAATACCTGATCTGCTGCTTGCTGAAACTGGGGAGGATGTACTTGTGTGCCCAGACCACAGAGAGCCTCATTGCAGCAGTTTTGAACTGTGTGTTCCAAAACTGTGTGAGAATACAGAACTCATCACAGGTGAATACTGATGATACTAGCTTTTGGGAGGACATGAGAGAGCTCCTGGCTACAGAGTTGTATCTGCAGCTATGCCTAGGCACCTTATCTCAGCTAAGTTAAGAAAGTCAAAGATGGAGCACCCCAGCCACAGTCATTGTAGAGCTGTTGTCAGCAGCAGTTCAGCTGCAACCCACCACTTAAGATGAGGAGAGCTTTCTCAAGCCTGGAAAGGAGCATTCAATCTGCAGAGCGTTCTCTGCTTTTCTTCTTTTTCTCCCAGCTTTATCCTTGATCAGAAATCTGGGAGTGGTCCAGCTCCTATTTAAATTAAGCTATTTAATTTGAGAGCTTCAGCAAACTCCCAATTTATAGTTTTCTGATCTTTCCATTTTGTATCACTACCTAGAATACCCTGCTTTAAGGGCAGAGGTATCCAAGCTTCAGCGTGCGCACAGATCTCCAGACAAGATGAATGCTGTTCTAGGGGCTCTGTACTCATCCTATTTGGTATCTTTGTGGGCAGAATAAGCAAAGGTGCCAGAGTCAGAACAGCAGCCAAAGGCTGTTCCAGGGAGTCTAGGATAAGGTCTATTAGCCAAATGCAATAACTGCTCATGTAGCCCACTAAGTAGCTCACTGCAAAACTGTTAACATGGTTTAAGATATCCAAAATGACTTGAAATGGTTAATGCTGTGTTAGTGCTTTATATTACCAACCTTGCTGTATGATGCAAGACTTCACAGCCTCCACCGTCTGCTATAAATAGCACATTCAGACTAGATTAGCTGGAGCTGCAGTTATCGGTTCAGATACACATCCTGATCAGAAATGCCTCCATTTCTCAGCTGGGCTAGTAATATGTCATTGTTTCAGAGTCCAGTGCAGGATCAATGACGAACACAGTCTGTGGCATGAACTTAAAACCTGCATGCCCAAGCTGCCCCAGTGAGATGTGTAGTACAGCTATCTGTCTGCTGAATTTCATTCACACCTCTTCCATGCTTCTCTTAGCCTGTGACTGTCAGAGTATGTAAGTTCAGACCTTACTGGAAGTGAATGAAGTGCTGGAAATAGAACCCCAGTGGGGGTGAGACTGCATGCTGATTCAGAGAGACTGCAGGAGCTCTTTAAATGAGGGGGCAAATTCTCTGCTTTTGCATGTCTAGGATGAGTAATCCTCAAAGTTATGACTTGGAGGGAGCTGTAGCAACTCAGCCCTAAATGTAAAGCTCCCTGCTAGGAGAATGCTTTAGCAACCATATGTCTCATGCTGCCCTTAACTGAGAGCTAAGCATCTCTGCTCTAGGGATTGTCTGCCCGGGCTGTATCCAAGACTAAAATTAGCACAGTGTTGCATAAATTGTTAGCTGTGAGTGGTTAGTGCTTCCTTGTCTGGCCTGTAGCAAGTTGCCCCCATTTTAATACTAGGTTCACTGTTTCCTCTAACAGGAGATGAAACAAGAGACTAAACTCAGCGGAAGAGAACCAGAAAAGCAGAAAATGTGTGGTGTTGGGTCTGTCTGAAGGCCTACAAAGCAATATGGGATGTTACTGATTTTGGTATGCTGCCTGGGGGTTCAGAGCTTAAAGCAAATAATAGTGGTTTGCCTGAGCGGCAAACTGTTGAAGCAATATGCATGAGAAGTCCAGGCTGAGTTCTATTGCAGACTGGGGCAAGAAGAAGGTCTTAGGAAACAGCTGGATTACTAAGAGAGCAAACAATGAGACAAAAGTATTTATATGAAGCCAGTGCTGGCAAACTGACCAAGCCAAAGCATGTGTTTTTGCTTGTCTCTTGGATAAATAATTGTCTTTTCCTTAGAGACATAGTGCAAGGCCAAAGGATGCAGCGCGGGATAAGGTGTAGTTAAACCCGTAGTGTTGTTAAAAAATTTTTTTTATGGGTTGCTCCTTATTTTCCTTTGGACTCCAGCAAGATGATGTAAATCAGATTTCTGTAAACAAATATATTTCCAGGGTTCACATGATGGCAAAGTATTAAGTGATTTGGTCACATCTTCAGCCAGATGATGAGAATTAATAGTACATTCTGTACCCTTACAAATAAAGGCATGGATGAGGAAAACATATGCATATTGATTAGTTAAATGTAATTTCTGTGTAATGAAGCCTACTTCTCTGTAATCCAGTTCTTACATGGAAACCTGTTGAGGATTATTAGGCTAGTTCATTTACATGGCATTTTTTAGGGGTTAAAATGTGACAATCTAATAGGAGTTTAATGAGATCTTTTCTGTAAGACATCTGAAATAGTTGGGAGGAGAAAATGCCCTAAACCCTTGCATACCATAGGTGTGACCTGTCTGCTTATCCTCAAACCAAGAATGTCCTCTCATTTCTAATTATATATATGTCTTGCTGAAAACTAACAGCTGTTTCTAAGGATGACTATTGTTCAGATTCTATATAGTTTGAGTGAGACTGGCTGTTGTAAAACTTAGGGATTAAATATGAATCTAGCCTAGACTGATGGAGTATAGGCCTGCCAGGGAAGGACATCCTTCAGTGCTCGTTCCTTCTTTGCACCTTGCAATAATGTATGTCTTTTCACCTCAGCCTACATCTCTTAGTGCCATTTGACATTTGATCACTTCTGGAGTGAAGCTTGCTGATTTTGCTGAACTCTGCTGCTTTAGTATTGGAGAATATCAGTATACATGGAAAAAATGAGGTAGGCTTTAGTATCACTGCCAGGAGTTGGGGTGTTCTGTGACCTTACATTCATGTGCCTGAAGAAAATCTGGAAATCAAAGGAGTATGTGTTTAGTCAGATGTCTTGTTATAAAGAAGACTGTGTGTCTCCAGTACAAGGGTACACCTGTAAGCCAGAAGGTCTGAGGATGACAGTGATGGCACAAGGATATACTCAACAGCTTTCATGATTGTTTAGGTCAGTTCACTGTTCTGTTCAACAACAAACCTGTTTCAGCCTATAATCACAGAACCAGTTACTGCGATCAAGCTATGTAAACGGCTAAGTGAAAGTCAGTATGCAGGTATACTACTGCCTTACGTGAGTCAGAGGTTCAGGGCTCAAAGTCGAAGGGAAGAAAAGGATCATCTATCCCAGTTCCTGGTAATTTTGGCAGTCATTCTGTGAAAGACATTTGAGGAGGCTTCCACAGCTTTCTGTGAAATGAGGTATCTCTGCTTAGCTTGTTTTTCCTTCTTCTACAACTTCAAATGGAAGTGTGGAATTAAGTCCAGAGCTAAGTGATAGGGCACATGCAATCAGGTGTCTTCACTGCTGTGCCTTTTTCCTTTTCTCTACCAAATGCCGGACCCTTCTGCTGGATCTCTCAACAGAAGAAATCAAATTGCATTGCAGGTCATAAGCAACATCAGAGGCTGGTGCCAGATCTCTTCCCTTGTCACTGAAACAATGACAGCTCTGGAGTGCAATCTGCCCTTAGTAGTAGTTAGGAGAACGGCACAAAGTTTAAGGAAGCAAAAGTTGCTTGGTTTGGCTCCAACCATCTCCTTAACACCCACACATTTTCCAGGAAGGGCTGTCAGATCTTCAGTTTTGCATCCTCGCCGGAACTTCCACAGGTAAGTTTGCCTCAGCCACCAAGAAGTGCCTTCAGCAGCACAGCACCTCCTATTCTGTGATAACCAAGTGTTTTCTGAGGAGAGCAGCCATTACTACGACTTCAGCGTCCTTTCCTATGCTAATCCTATTTTTTGCATTGATTCCTATTGATACCTCTTGGTCTCAAAAGACATTTCTAGCCATGTTCTATAGGCTAGCAGACACCCTCTCCCCCCAGCCTTAAATTTGGTTAAAAATTAGATGTGGAAATAACTTGTAATATTTGGTATTGTTAAATTATGTTTAAAGTGTTCCTTAAGAAAACCATATACTTTAAAAAGGCAAGTCTTCCAGACAGGAGAAGGTGTCTTGATATGAGACCACTTGGTCATGTTGATGTTCAGTGCATCAGAAAACAAAACTGTTTAAAGAAGTTCCACGTTGCTACAAATTATGTTTTGTATATATTCAAGTTAACACCTTCAATGAAGTCCAAGTTGTATGATTTGGGTTTGTTTTTTGTTTAGGCTATGAAATAAAAATAGGCTTCAGAATCTTATTTTTGTTATATAAGCTTAAAATATAAGACAATAAACACTTTTAAAGGAAACTTGCATAGTAATCTGTAGCTTTTGAGAGCCTTTGTTTCCACATTTGGACAAGTCTGTACTTTAATCTTTCAACGTCGTTCAGAAAGCAGTACGCTGTAGTGCTACGACGGTGCACTATGCTGGCTCCTTCAACCCTCTTTGGGGCTGCAAAACAGAAAAGCTGCCTCGAGACCAAAGGGATGGAGTGTGGGTTCGTCCTGGTGCAGCGAGGGAAAAATGGCACTTGTTAGAAGACAGGAGTAAGAGAAGTATCTTCTTCTTGTGGCGTGACAGGCTTCTGTGCACTAGAGGTCCACAGCTTTATCTCTGCTATCGGCTGGCCTCCTCGGTGACTTCACGGGTTTCTCCCTCTTATTACATCCTTGCCGTGTTTCTCTGAATTTCTGGTCCCGAGGGGTTAAAGCAGCCTTGCTCTGCAGAAATAACCATAAAAAAAAAAAAAAAAAAAAAAAAAAATCCACGTAACACTCCCCCCCCCACACACACTTCTTTGAGCAAGGTCTGTTTCACCTGAAGGGGAGCTCTCTTAACTTTCCTCAACCCTGCCCTCGACAGAATCTCTGGCTGGGAGCGAGACCTCGGTGGCAGAGGCACCGTCCCGACCGCTGCCGTCTACCATCGAACCCGCCTGTGCCCAATCCCTGGGGGACGCAGCTTCCCCCGGGGGTCTGCGGGGACTTCCCCGGACAGAGCTGCGCCGGACGGGCACCCGAAGCCCGTGGCGGTGGGGGGCGGTGTTGAACAAGAGCTGAGCCGGCCCTTACCGGGGGGGGGGGGGGGGAGCAGCGCGCGGGGCCCCCCGCGAACCACCCGCCGGAGGCTGCGGACCCCCCCCTCCTCTTCCACGGCGGGGTCGGGGCCGCGTCCTGCGTGCGCTGCCCATCGCGGCGGGTGGCCCGCAGCCCAGCGAGAGTTAACGGCGGAGCCGTCTCTCCATTGGCGGCCGGCGGAGCGGTCGCGGAGCCCGCGTTTATAACCGGCGCACGGGGCGCCGCGCAGCCCTCCGCCGGCACCGCGGCTGGGCTCCATGCCGCGGCGGCCGGCATGCCCAGCCTGCTGCCGCCCTTCCTCGCCCTGCTCTGCTTCGGGGCGCCGGCTCCCGCCCTGAGGGGACCGGCGCCGCCGCCTCCCGCCTCGCCGCGGCAAGCCGGGGCCGAACCGGCGGCGGAGGAGCCGTGGTGCCCTTACAAGGTGGGGGCCGAGGGAGCGGCGGGGGGGCGCCTCTGCTTCCGTCCGCCGGCCCGCGGCTTCCAGTGCGCGGCGCGGTCCTGCCGCGCCCACCGCTCGCCGGGCGGCGCCTTGGTGGCCAACGTGCTGCGCAACGGCAGCGTGCTGCTGCAGTGGGGGCCGCCGCGCCCCGCCGCCGGCCTCCGCGGCTTCGCCCTCAACTGCTCCTGGGACGGCACCTACACGCGTTTCCCCTGCGACAGCGTGGAGCTGGGCGCCGCCTGCCGCGACTACCTGCTGCCCGAGGCGCACGGCAGCGTGCGCTACCGCCTCTGCCTGCAGCCCCGCTACGCGCCGCCGCGCCCCGCGCCGCCCGCCCAGTGCGTGGAGTTCCGCGTGGAGCCGGCCGCCATGCGGGATATCGTCGTCGCCATGACGGCCGTGGGGGGCTCCATCTGCGTCATGCTCGTCTTCATCTGCCTCCTGGTGGCCTACATCACCGAGAACCTCATGAGCCCGGCCCTCGCCGGGGCCGCCGCCGCCCCGCGCCGCGCCTAGCCTTCACCCCTGCTGGGCCGCGGCCGGGCACCGGCACCGAAGCGGGCCGGTTTGGCCGGCGCTGGGCCCGCCCCCCGGGCGGGAAGGGCGCTCCGGAGCCCGGCCAGGGGACCCCCGCGTCTGCCCGGGAGCGGCGGCGGTGGTGGTCCCGGTTCTCTTGGCAGAGCGCATCTTGCGGGGCGGCCGACGCCGTCTTTCTAGCCGTCTCGGGTGTGTGTGGGGGGGAGGTTTTCCAAACTCTTCTCGCAGCGGTTTTGCCCAGGGCCTCGTTCGAAGCGTTGAGTGCCTGGGGTTTGCCTTTCCCAAACGTCCAGGATTTGGGTTTGCCTCAGTATTTGGAGCTCTTCTTCCTCCTAGGGTGGTTTTCCAGCCTGAGCCATACGTGGTTACTGAAACTCATGGGATCTCCGTGGATTAAAAGTAAAATAATGGCAAAGGTCCGCAAGTGCCGGAAAAAGGTCTGTTCTTAAAAGCAAGCGACAGATCTTACAGAGGGCCTGTATGAGAAGACGCTCCAGAACACCCTTCTTTTAAGCCTATGCCTAAATCCCCTTGCTCTTAGACGTCTGCTTGAATTCTTTCCTGAGGGGGAATGTTGTTTAAAGCCTGTGGGAGAGCAGACCGGTGGAACCACAAAACCCATAGCTAAGTGCGTGTTGGATCCAAAGCCCACCTAAATCTCGTGACTTAAGTGGGTTTTGTATCGTGCCTTACGCCGTTCACAAATTCTGGGACCTAGATTGGCCGCTGTCCAAAACGAGAGGGGTTTTCTGGTCAGCTCGAGCGGCCGTCGACATCCTACACCGACTAAACCTGCTTTTCTCCCTTTAGAACTGTCATATCGGTAGTTTCCACAAAGAACAATGCTAAAGGGACAAATTTAGTATAAAAATGCCATTTTGTTGTGCAAGTATGAACCGATCCCTAATTACAAAATAAGTACAGTGTAAATGAACACCATCACTGCCCTCTGAAATCCCATCTTTTAGGAATGCTGTGTGCACCTACACTAAGGTAAAAGCGTCTTAAACACAGAACTCAGTCATGTTGTAGCCGAGCGTTTTGAGCACAGGAACACTCCTTGTTAACTGCTCACTCAATGGTGTAGTAAGTAAGGTTTTTAGCCATATTCTAGTACTAATTCTATTGTGCCTTAGTGCTGAGAATTTGTCCCATTTATATTGGTGTAGTCTTCGTAGACAACTGTATCTCCCCTAGTGTTTTTTGTCTCTGAAACTAGTGGTTGTTGGTTTGTTTGTTCGGTTGTTTGTTTTTTTTTTTTTAAAAAAACAAACTTAGGCTGGTCATTACTTGAACTTTAATATATACACAAAATAGTTACCTTCTGAGAGGTATTTATTTAGTGAGGTAGTTTTTATTTAGTGTTGTTTGTATGTAGTTGACTGCTATAACAGAAAATGACTTTATATCGCTTAAACGGAGAACCTAAAGCAAAAGTAGGCGAACAGCTCTTCTGTAAAGGGATATTGCTATTAAAATGCATCGGTTTCATATGTGATCTGTTTGTGTAAATGTTTATCACTGGTGAACGACCCATACGCTTTTCTTTGTGAAAGTAGTTTGTGAAGTATAAACTTGATAGTAGAGGGTAAATATAGAAAGTATATGGAATCCTTAATAAAATGCAGCTATTTGTACTAATCATAATCCCTTCAATAATTTGAGAGTGGCTGAGAAAACGAAGGTCTATATTTCATCAGGCAGAAATACCTTTTAATCGTTTGTTGTTCTTGCTTTGTTTTCTTTCTGACATGCAGCTGACTCTAAATTTAAGAGTGTTCTCTTTTTATTAACTTGCTTATGTACTTGATTTAAGCAGCCTGACAATATCTAGCATCACAGTAACAGGAAGATGGTGTCATTCATTGATATTGTAGGACAATGTCATATTTTTTTCTTTTTTTTCTCCCTAAGGAGATTGACTGCTTGAAGAAAATGTAATCAGTTTTTAAGAACATTAAGACAAATTGTATCTAGTGGTTTAGTTCACAGAGTAAATTTGGGTCAGAGGTCTTTGAAAGGTTTAAAGTCAGTCTTTCCTGTAGCCAGTTCTGCACAAGACTATTACCATTTCACTGTTTTTGTATATCTCTGTCAGCTTCTGTCAACCAGTATTACTGTTTTGTTCTTCATCTTGTCGTGAATTTCCAGATGTGAAAATGAATTGTATAAATAATGAGCCTTGTACCACCTTGGCATTGACCTTAATAAATTAAGAGAATAATGGAAAGACATGAAAACATCACAAATATTTAATGGTTCAAGATCTTGATTGACTCAAAGTGAGCAAATCTGCCCCAAAGACTGGTCATAATGATATTCCATTGCCTGCTTTAAAATTATGAGGACATTAATGGGAGAAAGAAAAGAGATTTATTCTCTGAATACTTGATTTTTGTTTATTAGAGGTTTAGACTTTAGGATCACAGGGTGATTCAGGTTGGAAGGGACTTCTGGAGGTCACCTACTCCAGCTCCTGTTCAAAGCAGCGTCAGCTGTGAGATCACACTGCGTTACTCAGGGCTGTATCCAGTGTTGCCTTGAAAGCCTCTGGGGACAGAGAGTGCCCACCCTCTCTGGGCAAGGCATTTTGCTGCCTGAGCTCAATCACGGTACCGTCCGTAATTGTAAAAAAAAAAAAAAGGCTTGGGCTAGAGAGATCATCAGGTCCAGCCTAAAATATTTTCATCAAGCAGGTCACAGCACCTGGTACAAGGAGCTCATGATCTACATGCCCAACAGCAGAGGGAAAAGAGGCGCAATACTCAAGCCAGATGTGAAATTCTGTATGAAAACTCACTGAGCCAAAACCATTCATTATGGTAGCCAGGTGTCTTTGGTTTTGAATATCAATGATCCCTATTTGACCTTTGAATGAGCTGCCCTTAGCTCCTAAATCCATCTTTGTTTACCAATTCAAGCTACTTCATTTTGTGTGCAGCCAGCACTGTTCATTGTGGTAACGGAAGTCTGAGGAAACTGAGCACCAAATTTAATTTGCAGTTTTGCACGTGACTGTCTTCAATAAGACACCTCTGCAGGCATTGATAGGATACAGTTAACCTGCTAAAACAGCACCCTGTAGATACGACAGAGATGTTATTTGTAGTCATGTCACATCTTCATGCATCTGTCTCTGTGGATTGCATTGCAACAGCATGCTGGGCAGAGGATAGACAAGCAAGAGCAAAGTACGTAGAACAAGAATGTAAATCCTGATGGAGGAAATTCTCTAAAGGTTTATTTTTATCAGTTTTTTTCTTTTCCATGCATTATAAATGGGAAGTGGGAAACAGTATCTCATAGTTTCTCATTCATTTTCAGTGGATTAAGTTTTAATTGGACACATTTTGGTGTCTGGAAAAGAAAATCAGATTATTCCCTGTTTCATTTTATGTGACAAACATCTGCCCACCCATTGATAACTGTGCGTTCTTTTCCTCCATCATTTCTTTTTGGCAATAATGGGGAAAACTACACGTACATTGGCTTGATATTAATTTGACTCCCCCAAGACTGCACAGTTGAAGAAAGCTTTATCCAGTATTTGCAGCAATTCCCAAAACATGCAGAGTACGCTGCAGAGTTATAATCAACCCTGGCCTGTCCAGGCAGCAATAAAGAAGTGGCTGATTTATAACTGCCAAGAAGCTGACTGTTATGCACGTAATGCTTTGGGAAAAAGTGGAAATAGCTTCTAAGGCAACTACACATTCTCCATATTACTATACAACTACCTGGGTATTAGCCATGGTATATACCATGTGATACGCTCTTAGGTGGTATATAGTCTTGCATTTATCTGGTAATTTCCAGTACAAATACCAAGCCATACCCATTTCTGCAGGAGTTAAAATAGTGATACGCTTGTTAGCAAGCTTTTTTCCCCTTGCCCTGTGCTAAATGTGAGGAAAACAACTGTTTAAATGTGAGCAGCTCAAGCTCAGCCTACCCCAGCTTTGAATCTTCTGGAGAAAACAGTCTGTGTCTCAGGCAAAGAATCTCTCTTAATTCCGTTATGATATTTTTTTGTGGTACATAAAAGGAAAGGCTGCTTGGCTTTATTTAGAGGTGCAAGTGAATGTTGGTATTTTGCTTCCATGGAGACCTGGACTTGCAGTCTTACAAGACCGCAAACTGCTGCTTTATTTTGCCAGTATGTTCCAAAAGAAAGGCTAGGAAGAGCGGGCTGAAAGGAGAAAAAGTGGCAGATAACAAGATAACTGTGTCACATTCCTGTTGAAGGCTTAGGAATTACAGCAGTGATGCTTGGATTGGGTCTTTTGCAGTTTTAGCCTAATATACCCTGACTGGTATTCCTTCATCATAGATCTGGCCACTGCATCTCCTGTCTTTACAGATTGTCTGATCGCCTCTCGGAAAAAATTGCCCAAACTCCTTTTTTTCTTTTCACCTGAAAGAATGTGTTTTGATGCAGAAATTTTCGTATTACAATGTTTGGTTTATCATTTAAAATTCACTGGCAGTATTTTCAGCCTGCTTTAGAGAGATGTAAATGATGGCATAGTGCAGTACAGTATTTATACAATGTGCCAAGAAAAACCCTCCAAAAGTGATTTTGGTGAAGCACTTTTCCAGAGAAGATCTCTGGGCATTGACCCATAGACCCTTTGTAAAAGCAGACATACACCTTCAGATAATTACTTCAGTAACCAGATATCCCAGAACTACCAGGTGGTTTGCAGGGTGCCTTTGCAGAATAAGAAGTAACGAAAGAGCGGGCATTGTAGCCAGCCGGGCAGGTTTAGCAAAAATGGCTGAGAGGAGACCCAAGGCAAGAGGTTTTTGCAGAGAGACCTGAGCAGAAATATAGACAGGTTTCAGTGGGGAGGGCAGAGAGGGGAAACATGGGCGGGATCTGCTGAAGAGCAGCGGAGGAAAAGAAGGAAAAAAGCGTTTTGCTGGGAGGGAGGCAGGCGCTCAGGAAAGGAAAGGGGAAAGGCTTTTCTGGGGAAGCGCTGAGGAGAGAGAGGGGACGCGTTTAGGCGGGAAGCGCTGGGTGCCAGAAGGGCTTCATCTGCACGCGCCGCGGCGAGATGTGAGGCGGGAAGATCTGAGGGGGGGGGGGCGCGGTTTGCCGTAGGGGCTGAGGAGAGGGAGAGGGAAAGATTTCGTCGGAAAAGTCGAGGGAAAGGTGAGGAAAGGGCTTTTCTTTTTTTCTTCTTCTTCTTCTTTTTTTTTTTTTTTTAAATGGGAAATGCAAGAGGGGGAGAGGTTTTAAGCAGGACGCGCTGGGGTCGGGTGAGGCGTTTGTGCAAGGTGCTGAGAGGAGAGCGACGGGTTGTGTGAGCGGATGCTGAAGGTGCTGAAAGGCGGGAAAAGGCTCCGCTGGAAGTGCTGAGGGCAGGTAGAGAGAAACGATTCATCAGGAAGCGCGAGATGTATGAGGGAGGAGACGTTTTGTCGGGAAGTGTTAAGGGGGTAGTGGGGAAAGGCTTGCTGAGGGAAGTGCTGGAGGGAAAATGCTTTTGTGCAAAGCACAAGGGGAGGGAGGAAAGAATTAGCTGGGAAGCACTAAAGGGAAAGAGGGGAAAGAGATTTGTGGGAAGTGCTCAGGGGAGAGAAAGGAAAAGCTTTTCTCAGGAAGCGCTGAGGTGATAGTGGGGAAGGAGTTACTCAGAAAGCACAAAGGGAAAACAGTCTTAATGGGAGGCAAAAAATATATTAAAGCACTGAAAAGAGAGAAAGTAACCCTTACTGGGCAGGGAGAGTCCTGCCTCACTAGGCGAAGTTCAGGTGGGCTGGGGAATAGAGTTGCTTCTTTGTTGTCCTGATCTTGTCTCCTGTATTTCTCTTGCTCCCAGTTCCCTGCTCCTGCCATGCAGAATGAGCAAGACGAGGAAGGCTTTGGAGAAACTGCAAGCAACGAGTGAGAAGAATCTGCAGGCTGTTTACGAGGCCAGTGATGCAAGTCCCAGAAGAGGGAGGAGAAGAACCCAGGACAGTGGCACTTCTCTGAAGGTAGGGAGGGAGCTCCTGAGAGGCCTGAGCCGTAGAACCGCCCAGTAGATGGGGTCCCGGTCTCTGTACCGGTGGCACTATGCCACGCAATGCCAGCCTGCGTAGTGTGGCTCCCCTCTCAGCAGGGTGGAAGCCGCGAGCTGCCTATTTGTAGGCCCTCGGTGCCCTGAAGGTAAGAGCCTGCTCTGTAATTGGGGTTGAGGCATCTGCCTGCAGGACTTCAGGCCCGCGTGGCAGTTAAATTTCAGCAGGGCTCACCTGTTAAGTCAGGTGCATGGCCCGTGGCCCAGGTGCCTGTTGCTCTGTGGCCTCGGTGGTACCTTGGGCCAAGCGCCCACTCTGTAATCGGGGTCAAGGTGCCAGCCTGCGGGGCTTCATGCCTGGGTGACAGTTATTTCCGCAGGGCCCGCCTGTACCTCAGGTGCGTGGCCTGAGGCTTCACGGCCTCGGTGCGTGCCATGTGCTGCACCTGGAGAGGAGCTGTGAAGACCTCTAGGGTCAAAGTATCGGCCGCCTCACGGTAGGCTGGATGTAGTTTTGTGCCTCTCTCCCTTTGGGAGAATGGGAGGCGTTAGTGTTTGAGATTGGCTGGAGCTGGTGCTGCAATGAGGTCTTTTTTCTCTTCTGGACCACACACGTCTTGTGTGCATGTTGGTGTGTATGGGGGTGACTTGAGTGTGGTGGATTGCATTTTTGCATGTTTTTGTTTCAAATCGCTGCAGTATTAGCTTTCTACGCTTCACAGAAGCAGAAAACAAGAAACATTGTGCGCACAAACCAAAGGATCCTCCTGTGTTCTCCTCAAAGGGCATTTCTGTGGGTACAGACCACATCCCCTTGCTGCTGGGGAGAAGGCAGGCTCTGTATGAGTTCCCTCGGTAGATACTGAGGCGTGACCCACTAGTAACCCAGGAGCAGGTCAGCCCGCTTTCCGTATTGCAGCCAATTGATGTTACACTTGGCGTGCCAGCGCTGTGAGGAGCATGTGTGGCACAAGCCTTACCTTTAAGGGTTGTATGCGCATGCAAGACTTATGTCTTTGAGCTGACTGACCTCCCCGTAATCGGGGCCGAGATCTCTGCCCACTGGGCTTCATGCCCAGGTGGCTAGTTGCCAGTCAGCAAGACGGACAAGAGACAAGATCAGGACAAGAAACAGCTCCATTCTGCTGCCCAGCTGAACGTCACCTAGAGAAGCAGGGCTTTCCCCACCCAGCCAGTGTATGGCCTGGAGCTCAAGCTCTAAGGCTCCCCTCCTAACACTCTCCCCTTTCTGCTTCTTGGTGGGTCTTTGGGCTCCCCTTAAGGCCCCCCACTGGGATGACAGACCCACCAAGGAACCCGCCTGGCAGAAGCCCAGCTCCACACGCAGCCTGGGCACCTGCTCTATGGTGCCCTTCAGAAAGTGCCCGGGGGAAAAAAGGAGGCCGCTGGTGGGCAGGCAACATTCACCCAGGCCTGCTCCAGAGACCGTGGGCTGGAGGAGCTCCCACCAGGGCCTCCCCTCCGGCCCGCCAGATGATGCCCTTAACGGCCTGTACTGCAGAAGCAGCGTCCTCCTCCAACAGTGTGAGAGGCTTGACGCTGGCCGGGAGACACGCAGGTGGGCTGGAGGCCAGTGTGTGAGGGCTGGACCTCTGGGCACTGAAGGCTGGGGAGAGGCTGGGCAACGCATGCGGGAGAGCCTCACCCCTCGCTTACACAGGGGGCTAACTTTGCAAGAGGGCTTGGAAAAGTAGCCTCTCCTCAAGAGAGGCTTCTGGGACAATGTTTTTTATTCTCGTGTTTAATATCTCTTTTTGTATCTTTATTTCCTAACTCATTCTATAGATTTCATTTATGCTTTGTAGACATCAAAAACGATAAAACGCTTTTTCACCAAGAATAAAATCTTTTTCTTCGTCTCTGCACCAGTTTTATTTTTTTAAGATGGTATTCTCCTTTTGTGTTCCTTTTTTGGTGTGATTTTATCTGTCATTAGTCTTTGTCTTATTTTCTGTATTTCCCATATTTCCTTTTATTCTATAACGTAGCTGCAAGATCTGTGTGAAAATGTGCGTGTAGATGGTTTATTTTTCGTAGCTGTCTCTAGTTATCTATGAGAAAAGTTGCTGAGATATATTCAGCTAGTTATTTTTTTCTTATTGTCTGTTATATTCTCCTTCCTTTAACCACCGTATTCCTGCTGTCTCTGAATTTTCAGGTTATTAATTTTGTCATTTTTTCATTTCCCACTATATCCTTTGTTGGACCTTGTTTCTCTAGGGGTACTTTTTAAGAGCAAGCAAAGGCATGTGAGTACTGGGACCAATGTGTAATTATCTTAGGTCTTTGTGTCCCAGATTTCTGCTCTATTGCAATAAAAATTTCCTGGGATAAACGCAGCAGGAGATGGTTATTTTGGTTCTTGCTTTTGGCATATATATGTCCTAAATTCTTCTGCCCTCGGTAAACTCACGTTTGCAAGCTTTGTGTTTCGAGTTGTTAATTCCAGCATACAATAATATTAGAGGTATATCTGGAGCTCTCGTCTTTGGATGAAGGTTTCTGGAAATTGTTTTGTAAAATAATTGTGGGCATCTTAAGGAAAAGCTCATTTGTAAATGTCCTATCAGATATTCTTTTGTTATAAAGATTTTTCATTTTTGCAGAAAAAGCAGGGATTTTTCCAATTTAATTTTTGCTCTTTAATCTTAATCACTTGGATAGTATTGTTTAGGAATTTGATTTTTATTTGCAGGCAGTATTGATCTGTATGATCCTCTCTATCTCATAAAAATTCTTTATTGCCATTCTCTTTAGAGGCCTAAGTCCTGCATAGTTACTTCAGCTCTCATTCTTCTATTGCCTTCCTGAAATGGAGCTGGAGTCACATTCAGTTAAGCTTCCCAAGTACTTTCAGAGTTTCGTCTCTGCTGACCGGTTCCTAGTGATCTATTTTACTTAATAAAGCTTACAAGGGTAGGACTCTCAGTTCTGTCTTAGACCAAATAAATGGCAAGCTAACAAATACAGAAAAGAAAATTAATGAAAATTAAATAAGTTAACTGTACTATCTTCTTTAACAGTCCTTACATATAACGCTCGCATTATATTACGAATTTCCTATCATCACAGGAATACATGGCAAATAGCTTGACCTGCTGTGTGCAGTCTTGATGGCAATTTGTCTGGCCTGCTAGAATCATGACACTAATTTGGTGGAGTGTAACTAAACGTGTTTCGCTTGTCAGCAACTCCATTGTAATTGCTCCAGACAGGACTGAGATGGCACTTTTAAACTCAAAGGGTATGGCTGACACAGGAGTGGAAAAAGAGGGCTAGTGCATATGGTGTTCTGCCCATAGGCAGCCGTAGCAGTAGACACATCATCTGTCTTAGGCTGCTTTTGGAATCTAATTTGGGTGATGATTCAGAAGATCGCAGTTAGATGCGAAAGTTTCATATGAAATGGCAGTCAGAGGAAATTTTTTGTGAGAGGAGAATTCAGAAGACCTGAAGTTAAGCACTTGAAATGAGTATTCCCCTGAAGATGAAACTTACAGTTACAAAATAATAAAAACTTTCCCTTTCTGATATTGTGCGGTGCCACGAAATGGGTAACCCCAGAGGCTACACCACCTGCAACCTGATATTGATGAATCTAAATCTTTACTGCCTTCCCCACCCTGTGAAATGTGCATTCCTGATATGAATCGTATCGGAGTTACAGGGAAACTGATCCAACTTCATGGGCAGAGCTCTTGGAGTTTCTGAGGTCTGTGAGGAGTGATGACATAAACAACTATCTCAGGAACAAACTGGGGATGTAGACAGCTGTTCCCACATGGTAATCAAAAAGTTTTTAATTACACCACTAGTTTCATCTTGTATTCAGTGCGAGGAAGAAAGAAGATGAGGCCCCAGCTGCCATTTTAATATAGTTCCAAATTTCATAAGTAGTTTTTAAGACCCCATCCTGTAAAATACTCATTGTCCAATGGCTATACTGAATTCAGCAAGAACGTAAGATGCTTGTTCCCTTGGCAGGAAGCACTTATCATCTTGATAGATCCATTTAACTTGTACCCATTTTAATATCAAATTGATTTTGTTACAGAGTTGCTCTCAGATCACAGTTCATAGTAGGCAGTTGGTAAGAAATTAATTCTAGCTGTCTGAGACCAGATGAATAGAGCTAGAGGGCTATGAGAAAAAGTATTTTCCAAGCACTTATCCTGGCTGTGATGCAGCTCGGGGCCTATGCAGCCAAATTTGGCACAAAGTAGCATCAATGGGAGATTTTTAGTAATGAGCATTCTTTCACTTTCAACATTTTAGAATTGTCAGGAGCTGGGGAGCAAGTGTCTGCTTAATACAATCTCTCTTGTTACGACTATTCACTTCCCTCCAATTACGTTAATCATAGTGGCACCAAACAGCTTCTCAGCTCCACTCTCAGCGGTGGAACTGCTAGGGTAGGACCTGTGATGAGATGGACGAGACTTGTGCTTAGAGCATGTGGCCACTGTCATGGTGTCCAATTTTAACAGACAACTTTTGTACTTGGAGTCTACGCACATTCAAATCGGAGTTGGTTTCCTTTGTATTCTGCGCGACAGCAAAAATGTCCTTGTATACTCCAAGAGATAAGCTTCCACCTCACCAATCTGCTAATGTCCTTTCACGGTTCTAAAAGGACCTTTTCTGGAATGAAGGCAACATCTACATCCTGCTGAAGCCTTGGTTTCTCATCTCTCCTAGCTGTCTCATTGCTCAAGCACTGAAGAGTACTGGAGTCAGCTGAAAAAGCGCAAGTAAACCCAGGTGGGAAAGCACAATGATGTGGAAGAGGGAAAAGATGATGAAAGCCTCAGAGAAAAATGGAATTTGTCTGGGCTGAGCAAGGAGTGCCATGATCTTTTTGACCTGTATGTGAGCAAAACAATCCTGAAATCAGTGCATTTTACCAGTCAGTGGGTACATAAATAACTCCTAGTTTCGGCTGTTCTTATTTGAACAATTTTCAGTAAAAGCATGAGATTTTACTCCTAAAATGCAGAATTCCACGATTAAGCATAACAGAAACTATATGTCTCCTCATCGTCACTACAGAGTCCTCAGCACGGAGTGTTCTGCGCACAGACATGGAGATGGGATTGATCCAGGGTGCCAGACCCAATTTACTTCTTCCTAGGGGTGATTCAGCTCTCTATTCAAACGCTTCTCCGGATCTTTCGTCCGTGGTCCAGCTCAGTGGACTCACTGTAACATTTGGCTGCCACCTAGTGCTGCGAAAGAAAACTAGCCAGAAAACTCTGCTTTTCAGAAAAAAAGCGATTGCTTGAAACCCAAACCTTCTGAAAACAAAATAATGGAGTATGTGGCTTACGTTGCCAGGCAAATGGGAATTATATGGGTGTGAAGTACGGAAATAGGGCATATTTGGGAAGACCCAAGACCTTACATTGCAAATTTGGAGTAATTTCTTTCTGTATGTTGGAAAATTGCCTGTATATTAAATAAGACAGGGTTGTGTAGCAGCTGTCAGGGGACTTGGAGCTGGGGATGATGAGAACGTCTCACCTGTTGTGGTCACAGCAAAGCGTTACTCTCTGTTTGGCATGCGTAGATGAAACCTAACGGCACACGCATACGTGTACGCGTGCCTGAGACTCTTCAGAACTACAGCAGTACTAAATAGAGAAGCTGCTGTTGTCTCTGCTGGGATCTTTTAGCTGTTGTATTCAACTCTGAAAGAGCCACTTGCTTATACCGTAACAGTACGAGGCCACGGTTAGTTGTGAAAGCGCTAACCCAGACGGGTATGTCATCGGACATTTTCTACATCCCTACGTTTACGTTTAATTCACGTGAGGGGTGTGGATGTTTAGCCAGGAATATATTGTATACGCGTCCTTGTTTACAGGAAGGGAGAGCAGTACAAATCCACAGCATGTGATGGTGATTAATAGCGAATCTGGACCTTTTCTCACAGCTACTCCCTGTTTTGCACTAGCCCTCCCTCCGGCAGTTTCATTCGAGTGCCTTCCCCTGCCTCAGGGTTGCCCCTAACGTTGGAACTGCAGCAGTGGAAAACATCTGGTAGCTGAACAGTCCATCAGCACAGAAGTTTTATCATTTAGGAATAAGAGGCTGTGTGCTGATAGCGGGCTCTCCTGTGGGAAACCAGAGGTTGGGTCAGAAACAAACCGTTTGCTCAGCGCCGTTTCCAACCACTCGCTCCTCTTGGGAAAACTGGGAAACGCAGTTGGACGGGAGGAAATAGATTGCGCCGGGCTTGGCTCCGAGTCGCCAGGGGAGCATCCGTGACTCTTTGGTGGCTTTTCTCTCTCAACAAGCGGCTGACAAGTTAGGTGATATTTGTAGTTTAACAGTCCGAGCAATCAGCAAGATTCACGAATTCATGCTAAACGACCTGTTTCTTGTGTAAACGCCCCAGCCCTTCCTTGCGGGTTAGGCCCGCCGCTGCTGCCCGCCATGCCCCGGCAGAAGCGGTTGTTGACTGAGAACAACCCGGGCTGGCGTATACAGAGGCCCGACGCACAGAGGGGCGCTCAGGGGCGCGGCAGAGAGCACCAGGGTCGCTCCGCTCCGGAGACCGGCTTCTCGCCGGCCGAGGAGCCGCCCGGGCCGAGGACCGGCACCGACGAGCTGCGCGCCCACGCCCCCCGGTGCACCCGGACCCTGTTCTCTATGGCCGGCGGCGCGCTATCTCCGGCGCTCGCCGCCCCGCCTCTCTCTCGATGGTAGGCGGCGGCCTCCGCCCCCTGACGCCCGCTCCGCGGTTGGCCGCGGCGGGGCGGCGCGGCCCTGGTGACACGTCCCGGCACCGCCCGCCGCCGGGCTCCCGCCGCCATTTTGTGCGAGCCGCGGCCGGGGCCGAGAGGGTTTCGGAGCCGCGGGGAGGGAGCTGGGCTCTTCCCTGCGCCGCCATGCCTTCTTCCCCGCTCCGCGTGGCCGTGGTGTGCTCCAGCAACCAGAACCGCAGCATGGAGGCGCACAACATCCTCAGGTAATCAGGGCCTGCCCCGACCCCCCTCTTCCTTCCTTCCTTCCTCCGGCCGGCGGCGACGGCGGCGCGGCCTGGCCCAACGCTGCCGGGCCCCGCGAGTGCGTCCTAGGCCCCGGCGGCCGCCTTCCGTCGCGGGCAGCTCCTCCGGACCGCATCGGGGCCCTTTGCTTGGCCGCTGTAAGTGCGAACGCTGGCTGCCTTGCCTGCCCCGGAGCTGGGCTCAGGCGGGCCGGCTGCGGTCCGAGGCCGTGCTGGGCGCCCGCGCCTGACCCTGCTAGGCCCGGAGGCTTGGGGACTTCGTCCTGTTTGCATCCCGTTTCCTCCGGAGCCTGGCCCAGGCTGGGTGCGCCAGAGCGGCGGGGGCGGTGGGGTCTGCCCCACCATCGTTGGCGGACCTCCGGATCCAGTGCTGCAAAACACGAGCTGCCGAATTCGACAGGCGCAGAACAGCTCCCGTGTCTCGGCATCTGAAAACTTAAATGCTCCTTTTTATCTTCTTTTTTTTTTTTTGTTTCTTTAATGTCTCTGAAGACTGGAACCGCTCTGTGCACTGAAAGGGAGCCTTTTGCTGTTGCAGGAAAACTGGACTAAGTGTTTGGTTCAAATGTTAAATGTCTTTGAGATTGTGAGGGTTTATCTATTTAGCACTGCAAGTATTTTCAGCTTGGCTGAATTCAGAAGGGGAGATGGGAGACTGGGGATGGACTGACGGACAGGAGAGACCTGATCTGCCTGAAGTCATGTTCCTAAATCTTCCCTATACACTGCAGGGACATGATGAAGGTTTGGGGGGGGGGGTTGTTAAAGTTATGCAAAGTAACACTCACGTTAAAAAATACATATTGCTAGCACAATAAGCCAAACAACTATGTGTAAATTGTGTGCTACGTTTAAATAATAAACAGCTGCCTTAAAATGAATAAATAATAGAAGCATCTGGTCTGGCAGCCATCTTACTGTGAGCAGCATATGATGCTGTTAATGCTTAAACTTGGCATCAGATGTTACCTGTGGCAGGTCTATGAAAACATGAGGTTACCAATAGCTGCTTGGGTGGGATGCTATTCTGTTGTTTTTCTGCTAATAATACTGGGACTGAGTTTTAATTGAAACCCAAGTACTAAGGACAAAGTTAAATTTACTTCTAATGTCTAGCCTTCCTCTCTGTTTTTGCAGAAGAAATAAATCACTTCCGGTGTGACTGATGTTCTTGTGGCAAATGTGGCAGGGAAATGTTATTTGAAAGTCTCTTCTCCCTTAAGATTTTAATTAAAAATTAACAAAATATATGTATTTGGAAAATGTTTATTTTCAGCAACATCCTACATAATTATAGCAACAATAGCATAAATGGCAAAATAGAGATGAACTGCTGATGCTTTTCTAAAGAAATAACTAGCCCATGCAATGAGAATGGTCATTTGCTAGTAAACCTCACGAAAACGTCTGCATTGGCTCAAAGCCACTCTGCTTTACCAATGCAGGGTAATGTCTTCCTCTATGTTGCACTGCAGTTTGAAAGAACACATGATTAAAAGAGGAAGAAGAGTTAGGAAGAAATTTAGGTATTATGAAACTTAAAGGTATTTTGTTAAGGGATTACAGGACTTCAAAGGATACAAATTCTACAGAACTGCAGGTGACTATTGGAAAACAAAGCCTGGAGTCCAGCCTTCAATGTTGAACATCTTAATGAACATTCATAAACAGTGCTTTGTAATGTGTAGCCCGAAACCTTGCTATAAGTGTTTGCTACAGGCTTTTTGGAAAATATTTTTGCTAGGAAATGTATAAAAATGAATTTTTTTTGTTGAAGTGTTTGTCTTGTATTTGAGACTTTCAGATTTTTGTAATGCAGTAAGTCAGGTTTCAGAATTAACTTCTCTAGTCTATTCAGTGTTTTAATGAATTACAGGTTTTAGTTAAGCCAAATATTTTGTGTAGAATTTTTATCAGTAAGTGTGCTTTTTCCATTCTTCAGTATACAGAGGAAAATATCTATCAGTAAGGCAAGCTTATTTTACTTTCCAAATGTTAGGCCTACCTGGTGCCTACTAAAATTCGAACTTAATTGTATGCCGCTTCCTTTTAAAGCAAATTTTAACTTCTGATGCATTTGCAAAACATAAAATGTAGCCCTCTACATATAACATCTAGCTGAAATGTTCCATTTACCTGGTATGCTTTTGTTGGAAGCACCTGCGGTCCATCACTTCTTGCTTTTATGTTTCTTCTTGGTAGTTTATCCTTTTTAATGCATGAAATTTTGAAGTGGTTTAAACAGGCTTGATTTAACATCTTAATGTACTTACATTTTATAACATCCTGGTGCTCTTTCTCTTTTGGACTCAGAAAAGCAAGATTGTAATACATACTTTCTTTGCATGCTTCAGCAGTTTGAGGGGGTGGGGTGGGTGTTTGGGTTTATTTTTCTTTCTTCAAACTTAACATACCAGATAATAAGAGTTACCTTTTTTTTGACACTTACAGACTTTTTTTCCTTTTAAATTGCAGTGGTTCATTCCAAAAGAGTTTGCAGTGAGTCTCACTTGCCAACCTGAATTTCTCATTCATCCTTACTGTACTTGATATCTCTTGTGCTGCCACTTGTGCCTCTGGAAAGCAAATGCATGCATTAGATCTTTTTTTGTATATGAATAATCAATCTACCAGTTTCTACTGTTGTCTTGGTTCAGTATAGTTTCGGTTTGCTTTGTAGTGTGTATGCATATTTTCTAATTAACCAGGTTTGAAACATTTTGTTCTAATCTTCCAACAGAATTCAGACTGAAGGTCTTTTGAAGTTTGTTGATAGAATACTTACCATCACCGTAGGGGTATGCTGAGACATTAAAGCAAAGGGGAAAGAGAAAAAGCAATGAAGACTATGCAGAAAGGCATAATCTTTCCTTAAAAGCTGTCAAACTGGATGTCTGTCTGTAACCAGTCCCTAGGTTAAATCTTACTCACCTTACATTTCTTGATTTTACAAATATAATTTGTATATAGGTTGTGGGTTTGGTTTTTTTTTTTTTTTTTGCCATGGAGAGTGCAGACTTAGGCCATGGTTCTCCTTCAAACATAGAAGAGGAAGGTGGAAGGGTAACACTTCCCTTGGTACCACACTTTATTATACAGCAACTTCAACATTTCTGTTTGTGTATATTTATTTGGCAGTACCCTGATGGCCTTTAAAAGGAAGTTATAGTTTCAAACTCTCTCAGTGTGTAGGAGGTGCTCCAGTGACTTTGTATTTTCAGCCTCTTGTGGTAGAGATACCCTATCTCAGTCTCCAGAGTTCAGGGTCTTGGTGTTACTCCTGATAATGAAAACTTGTAGGATACTGATATGTGCTTAAGCTGCATATATGTTCCTTTGTTTTAGGAAACTAAATTTGTTAAGAAATTAGGAGTGTGAATATGAGATAATCTTAGTGGCAGTGAACAGATTTAAATACTGAAACCCTACTAGCTGAAACTTAAATTTCATATTGATATTATGATTTGTAGTTCAGCGTTGATCATGTAAGAGAACTTAAGTTGCACCCTTGCAGTTTACATAAGTTGCTAGTCACAGCTTCTGTCAGCAGCTAAATGCAGTGATGTATTGAAATTTGTAGTGCTTAATTTAAGAAATCTTAAATTGTATTGATAAACCATCAAGAAGAAGGATATGCTTTAACATTTTTATATTAAAGCACTTTCATTTGACAGCTTAGTGATAATGCCAATTACAAAAAGTTGTTAATCTTTTAATCAAAATTAGTTAACAGTGCTTGTGTTCCTGCTGTTCCACCTGTGGGGTGGGGTTTGGGGGGGGTTGGGTTGTGGGGTTTTTTAATATTGATTGAATGGCATAAGATGTTTTTGAAGTGGTCTAGTAGGAGAGCACTGTTGCTAGTTATTTTCCTGCAACATGTTGTGGAAGGGGATGTATTAAAATTAGTGATTTGTCCCCTGAAAATATTTACCACTGTGAGTGGTAATGCAGGATTTATTGCATTTGCTGTAACATTTAGTGAAACTTATTACTGGCCATTGGAAGAAGAGAAGCTGTACTGTTACAACATTACAGTAAGCTGGAAGATACCTTAATGTAATAAGCACATCTGAGATCCCAAAATAACAATGAAATGGAAGAAAGGTGTGGATAAAAGTTCATGTCAATCTGCATGGATTAATATTACTTCTCCTCTCGGTCCCTGAAACTGAGTGTTAACAACTCTTGTCACATGTTGGTGCTTTGTTACTGTAGTCCAATGTTGATCTCTGTTTTCAGCAGCAGTTGTATCCCAGATGAGAAGTAGTATTTGCAGTGAGCTCTGAGATTCTTTGGAGGGAAATGGAATGACTGTTTTCAGGTTCTTCAGTTAAAAGTCTATAAACTCATGGGCACATGAGTGGTGCATGTGATCTCATTGTAATGAGCTTTGGACTTAAACTGAGGTGAGCATACTTGCTGAAAATGAGATCTGTATACTGGCTTATATTTGTACTTAGTATATTGATAGTTTACATACACTGGTCTTAATAGTATTAATAGAAATGGCTTCCTGAAATTCGGTAACATTCACAGGTCTGCTAATGTTTAAGCTTCACATTTTCAGAAATCAGTGCTAGGATAGTATATTAGTATATCTTACCCTTCACTGTTTATGGTAAAGTTGAAGCTCATTATTTTCCATCTTCTGGGTGGTTTTACTAGACTAAGGACCAATACTAGATATGTATAGTCTTGTAGAAAATGTTCATTGTTAAAAGGCTGTGCTACATTACAACAGATACTTGATGACTCGCTAAACTGGATCTGTCCAGCTGCTTAATAAAAGCAGGCTCTGTTAAATAATGGTTCTGTGCAGGTGTTCTTCCCTCTCCCCTGCCCTCCAATCGTTGCAAGAAATGTGTTGAAACATTTTCAGAATATTTCATAATAGTACACCTGGTGCATTGTTGTGGTTTAACCCCAGCCAGAAACCAAGTGCTACGCAGGTGCTTGCTTACTCCCCCCTGGTGGGATGGGGAGAGAATCAGAAGGGTAAAAGTGAGAAAACTCGTGGGCTGAGATAAAGAAGACAGTTTAATAGGTAAAGCCATGCATGCATGCAAGCAAAGCAAAACAAGGAATTAATTCAGTATTTCCCATCAGCAGGCAGGTGTTCAGCCATCTCCAGGAAAGCAGGGCTCCATCATGCCTAACGGTTACTTAGGAAGACAAATACCATAAGTCTGAACGTCCACCCCTTCCTCCTTCTTCCCTCAGCTTTGTATGCTGAGCATGATGTCGTATGGTCTGGAATATCCCTTGGGTCAGCTGGGGTCAGCTGTCCCGGCTGTATCCTCTCCCAAATCCTTGTGCACCCTCAGCCTACTCGCTGGTGGGGTGGTGTGAGGAGCAGAAAAGCCCTTGACTGTGTGTAAGCACTGCTCAGCGGTAACTAAAACATCCCTGTGTTATCAACACTGTTTTCAGCACAAATCCAAAACACAGCCCCATACTAGCTACTATGAAGGAAATTGACCCTAGCCCAGCCAAAACCTGCACATGCATAAATAGTGTAAAAACTGTACCCTCTAGTCTCAAAGCATGAAATTCCATGTGAGAAATGCATATTCTGGCTATTCAAGGAAGTAATGTTCAATGGGTTGTGTGCATTAGAGGCACAAATTTTTGATGTGTGGAGCTTCAAATGAAGATTTCTGTTTTGCTTTATATGAGATCATGTGAACTTGAAGGACATTTCTGGCAGTTGGAGATGGGCTTCTAAATGTGTGTGACCCAAGTAGACCTATTTCAAAGAATAACATTAAAGGAAAAATTAAAAGCATAGAAGAAAATACTTTTCCATCATAACATTTTGCAGTAATGTGGGAGAGAAGGAAAGAAGGCAGAAAGTGCAAGGTGCCAAAGCACTATTTCTCAGTTAGTTGGTAGTAAAATTCTTGGCAAAATAGCTTCAAGTGGTAGACAGAGAAAGGAAAGAAGAAGGGTGAGACCTGGAAAAAGATCAATGTGAAATATTAACATTTTAGCACTGCAGTTTGTTCTGTACATGTTATGGCTCTCTTCATGTCCAGCAGAAGCAGTAGAATAAAAACTTGGGTCTGGAAGTATTGCAGGGAAAATAAACTAAATGTAACTGGTGCAGTTATGAGTCACCATTAATGTGATGGAGGGCTGGGAGGGGGGAAGAATTGCACTTTTTTCTGCGCGTATCCGTTTTCAGTCATTAGTCCTTCAGAAAGAAGCAAAAAATCATCATGTATCCTGTCTGTTTACAGAAATAGGAACCTATAAATAGTTGCTGGAAGAAAAAGTGTAGTGAAGCAAGAAGGGAGAAAGGAGGGGCTGTGATCCAATAGGACAAATTAAGGGGAATAACACTTGATAGTTGCATAGCAGTGTTTGAGCTTGGGGCAAAGCTTGATCACAGTATCTCCATAGAAGCTTTTTGGATCACTTCAAAGACACCATTTGAAGGCAAACATGCCCTTTGAATTGGTGTCTTCTGTTGAATTTCCTTGCTATCTTGTACGTGAAGACCAAGGAGTCAAGGTGTGACTCTTGCACTGGTTCCCAGTCTCCTGTTCACTCTTCTGAGAAGAAGGCTCTACGATTTTTTTTTTTTTTTTCCATGGGAGGAGAGGGCAGGTGTTGGGTTGTTTGTTTGCTTTTTGTTTCTTTTTTAACATTGTTCACTCCACTCGGTCTCTGCTAAATCATTGAAGCTGAAAGTGTGAGTCCTTAAAAAAATAAGATTAAGCCATGGTCTTGATGTGTTTCAGATGTTAGATTGTCATTATAAATCCAAATGTTTCAGCACTCTAGAAGAGTGAGCGTATTTTACCATGTAACTTTGTCCATTAGACCACCAGAAAACACTCTCTTTTTGGTCCTGTTACTCAACAAATATATTGTAATGTTTCTTGACATTACTGAAGGATTTGTTGAGGTTCAAGTATGTGTATTTAGGTTAATCAGAAGTAACATTTTGGCATTACCCCTAAAGACAAGCAGGTTCCTGCCTCTGTTTTTAATTATAATTATTAAACAAGAAGTTGTTCATAAGAATGGAATGAAACTATCCCTTGCTTACCCAAGAGTTTTAGGTACCAGCCAGCAGAATATCTGCCCCACTTCTGTAAAGGTAATTACATAGTATGTTTTTCAGTCCACTTGAGAAAAGTGCCAGGCACACAAGTGTTTGTACTAGGCTAATTAAATTACACTAGGGGTAGTTTTGGCAGCATAGTGAGGGGAATAATGTAGTTAGCCCAGCAACTTTAGCAGAATGCATAAGTATTGATCTGTTGGTATTGTTACTTACTTTCTTATATCAAGACAAAACCATCTCTGCCTATACCGTATTGTCCAAGAGTGAATACAGAATGCATGCTTGTTGCAAATCCAAGATGCCTGAAAGCATGAGAGAAATATCCAAAACACTATGTACCATAATTCTGAGAACACTTCATAAAAAATATAAGTGCTCCTTTAGAAATGGTGTGTGAGTTTGAATTGTAACTGCAGTTGTAACTGCAAGGAAATAAACACGTTGGGTATGCTTGGCAATTTAGTTGATGAGTTGCCCAGCTGTTTGGTTGTGACTTGGTTGATAGCCAAGAGGTGTTTTTAAAATTCAGTATGTGTTCTTCAGCAAGTTTGGTGTTTAAAGTCCATCCAGTCTAATCACCTTTCCCCCCCCCTCTTCCCCTCTGTCTTTCAGCAAACGAGGATTCAGTGTCCGATCCTTTGGAACAGGGACTCATGTGAAACTGCCAGGACCAGCGCCGGACAAGCCGAATGTTTATGATTTCAAAACAACATATGATCAGATGTACAATGATCTGCTTAGGAAAGACAAAGAACTGTATCCCTGTGGCATGGCCTTTTTAAAAAATCCAATATGGTTCATCCTTGAAAGGTGTAATTCATTATTTGGCATTATGCAGTAGGAATATATAGTTGCTTGACTGGCAAACTTAATGTTTTAAGTTTATAGGAGGTTTTTTTCCAATGGGCCTCTAATGCTCCCCTGTAAATTGCTATTGAGTTACAATGCACACGTTCAGAATGCTCTTTTGTAGTGTGTTAACATGTCTAGCTCTTGAATGAAAGCACATTAATACTATCACAGATTGTCCATTACCTCCACTGCACTGTGGATCGTATTTTCTCAGTGCAAAGACTGTCCTGATATTGGATATGCGAAGAGCGACAACCTCGACATTAATGTTGTATTTAGCTCAGACAAACTGACAGGTAAGGTTTACAGTATACTTTCTCTGGGAGAGAGGATACCTTTCATTAAAGAGTTCACCCTTCTCAGTGAGAATTTCTTGATACATGATTTGATCTGTGCACCGAAAAAAAAAAATAAAAATCCTATAGTATATTGTGAAGAATGGACATAGGAGAGCTCAATAATGTATTTAGTCCTGGAGAGCAGAGGTGATCGAGGTTATGCACACTACTTAAAACCATGACTAATGTCGAACTGCATGATTTTAAAACATCTGTATTTAAAGTTGATTTTTTTTTTTAAAGAAAACCCAGAAACCTGCAAAACTGGGGTACTCATTCTAGATATTCTTTTTTCAACAAGGGATCTGATTTTTTTATTATTACTTTATTTTAATATTAAATAGGAAAGAGAAAACTTACCCTAAATAAGAGATTCAGTATATGCTGAATTTCTACTGAAAAGATAGAGGACCGTTTAGAGTCCCTTTAGATTATCCCCAGAATTAATCTTGGTAATTTAATAGAGCAGTCTCCGCATGTTTTAGCAGTATAAGTTTTTTTCCTAAAATCATGGGTATGGCCATCTGAAGATCCACCAGGAGTATTAACATGGTTTAAATGTCCTAGTTGTACTCAAACAGCCCAGTTTTCTTGCATCTTTTTGAAAAAATTGGAATAAGACTAAACAGGTTGTCAGAGACAAGAAAACTTGGAATGTGGTAGAAACCAGTTCAAGCTGTTACCAAGGAGTCAGCAAACTCAATAACTTTTTGAAAGATAGCTCTACAGTTGTTTGGTAGCACAGATTATGCTATGGGTTACTATTACTACTCAGCAAATTCTTTGTTGTATTTACTGACCAGAAATAGTAAATTTGAGCTCCCCGAGACCCAAGAGTGGCAGCTTCTTTTGCATTGGGCATTGAAAGACTTACTGCTAAGAAGGGCTGGGCTGTTTGATTAAAGCTATACAGCACAGTGAGAACTGATTAAACATTAGAATACCTTTCTGCCTGGTGTTCCACACAAATGATGTGCCTTGCAGAGTTATTGGTTTCCTAATATCTAATTAGAGGTCCTCTTTTAAAAAAATTCAAAGTGTAGGGTATAGTCATAATGAATCACATGTGTTATGTGCTGTTTTTTTTTTTTTTTTTTAATCCCTCTGCCTATAGAGAAAAGGAAAATCTTGCAAACCCATCTTAATGAGGTATGCCATATCTTGATTAAAAAACAGTTGCTTCAAAAGAAAATTATTTGGATTGAGAAATAATTTTAACAAGCACTAATGACTTGTAATTTCCTTATTGCCTTCCTCATTGCTTCTGTACCGAATAGAGCAATGCTTTAAGATTAAAAGCAACAGAAAGCCTACATAGTCCCCCCCCATTCAGTTTATTTTGGAATTACCATTTTGGTTCTGCTCTATGCTGGAGATGGTTGCTGTGTTCCCCAAATGTCATTTAAACCTTTTCTCAAGATAAAAGAAAGCAACTTTAAACAATAGCCATTGCAAGGAGAATAGAGCAAGAACAATTGCCTCTACATCTTTGCATTTCTGATTCTCAGATAATGTAAATTAAGGTTTTTGGAGTCAAGACTGCTAGTGCATAAAGCAACTCCATTTCCAGAAATGGGTTTTGAGGGTAAAGACTTTTACAGTAACCAAAACCAGACCTACTCTCATCACACTTGTAGAGTAGTTTTTTGTGAACCAGGGTCATGTGTACTCAGATTTTTTGGGCACGCATTGCTTCATAGAAGTGATGGACATGCAGACATTACCTGCTGAAGGGTGGGAGGGCCTGCTCTTCTCGTGGGCTTCAAGTGTAACTAGTATGGGGAAACAAAAGAAGGTGTGGTTCTTCATATGAGTTAGCTGCTTGTTCTGTTCCCCAGCCTTGCTTTCATCAGCTAAGTGGAGATGATCATCATCTGTAGCCTTTCCATGTGGTTTGAAATAGTGTGTCTTGGTGACAACTGCTTGTTCCCACATTCCATTGATGCGATGCGTGAAGTGTCAGTGCTCACCATTCAGTACTGCATCACTTAGGAGTGATGTCCTACCTCCAGTTCTGCATGCCAACAGGGGTCCAAAGTATTGTGGACGCTAGATACTTAGGGAAATTGTGGCTGTAAGGGACTTAGAATGTTCTCTGGCCAGCCAAGTGAATGACCCCTGTTTCAGAAAGCAGTAGTCTCAAACAGAAACAAGTTTCTGCAGTGTTGGACATCAGTCAGAGCAGGGTTAAAAGTGTGTTAGAGTGAAAAGATCCATTGAAACTCTTGTATTCATTTGTGGAAAGGGGGGAGAACTATCAAAAACCCACTCTGCAGAGACTAAAAGCACCTTCATTGCGGCTAATTAGTGAAATACAGAGCATAAGCTTACATACCTGGAAGGCATATGTTGAATTTCAGAAGCACAGAAATAAGGGATTAATGGGAGTCAGGCATACAGATTCAGTTGAGTAGGTGGTTACAGTATAACTAAAATGGAAGTACTTCAAAGCTTTTTAAGATGTGGTAGTTAAACCTTACAGTTAAAGTAAGTATCCACATCTACCATTACATTTTTAGAATATAGCATTTAAATTCTTTGAGTCCTAATAGAGGGCTGCGACAAAATCACTTAAGGATGTTCTGAATGTGGCTTTTGGTTGCTTTTTAAAATATTACTCTGTTATTTCTAGGAGAACAATAGAGACTTCTACTACTAATTTGTAGGGGACATGCCCATGGTCTATGGTACCTCTATGGGGCTATGCAGCATAGTATAGATACACTACCTTGCTGTATTTGCATGTCTGAAAGGTGAGCCACTATGATTATTTGCTCCTTACAGCTGTGTGAAGGGGTTTAAGGACTCAGTTCTAATTATATGGTGATGACTTTAAAGGTGAAACAAAAATAGAGGAAAACTGGTGAGCCTTGCCTTCAAGTGAATGCAAAAACTAGTCAAGGATGAAACTTTCTAAATGCCAATTTCAGTCTGCAACAGCAGTTGATTTTATGCCTAGGGATAGGAACTGTTCAAGTGGGAATTTGACCAAAATTCTGCAGCTGTAGCTCCTGGGTTTTTTATCAATATTAACTGACTCCATGATTGATTATTTCTTTCCCTTTCTCAACACTGATGTATCTGTGTCCCTCAGGTGGAAGATACCTAATGATTTCCATGGATAGGGTTTTTTATTAGGATTTCTAGGCAGCCTACCTCTACTCTGCAAGCTTGACCTCCTGCTCTGTTTCCTACTTTTTTGACCTCTTCTTTTAATTTGACCTGCTCTCTAGCTGTAGATAGTATTCCAGTTTTAGATCTGTAGATGATATAAATTGGGGGGTCAGAACATGTCCTCAAGAAGTTACTAAAGGTGTACTTCAGTTAGCAAGGAAAATGTTTCGGAAATGAAGAAGGAAAAACTGGCTTGGTACACCTCACTCAAAGACATAAGGATTCTCTTCTGTTTAAAAAAAAAAAAAGTAGTGATAATCTAGGTCATTGGGATCTAGTTTTTTCTCTGTGAACTCCATATTTAAGCTGGATAGCCATATGGTACTTTTTGTGCTATTGCTGATGTGTGGTAGTTGGTTGGTTTTTTTTTTTTAATAGTACCCTTCACGTTCAGAACAAGTGGAACCGGTTTCTTCTGCCATATACAGACCACTTTGCCAGTAATATTTGTAGCATTATGATCTCCCTGTAGCTGACGCTTATCCTTGGTTTATCCCTCAGTCTTCCATCTGCCTAAGAAGATGTGCTCTGTTAACTGGTAAGATGTATTGTGGTAGAACATCAGTAGAGGAAAATGTGGTGGCTTTGGAGCAAGCGTAGGCTTGAGTGACTATGTATAGCAGTTCCAGAATTGGAGGTGGGGGGGGAAATCTGAAGCAGGTTCTGGCATGCACAAGATCTTCACAGGGTCTAGATGAACAAAACTGAAATCTTTCTTTCCCTACAGAAGATGGGGAAGGCCAACGGAAGTATATGAACTAAATTGGTTTCACTGTAGAACTGTGTAGGAGGAAGATTTTGTGCCTTTCCCAAAACTTTTCAGTCCTACTTGAGACACCATCTCCTGTGCCCATGAAAAGGAATAAACATAAAGAGGACTGGGACTAGCTGAGAAGAGGGGGCAGCCAGAAGCAGTGAGGCTATATTAAGGAATAATTTTTCTGTCTTTGTAGGGTGGGAATGGAGGATCCCTTAGTGCTGAAATCTTAGTCAGACATCATTGCAGTTAGGCTTTCCTTGCAGAAAAACTGCATTTCCTGTCTTGGAGTCAAGCTTAGCTTCATGGGACAGTACAATCTGAGTATTAATAGTCATCTCTTCCAGAAGGTTTCCTCCGCTCTCCCTTAACTGGAAGAAAGGAATCAGTTTGTTGTGCAGTGTCCCTCAACTGTAGTAGAAAGTTACTTGGCATCAGCCACAGAATTTATAAGCTGACTGCTGAAATACTGCATATCTGTTTAGTGTGTGTTGCTGTGTTCTGCTCAAGGCAAGAAACAGAATTTCTTGTTGGACCATGGTCAGACTATCTTACAGGTCAATAGAGAGTCATTCTGTATTCAGTCTGAAGGGTGGAGTTAAGAGATTAATATTTTTAAATCGGGGACTAAAACTGAAAAGAAATTGTCATAATACACCTAATAAACAAAAATTCTGTAAGTATGCAGCTAGTCCAGGATTACATCTACCACATTTTCCCAGTTAGGTGTCACATATATTGTGAGGATAGGAGCATCCGTTTGTTACAGCCTTGGTCTTAGTTGTTTAGAGTTCCAGGGTTCATATAGTCAGATTCTTGAAAATTCTTGTTCTTGGATCAGTTTGCTCTAATGTATCTTCTTAACATTGGAGTAAACTCATGTGGAGAAGCCAGTTAATAAGTAGTGGCTTTAGACCATTTTCTTAGCCTAGTAAATAAGGGAATAGATGTAAGGATTTTGATTTCTGATATAGTTACTCTAGAGCGTAAACCAGAATTTTTTGTCTGCACTTCACATCTTTCAAATTGTTTGGTTATGTAAGACCTTCCTTCCATTGGGCTTACACTTTCATTTTCTTGAGAGATGTGTAGTATCAAATAATATCTTGGATCTTGCTGCTTAGTTGTGTTTTCCCACTTTCAAAAAATGGCATATGATAACTGATACCCAGATGATTCATGGTTGGAGCTGATGACTGCAGGCATTGATAGGGAAAAGCTGTTGGAAGAAAAGTTGGCAGTGACAGGAATATCTTGCTCTAAACCACTTCCCCAGTTTCTTTTGAATACCATTTGTTTGTTGCAGAAACTTTGGCCACCTGTGACAAAGCTCTAGGATCCATAATACTTGAGTAGTAGTTCCTGACATTTCTGGATCAATGACCTACTCTAATACATGGAGCATTTATATTGGACCACTTTACTGCAGGCTGTACAAAGCAACCTTGAGTTGTTTAATGGGGAAAGTTACCACTGCATGGGTGCGCAGGAGGACTAGTGAGATCTGCAGAGCATCTGCACCCTGCTTGTTGGGGCCATATAGCTCAGGAGTAACTTAATTAAATTCCACTTCAGGTAAGCTCTTTGTGCATGTATTTATCTTACGTTTTCATTTGGTTTTCTTTATGGATTTTGAACCGATAAACAGTTGTCGGCTTCTGTTCTGAGCTCTCATTCCAGCACTCAGTGGGATAGTTCTTGTATCTCTGTAAACCACTTTAGAATGTTTTATTTTAGGTGTGTTTGGGGGTTTGTTTTTTTGTTGTTTTTTTCCATTTTTTTGAAGCCTGACCTTGCAAAAGCTACAAATGGTTGAAATCATGGCCCGCTGCGTGTCAGTGGCAAAACTTTTTGGAATGCAGTGCAATGCAAGTCTCATTTTCTTTCTTAATGTGTCTTTCAAACTACTTTAATACTCCTAGAAATAGAGGGAAGGGGTGAGGATGGAGAGTAGTGTTTAAACTGGATTTGAACAATCTTTCAAGAGGCACATTTCTGCAAATCTGTACACTTCCAGCCATAAGCTGAGTTCCAATCCCTTTTTCTCCATGAAGAATCATAAGACCAAAACACTTCACAAAATCTCAGGCATTTCAAAGGCAGCAGTTTTCAAGGACTTTTTAGTTTGTCTTCTGATCGGACTGCTGTTAGTCTTGGTTTCATTCACATTAAAAAGGAAATATTTAAAATTATTATATATTTGTATGTTTTATATATTTTTTATTATTTAAATATTATTTCCTCTGTATTTGAACTTCTGGGACATGGTAGGAACTACAGACTCCAGTCTGATACTAAATGTTTTTCAGCATATAAAACATCCTCTGCCATTCTGTCTTCTAGGTAGTCTTTGAAAGGTTTATTTCCTTAACCAAGGTGAGTTCTGAAGAGATCCTCTAAAGAATTCTGACTAAAGGATCCTGTCCGAGGCTGATAACTATTGTAAAAATCTATTTAGAATTTGAGTGATTCCATTGACTGTTTCAGTCATAACGTATGAACTCTGTGAATGAACACATATGTTTGAATCTTTAAGTGTCTTTAAAAGGGCATTCCTGGAAGTAAAGGTGACACTTGGATCTGACACTTCACATATTTGAATGGATGTTAAAAATAAGGCTACTTTAATGTCTAGCCAAAATATGTCCTTGCCGTTTGCTGGCCTCCTGAATGTACCATGCACAATTAGCGTTGCTTAAATATGTTCTGCTGCATAAGAAGATCATAATGCATTGGCTCTGTTGCTTGTGATGCAGCACAGGAAGCTTTCATAAGTAGTTTTAGCAGTAAATGCAGCAAGACGCGTTGTTTGCTCTTTGCATAGCTAACTTCGTAGCATGGGTTTTCTTTGCTTATAGACTATCGTCTTTGTAAGGGGCTTTATATAAGGGTAAGTAAAAAATTTTGCAGTTTCCGTTCTTGGGCATTGGCTTAAATCTCACTCGTTCCTGTTATAATTTGTAGTTGATAAAACTTCAAAGCAGTCTGCAGCATAAAAATGAACATAGCTATGTTTGGTCCTACTTTGGCAGTTTCATCCCAGACTTGAACGAGGGGAGAGAAGTGACAGTGGACTACTGTTTCTTGCCTTGAAGAGGTTACCTCAGATTAACACAACTTCTGTGCCAACGTAAGGGATGCTTATACATATTTTTTTCTTATATTGACTCCAAACCAATTTCCGTCTTCAGGACAGTGACTGTAATTTCTTCAACTAGCATTAGTTGCAAGACAGTAAAACCTCTTTGCCTGACTTCTGGGATGTTTATGCCATTTTTCTTGGATATGCAGAAAGATAGTGAAAACATTTAACACATGGACTGAAGGTATATTTCCACACACAGCTTGCAAAGATACATTACCCCTTCTTATTCTTTGCTTTTGTATTTGTAACTAAAGATAAGGAATTTTTTGCCAGAGCATTTCATCTTGCAGCATTTTCTACTTAAAATTCCTATATGAAGTATTAGTGTCATGTCTTCCACCTTTTAAAATCGTAGAGCTTTTAGGTATAAATCACATTTATTTCCATTTAGGCAAAGTTAGCATTCTCTTGCTGCCAGCATTGCTTCTTACTAAAGCTCCAAGTTAAGCAGCTCCGTCTGATTGAGTCTTGTGGAATCATAGCTTCTACTTTTACTAAAGCATCTAGAAACTCGCAGCAAAACCAACGGTTTTAGAAGGTAGTTCTGAAAAATGCTACTGTGAAGAAAGAGATTTCATTTAATTTACTGGGAAGAAATAAATCTTCATAGTTTAGCAATTAATTTTAAAGCTTTTGATTCTAGAGTGATCAAGTTATGTTTGTGTAAGGCAAACCTTAACTCTTTTTGGTATGGAAGAGCAAGTGAAAGTTTGATGCTTCATCATTTTTGTTTAATACTCTGATCTTAAAAATTTCTCAGTACTGCCAAAGATACAAATTGTAGAAATTGAGTGAACTGTGCCAAATTTTTTCTGACAGTCTACATCTGAGATGGCTTATATGTCACGTGCTTCCATGAAGCGTTTTGAAAACTCACTTCTGTGTAGCTTGCCCCATGTCCACATACTATGGCATAAAACAGCTTTCAGCAACTTAGAGGAGCGTTGTAAAAACTTCTAACAGATAGAAATGAAAGATTGTTTGGAAACTTTGGATGCATTTGGAAACGTGCTCAATAACCCACATCTTGATGGAAGGAAGATCAGAAAAATGTGAAAGGTAAGAGAAATCTGAGTAAGATGGCCATAGTTGCCGTTTTACCCTGGTCATATTCATTGTACTTTTTAGAGTATACAAGAGTGTGTGCAGGCATGTGCTTCAAGCATTGGCAGAATTATTTGGATCACATTGTTTTGTGAAGGATAGCGTATATCCTTCTGTGTGTTCCAGATATAATTTTTCTGGCACTTGGGGATCTAGGTGCCAGATTTACTCAACTAGAGTAAATATAACAAGGTTTCAGCAATGGACCAACATACAAAGAAGTATTTAGCAGCGCAATTTAGAAGTCTAGCATGGGAATGGCAGAACAGGCGTATGCTGGTTTCTTACTTTCCATCTTGCTAGAAACAATTCGGCTGACGCAGCTGTGTTTATGAAGTCCCACTCAATATAGAGAATAGTTGCTGGCATGGAATTCTTGTTGGAAGATCTTGTTCATGTATGCTGCTAGTGTACATGCAAGAAGTGTCTGAAGGGCTTCATATCGCAGATAGAGCTCAATCAGCCACAAGAAATTCATAAACCTGAAAGCTCTTTTCAAAAAAATTCCACAGTAATCTTCTGAGAGAAAGTCAGCAGAAGAGGGAATCTAATATAAATAGAAATACGCATTTAGATGCCTACCTTTCCCAAATGTGATGCTGCTACTTTATGGTATACTTATTTTTGACTGATTTGATACAAGGTAGTGACAGTAGCGTTAAAATCTGAAGTAGTGTTAATTACTGAAGTGTGTCTTCAGGATGTGTGAAAGGAATTCAGACTATCTTGCTGCCATATACCTCTGATTGGCATAGCATAGATACAATTCAGGAAAAAACCCAAAGTGATTAAAGTACTATGTTTTCAGAAGATAGTGAGTTGGGGTGAGGGTGAGGGGGAGAAGGTGTTCTAGCGTTGTTGCTGCCTGGTGACAGAAATGGCAGTCTTCAGGATCTTTAGAATTTAATGCAAGAATAGAGACATATTAATGACCAGTGTGAGAAGGGCTTATTGTGAGAAGTGTTTACCCAAGGCACACAAGTAGTGTGTAAGCTTTGTAAAATTGCTTGTTAATCAGACTGTGGGTTAACCACATCCCTCTTATTCAGTATCCTGTTTGTAGTGTTGCACTAAGGAATGTTTGCTGCAGATCCAGCATGATTCTTGCTCTGCATGCTGCTGTTTAAAAGTGGTCCTGCTGACTTCATTAATGTGTTCTCAGGTTTCCCAAATGTGTTAAATTAAATGGCTTAATTGATTTAAGTTTTGTAATACTTGCGTTTTTCTTTATCTGAGTTACGCTATCCAGCTATAACTATTTAGTTGAAAATTACCTTTGAGTTTTACAGTACAAAGCAATGACAAAAACGGAAACCAATTTGGAAATAGTTGTTGCCGACCCTGTTTCTCTGAGACATTAAATGGAATGACTAATGCTTTTCTCACAGACCTCTCCTCATGGCTGCCTGAAAGTACTTCCCCCCGCCCAATCCTATGACATTTACTGCTCATCTTCTGAAATCTGGCACTTGTTTCTAAACCTGAGAAGAGCATCTGAAAGTAATGTGTGATACTTATGAATCCTCTTACGATTTCCTCTTGCTTGCTTACTGGTCCTGATGATGATTTCTGTATTCCTTTGTTACATGTCCATGTCATGTACTGGACTTGGGAGTAGTTTGAGCTGTCTTGCCAAGTGCCCAAGACGCTATAGATTCCAGCAATCAAAATCAAACTCCTCTTGAAGTACACATGTGGGTGAAGTGCATAGTCAGCTGTTTGATGGCATAGTCAAACATGCCACATCTTTGAAGTTATCTTGTGTTCTGTCTCTGGTATCCTTGTCTTTCTGGTAGTCCCTTCAGTATGTCTGTGAGATTCCTTCTGCACTCTTTGGCAGTGGCCTTTGCCATTGTGCCTGTTCTTTTCCCCTTTGACAGCTTTTATCTGTCCAGTTTCATCCTCAAATATAGTTTCAGCTGTTCAGCACTGACAAGTCGTTGTCTGGCACTTGAGTTCTAGGCTAAACTAAAGATTTTTTCCTTCTTTCAGTGATGTGTGGGTATGTAGCCCTCAGCTCAGCCAGATGAGGAAATGAGCATGGCTAGCTTGTTATATTTGGACCAACTACTGTGCATGTGCTCAGTTGGATTTTATCTGTGCAGCTTGTAGCTTAGAAATGCTACGTAGTTGTCCTTAGCGATGAAAAATAAGTGATACTTCAGTTCTTTGCAAGTCATTAATGCAGGCACAAATGTTATCAGAAATGTTATTTAACCCAAATTAGTATTTTTGTGATATTTTTGGGATGGCATATTCTCAGTGTTAAGACTATAAGTTACACAGTGCCACAAAAGACTTGTGAACAAACTCTGTTTGTACTAAAACCACGCAATTTCAATTCCAAGTGAAAGGCAATTTGCGCTCTGGATGTGGAATGTAGGCAGTTCTTGCAGTTGTAATCACAGTTGCTTGGAAAGTAGAATTTGTAGTGCTGATGCCCGTTTTTAGCCTTTTGTTCCCTGTACAAGGAACTAATTCTGAAGGTGCAAGAAGGTTGGGCAGTCTCACCCTCGCACACACTTCCTTTCAGAAAATGTCTGGTTCCTAGGCATTTTGCCAAGCAGTGTTTAACACAATGTATCTTCTTTTTATAATGGAGATACTAATAAATAAATTAAGATGGTATGGAAAAGAGACCTGCAAATGCCATTCATACTAGTGTGAGAAGTACTCTGCTCTGCTGCTGTTTTTTCACAAAGAAGAATTGCAATATTTGAGTATGATGACAGCTGCACTAAAATGAATAATCAGCATGTCAGATTTGCTTGAAGATGTAGAAGCTTTGGGTGCCAGCCATTACTTCAAAGATGTTTTTTACCCTAAAAAGTGTGTATACATTTTAGCAAATGTAGTTTGCCCAATTATGTTTAATAAATTGGTCTCTAGTATCTTTTAGATGACTATGCAATTAATTTATGTACCCCAAAACTTTCAGCTCAAATCACTTGTAAGTTTCATTCCCAGTTTCACCTGGGAGTTAAACTGACTGAATACTTTGATCAGTAAGAGATCATTTTTCTTTCATCATACAGGATTTTAACTTTAAATAGGTCAATATATTGGTATATAAATTGTATAAGGCGACACTTAATCTGAGTTTGGTCATCTGCAGACAAGTTGTCTTCATGGGACCTGGCTGGATGCCTTTATGCCAAGAGGAGAGGAAGGAGTATTTTTGATGATTTTTTTTTTCATTGGAGGGTGGAAGAATTAAAACAAAGTAGCTAGGCTACCGATATGCCAGATTCTTTTTCACCGACTATCAAGGAAGACTTTCTACCTTGATGACCTTAGATGTAGATGTTTACATACAACCTTCTAAACCTGCATGGTTGAATTCATCTAAATTTCTTCTTAAGGTATGAAAAATACTTCTGAAAGTAAATTGCCTAGGTGCAATGATTGCCACCACTAAAATGCACCTCTGTAAGCAACAGTGGTAAGAAATGAAAACAAAGAAGCCTTTGTCTTAAAATGCAGCATCATGTGCTGAAATATGAAGAAGTAGGCATGAAATTTAGTTTTCTTGCTTGTATTTCTTACATGGTGCTTGGTATCCAGATGGTGTTTTACAAGTTCTGAAATACACATTCCTTTATAAACATGCAACTTAGATGGCCTGAGGTGGTGGTCATTCCTGTCTATCCATTCCTGAATATCAAACTCGGAAGTTGAACTACTGTTGAAATCTCCCTGCTTAATTAATAGGGCATTCTGATTGCAGTTGGATGCTGAGGTCTGCAAAACAATAATTTAGTGGGAAACAGAACTCATCTGGCTGTGTCTGACTCTGATTTTAGTCCATCCTGTTTTCCTGAATTTATCATTAAGAATTTTGCAGTCTTGTATCTCAAAACTGAGATGGTAGGTGGATGCCCCATCATCCTAGTTACTGGGGAAAAAACCTTGCTATTAACTAGATCTATTCCCAATGAAGTTAATAGTTGTTCTTGATTCCTACTGCTCTGGGAAAAGAAGCAGTGATCTTGTACGCTGACAGATTCATATGTGTCTACTGTTGTACAGTGTACCTCTCAACCTTTAACTGTCTGATCTTGGGATTTATCAAAGCCTTCTGTTTTTTCTTTGCTAATATGTTGCTTTATGTCAACCTCAAGTACAGGTTCTCTAAGCATAATCCATAATTTCTCTGCAGACTAGTTGTTTTCTGTACCCTGTATCTTGCCATATGCTTTGTGCCCTAACAAGAGTATCTGTTTTTATTTAATGCAAATAAAACTTGGATTTCTTACGTAATTTTCTATAAGCTTGTTTGGTGATAAAAATGCTCAAATTACAGCCAGTACATTATTGTAATCTTGTCTTCTGTTTCTGAGCTTGCTTGCTTCTTGCTGTCCTCTTGTGCTTCTACTTGAGAAGTGTATTCAGCATAAAACCTTGAGGTCTGGAAGTGATGGAAGGTGTAAGGCTGGGTTGGGTGTGACACATAGATAGCACTTCATATTGGGGGGTGAGGGGGGGCAGTATTCTTGTTAATGGGAAGTCAAATCTGATGCATTTGGCTATTATTTTAATGCAGATTATTTAGTACTCTTTCAGGTGCTGGCAGTCCACTTTAATATTAGATGTATTGGGGGAATTGGTCTCAATATGTAGTTCTTTAGGGAATATGCCATATTTTATCCAGGAGCTATTTAAAAAAAAAAAAACAAAACAAAAAAAAAACCCAAAAAAAAACCCACAAACAAAAACTGTCTATCCCTGCAGAGAAACTCCATGTCACTTTCCTACTAGATTCTGCTGTTTGATGTGAAGAAGAGAATGCCTAGACTCCCTTTAATTCTTCACAGACAGATTTACAAGTTGTTCTAAAGACCATCTTTAGCTTCCTAAAAAGTGGGCTTCTGAAATAGAACTTGCAATAACTGCTGTTCATGAGTATGGCTAAACAGAGGAATAAGTATACTGTGAACAGGTGTAGATGGGGAGATAGTGTTAACATTTTGAGTCAATAAAAAAAATTAATTACACTATGAGTGATTTTTATATAAGTGTATGAGCATATTCAGTACAACTTTAACAGTTAAAAAATACAGACCAGACCCTGGAAAACCTAATTAGGAGAGAGTGTAAATGTGCAAGAGCATGTGCTTGAGTGTTTTGTTTTGTTTTGTTTTTCTGTTAGTTTTCATAATACCCAAATGGAATAACATGTAGCATCTGTAGGAGAAATTTTTATTGTAGTCATTGTTCTAAGTCTGCCTATCACTTCTTTTTAACGTGTTTTACCCAGCTGATGTCCGACAGAGGTCATACAGTGTTAAGGGGCTGACTGATGTTGAAAAAGCTATATGCGTTTTTTTCCCCTAGATTTTTTTTTTTCCTTAATGAATTTCCAACAATAGTTCTTACAAAATTATAGCCAGAAATATCTTTCAGGTTTGTAAGGATCCAATTTCCTAACAAAACCAGCAATCTATGTTCTACTGAATTTCATAGTCTGGTAACCACCAAGTTTTTGTCACTCTATTCCACTACACAAGAAACACTGTCAGCAAAACAGAACATTGGACACTTGTGAAGGCAAGGCAGTTGTTATGGTTATGTTTCAACATGGGAGTGGTGTATATGGACATTGAAAAATAGTATTCTGGGATAGGGAAAATTTTTATTTTTTTTATTTTGGCTTCATTGTAGGTTTTATGACATACAATGCCGGTTTGGGGAGGTGAGAGCAAGGAATTACTCTTAATCATAAGCAATGTGTGAAGATAATTATGAGAATACATTGAACAAGAAAACACTTCTGCTTCTCAGGATTATCTGCATTATTCTGTGGATGTTCTCCCATATGCCACTTCCACTTTAACAAGAGCGCCTGTTTGCAATTTCTACCAAGACCTACTCATTTTTTGCAAAGTGAACCTGTTAAACAGTTACTTCAGTGCAGCAGTGGAAGATGGGTAAAACCAGAAAATAGACTTTCAGTTCTGTAAAACCTCTTCTGGGTATTACTAGTGTTTAGGGACAATAGCTTATACAGTATCTTTAATTGAATCTGCTTTCAGTAGAGGCTTTTGGAGAGGACTTAGCAAACTCAAAACATTTTGGTATTTTAGAACTTGTAAACTACCTGGGAGGGGGGGAAAAGGCATTTAGAGAGGATATTGTGGATCATTGGTATTTTCTTTGTTGTTGTTGCACTGAACAACTTCCTCTGTCCATGCTTTTGCCACATAATATTGGCAAGAGGGTTTGAAGTGCCCAGTTCAAAGCAAACACTTGCACGAAAGGACGTCTGCAAAAGCAAACACCGAATGTGAGAGAGAAGAGAGAGAATGCATCAGTGTTTCTTGCTGATGTTCAGGCAGTTGGTAGAATCTACTTGTTCTTGCTTTGTCAATGATCTAGGTTTCCGAACAAAACCAGACTGACCGCTGTGTGGTCTGTTAAGTACAGCCACTGCTGGCTATGCTGTGCTGAAGAAGGGGGGAAGAGACTGTACTGTCTTGGCTATATGCATCTTTCAGTTAGTGCTCATAGCTAGAAGTATTCTCTGGGTCCTGGCAGTGAACAAATTACTGATAAACTGATTAGAGGGTAAAGGATGGTTAGCTATGTGTATTGGGCAAAGACCTATCGAATGGACGGTAAAAGGCATTTCTGGTGTCTATGATGGGAATTTTAAATTTAGGTAGCAGAAGCTGGGAAAGCTTTAGGGGTTTAATCTAAACACACACACGTGACTATTTTTTTAAAATACATGTGTATCTTCAGTACATTGTTATGGGATCTCCTTAAGTAAATGGAGAGACTGCACAGTCAGTAACAATGGAAATAGCTGGGTATAGCTGTCTCCATAAGAATGCGCAACAATGCTGTGTCTGAGTTTTTCCAACTTGTATTGCAACATCTCCTTTTTATGTCAAGTCTTTCCATTACTGAGTTGTCATGCATAAATTTCATTATATTGTGGATCTGTTTAGCATAGTTACTCCAATAAAGGTGATATCTGAATTGGACTCACTGTAAAAATGTGATGGATTTACTCTACCAATAGTTTGCAGTAAGTGAAGGCCTCTTAGATAAATGTATGCATGTTTTGTTGACTTTCTGAGCATGGTAGTGTTAAGAAGGCTGCTATGGCCAGACAGCATAACAGCACTGAAAGTCAGGTGAAAAGTCTGTGAGTACCTTCTGAAGAAGTGACTGCTGGAAAGAAAGAACAGAGATGCATAGGATAGGGAGCATGGAGTTGAAATCTGTTGGAAGGAAAGCAAAGTCTGACTTTAAATGATTCAACATCTGGCAGTGTAGTGGAAACCATTAATAAGTTGTAATATCTTTGTGTTCGCCTAAGCTCATGAAGAGAGAGAAGCTGGGTTATGCTTATGCATTGAAAACAGTCATGCAGATCACATCCCCCTGCTTGCTGAAAGGATGGTATGCTGTTTTTTTTCCAGGTGAAAAAGATTTCAGACAACCAAATATGAAAGCATCATGAATCTTAACTGCTTGTTTCAGCCTCCTTTTATAGGCAGATGGGCCCTTGGAAAAAAAAATAGTTGTAAGTTGGCAGCAGAAAGCTTGACTCTATAAAGCAGAAAGCTTGACTGTGTGGGTTTTTTGCATATGCATAATTCTGTCTCCAAGCTCAGTCAGGAAAGCTAGGGGACAGATGCCAGCAACATTTTATCCTAGAAAGGGGGGGGGAAGAACCCAAAAAAGCATGTGGGATGTTGTGGATTTTTTTTCCTTGAACTGCATGATGTAGAAATGAGGACTATAGAGCCCAGAAAGGGCTCACCTTCAAACTGAACAAAGCAATGCAACCAGATGTTTACAGGTGTTTTGAGAATGGCTGTTGCAGTCATTTTCATGCTCTGCCAATAGCCAGAGGTCTGAAATGGCTACATTGAAGTGGATTTTTTCCAAGCATGACAAACCCAAGGAGACTTTACAGGGGTGCTGTGAGGAAGCAATGGGTGCTGGTGTACAAGAGCTGCTTGTGAGATAGCTTTGGGCTATAAAGCACAGTTCTTTTAATTACATAGGGAGAAATCTTTTGGGAAAGAAGAGTGGTAAAAGGCTCGGGGGTGACCTGAAGAAATGCAGTAGAAGTCAGTTGGCTGGGGGAGAATTGACAACATATTATTCAGTTTGTGATTCAAAATCGAAATTTTCTTTAGTCAAGTAGTTAAAGTGCATGCTGCAGACATGCAAGAGAACTGAACATTTTTTCCATATAAAGTAGACTCTTACAGGTAGAAAGATGGGTTTAATTTTTAATACAGCTTAAACACTTGGAAGACTTAAAAGCTTTGGAGGCCATTTGCTTGAAAACTGTTCAAGAACACTTTGAAGCATGTAGATTAGCAGGTGCAGATTTGGCTGCCTAGGGCAGTAGAACTTGAGATACCAGAGGGCAGCTGCAGAAAGGTAGACAGAAAGTTGTTCGTCTTTTGTGGGACTGTTCTCTGAAAAGAATTAAGGTACCTGCTAGGTATGTGTATGACTTTTTCAACAAGGAAATAAGCCAAGATGACCTCTTACATACTTGCTACTAATGATGGATTTTTTTTTTGTTCTCGGAATCCTTCTGTTATCTCAAGAAATTATAGACTGTTATCCTTACTGCTATTTTGATTTAAAAATATATACTTAGGTGGCTAAAAGTACTGCTGCTTCAAAGCAAGGAAGAGATGCTTCAGTTTCCAGGCTTTCTTGTTTCAAACCTTTCCTGGTATTCCTAATTTACCCATAAAACTTTACCTTCAGGGGGAGTTTGGTTTTAGTCAAGCGAGCAGATTTACGTGACAGTCAGTCCTGGTGGGCTCCTAATGAAACTGCATGTCCCAGAAGGCTGAGAAGACAGTGGGATTAGTGAATCCTGTCTGAAAGGGGGATACAGGATGTAAATTTGAGCCTCAAGGTTATGGTACCAGCATAAATACAGCTACCAAGCAGCATGACAGGTTCCTTTCACACAGTGACTGAAGTTCTGACAGGCGTAAAGTCCGTGGTGTTCTTCATTCCCATTTATGTATCTTGGGATATTTTTAAGGGATTATGCTTCCGTGATTTATTTCACTTTCTTTGGAAGTTCAGTTGCATAAACCTGAGGCCCACGTAGGACTTCGTGCAGATGTGCGGTTGACACTAGAAACGCCACATAATTGACTTTCAAGATAGAGGCCCCTGGAGTGAGGGGCAGTGACTTAAGTGAATGTAGGACATTCTGCTCACGCAAACAGCTAAGTCTGTGTGTTCCAAGCATTATAGATATAAAAATAGTTGCCCAAGAAAAGTTGTCCTTCTGAGGAACTCTGCTTTTATGAGGGCCTTTTAAAGCTGTCTCTGCTGTTGTACTAATGACAGTGGCAGGTCTCTGAAAACCAGAAGCTGCATGAATTGGCCTGATGGGGATCATGCTGCCACCTTAGGAATCTATTTCGTGGTCACCAATCTTTATATTTGCAAACAGAAAGAATCTAATTTTAAAGATACAGTAATAATTTTAACATGTACTGGTCATTTTCTCAAAAACATGACTTTTCTTAAAGTAAAGGTACTTAACTCAAGCAACTTCAGATACACACAGAATGGGATTTTACACATGTTGGACAGAAATAAGAGAATCAAGCCAAGACCAGAAAGATTCCAGAACTGCAAAGATGTTTTTGATTTGATCCTAACGTGTGAAGAAAGAGTCTATGATCAAGTAGTAGAAGGTAAGGAATTCAAACTGATAAACCAAGTTAACTTTGAGTGCTTTTTTTCCCCTCCTCCCTGAAGTCTTTCACAAATCTGGAAACACATCTGTCTCCTCCGACTACTGCTGCTAGAACACCAGCAGGGACAAGAGCTTGCAGCCCATTGATGTACCCTTTATGTATCAGAGAAGTGATGGCTGAATGCTTATTTCTGAAAGATGCTGGTTTGGGCAGCTACACAGAATGTGTATGTATGGCAATTTTAAGGGCTGACATAAGGAAATAACAAGCATGGATCTAGAAAACTAGCACGTTGTACACGATGAGCATTTTTTCACCCTGGGTTGATGGAGACACAAAGTCTAAGCTGCCTTCCTTATGCAACTTCCCTTCCCTTCTCTGCGGAAGACTTCCTGTGACCTACCAAGCAGTTTATCCACAATAAATGCCTTTTGTACAGGTGGAGAAACTGTTCTTGAGTGTGGTTAACACTCTGCAAATATGCTGTGGCTTTGCCCTTAAATGAGTCAAAGTGAGATATGCCAGAAGAATCTCAGCTGGGGATTGGGTTCTGCATGAACACAATGCAGCAAGCTTGATGTGAACTCACTGAAAGTTATGGGGTTTCAGCAGTGACTCGGTTAGCTCCTGGGCTGAGAACCCTATCTCTGGAAATGCCGGATACAGGCTTATGTGAGGTTTAAGGTGTTTCCTTCACGTTGAAAGACCAGCCAACTAAATTAGTATCATACACATAATTTAAAAGGCTGTTGCCTTGCCTTTTCAGTCCTCAGTGGTCATGCACAAGCAATACAGAGCACAACACATTTGGGCTTCTGCAAGCTGAGCAGTTAGTGTTCTGAATGTTTAAGTGAAGTGTTTGAAATGTATTGGTAAGGTCTGAGAGCAACTGCCCTGGTACTTGAATGGATTTTCAGCAAGTTCAGCATGTCTCACGTAGAAAGCAGCTTTCACCTGAATGTTTTAGGTGAGTATCCTGAGGAAGGGAGGTGAAGAGCAACCACTTGCTAATTTTCTAGTTGTGCATCTCTCAACTTCACGGTAATGCCCTTCATAATTGACCAATGAAAGGAACAAGACTTGAGTGTTACCAAAAGGCTCTAGATGTGAAAGCTGAAATTTTAAAATGGAGGCCTCAACAGGTTTGCCAAAATGAAGTTGCTGAATGGGGTTAGGAGAGAACAACTTGTAGCTTAAAAGCTGTGTGTGTAATAGGAAGGTTACGGTAGAGAGGCATAACAGTAATACATGGGTGGATTAGTAGGAAAAGGATGTTTTGTTTTTCCCCCTTCACCCCTTGTTAACAAGTGGAATACATTAAAGGTAGGATTTTCTAATGTGACTATCAGTGCTTAACTTGTAGGAGTTCACCTAGCGGTTTAATTTTCGGAGTGTTGGATGTACAGTGGTTGTTTTTTTAAAAAAAACAGGCAGTTAAAACTCTGCAGGTGAGGAAGCCCAAAAATCATTCTTGACTTCTGAGGATCTTGATCTTGGTCTTTAGAGACTGTCGGAGTGAGGTGAGCAGTAACTTTTCTTGACCAGGGCAAGTAAAGTGTTACGACCCTTCCACAAAACAGAATTCTTTTGTTTGCAAAATCCATCTCTTATTTTAAAAACAAGAGGGACTATTGTTTAAGACAATATTAAATAAACAATTTTCTAAAAACAGGTTTGGGGAAGGTGGAGGTGGACAATGTCTATGTATATTTAAAAATCTTACGAATACTTTGTGTAAAATACGATACCATTCTACCCAAAGTTTTGCTGTTACGTGTGTTTTGTTTTCAAATAGATTTAAATTCCAGAGAGCAGGAGACATGTCAGCCAGTACATGTGATCAATGTGGACATTCAGGATAACCATGAGGAGGCAACCCTGGGTGCTTTCCTTATCTGTGAGCTCTGCCAGTGTGTAAGTAGAGAGGGCTCATTGCCTGTGGGTACCTTGGACCCAGCTGACTGCACAGGGGTTGGGGTTTGCTTAGTGCTCCTTAAAGGTGCTGCATATCACACGAATTAAGTACAATCTGTGTCAAGAGATGTAAGTTTCCAAAATCTTGTGGTTGTTTTTGGAGCTGTTGCGCAAACATGGTTACCGAAGTGGATTCTGTGCATTCGAACCCAAAGCAGTATTGGAAAGCGCTGCGCATAACCATTACACATGTTGAGCCCATACTCAAAACACTGTTGATGGCAAAAATGTCCATTTTGAAAGCAGTTGTAATACGTGGGATTTAGATATCAGAGTTGCATTCTGAATCACGATATACTTGGAAAACATCCTATGTAGGTGTATATTTCATAGTACCACCCTGCTGTGTTGTGTGTATGATGTGGAAGGAGAAAATGGTGCTTTCTGTCATCCATATTCAGGGGCTCTAGCTCTTGAAGTAAGACTGAAACAAGCTGCACTGAAAACAGTTGATGTAACTGTGAAGAGAACAGAGAAAGGATCTGTGTCCTTTTACAGCGTGCAAGTTGATGAGTTCACCTATTCCAGTGTGGCAACAGGCTTTTTTTTTTCACTCCAGCCTGTATGATCTATTCTGGTCTTAAACCTTTCCAGATTCAAAAAGCCTAAGAGAGAGTTCAAGGACTTGAAATTTTAGCCATCTGTTCAGTGTGCTTGTAGCTATTCTGAAGCTTCCATTTGTTACCTAGTGAGGAGGAATGTTGCCTACTCAACAAAGTATTAGTTAAGTGCCAGTTCAGTGGGTTGGAGAAGGAAGGCTATGGAGATAAACATGACGCAGAATATATGTACGTTTGGGAATGCTGGGAATCTCAGTAAAGCACCCAGTGCTGCACTATTTGGTACAGCCTGCTGCTTTAGATTTCACAGTAAGCCAAAAGCATTGAATTATTACAGTTTTCTAAACTATATCATATCCGTGGAGTCTGGTTGCTTAGTATTTTTTCTCTTCTAGATACAGCACACAGAAGACATGGAAAATGAAATAGATGAGCTGTTACAGGAATTTGAAGAGAAAAGTGGAAGGACTTTTCTTCATACTGTCTGCTTTTATTAAAGCACATCTGTCTCTTAGGCCTTAATACAGATGAGGGAAGCATGTGTTTAAAGTTCTGATTATACTGTATTTTCCTGGAAAATGAATATTGAAATTTTTTTGTTTCAGAACTCCTTTTCAGTGTCTTTTTGTTTTGTTTCAGGTATTCTGTCACAGGTAGGCAGAGATACTGGCTGGGGTTGTACATATGAGATGATTAAAAGTATACACAAAGGCCACCTATTTAAAAAAGAAAATCAAGTTTTTCTTTAAATCCTACTTTAATTATTACAAGTAGGTTTTTAATTATAAAGAGAATGTTTCTTGAATATAAGTTTATAATGTATTTTTCCAGCTTACAAATTTATTTTATTTCAGTTGTGCTTTTTTTTTTTTATTTTAATGTGACAGAATGGCTGAACTATGTGAGGATATGAATGGAACAATGAAAAACGAGTATCTGTATATTATTAGATATAAAGTTGGAAGCATCCAATAAAAATGAAAAACCTGTAAGTGTTTCTGTTTTCAAAATGGAAGCTAGGTAAGTGTGACTGTTCTCTGTGAGGTAAACCACGAAGTATCTGAAGCAGCACGAGAATGCTCACTTATCCAAACTGTCTTGGAAAGGGTAGTGACAGCAAGAAGATCTTGGTAGGAACCAAAAGACCCGAACTGTGTCCCTTGTTAGGAGAGGCTGTGTATTTGGGCAGCTTATAATGATTTTTGATCCTGTGCTGAGCTAAAGTGAACTGCTTTCCCTGCATGAATTAGGGCACTACCACAAAATCTTTTGGGATCTTAATTGCTTTTGAATTATCGTGTGTGAGATTAATAAGACTGTGAGGCTGTAATTGTAGCAGTGAGGGCCAATTGTATATATGTCTTCTGTAAGGAAGATAGAGAGAAATGGCAAACTCCACTGTCGACAGAAATAGTTCAAAGCTTTTTTTTTTTTTTTTAACTGAAGTATCTCTTGAATAGCATTTTCCTCCCATACAGCAATAATAAACGTGTTTGTCATGGCTCAAAATCCAGAAACAGAGGATGTGTATACAAACAGAGCAAAAGCTCAGACTTCTGTTTGAACAAACTGATAAAAGTGAAAACAGACCAAATTATTAGAAGTTCAAAATGTGAATGGTAAAGTGTTGCTGCTTACAGGCAAGAGAAGAACTTGAAAGTTGTTCTGTTAAAGGAACCTGTAGACGTGTTTGAGCCGATGAGATCTGTGTGCTCTTTAATACTTGGGTATGTGAGGACAACTTTTTAAACATCATGTTAAAAGTGCAGTAGTGTGAAATGGGGTTTGAGCTCCTGGCTTCTTTCTCATTCTGTCACTGACGTCTGACAGCTCACATGGATTGCCTAATTTCCTTAACGACACTCGTTTTGCACATGCAGGAAGTTAGTGCTAAGTACTTTCTCCCAATTTAGGGCAACGTTATCCATCAACACAGACAACTTCAGCTGTGTATGTGGTAGGTCGTATGGCAATGCTACTTAACCGCTTTCAGTGAACACACTCACATATATTGAAAGGTATCTGCTGCACACCTGAAAACTCCAAGTCTGTATCTGAAAATACTTCTTTGCAGTTGCAAATCTTGAAGTCTGTTGAGTCAGGTCCCCAAAGAAATCTTATGCCTCTCTTTGCTCCTGGGATCTGGGGGTTGACTGCGGTTTCAACTGCCTTGTGGGAAAATGTAGACCTCTGCCAGCTCAATCTGTGTCCTGGACAGTGTCCAAATGGGTCATCGCATCATACTCGGGTCCCAGGAATGTTTAATATTTCTGAATTACCTGTGCTGTTTTTCTTGTCTGTTAAAAATACTTAAAGCGAAAATTTTGTGGAGAATGAATGAATAGATCAGAACAATTAGGGGATGGGGAGTTCAAGCAGCAGTTGTACACTCTGCAAACCTTATCGCATTTTCTGATTGGTTTGTCCTGTCCCATTTTGATACTGGAGATTCTGTATTTGAAGGATTTCATTCAGCCTCCTCTGCTTCTGTTCATTTGTCTGTCTGTTACCATTGCTTGTTACCATGGGGATATTTACAGCCAAAGGAAGAAGATGATTCTGAACTGCTTTAGTTGATCTCTTTAAAAAGACATTTCAAGCAAGCACAGTAGTGAGTATTTTGAGCAGAGTTTTCCTTCCCTATACAGTATCAGCACTGAAGTCCACTCTGTGGCAAGGTGAAACTTGGAGAGCGTTTGAAAGTGTTTTCTACTTTCAACTTAATTCATCCTAAACAGAGCTTTTTGTTGTTATTTTATTGAAAGGCAGTAAAAACACAAACAGGATGTTATAACCTGTGTTTTGTGTGTATGTGGAGATTTACAGCAGTGTCCTTTTTATTACATAAAGATTATACTTTTCATGTGCGTAATTGGCAGAGAATTCTGGTTGCTGTACTGGTAAGTATGAATTAATTAGCGGAACTTCAGTTCACTGCATCTCTTCAACTGAACTGAGAAGCTTTGGTCTAAAAACGTGATGTAGTATACAGAACGTTACAGAATTGTTCTTCCCATCCTAAATGTTCATAAGCAAAAGCAACACTGGGAGCTGGCCATTTCTGATTTGTTTATTTACCAGTGTGCAGATAGATGGATGGATGGATGACTGACCTGGATGGACAGGCAAGTATTCGAATGATCCACAGTCCAGTTCAAAGTATTTCAAATTTCTGTGAGTAAAACTTGTTCTTCAGCTAAAGCTGTTCTTACTCTGACACGTTACTTCTCATTTAACTTACAGGTTAGTGAAAAATGTGTGCATTTATATAGTTACTTTGTCTCCATATGCTTCATTTGCATTGAAATCCACCCTGAAGCTTAGTTTATACAGGAATTTTATGTGGTCCTAGTCTTGTTTGAGAGATACATCTATTTATCCACACACAAATATATATATGTAGGTATAAAATAAACTCTGGCTAAACACAAGGTCAGAGTTACTTTCTGCGCCCAAAAGAAATTTCAAGAGAAACTTTCCGTTTAAAGGAAATGGGAAAAATAATGTATTTTTCCTTTAAGAGTGGGCTGGCATATATAGGATGATGGTGTGCTCTTCCCTGCCTTGCAGATACGTTGATACTCCCGTAGATGAGCATCCATGCTGAAAGATGGTCCATTACTTTTTTAAGTCCTGTAGTTGGCTTTCTTCCTGTTTAACGAAGGAAAGCAATGAAGGGTTAACGCCTTGTGAACACAGACTGCGAGTATTCAGGGTGTGGCTGTGATGGGAGATTTCTGCTGTAAATGAGTTTTCAGTTATCTAGGCTGTTCTCCCAGTTTCCATAAGGCCAGCAGAGGTGGCTTTAAAATGCAGATTCCTCCCAGAGGTTTCCCCCCACCTTTCTAAATGTAGTGATTCTGTCTTGTCCGCATTTCTCGCACTTTTTTGACTTTCTATGAAAGGCCATATCGATTAAAGAACAGTTGAAGTGCATTTATAAGATTTTGCTCTCTCGCTGCCGTGAAGTTGATGCTACTTCCTGCGTGGGCAGATCTTTGCCAAGAACTTCTTGAGGTTTCCATCGCTCACATATCAGCCCTCTGCAGATCCTATCCATACGGCACAGAGCGGTAGAGCCCTGTTCAGTTCTAGTTTGCAGCCTGTTTTTCTTTCACACAAGTCACTCTTGATTTTGTGTCTGTTTTCTGTGTTTCTTGTTTCCCTTAAGACCTTCATAACATCCATGAACATTCTTTTTTCTGTCAGAGATGTCAGCATGTCTTTTAAATAGGTTTATATAAATAAAAGTTTGTGATAAAAGAGCAGTGCCTTTTCTCCCCTCTGCACTGCTGGTGTCTTAGCCCTGAAGTTCTCTGCTCGTTGCCTGCCTTCACTTGCCTGTAAGGCTCAGCGCACAAAGTAAGAGAGATAACGCAATGGGACCGCATAGGGTGGAAAAGAGCATTCTTCCCTAGCTTTCCGTATTGCTGGATCCGACTGTGCAAAGATCAGTGATCCTAGCTCGATTTCCCCAATGCAGCAGCCTAATGAATTTGTTGCTAGGCAGATTATCCGGCTTCAACTTCTCTCTCTCGTACATATAGAAGCTTAGGAGAAAGTATCAGTAAAAATGAACACAATATGCTTGTACCAGCACAGGAACTATGAAAAGAACGGGGGAATAAAAAACTGTCAGTGGAGTATAGGGAGGGTATAGGAGAGCTGAGTGGGTTCTTGTGGTAGAGAAAAAATTAACAAGGAAAAAGGAGAGAAATGCTAGCCCTAGTTGTTGTTAGACAATTCTGTAAACTCTGACTTGTGTGTGTACCACAGAACGCCGGCTGAGGTCTGTGCTTCCTTCAAGAGGAAAGTAGAGGGAGTCGGTTCCTGTGAACGTGACTTGTGATAATATTCCTACCTGGGGCTGCATACTCACAGGGCAAAGAAAAAATCTGAGGTGGCTCCGATACAGGTATCTCTGGTCTTTTTTATTATCTTAGCCAGTACTGCTGGCATTTTAAAAGATATTTTATACAGAGGGAAGGGTACATTCACTGTATGCCCTCAAGGGCCGAGAACTAAAGGAGGCTGGGTGGCAGTGCCAGGTCATGCAGCAGGTTGGGTCAAAACAAAGGAAAAGGCAGTGGTCGCTTATCAGGGACTGGCCAAATGCTGCTTTTGTGATGCAGACCGTGGACTTGTCCACGTGAGGACGGTGGTGACAGTACAACATGGGACTTGAAGCCACGGGTCGTGTGGATGCTTGTTTTCAGAAAGGAGCAGCTTACTTCTAGCAACATTAAAGTGATTAGGAACAAGTTTAACAAAACCATTGTGGTAGCAACCCAAAACTGTCTAATCCTCTGTTAGCACCTACATTAAAAAGACAGTCTTTGCTCATACAAGTGTAATGTCACTTTGCTCAAATGGAGTCAGTCCCTGCTGCCTCTTTTCATTAGATGGAAGTCGCTAGAGAAACTCTTCTTGGCCTTGTTTCCCCTAGACAGGCAGACGAAAGGCCAGAGTGGCTGAACACCGTGCGTGGCCTCCGGTTGTTCTTGAGGCTTTAGCTCATCGGGCTCTCGGCAGCCAAGAGTTCAACATGTGCTAGCACTGAATGGCACAGAAATGGTGGTGTGGGTTTGTTCCCGCAAGAACAGGCGGTCTGTTTAGGTTTGCCCAGGTTTGTCTCCAGTCTGGTCCCAGCCTTGGCTGTGCAGAACTCCTCCTTTCCACCACGGATTGCTGTGAAGAGCTGCTTCTCTTAAGAGTCTGTACCGAGGCTAGGGAGCAAATCTAGAAGTAGCAGGGTCAGGAGGATGGGACAAAACAAGCTTTACAGGGTCCAGCCAAGGCTGGACATGTTGAAAATGGGCCAGCAAGAACAATGAGGAAACCTGTTTGACTGGGACGCTGCAGTAAAGCAAGCGTGAGATGTTCCTGGCTGCAGAATGGCAGATGTCACTTGGTACTCCTGCCAACTGAAGGAGGCTGAAGTGGAGAGGGGAGAAGGAATTTCTGGTATAATTCCGTACCACAGAAGATCATCGACTCAAATGTTCTGTGAGGCGACTGCGTTTAATAAAGACTGTGATAATTTCATGGCTGCTCTCCACGGTTGCAGCCCTGTGCGCCTGTCACATCTAGAAAATCCTGTGCTCTGCGCAGTGCCAGCAGGTGCAAGAAAGGACCCTTGCGCTACCCTGTATGTTAGCACCATTTTGCACAGGACTAGGCTGAAAACGATCAGATCCCCATTAGCCAGGACTTTTGGTCCAAAAGGACGGCAAGGGAAGATGGCTCCTCCAGAGCTGGGCTGAGAAATTCGCCTTATACCCGAGTCAATGACAAACCTTTTCCTCGGTGCCTCAAGCCCAGCTCAGAGCTGACCCAGCCCAGTTTGTGGGGATGGCTGGGAGATCAGAAACCTTGGCTGATGGCCAGGCAAAAACTTCAGTTGCACAAACTGAGGCTTGTCTTCAGATTGCGTGTTCTCTCCTGATTTCGTTTGGCCGTTACTTTCAAAACGCCGATGTTTTCTACAACTAGCAGAGTAAGTAGCTGCGTTAGCGCTGCGTTACTTTTACTGAGGTCTGCATGCAGATGGTAGAAACCATCTCCTAGCTCAGTAAGAAGCGAAAGCAGCTCAGGGCAGAGGGCTGTCGAGAAGGGAACGCTGATGGGTTGGGCAGGATTGCAGCGAGAAGCGCCTTCCCAGCCTTGCTGCTCTTTTGCATGAAGTGCCTGGCTTATCAAATGTTTCATGTGTGTGGTTTAATTTAAAAAAAAAAAAAAAAAAATTCTGCAATGCAATCTGTGCTCTAATTTGAGGACATCATTTAGTGATTTTAATTGTGTGACAGTATTTTAGTATTTTCAATACCCAGTAGTAGGTTAATGACTGTTCCTTGAAGAATGGAGTTTATATAACACAAGTCATTACATAAGGAGGCTGATTGTGGCCTGAGGAAGAGAAGGAAAACAAATATGCAAGAATGCAAAACCCAGAACGAGCAAAGTCTACTTTGATGGCCCTGTGGAGCCTAAAAAATAAATGATACTTGGGTTCCAGCAAGGTGAAACTACCCCTGAGGAAGGCTGAGGACTTGGAGGTGAAGGCGCTGCACGACGTAAGAACTGTCAAGCTATGTGCTGCCACGCATTTCCCACGTGGCGGCTGTAATCTCTTCCCTTCATCCAGATTGCACAGTTTACGAAGAACAACAAACAAGCAAGAAGGCAGAAAGTTATTGGCTGGTCCCTTCTTTTATTTTATTTTTCCCAGAAGCTCCTAAACATGGCCTGAGTTGTGCTGCCCAAATAGCCCGGTGAAATAAAACCGGGGGAGAACCTGCAGCACGCACGACCTTTTACTTGGGCCTTAGATCTCCGGTTTGATAGACCGGACGAAGTTGTAATTTTATTTCTGTCCCCAAAATCGAGTGGGTTTCCTGTGCCTGCTTTTCTTAGGGGACCAAGTCCAGGGGAGATACTGGTCAGAGGCGGGAATTGCTCCCAGCTCTGTTGCCACAGCACAGTGCTGACCTGGGGCAAAGGGCTGGGGGGGAACCCCCCCCCTCATCCCCAAGAGGGGCTGTCGCTCTCCCAGTGGGAAGCGTGGGGGCACAGTGGGAAGCATGGGGGCACGGCGGAGTTCGGGGCTCTCATCCATCCATCCATCCCACCAAGGGCTGTGCCCGCGCCCCCAGACCCGGGCTGGGGAGATGATGGTGGTTGCTGGTGATGCTGGTGGCCGGGGGGCGGGGGGTGGTCCTGTCTGTCCCCTCCGGGGTGCGAAAGAGGA
>JANXJC010000001.1:2922236-2955022 GCA_027564655.1 Leptodon cayanensis
CTTAGCCCGTGCACCTCTGTGTGGATGCGCGCGTGTGCATGTGTGTGCCCCCCCCACCCCTGTTAAACACCCAAGATTATTTTCTTGACGACTGCTTCAGTCTTTGGCAATCAAACTAGAGTCAATGTTTTATTCCATCATCCAGAGTTGACCAGATGCCTTGGTTATGGGCTCTTACAGGCAATAGCTTGCTTGATGGACATGAATGCGTTGTTGGACAGATTTCACAATTACATCTTACCGCATCTGAGAGGGGAAGACCGAGTTTGTCACTGCAACTGTGGAAGGTAAGTTACCCGCATCAGATCCCTCTCACCTGTGTCCCCCCCCCGCCCAAGCCCCTTCCCACCTCATCTCATGGGAAAGGCACGGCGAGGTGGTGGCCGGCGGCAGGGTGCTGCCGGCTGGGCTACCATTTTTGCATTCTGGCCGTGTCTCACCTTCCTCAGCGGCTCCTGCATGAACGCGGGGGGGGTTTGTTTTTCCGGAAGAAGAGTTTTCCGTGGGCCTGGAAGTCCCATTTTCCTTTGTGTGCATGCTCATGTAGATGCATCTGCAAGCCCCGGGAAAGTGAGGAACTTTGATTTAAACGCTCGTCATTTTGCCTTTGTTGTCAGCGGGCTGCGTTGTTTCTCAGCGTGTTCGTGGTCTGGGTGTCGCGGGTGGTGGTTGCGCGCCGTAAACGCAGTGGGGTTTGGAGAACCGAGAGGATCTGTGGCCAGGAAGGAGTGTTGCTGCCTAGGACGGTGTCACTTTGAGGCTTTGTAATCATTGATCGGCTTTTAATTCTCCGTGACTTTTCTCCCGAGAGTTGTAATGATGCCAGACAGAGCACACCGAGGCAGCTGGTCTGTGCTTTTGTGGAGCATTTAGTAAGCTGAGGGCGTCGGGGTGGATTCTATGCCGGGAGTAACGCCTTTGCTGTGTATAAGTTTATGACTGGACAAATACCTACCTCTCTCCATGGCCGTTTGGCAATGCGTAATTCTCCTAAACAACGCAGCGCTTCTTGTCTCGCCTGTAATTGCTGAGGTGCTCAGCTGGTAACCGGGCTTTGGCCGCGGATTCTGTTAGAGCCTGGGGACCCAGTTCTGGGCAGGTGAATTCCTCCCTCCTCTATGGGAACGTTATCAGGGATCCTTATCCTGCCTTCCTCGAGGCCTCGTTCCTCTCCCGTGCCTGGTTACTCACTGCCTGCTGGAGAGTTTCTTGTCTGAGGGGGAGTAAAGCAGCATGAGGCTGTGCCAGCTAAAGGACATGCCGGGGGAGCCCTCCCCTGCCCCATCCAAGGTTTCGATCGAGCTTTCCTCCTCTTGGAGCTGCCCCTGGAACCAGCTGCATCCCGTCTCCCAGGCGTCACGTTCCTCCCGTGTCTCTGGTGTGGAAGCTAAGCGATGCGCGTAGCTTAACGAAGGGAAACTGCTTTGCCCTTCCGCTCTGCTTCGGTCACCGACGGTGATCGTTACCTTTCTCCCCACGGTCCCTCCTCGGACTCCCGTGGCAAAACAGCAGAGCAGGTACAAGCAGCACAGCCAGGGCCAAATGCAGCCGGGCCCCGAGCGGTCTAGCAAGCAGACCCTAAATACCCGGCTCCTTGGACACCTCGGGCACCTCTGCCTTAAGGTCAATTGGGAAGACTGTGGACAAGAAATGTCCGTGGTGTCTTTGACTCGCTTTGGCAGGGATGGGCTTTTTCTTAGGTAATGTTTTTGGAGCCTTCTTGATGCTTTTCACTAGTTAGTTTGAGAGTTTTCCTCTGCTTCTTCACCCAATTTTTCTTTTTACTTGTCACAGCTGTGTTCAGCAGTGGTGGAAAATTGGCTGCTGGTGATAGACTTTAACATGATCCGGAGTGACTGGGGAGTGTCAGGGCTCACCGGCGGTGTTGGCAGAGTGTCCCTTCTGCCCAAGTCTGAGAGGGTGGCAGGGGCACTCCTCTCTCCTCTAACTGTATGTCTGCAGAGATGCTGTTGAGGCAGATAAATCAGCCATGGCACTCTCCCCAGACATAGTTAGGTCATTTCTTAGAAAGTGCACTAAACAGCTTCCAAATTGTCAAGCATGGAGCTGAGAGGAGGCAAAGAGCAGAAGTTTACCAGTTGCCTTAGGTATGTAGAAGCAATGGCTCTTGCCAACAGAAATAGCATACCAGTCTCCACTCCTGGGCACGGGCTCTTGTCGTGCGCGAGCATTTGACGTAGGAGACGCTTGTACAAAGCATCCCTGTACTATGGCACCGTGCGGCCTCACGCTTTAGGCTGTAATCCTCACCCACTCTCTGTGAGCTCTGACCTGCTGCCTGAATGCCAGTGTTTCCAGTTCTCCCATTTAAAAGGCAGGTGGTGCTGGATGTGGCTTGTCCTTTTTGTCAGCTGCCCTTTAGTGCACCTAGCACGAGCCGCAAGCAATTCTGCCTCGCGCTAGGCAAGGATGCATCCTGAAGCATGTTGTGAACAGCGGTACCAGGGATTGATAAAGGGCTCTTAATTTGCCAATAACCAAAGGGAGTCCTTGGAGGAGTGAACTGGCTGCAGTTCAGTGCGTTGCAGGGAGGAATGGGGAAAATGAGTAAATGTTGCAGAAGTGGAAGGGAAGGAGGAATCAGAATAAATGGAGACTGATGTGCTGAGCTGCTGCGATTACCGGTTTTGCCTCCTGCCCCGGTCAGTTACACCAGCTAATTCATTCAGAAATGTTTTCCTTCCTCTCTCCTATCCTGGTTGTATCCTTCCTCAGGGTATCCGAGTGGAGCCCTTCCCCAGGAACAGCCTACCACGTCTGAGCACCCCAGGCTGGAGTGTGAGTACCTGGCCTTGGGCATCCAGCGTACAGCAGGATGTGCTCTCCAGAAGGCATCAGAATTTGGGGCTCCCACGCTTCTTGTGTCCCACCTCATCCCTGCGAGGCTCCAGGGAAAAAGCCCAAACTTCAGCCCTTGGCCGCTCTTTGATGCTAGATGAAATCCCTGCCGCTCTTGGATGCTAGAGTGCCCTTCCCGTCCCGAAGACGGGGAAAACCACAGGCAGCCGTGGGCATTTGGCTCCCGGCTGGGACCACAGCAGGTGGGGGGGCCAAAGGCAGATGTGTGTCATCAGTGCATCTGCGACCCGGCTCTCCACTCCCTTGGCAATAGGATGGGGGCCTGGCTGTGTTTCCAGCTCCCTCTCCTCATTTCTTTCTATCCACACTTTCTGCTCCCCAGGGAGAGGCGGCTGGGACACGGTGAGTGTCCCGCCAGTGGGTCGGTCTCTGGTGGGAGGCTGGCAGGCAGCAGCGTCAGCCATTGCCGGGTTGTCCCAGGCTCTGCCCACGTTTTGGTGGCTCCAGGCTGGTTATGCATGGCCAGCAGGGCAGACTTTTCTGGCTGTCTCCGCAAAGAGCCCGTCAGGTCGCACGGAGGCTGTGGATGGGGTCGCTCCTCGTGGGCAGCGATGTGTCTTTCCCTGGGCTCTGCCTGTTCTCCTCGCCATGGGGGACTGGGGCCGGCAAGAAGGTCCCAGGACAAGTGAAAGGGAGTGCTAGCTTATGGCACCCTGCCCACATCTTCCTGAAATGCCCTCTGCCTCGTTTCCTGCAGCTGACGACTGTACTTTGGGGTTTTTTCCTCACGTTCCTAAGCACTCGGTGTGTTAGCAATGACTGGGGTGAGTCACTGGGGTCAAGACGTTTGGGGAAGAAAACCAGCCCCATTTTCAGGGGCTGGTGAACGCTGGACGCTTGGCACTGCTGAGGCTGATCTCTACCCTCTCTATGCACATCCCTGTGGGGTCAGGGTCACTGGGGCTATTTGAGGCTGAAGCTGTTGCTTGCCACTTTACGCCAGGAGCAAGGTAGCAATTTGTCGAAGCGGCCTCACTATGCTGGGTCCTGGAACCTGGCAGGTTCTTTTCAGGTCTGTGGTGGCAGAGGGGAGTTGTGGCCCCTTGCTGGACACAGCAGAAGAGAGAGGGTGCTTGTGAAGGCTGTGCTGCGCAAAGTTTTCGGCGACTGCCGGTGGTTGCAGGGACCGGCCCCCATGGCTGGCTGGCTGTGCGGCGCTGGGAGGTCACGCTGCCTGGAGTTACCGTGCCGGTGCATATTTCATAGAATCATAGAATCGTTTAGGTTGGAAAAGTCATTTGCGGTCTGTTAAGCGGCAACATCCACCGAGCCACGCTTTTCAGTCTGAGCCAACCTGGGCTGGACGGTGCCTTTGCCGTAGGAGTGGTCCTGCTCCGAGGGCTGAGACGGATGCTCCTCTGGGCTGCGAGTGCGAGCAGATGTGCTCCTCGGTGCAGGTGGGGTGTTACTGGTAGGCTGGACTGGTGCTTTCCCACTCGGCTGCCCTGCTGGCAGCACCAGAGCCAGGGAAGGCAAAGCTGCCAGAACCCCTGAGGCCAGTCAAAGCGCATCTACAGCTGTTCGGTGGGAAAACAGCCCTGCCAGTTCCTTGGGAAGGGAAGCTGGTGTAGTGGTGGTGCGTGGAGCGAGAACATCAGCAGAGAGAGACAAGGCTGGCCCTGGTACCCGCTCCCGATACCGAGCCCGCGCAGACACGCCTGCCATGACGGGGACTGTTCTTCTCTTTTAACATCTGCCTTCTCGCTCGGGGGAAGAAGGGGTGACAGCCACATTTACACTCCTGCTGGCTCCTGTTGATGCCATGCAGGGATGCGCCTGCCTGGAGCAGATCCGTGGGGAAGCTTGGCACTCTCTGTCCTCAGCATGTGGAGAGGTTCGGGCTCTCCAAATCACTATGCTGGGGCCTGCTGGCATGCGGGCAGCCCAGCCCTTCTGGTGGTACCTCTTTGGGATGCCCCTATTCCCAGCAGAGAGCAGGGCTCTGGAGGACTGCAGAAGCATAGCGTTGCCCCAGTCCGAATGTCTCTGTCCCGGCCAGTAAAGGGTCCTCTCTGGAAGCAGAGAGCTGGCAGTGATCAGGAGCCGGGTGATGTCATGCAAAGGAAAAACACCAAAGGGCGTCTGTGGAGGCAGGGTGAGATGGAGAGAACAGACGACACCTGCGTGGAGCAAGGACCCGTCAAAACAGCCTAGGGGCCTTGCAAGTTCCCCGGCTGGGAAAGGACAGGGACCTCAGGAGCTCTGGCGTGTATCCCCTTTGCCACTGACCTTCTGAGTGACCTTGGGTGAGCCCGTCCTTCCCAGGCAAAGCCTCTCCCCGTGAGCAGGGTTGGAAAGGACCGAGAGGAGCGTCAGCCTTACCCCAATGCCAGTACCCTGCAGCAGAGCCGGGGGCCTGGCCAACCCTCGAGTCAGCTCTCGCTGGCTGAGGGATACTTCAGCCCTGCTCTCACGAGGCTCTGATCCAGGAGGGAAAAAAATCTCAGGGCAAAGCTATGCTGGAGCTCTCCCGAGAGACTGGCGTGCACGGAGACACCAGCAGTGCGATGGGCTGCTTCCCAGGAGAGTGGCTGGGCACGGGATGGAAATGCGTGAGGTGGCTGCCGGCTGGGGCTCATGCCCCCATGCTGGGGTCCCTGGCAGCACCGGTGACCGGGGAGGATGGCCGGTGGTGCCGGAGCAGCGTTGTCTTGTGGCAGCGTACGTTCCACTAACGCTGCTCACTGGGGTCTCTGTCTGTGAGGGGCCGAATGCTTCCCTCCGCGCTCAGAGGAGGGAGAGGCCAATGCTTGTCCCAGGCTAGCAGCACTGTCGGGAGGCACACAGAGAGTACATTTTTTTGCTCTGTTTCCTCCTTTCCCAGCCCCTCTGGAAAAGTCACTAAACCTCTGTCCCCAGATCCTCCGCGGATGTGCCGGGAGCGCTCATTGTCGGAGACCACCGGGCCTTCCTGGGCTCCTGGTAGCCGCTACAACGCAAAGAGTCCCAGGGAGACGTTTTCACCCGTGCAACGGTGCCGTCCACACCGGTCTGCAGACTGGTTTTGCTGGCAACGGCTCTGAGAGGTGCCGGGCTGTTTGTTTGGCACACTTGGGGAGAGGCTGCAAGGTCAGACAGGGATGCAGAAGAGGGAGGCTCTTCGCATCCCTCTAGCTCCGCTTGCATGTAGGGCATGCCTCGGTGGCCGTGCCTGGGGGCTGGCCGGCAAGGCAGGATAAGCCGTGTTCCCCCAAATCCAGCTGGAAGCAGGGAATGGGTCAGTCCAGCCAGGTTGTGAGAGCTGCAGCGTGAGCCTGGGAGATGTGACATGTCTGCTACCGACCGAGACTGACACCTGCCCGGGAGGGAGCCAAGGCGAGCCGGAGCACCGGTGTGCCGACATCCCCCGGCGGAGGAGTGAAGTGGAAAGCATAGAAGCAGTGATGGGCTCTTTGCATGTAAAATGACAGCCCGGCGGCTCTTTTTTAAAGGCTCCCGTGCTGTGCTTTGGCTGCAGCAGCCAGCGACGCGCGCAAGGTCACTGGAAGGGACAATAGCGCTTTGGGCAGCTCCGTCGTGAAACTTCCCAGCCGTGCTGGCCAAGGCTCTGCTCCAGCCTGCTGCGCTGCTCGCCCTGGGAGGGAGGAGGTCTTCCCCCTTTGTCACGAAGACGAGGAAAGGGGACAGGGATGCTACAGCTCACCCACACGTGCGCAGACACAAACAGCGTCTGCTCCTTTTGTGCAGCAGCTTCAGCTTCTCGCCTGAGCCAGGTGCTGGCTAGCTGGGGACGGACCAGTAAATCCAGTCTGTCACTTGCTTCGGGGGAGCAACTGCTGGCCATCACCAGATTCCTGCCCTCCCCCCTCCCCCCCGGCTTTTAAAGGTGTTTCTGGCCTGAAGCAGGGTTACGTTTCTTTTCCTACAATTAACATTTGCTTCCCGTGGCAGCTCCGCCACATCAAGGGTGGGCATGGCTGTTAGAGGTGGTGCGTGATTAACCTAGTAGGAATAATTTGGCCTGGATCTGTTGTGACAACTGATACCAGCTTGAACTGCCCAGGAATTGGCCCTCGGGTTATTCAGTACATCTTTTTCTTGTAAAGAAACATGGTCAGGATGTGGGTTTACCTTTTGAGGACCACAGGTACCTGGTGACAGCTCTCTCACAGCTGAGGGTGCTGTGACCCCCAGAGTCCTCACATCCACATCAGTTGTCTGACTGCTGGCTAAGGTAGTGTGAGGCTGAAGGAGATTTTCGTCTCTTCTCAGAGGTCTTTGGTTGGTGAAACCGGCACTGAGGGGAGGGTTATGTCAGCCCCTGGACAGGCATGTTTCTGCAAACAAGGTCTGGCCAAAAGCGTTTGGTGGCTTGCCGCACCCACGTTATGCTCATCTTGGAGGTGATACGTTCCCTCGCTGGATCCAGCCCCCAGAGCCATCCAGGCCACGTTCCAGTTTGCAATTCCCTTGATATGCGGTGGGGACCCTGGACCTTTGCACACTATTAATAACGCGCTGTGTTGATGTGCCAGTGTCTCTGAATCGCTCCCATAACGTCCCCGAGGACTTCAGCTGTAACAGAAAACTTCTGGGGGTCTGTCCCTGTTCTCCTCCCCATCTCAGTGGCACCACTCAATCCTGTTAAGCCAAAACAAGGCATAAAAGATCCCTGCAGCCCAGATCTCTCAACTGTTGCACTAGCAGGAAAAATTCATCCTCCCTGAGCCTTGCTAAACCCTTTCTGGAAAACTGTGCAGCATGGAAACCTAGCATTGGCATCTCTGCTGCATAGAACTACTTTGGTAACTCAGGGTTCCCAAAAGCTGCCTGGAAGGTAGCGGTGCAGGGCCTCAAGTGCTTTCCTGGCGTGCTTTAGTGACAGGAGGCTTTTCTTTTAAGGCAATTTGCACCTGGGCTCCAACTTCGATTTCTGATACTTGGAAAGTTACGTTGCCAAATCCAGATAGGTCAAAGTTTATGCTCTCTGTTGAATTTTGCCTCTCATGAATTGTCTTTGGACTTCTTGGTGGCTCACCGTATGACAGGATTGACTCCTTTCTCCCCTGGGCATGACTGTTCCACAGCACTCCAGGCTGTGCAGGCAAAGGGCTGGCACAGGGGTACTGTGAGGACTGAATCCCTCCTTACGGAATGACAGAAACCAATGGTCACTTTGTGTGTCCAGCCCCAGCCCACACATGGACAGCGAGAAAGGTTTAAACCAGCCATCATTTTCTGGAGTTTCCTCCCTCCGTTCTCTGTCTGAGATGCGCCTTACGGCTCGTGGGTACGCAGAGGTGTTGGTGCAGTCGCGTTAGAGAAGTTGCGTTGAAAACAGTTGTTATCAACTTCAGTTGCACCCCGGAGCTGGTTATGTTTTTCTGTCTGCCCCATTCCATCCACAGCCTCTAGATCTAAAAGTGACCTACAGACCTAGACTCACTGTGCTGTTTAGCCTGGAGAAGAGAAGGCTCGGGGAGAATCTTAACAATGTATATCAATACACGAAGGGAGGGCGTAAAGAAGGCAGAGCCGGGCTCTTTTCAGTGGTGCCCAGCGACAGGACCACAGGCAACGGGCACAAACTGAAACACAGGAGGTTCTGCTTGAACATCAGCAAACACTCGTTTACTGGAGGGTGGCCGAGCGCTGGGACAGATTGCCGAGAGAGGTTGTGGTCTCCCTCCTTGGCGATATTTAAATGCCGTCTGAACATGGACCTGGGCAACTGGCTCTGGGTTGGACCAGACGACCTCCAGAGGTCCTTTCCAACCTCAGCCGTCCTGTGATCCTGCGGTTTTACGGAAGCCGCCGGGCAGAAACAGGGACTTCACGTCTGAGCCCGGACTCCGAAATCACGGGGCTTTGGGGACCGTCCCCTGCACATGGAAAGGCAGCTGCAAACAGAAGAGGAGTGTCAGGCCCTTACTGCTGCCCGCAAGGTGCCATTCAGTCCCGTGGTGACCAAAGGAATTTAGGAGAGCTGGAGGAGATCCCACTGCAGCGTACAGAGTCAGCCTGCACCGAGGAGAGGGACGAGGCAGGGAAGAGGTGACTGTGTCCCTTCCCTCAGTGCCCTGCAAGCAGGGAACAAGAGCTGTCAAGAAAGCAGACTGCGTGGTAGGAAAAAAAAAACCCAACCTCTTGTGAAGCACGTGGGGAGAGTGCCGTGTCCCGTGTTACCGGAGGGCTGGCCGTGCTGCACGTGTGTGTCCGTGTGTGTACACACAAGGCACATCCCTGATCCTGAGTACTGGGGGAATTTTGGCAGTGGGAGGAGTGTACTCCAGGACTTTCTTCTGGTAGAGGGCTGAGACCCTCTGTGAAAACCAGCTCGCGCGTGGAGAGATGTCTGCACTCACTTCTAGGAATGGGTCTTGTCCTTGACGTGTGCGGGAAGTTTTGCTTCTCTCAACTCCAGAGGTGGCTGCGTGTTGGCGATGGGGGGGCTTTAGAGAGCCCTGTGGGCTGTGACACAACGATGCAGAGGAGATATACGTACCAGCTCCTGCTGAGGCACTCAAGTCCTTCATCGTTTCAGGGAGTCTAGGTTTCTGGAGGGGTTTGTGGACTCAGCCCTTAGGCTGTTTCTGTACTGCAGGAAGCAAAAGGGAGTGAGTTAAGGACTTGCCAGGCATCCTTGGAAGTGGCTGGGGAAGCACGGCACACGGGAGGTGTGTGTGAGGCTTGCCTTTTCCCCTTCTGCAAAGCTGCTTGGCTGTGTTCATGAAATTAACGGGAGCCCTCCCATTCATGAAGAAGAGCTCCCTCTTTGGGAGCCCTCCCTCACGCACCCTTTGCCCCCTGGATTTTCCCTAGCCAAATGAGGGGAAAAAAAAAAAATTCTCTGGTTACAAACCCATCAGCAAGATGAGGCACGAGCAGGGCCTGCCGTTAGCCTCGGAGGTCACTTTGAGCTGCCGTCAGATGCATCTCCTTTCTGCTACTGCCCCAGTCCGGTCCCCAGTAATGGGGCCTTTGCCGAATGCGAATGGGGAGCGGTACCAGACAGCAGGAGCGTGGCTAGATGGGCTTCCCATCCGTGAAACCATTGCCACCCCTCGCACGCCGTGGCACCAGGTTGTACACCAGCCCTACTTGCCTCGATGTGCCGGGAGCTGGTGCCTCTGGTGCAGGTGGCCTCCATTAAGTCATTGCTGAGATTAGGGCTGTTTTCAGTAGGTTCCTTTGAGTGGAGGTTTGTTTGTGTAAATATTTGGACGTTTCTCAGGCATGATTATTGAGCAACCTGCACCTCATGCATATTCAGAGGCCTCCGGCGATTGCCTCCTCTCCGGCATGTGGGAGCAGGGCTGGGTCCGTGGATGCGGGAGGGATGCGAGTGTAGGTGATGCCGGTGGGGGTGGTGGTGGGCGATGCTGGGGAGACCCCGGGCAACTGTGCCCTGGCCTTGAGCTGGGAGCACTGGTGACGCGTCCGTGCTGCGAGTGCCAGGACTGGTGTGGTGGTCTGATGCATGCAACCCTAGCAGGGCTGGCAGGCACGTGGGGATGCGGAACGCACCTCGCCGTGGCTGGCTGGCCATTCCTGGGCTCCCCGGCAGCGGTGATAGCATCTGCCCCAGCAGTGCCTGCCTCCAAATCAGGCAGTGGGAGGAAGCAGGACGGCTAAGCGCAGAGCCTGGGCAGCCTCATGGCTCCTGGCTGCTCGCAGGGAAGCTTAAGGGCCATTTAAAGCAGATGCAGAGGCTCCAGAGCAGCTTGCTTCCAGTTTTGTTTTGCATCCTGCATCCCCCCCTGTGTGGGATCCTCCTATCCCACACGCTCGGCTCACCTGTCACAGCTGGTCCCCTCCCATTCAGCCCCCACAGACCTGCCTTATTTTTTTCTACTCCGCAACTCCCCCACTCCGTCCCTGCCATTTTCCTGCTTTTCCCAGCGTCTTTCGAGCAGTTCAGCATCAGCCCAAGCTTGGCCTCCGTCGTCTCATTGCACAAATGAACCCAGTTGCCCTTCTGGCGTAAGGCATGGGGCCAGCCTCTCCAGAACCCCTGAGAGAGACCTAAGTCTCCGAAAGCTCCGTGCTTTCCCTCTGCTGCTACGGGCAGTTATTGCTGGCTCTTCCTCGAGGAGGCTGAGGGAGACCCTGCATCCCAAACCACCCCAGTCATGCAGGGAGAGAACCTGAGACGGTCTCAGAGCTTGCATGACTTTTCCAGGAGTGACACGCTGCAGGGTCTCTGCCATCTGCTGTCTGAGGATGAGTTCAAGGTGTGCTTTCAAGTCCTTCCTCCATGGCCGTAAACATGCTCTGCTCCAATATGTGAAAGATATGATTCTCATTTTACTCTGCGAGACGGGACACGAAACAAAACAGCACACGTCTGGAGACGTGCCATGGAGCTGCTAGCACTGGCAGTGCTGCTTAGCAGAGGACTTTTCTAAAACTCCTGTGAAGCCGTGTGTTACGATTGCACTTGCAGGGCTGCACAGCCGCATTCTCAGATTGTGTGTGCTCCCAGGAGCAAAGCGTTATTGACCTCTGCCTGTGAACACGAACGCAGTCGTGCCCTTTACGTCTCGGGGGGGGCCGCCACTCCAACCTCCCGCTGTCCTTAATATTATCTTCCGTTTTACAGATGACGAACTTAGTCACAGAGAGCCTGTGTCAGGAATGCGACGTGAGTAAAAGGCGTGGGTTCAGGTTTCTATACTTTTCTGCCTCGCGCTCTGCCAATTTCTATGCTGACGTGAGCGCAAAAAAGCCAAGACAGCACTTCTGCTCCCGGGGACGTTGGTAGAAACTTGAAGGAATGGTGTTAAACCAGCCCCTGGCCGTGACAGCAGGCGCTGGATGGAAAAAAAACGTACTCTGGTCTTCTCCACTGATGCTTTTCCCTGTTTCTGTTCCCTGCAACAGGCATCACGTCCATTACGTTATTCCATATGATGGGGATCAGTCAGTGGTGGACTCCTCGGAGAATTACTTTGTGACTGACAATGTAACCAAGCAAGAGATTGATCTGATGCTGGGACTTTTGCTGGGCTTTTGTATAAGCTGGTTTCTGGTGTGGATGGATGGGGTTCTCCATTATGCAGTGCGAGCCTGGAGAACTAGCCGACGGTATGGTAAGTGCAGCCTCGTGGGCTCCCTTCTTTTTCCTCGGTCCCTTGCCCTGTCCTCTGAGGCTGGTGGAGAGGGAGGAGGGCAACAGCCTTGCAGCGTTTATTCCACGCGGATTTGGCACAGGCCTGACCAGCCATATCCCAGCCCTCTTTATACAAGCAGGAACGTTTACATGGAAATAGCCAGGCGAGGATCCTAGCCTTGAGGGCTCTGCTTTGGAAAGTGTAAAGCGTGTGTTGGTGCAAAGGGGTGGTTGATGGCAAGCAACACGTTTACCCGTAGGCAGGCTGGCAGATGGTGGTTGTATGGCTGCACGTGTGGGCAGAATATTTTCAGGCCAGACAAAACTTGCCTGAAATCTGGATTTTTCTGCGCATATAATTTGCAGCCAGGCACATGCTTATGGAGCGCAGCCTCTTGTTTGTATAAACGTATGACGATGCGCAGACATTTCTGTGCTGTGTCAGGGATGCATCAGCTGAGGTTTCCCCATCCTCATTGCTGTTCCAGATGTGTTAATATTTTTTTTCCATACTGACACCAGCCCCACAGGGAAAAGTGTTAGCCATACTAGTTAGTCTTTGGACCAGTTAGCTTAGCATCCTGGACTAACATGCTGAGAACGACCAACAGACGCTCCTTCAGAGGCCCTCTCTGCCCCTCTTTTTGCTCTCTCAGCATGGACATCCCGTGGACTTTAATTTTTGGAGGGGGAAAAAGACAGAAAAACTATTAAAAGAGTGAATGACTTGAAATTCCATGACAGTATACCTACAAATCTCAGTCTAACTCTGACTGATGGTCTCTGTTAAATTACAGCTCAGAGGAAAAGGAGAGTGAGCAAGAGAAAGATTCATCTGTAAACCTGTAAGAAATTCTAATTAGGGAAGTGGACTATCTCTTTCTAAAAACTCAGATCAAAATGATATTAATTTCTCATTAATCTTCCCAAATCCCTAGCAGCCTGCTTGAGCAGTTTCTGAATCAGGACCCTCTTGAGGCTCTGTTGCTGTCATTTCCCAAGCAGAAGGCTAATTGTCAGAGTTTCCAGCCAGATCTAAGGTACCGAGCCAATCTTGAGGCCGTGACACCTGTTTTTGATCAGACCACCTGGGGCTGTGATCTCATCAGTGCTCATATAGTCAGCAGGGCTGGCAAGAGCAAACCTTGGGTGAGTTGCTGCAGTGAGTACAGCAATATCGGTCTTCAGAGCTGTTGCCTTTCGTTACGGAGCGGTGAGCTACAGCCATGGTATTGCCATCTAAACTACCTTCTTGTGAATTGATGCTGCATAGATTTTTATTTTTAGTAGTTAAGCGTAATGCTAGGAATCGATTTAGTATTTAATCTGAACAATCTTTTTTCTTTTTTTTTTTTTCCTCCCCGTGTATGCATATTCTAAGTTTTTAAGAAGGGGTTGGCCAATGGTGCAATATGCTGTGCAGATACATCTTTTCAGACAATGAGTGTGGCATTACTTCGCGCCCAGCTTTTTCTTCCCCTAGCAACCCCGCTGGCAGTGCTCCTTTCATGGTGAAGGCTGATACCCGCTCTGGCCTGAGACGTTGTCTCTTAGTGCCGTCTTTGTGGTGTTGCACCAGCCGCACGGGACCGGTCTGCTCTTAAACCAGGTTGGTTGTTCCACGGCTGTGTGCTTGCGCTGTTCCCACCTCTATTAACAAACGAACAACCCCGTGTCCTCATAATCAGATGTGTGGTAGAAGACACCCTGGAAACCCTCCTCATCTAATCTGTAGGTCAGGTTTCTAGTGTATACTGCTCAACGGGACATGATGTCCCTTTCCAGTAAAGGTTTTTACATGCCTTGAGCTGTTCTGTCCAAAAAGAAAACAGCGCGCTTCTGTGCTATGCTGAGTGCATTTCGCTAAAGACAGGCTGAAAAATCACGGGGGAATTTGGAGCAAAATAATGAATGTTGAGCTTTTAGGTATTTCCTAGTCATTCAAACCAACTATGCAAATCTAGTCATTTTAAAGGCAATAAGCAGAAAGTATACCTATGTCTTTGTTGAATGAGTACCTAAGCTAAAATTGCCTTCTAAAGAAAGAAATGGTGCCTGTGACTGTGAGAGATAGGGGTAATATAAAATACTGTACTGGTACAGAATGTAGAGCCCTCCCTGAAATACATGAGTACCACTTAGCAATGACTCAATGTCACATTGTGGCCTGATCAGCGTAAATTTTGATCTATTAGAATAACCTATAGCTCCTTCCTGATGGAAGAGGTTTCTTAAAATAGAAAATACTCTATAGAAATTCAGACATCACATTGCACTTCATAGTAGCTGCAGTGCTGGTCAGAGCAGTCACATACCACCTCATGCTAGTTGCAATAGTTCAACTTTATACTATCTGTCGTTCTTTGGGACTTTCAAATTCTCCTTTGTGGGGCTGGGCTGTGTGTATTTCTGGGTGGAATGACCCAAAGCTCCCATGAAACTGCATGGCAGCTGAAACACTGGTACAGGAAATGTTTGTGGGCTGAGAACTGAAACACTGGGTTAAAAAAAAAATGATGCTGTCCAGCCTGCACCGGCTGTGGGGCAGAAAGTGGCTTGTGCTGACGTTGCGTGAAATCGGCCAATGCTTCAGAAAAGCCAGGATTGAACAGGGATGATACGTATGCGGCAGCAGCGTGCTGCTATTTCCCTGGCACCTTGGTCCCCAGAGCAGCTCCCTGCTAGCTACAGCCATTAGCAGAGATCAGTACGAGGTTACTACCTTGGCTGAATCTTGCCCCTGCCGTTAGCCCGACGTTCAGAGTGTGAGTGGGGCACAAAGAGGGCTGGAGGCTAGGGCTCATCACAAGGCGTTGGGTCCTACCGAGAGCAGAAAGCTGGAGTTTCCCTCTTCTAACTAACTCCCACCCTCGCTGTCGTGACAGGCCAGTGCAGCCCGTCCGTGCCGTTCTTGAAACGAGCCGTTCCTATAGCAGGCACGACCCAGGTGTGTTCCGCTCAGGGTCGTGTCTGGGGGGGGTGTATCTGTTGAGTGTGTCCAGGGCACAGGCTGTTGCAAGCCTGGGAGAGGAGTGGGCAGCACTGTGGATACAGCCAAGGCATGAAGTCTGGCTGGGGAACAAGCACGGGCTGAAGGGAAGCCTCGAGGGTGGCCTTGCCGAGGCCGTAACTAGCGCCCGATTTCTGCGGGGCACCCCAGGAACGGGGTGCTGGGCAAGGCAGGAGAAGGTGGGTCTCGCCATTCCTGTAATATCTCATCTTCCTTCTCCTTTCTGCCTTCCAGACAATTCTTGGTCTTGGATTCCAAAATTTTGTAACTTAAAGGAGTTCAGAAAACGTCATCACAGGCAGTACGAGGAGGCGACTGGGAACATGGTGCACATCAAACAGAAGCTGTACCATAATGGGCACCCTAGCCCACGGCACCTCTGAGGAACGCCTTCCCCTCCAGAGACTGCAGTGAGGTTTTAAAAAGGACTTTGCTCTTCTTCCAGGGGAACAGCTACTAGTTTGCTCCTCTATGGAAGCTAACCGAGGACACAATTTTACTTATCCATCCTGTGTGTTCCTGTGGCACACCACGATGCACAACTAAGCCAGTCCTGGATGCTACACAGCCAAGACATTGCACTGTGTTCCACATTTTATTGTCAGACTTGTGTATATATGTAAAAAGCAGACAAACAAAAACAAACAAAAAACAGAAAAGAGATTTGCATCATACTTTCAACCCCCCCTTTCCCTGGCATTCACGGCTGTCCTGCACATCCAGCTACCCTATGGGGAATGTTGGCCAAGGGTACAGAGGTGGGACAACATGAAGAAGATGCAGAGTTTCTCATCCAAGAGCTCAAGTCCCCTGTTTCTTTGGTCCTTTGGCTTGGTTTTGCTGTGCTCTGTTCCTTCCGTTGCTAGAATGGCTTGGCTGGTCACAGGTTTGGATGGGGACTGCTGCCGGCTGGTTGTGAAGGCACAGTGTCTCTTTTGCTTTGGTTCATGTTTTGGGGAGTTGCTGGGTGGGGGAAGGAAGGCCTGGGAATATGTAACTGATTTGTTGTTTGCATTGCTATACCCTGAAACCTGCCTTAAGCAATCCAAGAAATCTTAGTACCAGGGGAACGGTACTACAAGGTATTAGTCCATTTAACAGGGCTGGTGCTGGCTCGTTTACACCACTTTTATATTGGTGGTACCTTGCTGAGGTCAGTGCTGTTATTCTTCACAAACACTAGAGAGGAGTCCCTCCTGATATGCAGGGAGAAGCGTATGGAGTTGAATAGTGTTAGATCTGACTTGTACCCTGATCATACCCCTCTGCTGCATAAGCACGACCCCTGCCCTTGCCCAGGAGGAAAGGAGCTACTCTCCCCCTCTTCTTAGAGGGCCCTGGTTAATACCACCCTAAGAAACACTGACAGTGCAGTGAGAGAGGGTCTTGGTAACAGTCTCACTCCTCCTGCACATGAACAGCCACCCATCTCCTTCTGCTACTGCTCCAAGCTGAAATAGCACTTCAGCAGCAGGCTGGGCTTGGCTTGAGGAACACAGAGAGGTGTGGGCCTGAAGCCAAACTCATCTACGGTATCAAATGTCCCAGTAATGGGTTGAATCAAAGTACGAGGAAGCTCTAACATGGTTTTGCCTTTGTTTCCCCTGGTCGCAGCTTAGGTGTGGGTTTCAAGGTAGCTAGCAAACGTCTGAAACCAACCTCCACAGCCGAAGACCTCATTCACTTCCAGAGTTGCCTGAAGGAGTTGATAAAGCCCGTGGGCACCTAGACGGCACAGTGGTATCTGATTTCTTTAGTAGTCATGTTATGCTGGGGGAGAGAAGCAAATGCAGCCAGACTGCATTGCTTTCGCACATGCTGGGCAGCAGTCAGCAGTAGCCCTGCTGGCTGGAGTGGGAAAAGAGAGATTTTTATTGAGAGGAATAAGGGAAGGAGGCATTAGCCCCAAGAATTTAAGGTGGTAGCCCTGAATCCCAATCATTTCTCCTTCATTCATCATTTTGTATTGAGAGGGCTTGTGCTTAAATGGGGAAAACATCCAGAACAAAAGGATGACAAATATTATCAGCAACTGCTGTTTTCTTCCATGGCTTCCTTGACTCTGCCAGCGGCCTCCTAATTGTTTGATTGCAATGTCTGTGAAGAGAAAAGGACACCATGACTCCCTGCTCTTTTCCTCCCTGCTTCAGCTTCTGTGTCTTGGGTTTGCTTTTTTCATTCTTTCCTATGCCCAGGATCAGTTCAGTTATTTACAAGCCCCAAAGCTGGCCAAGAGCCAAACTTACCTGTTTCTCTGCCATTCTTACCTTTGCTATTCCCTAGTGCCTCTTGTCTTGGAGTTCCAGTTTCTGTCTGGGCCTAATAATTGCCTGGTCTATACTTACGTCTGTCTGCTTGACTGTCTGTCATTCAGGACTTCCTATGGTTGTAATGTCTGCAGCCACCTGTTAGTATCTAAAGAATGACTTTTCCTTAAGCAGCTCCTTTCCAAGATACATGGCTTTGCAACCTCCCTCACTGTAGGAGCTTTGCGCATTTGACCATATGGGCTCATCCTCAAGTGGCATAAGATGCTCACTTCAACGGAGTGTTTCTCATACAATGCCAGATGAGATCTGGCCAAACAGCTGTTCTGTTTGCCCTTGTGTGATGGCACACGCTTAACTGACAGCAAAGAATAGGTACTGTATTATAAACCAGGTACATGTCACGGATATGTCTTCAGATGGGACAACACTTTGCAGGGGAGAAAATTCCATCGTGATAAGGACAAATACTGAGTCTCTGGAACTAGTTGTGGGGAAAAAAAAAGCACTTTAAATAATCTTCCCACTTGGAGCCTCGCACTAGAGAGACTTAAGGCAGTGACCTAAAGTGAGACTGAACTGAAAGTCTGGTTCTGCCCTGCTCTAGCAACTGACCTCAGTTGAAATGTCATTAAATATTAAACTTACAACTGGAAAGAGTGAAGTGATGGCTCACACTGATTAAGTCTGATCCACACCAGAATTTCAGAAGGATAGGAGGCTCTGGAAGAGGGAAAAAGAAATCCTATGTGGCACATATACCCATTGTTTAAGAACAGATGTTTTTTTAATCTGCTATGTCTGCAGCTATTACCTTGCGAGCCTCTCTCTTGTTTACACTTAGTCAAAAAATAAAACAAAAATACTCTCAGTGCAGTTAAACTTACTGGGAGTAATTCACTGGTCTTAAATCCAAGGAAACCAGAAATACCCTCATAGAGCAAGGTTTGTCCCAGCACACACTAAACCAATGGGATTAAGGCTGGGGAACTAACTAGGCCTTTGATTCTCATCCTTAATAAATAAGGGGCAAAGTTCCTTCCCATGCAGTAAGGCCAGGTCCTATTCCTGACCCGAGAGATCTGATGCATCTTCTGTGCAGGGGTGATTTCAAACAGCCAGCTTAATAGAGACACAAGGTCAGATTCCTGGTGCGAGGTGCCTTTTTCCTCTGAGTCTAGGAAGCTACTGTAGATTTGACCCTATGCAACAGAGATCAGAATATGCCTGTTGCTGGGACTGGAGAACTTTACACACCAAGTAAGGCTGCAGTGGTGAGAACTCCCAGCACAGGAGCAGCCCAGGTCCCACGTGCCATTTAACCCGTGGTGGTATGCAAAAGCTGACTGTTGTTCCCAACAGCCAACTGTCTGCCGTGTTGCCTCTTTGGGGAATGAGATGACAAGCCCCCCCAGAGAAGCAGAAGGTAAAAGAGGCAGCTGTGTGTTTTGAGTATTGCAGAACCCCAGTACCAGTTGCATTGCCCCCAGCAGCACCTGTTCTCTCTCTGCTTGATATCAGCACTCTTGTCCCTATCTCATCCCCTCGGCGGATTCTGCTCGAGGTGTGAGCCTTACCAACAATGTGTGACTTTGTGGTCTCTTGTTCCTCTGTCCAAGTGAGGTTGCTACTGTTGCTCGCAGCTCAGTTGTCTGTGAAGTCTGCCTTCGCACTGTCTTCTTCTCCTGTGCATGTGTTCGTTTTGCTTTTGTCTGGTTGTGGGGGTGCTTTCTCCTTGTTTAATTGTCTGAGGTGTACTAGTGTTGACTTGTCTGTTGTTCTCTTGCCTCTGATCCAGTCTTCACACACAAAAAAAACAAACAAAAAGAACACAGATCAAAACAACAACAAAACCCAAACCCAGCAGCAATCTCAAACAAAAAGGGTTCAGTTGGGAGAAAGCGACTTTGGCATCAGGGAGTTGACGCAACAAGGTCAGGGCTAGGCAAGATACTGCTCAGAACCTATGGAAGAGAAAACACGGGGACGCAAAGCTTACAGCTGTGTCTGTAATGGCAGGTCTGTAGGGACAAAGGAGTGGGAAGTGTGCACCATGTCTCAGCACTCATCCGCCAGATGCTTCGAGGGAGGTTTCTGCAGAATTAGATAGTGGGGGGAATTTTGTGCCGCCTCAGGATGGGCTATTTTTAGAGCAGAGACAGAGATTAAAACTGTATGTGCCAATTCTCCAGAGCTGGGATCAGCACTGGAAACATTCTCCCGCATTTTTGGTGTGAGGAGCCCAGGTTTGGCTGCCTGCACGTGGTGGGGATCTGTTGCAAAGGAGAGGTGTGGAGAAGAGCAGAGGCTTGTGAGATCCATTATACCAATGAGTAGCTCCTTTTTGAATTCAAGCAGCCACTTTTACCAGCACTGCTGAACAAACCCCTTGCCTCTCAGCGAGACCCCTGAATGTAGCATAAAGCTAAACCCATTCTATGCCAACCTTCTTTCCATTCTTACCACCTTCTTTCTTCTCAAGAGAGCCACACATTAAAGAGCAGGCCTGTCAAGCTGGTTGTCTCCTCCACTTTGCTTCCTATCTGGCATCTGTCATTCCGCCACGCTCAGTGGCTCAAATGGACGTGGGGAAGGAAGAAGTGACAGGGTGCCAAATTCACTGTAGGGGTAAGAAGTGCTGTGCCAGGGAGGGGCTAGCAGAGCTGCATATTGCTTCAGGAATGAGAGGAAAGGAAGGGCCGAAAGCCACCACACGTGGGGTTTCAAGCGTAGCCCAGAATAGACTCAGGTACTATGCATGCCTTCTTCAGCCTGCTGCTCTGACACAATGAGAAGGACCCTTCCCCTTTGAGGAACAGTTTGGGAAGGTGTCTCCTGTGATACCAGCCAGCCAGCCAACCATCTACCATGCCCTGTTATTTCTCAGCTAGCCCTTGAGCCAGCCAAGGACACATCAGCCAGCCCATCCCAGCTGAAGTATCTGGCAGCACCTATCAATAAACAGTAAAAGACCAGAAGAGAGCCCAGAATGCAGGTCCCAGGCATTCACAGCACAGTGCAGTGGTTTTAGTTACTCTCAACTGCTACTCTCTACCTCATTTTCCAGTTGCACTCAGCTGGGAAAAGAGAATCCCTGACAAAAAGGGGTACTAAAAAGAGCCACTAAGATGATTAAGGGACTGGAGCATCTCTCCTGTGAGGAAAGGCTGAGAGAACTGGGACTATTCAGCCTAGAGAAGAAAAAGCTGGGGAGGATCAATGTATATAAATACCTGAACGAAGGGTGCAAAGAAGATGGAGCCAGGCTCTTTGCAGTGGTGCCCAGTGACGGGACCGGAGGCAATGGGCGCAAACTGAAACACAGGAGGTTCTGCTTGAACATCAGGAAACACTTGTTTACTGTGAGGGTGACCAAGCACTGGGACAGGTTGCCAGAGAAGTTGTGGACTCTCCATCCTTGGAGATAGTCAAAAGCCACCTGGACATGGTCTTGGGCAGCCTGCTCTAGGTAGCCATGCTTGAGCAAGGAGGCTGGATGAACTCCAGAGGCCCCTGCCAACCTCAACCATTCTGTGAAAAATAAAAAGTGCCATGCAAATGGTGTCAGGTGAGCTGAAGCCCACTGGCTTTGCAAGAGACCAAGAGCTGGTACTTCAAGACCGCGGCAGGCAGTGCAAACACAAACATCAATAGCCTTTGCTTACCTTAGGTAACATCTAGGCAAGCCCAGGCAGGAGAAAGCCCTCGGGGAGCCAGCGAGGGAAGTCCTGATCCAAGGTCATTCCCCAGCTCAGGAGAAAGCACATTGTGAAGAAAACATCTCATGTGTACTGGCTATCCTGGAAAAGGGAGGTCAGTGTTCACCCTTCACCTTCCTTGGTATGAAGGCTAGAGGCTTGCAGGCGGTAAAGGACACAGGGTGCCTCAGTCTCATTTCAAATTTCTCTTCGAGATAGCTTCACAGCAGCAGTTTAACATTCAGTATGGCATCGATGAAGAGCGTGTGTGGGTGAACATGGAGGTGATGAAGGCCTCTTCTGCATTCAGGGGGCTTTGAAGGTAGAAATAGCCAACAGAAGCTCCCAGAGCACCTCTGGATGTAAAAGAATAAAAGTACTTCTATTACTAGAGCATACAGTACAAATAGAAAGACATTCGGATCAACTGCTTTGAACCTGGCTACACTGGTGAAACAGCTGTGTGTTTCAGTGGCAGGCAATGGGATGTAGAGTAGGGGACAGACAGGGCATTCTCTGTTAGGCAGGGACACAGGACTGCTGGTTCTACCTTAGGGTGGAGTGAAGATGACATGGTCCTCTTAGACCAGCCCAGCTCACTGTGGTGCCCAGGAGGGCATGAAGAACCAAGTGAATTTACTGAAGGAAAAAAAAAAAAACAAACAACAAAACAAGCCAGGCCTGCAACCTCCATGCATATGGGCTGTGAGGGTAAAAGAGAAGGAAGCGGAGGAGTAGGAAAAGGTGGGCAGGTATAAGGAGAAGCTCTACAGTGAGGCTGGGCTGCCAGTTTGCTGCATCCTGGCTAGGCTCTCAGGATACTGGTCCAGTTTTGTGTGTGTGTGTGTGTGTCAGTGTGCGTCTGTGTGTTTATATCTGTGTGTGTCATTATGTGTTCACTGCATGAAGCCTATTCCTCTTCTTTAGTACCTCCCATTCATTTGCACTCTTTCTTTTCCAATGGGGTTGCTAGTTTTAGTGCCCTCTTCAAGCTGAGCCCTGGGATTGCCACCAGAAGGATGGCTCAATCCTGCAAGGCACTGAGCACCCTCAGCTCACAATGACTAAGGCAGTGGAAACCCTTGCAGGACAGAGCACACAGTTCAGGAAGATTTTTTTCAATAGTGCTCTGCAGTGAGAATACAAGACCAAAACTTGGAGTGCTCTTTTCCCTGATTGTTAATCCTTCTTTTCTTTTTTCTGCACTCAAACCAATTTTGCATGCATCAGACAGGAAGAGGTACAACACACGTTGATACTAACAGAGAGAGAGAGATTATACTCCGCTCTGAGTCTAATCATAGAATAATCTCTACTGTGGTCGAAAAGCAATAATGGCTAATTTTTTTATTAAATACACTTGCACAGGCAAATGTCACCTACAGTCAGTGTTCTCCAGCGGCCATGCTGGGAGTGGTGACAATGTTGTGCTGAAGCTAAGGGGAGCAGCTGAAGGCCGCAGAGAGCTTGAGGGTGGGGGAGGCAATAGAAAAAGCACACTGTGATTTTATTTGGGTCAATGAGCGAGTGTATTTCAGCCATTCCTTCCCTTTCAATAATATGTTTGTATAATAGATAACCAGTTCAGCTCCTGAAACTAAGCCCGTCCTTTGCTGTTTGTCAGTAAAATAGTTTTTTTGCATGTTTTGCATCCGAGTGTTTTTTCCAACCCTTTGAACCAAATGTTACTCCCGGTGTCAGAGGCTGGAGGTCTGCTAGGGGCACTGCAGACTAGCAAGTCACCAGCTTCGGGTCAGGGGTTTAAGAGAGGAGGAGGTACAAACATGGCTTGAACGGTGGGGGAAAAAGCCGTGCCCAGCCTTCATCTATGAAGAAGGGCTGTGCAATTTCCTCCAGGTTATGTGACATCCTAGGACACTGTCCCAGATTTTAGCTTGCTTATCTCACACTCACTGGGAACACAGGGAAGCGCTAAGGTCCAAAACTGATTTTAAAAGAAGATAAATATTTTACTGTTAAAACCAAATTCTGGGTGCAAGCTACCTCCAGAGAGGAGTGTGGGCCTCTCTTGCCTACTGCCTGCAAGGGCAAGCAAGAAAGGCAGGGTGCAGGCAACCGAGGGCTTTGGCCCAAGCAAGGAGAGGCATGCTCATTTCCCATTCTAGCAGTACCAAAATCTGACACCGTGAGCCAGTCCTTTAACATTCTTCCTTCTGCTCTTTTCTCTCCTGGAACAGGACCGCACATACACAAACAGAGCAAGTCTGACACTGAGTGGGACTTCAGTCCTTATGTGCAAGGATGCTGATGCACGAATTGTTCTACAAGTCTGGGCAAATCTGGGCATATCTTACTCAGGCTTGGTGGAGACACTACATGAAAGCAGAGCAGCAATAAAAAAAAAAAACCCAACACCCAAGCAAAGAAACCCCCACAACAAGAATAAAACCCACAGCCTACAGCAGCAGGAGAGAGAGGAAAAAACCACCGAGGCAGCAAGGCAGGGAGCTGTTGTCATGGAACTGACTGATAGTTGCAGCACTGGCATCTCAAATTGTGTCTGGGGGTAAAGCAACAGAGACAGATGATCTGTCCTCTCTTGAGGTGAGAACAATTAGAGATAGGGCAAGAGCTGGAGGACTGCCTGAGGACTTCTCTGAGCAAGCCATGCGCTGCTCCCCTTTGCAATCTTATAAAAATAATAACGTCATGTAGCCTAGTAATGCTGCTAGAGCTTCACTCCAGGAGATGCTATATATCAGAAGATACGACCGAGATTTGGTAAGGCTGTGCTACCTCAAGGAATCAAGGGAAAGAGAAGGAAAACCAGCCAGCAAGGATACACTGTCCCAGGTCATTCAAAGCAGGATCTGACCCACACCCGTCCTTCACCGGGCACCCAATCTCTGCTGTTGGTACTTGGTAGGAAAAGATGATGAGTAAAGCAGCCTGGCGGCACTTACTGAGTATCCAGTTGATTGAAGTCCTTTGGTTCCTCTTCTACCGCAGCTCAGTTGGGCAAACTTTGCCTTATCCCAGTGGCTGACTGGTTGATGTCTGTGGGAGAGATGCTGACTGAATCACAAGGTCCAGCAGAGCACCAGGAGTCTGTGAAAGCATTGACTAAGGGCTGCACACCATGAATAGCCTAGAGATTGCAAGAGAAGCAGGGTGGAGAGGTAACCGTTAGAGAAAGGTTCTTCTATTGTCGTTTTTGGCTTGGGAAATTCTTGTGGGACAGCTGACTTACAATGAGCCCTCAAACTGGATCCTAGCTCCTTGTTCCCCAAGTGATGCCGTTAAAGCTGTGCTGCCTCTCGAGATACCCCAGGACCATATCTGCATTATCTACCAAAAGCTGACACAGCAGCTGGACTGCCCACGGATGCCCATTTACTGCTACAACACGCCCTTTGTGCAGGGGTGACCAGTAATCCCTACTCTTGTTGCAGTCACATTATTTTCCAGCTCCTCACCCGCAGATGGGTTTGCTACGTACAATCTCCTGTGTTTGTTTTGGTTTCTTTTGTGTGTCTAGGCCTTTGAGCTGCGCTGACACCAAAGGGCTGTGCGTGACTGTAAGCCAGGTCCGAGAGAGGAGAACCCCCTCGCAGGGAAAATGCAGACCTGGCAGGTTGCACACCAGGTGAACACAGGGACGAGCCACCCCCAGGAAGTTGCAAACTCTGGCATGTTTTTGTCAGGATCCCTCCAACAGATCCCCATTACTTATATCCGTGTGCCAAGAGCACTCAGTCAGTGGTGGTGGCAGATGATGGGCTGCCTTCCAAAAGCGAAGAACCTCCTGGAGCAGCAAGGCTTCCCAGAGCAGGCCAGTGACTTGCATTACAGGCTGGGCAAATTAATCCGATTTTTTTTTTTTTAAAAACATATAGGGAGAATAATAATGTTGCAATAAAATGGAGACAGCCACAGACAATGGATTATAAAAGAATCTGAGTGCTGCTTCTCCATTCAAAACACAAGTTGGCAGGGAAATACTTCCTGGGGAGACTCCTGTCTCCTGTAAGTCCTACAGCGTGGGACATGCACTGGTGAGAAAGTGTGCAGCACTCGCATCCTTGTACTTGCACAATGGAACTTTCCTCCCAGTGTATCACATTCAAAAAGAAATACCTTAATGGATGGCAACTGAGAATAGATAGATGACCACATTATAAATCTGTCTCCCAGCTGCACCGCTGAAGCACAGAGAAGGCGTTTCAGCTGGCAGTGGCAAAGCTGGGGAGTGATAGATTGCTTGCTAATCCATCTGCTCTTAGATTTGCTCTCCAATAAAAAATACTATTTTAATAAAGTGCTATTAGCTCATAACTCACTCAGTGTCACAGAGAGGAGATAACCTCAGCCTGGGGTTGCCATCCTATATCCCTGCATGGAGTGTTAACAAATAGCTAGCTGGGTGCCACCTCCACAGGGACATCCTTCATCCTGGGAGCTGACAGCAAACCAAACTTACTGATGAGGCTGGCAGAGGTGACAGAGGCCCTGCATTTAAATCTTTGATGAGGCAGGAGTTGAACAATGACAGTTGGCCTTTTTTCTCCTTTCCTGTTGCATTCCACACGAGCAGCAGCAGTGACAGCAACTGGCACAGCTATTCAGCGGGCGGTAGGGCATGAAATCACCTAGCTGGTGGCTAGGAGCGACGTGCATTGCAAGAAGGACAAGGAATCTCTTTTCAAAGGCAGGATTTAGAGAGCTGGTAGCAATAGTGCCTGGGATGCATTGAGAGCTGGCTTCATCAGTCCAACAGCCCATGGCACATGATGTGAAGGAAAGAAGAGTAGCGTGCAAGTGTGAGAGAATGGATGGAGAACTTATTTCCTGTGGAAATAAAAAATGAAGTGTCAACACTGAAAAAAGCAGCACTTTCAAGCCTGACAGCTACAGTTGTTCCAGGTTGCGCTAAGACTGACCAGGTGCAGAACTGCAGAGTGCATCAGCTACCCATGTTCCCAGTGTTCCCTGTGCCACTAACCAGAACACAAGGATGTTGAGCTCAAACCATGGGATTATTTGGCTGGAACCTACCCCACCAGCTCCCAAAACACTCCCAAGGAAGAACAAATGGCATCAGTTTGTACAAGTGGAAGCCCATGCCATTCTTTCAATACAGCAGGAAGAAATGAAAACAACTAGGTTGGAAGACTGGACCCAACCAAAACAAGTTCTCCTCACCACTGCTGCCACTCCTTACCCACCTTACCTGACAGATGTAGCACCCCAAGTCTCCTCAACCCTCTTGAATCAGGCTCATCTCTGGCTTTTCTGTTCCACCTCCTCAGTTTTTCCCAGCCTAGGTGCCACCTCCTTCTCTTCTTCACAGGTGGGAAGTAAAACATCCATCATTCAGCAAGGGTTTGATAAATGATGTATCCAAACTACTGGACTGGGTGTAAACAGTCTTTCTGCTGCCAAGGGTAGAAGTGATTGTGGACTTTCTGGCATTGTATTAATAGGGATCTCTCAGAAGGGGACTGGGGGACATGCCTGCTCTGCTCAGAGCCACAAGCTTCTCTGGAAAGGAGGAGGAAAACTCACTGCGAATTTCAGACACACAGATGCTGTCACGATCTACCAGGCAGGGGCTGTGGAGGGAGATTGTGAACAGAGAGAAGAAAACAAGTGAGTCCTGAAGCACTCTGCTCCTGGATTTTCAACTAGCACCAGGGTTGCACAAGAGCCTGCAACACATTGCTCGCAAAGCATGAAGAGCACAGATGTGCAAAGCTCTGACCAGCTGATTGTTTGAGGATTTTTGAAGGTGAAGCGAGGCTGAGATATACAGGACAAGTTCTGTATATTGAAGAGCCCTGTTCCTAGGACTAAATTCCTAGTATAAAGTACAGAAATGGCTCTACTTACCCCTCTCGCGCCTCTTAAAGGAAAATAAACTAAAGAAAACAGATTTCATTTAGTAGAGAGAGCATCATCTTCCAGGCTGCCCAAGAAGCGGAAAGACCTTTGCCCACTGGGATACAAGCAGCACCAGCTAGTGAGTCACACCAGAGCGACGTCTCATTACACACCAGAAACGCTAAGGCATCCAGGTGTTCTCAAAAGCATCCATGTGTCTGTCTTCAAGACAGACAGACCTTTCCATCCATGTGAAGCCTAGGCAAAAAAGCTCAGGTGAGGACCAGCAGTATCTATTGTTAAGAGCAGTCATTAAAAGCCCATAAAAACTCACCGAAAAATACTTCTATACTCAGGCAAACCGAGAACCCTTAGGTCAGCCTACGCTTCCTGCTGTCTACCCCGCCACAGCAAGAGGCTACTTCTAGCTAATTGATCTCCCTAACCTGCAATTAATCACTGTTGCACAGCGCAGAAGCATGGATCATAGCTGCATTACAAGCACTGTGCTCCTTCTGCTTCCATGTAGGGACCTGATGCAATCTGAAGGAGGAATCGCAGGAAACAGCTGAGACAGCAACTGCTATGCCTTTCACTGAGCTTTACAGCAGGATTCTCTTCCCAGCTATCGGTATCAGCAAAAGCACGATCAGACAGCATAAGGACAAGACAGAATACCCTTCCCCTCCCCTCAACTCCTTGTGTGCTTCACAGAGATAATTATGGAAGAGAGGGGCAAAGTATTGAAGGTGTGTCACAATAAGAGATTTTAATCACACAATTTCAGACTGCTCCCTCATGTAATTCATTAGCAAGGGTTTTTTTAGCAGAGTGGCTCTGCTTAGGTCCTTTCCAACTCTTGGGGCTTAACAGAAGTATAACTCTAGTAAAATTAAATAGGAAGGGGAAAGCCTAGAATAGCTAATCCTCTAGTAAATCAGTGGACTAAAGGACAACTCCACCTAGGCTGAAGGGGAGGGAAAGAAGTCCCTTCAGAACATAAAGTATGCAGTTTCAGTTTATACAGTGATTCCTCCCTTGCCTCTGCAGTGTGCTTCCCACAGCAATGTGTCTTGCAACAAGTTAAGTGTAAGTGGGGCATGCAAGCCTGGGCATACACTACTGCTGTGGGACACCTGTCCTTAACAAAGGAGCAGCTTCTAAAATGCATCGTCAAATTCTCCCCTGGCATCCAGGGGAAAATATCAAGAGAACTACTTTGAGAGAAGATGGCAGCCCAAGAGAGTGAAAGTTTGCAGCCTCAAGAACTATTTCTTTCCTGATGTGCCACAAGGCTGCCTGTTCCAAGGACCCTGGTGACCAGCCCTGTTCCGCTCCCATGCTCACAAGCTCTTGTCAGGGTGCATCTCTCAAAACTCTGTAACAACCACCAGCGAAATGGACAAAGCAGAGATTGCTGTCAGTTCCTGTCAGAGAAGAACATCTCAGCAAGGTACTCAAGGGCACAGATTTAGGTCAGGCAAATGTGCTTGCATAGTGTAGTTCCAGAAGGGGACTCAGAGCAGAGCGCAGAGTTCAAATCCAGTTCAAACTCAAAAAAAAAAAAAAAAAAAATCAAGAGATTTTTCTGACCTGTCTCTTGTATGCACACAGATAGAACAAATGTCATCTGATCAAGACAGGCTTGTGTTCATGACTTGACAATGGCACATTTCTCAGTTGTTCCAGAAATGCAGCAGAAGACCCACGTAGCAAGAACAGCTTGATGGCAGCAGCCAGTAGCAAAAAAGCCCCGCTCCTCTCCCTCTTCAGACCATGCTGGACACCTGTATGCCAGACAGACTTACTGAGCCTCGTTACTCACCTCCTTAAAGAAAGAGATGATTTACTTGGGGGGGGGGGGGAACCAACAAAAAACTAGGACTAGCTGTAGCAGCAAGTACCCGGCTGGAGAAAGCCAACAAAGCTTTGTGGGTGGTATAGTCAGAACAGACACATCAGAACCTGGGAAGCAGCGGTTCCTGCTGCAGCTCAGCAGTGTCTAAAGGGCTACCTAGCACCCTGAGCAGTGCTTTCAAGACTGCGCTATAGGAAGGGCCAGTTGCTCCACTGCAGTTCAAATAACCTTTTGTGATCCAGGGAGTGTGTGCGGTTTTTCTACAACGCTACACTGGAGGAACATAAAAGCTCTCAGGCTTGGAAGGAACACTTAGCACTTGAGCACTGAGGAGTCATGCTCCAGAGCTTTTAGTCCCTTGCAGTGCACCACTGCAGGCCGGCTCTACAGCCATTCTCCAGGAGACCCAAGCACAGAGAAGACAAAAGGCAGCAGCCAGGCACTAGCAGGTGTAGCTACAACACAAGGAGAGTCCCAATGCTTATAAGCCAACCCACTGCACAGTTGTAGTTTCTCCTAAGTGTTGACTCCAAGTTAACCAGGTACAGCTGTGAGCCACACCAAATACACCTAACACAAAGTCTACCCTGAGTCTCTGCAGGGGTGACAACAAGAGGGCAAGGAGTGATGCCATACAGAGATGTGAGGAAGGAGGTATGTCGTGGGCAGGATCTGTGGGAAAATGATAAGAAATACCTCTGCTGGAGCATAAACCTGACAAAGTTAGATACATGGGAGCAGCAGGCTTGGACAGGCCCTGGGTTCCCACAGGCCCATGTCACTGGGACACTCCAGAACAGTGTCAAATGGCTGAAAAGGATTTGGAGTTCGGGCCCCTCTAGCAGGACAGGCCATACAGACTAACACAGTCAATGGTATTTCAGCAAGGGGGTCCTTTAATACAGTTGCTTCTGCCTCATGTAAACCATTTTGTTCTCTGGTGTGCTTTAAAAACATAAAATCAAAGGCAGACTGAGGCAGTACCCCCTTCCCTTGGACAAATGGACACATTTCTCACAACACATGGTTCCACCAAACATTGGGCCAGAAGACCCTCCCGGATTTCTCCCATGCCCACTTCCCCGCACATGCTGGTCTGAAGCCTGCAGGCTTCTCACACTGGTGTTCCTTTGGTGAAAGGCAGGAGTGGGTTTCTGCCAGTCCCTTTGCTTGTTTCAGCACCCTCTGTTTTCAGCCACTCCATCTTCTGTTTGTGTTGCTGCACAGCATCAGCTACCCGGGCATCAATCATGGCCTCTGTAAGAACACCGTCCTCTGACGCATAAGCTGCAGCCTGGAGGGGCAAAGACAGAAGAGATAAGTTAGCGATAGCAATTCCTAGGATCAGTGAAGATCTGAGACTGGTCCCTCTCTTCTGTTTTCTTCTCAATGCATGTTTGCCCCCCACACTACCTAGCACAACATCCAGTCTTGTTCTAAGTCAGTGGTGGTACCCAGAACAACCTGGCATATCACCATCAGAAAGGTTTTTCTTGATGCAGCTGTACCAGGGACTGAAATACATCAACTGCCCAAGCACACAAAAACATTCACAGCTACACTAAAGTCTTTGTCTCTGAGCTACTAACAAGCACCTTTGCCTACCTGCCCCTGGATTTCCTGGGAGGCAAGATCTTTGCATTCAGAAGAGACAAGGCCACAGGTTCATAATGCAGAACAGCCAGTATGGTTAGGCTGCAGTCACACTTGGCTTGCTTAAATTTCCTCTCCTGCTTTAAAAGCGCTGCACATATGAAGCCAATAAGGTAAAGAGTAATAGGTGCATATGGTGATTGAATGACTCCATCCCAGACAATAGAAAATGTTTTAAACATTTACAGAGGAGAACTAACATCAGTGCTAGGGTGAATATGGGCAATGTGGCACCTCTAAAATGATGTCTCATGCACTAATCTTGCTTTCCTCATGCATTCTGCTAGGAATCTTCCCTGCACCACCCCTGTGCTGTGTCAGCTCCCACCCCATACTCCTCTGCCTGTGGGACCTCCCTTTTCTCCCCCCTCCATTCATACCTCAACTCCTGTCTCTCCAATTCTGCTTGGTAAAGTCACACTTTGTCCTGTTGCTACTTCAATAGGCAGTACAAATTTGATCACAGTTCCTTGCAGAAAGGGCTGAAAACTACTGACATCCTTGCCAAACAGGCCACGATATTTCCAGTGGCAGCTTAGGGGAAACCGGACTGCATGCCACTTCTCTTCAGCTGCAGCAAAAGTATTGTCACTTTTGTCCAAACGTGCAGGACAGCTAGGACTCCACTGATGGACATTTTGCAGATGACAACACAAGCAGCTGTACCCTCCAAGGAAGGGAAGGATGCTTATGCTGTTAGCTGTACCCATCTCCAAGGTAACAAAGCAACTCCAAGCTACAGATTTCTAAATCTGGTTACTCCCTATGCAAGTGATCTTGCAAGCAACTCAGTACTGTGGTTCCTTGTACGGCTATGCTAGCAAGGGAGCTTGACACCAGTCACGGTGGAAACCCCCTCTAGCTTCTCACATCCATGCTGCCTGCCCCAAATAGCCCCAAACTTCTGTCCACATCTCTCTCCTTCCACAGAGATACCACATCATGGATTGTCACATGCCAACCCTTCTATCTGCAGGGCATTCCCCAGGATCCCAGACAGGCTGAAGGTATTACATTTTAAGGTATGACATACAGGCTCCATAAATCATTAATGGTGCAAAACATCAATTATATCAAGCAACGAAGTTTACTGCAAAAGCACCACCGAAAGAAATTAGTCAACCATTTTATACACCCGCTGTCCAACAATGTAGATGGGAGAGAAGACAAACCCCAAACTAAGTTGTTGCACTGGTCATTATCATCACAGTATTGACTAGCCCAGTACAATAAGTACAGTAGATTATACCTGCTTATTAGATTATTCCTTCTGCAGTGAGGTAGCAGTAATAATTTCAAGAAATGAACAAAAGGTTACCCAAGCTGGTTTTCAGCCTCCCCTAGCCTACTTGCCAGCCCTCTTTGGGGAACTGGTTAGATCACAAGAAGTCTCACTGCACAAGCCACACATAACTACAGAGCTGGCAGGCACTGGTTTTTACTGCAAGAAGCATCAAAACAGATCTCTCACTGTGCAAAACCTTTGTAATCCTTCCTTAAGGCAGGAGTGACAAGTTAGGCTAATGCTCATACTTCAAGTTAGGAGTAAACACTGGCCGCAGGCAAGGAGCGCGGAGAAATAGAAGGTCTGCAAATAGAAAATTCACTTTGCATAAAGGCACTTGTCCTCTGTATTCAACAACAGAACAGGAGACATCCTGAACACAACGAGGCAGTTACTTCCCACAAACACCAGAAGAGCACTGTTTCCAAAACCTGCCTGCTGCCACAAATATTTATACATGTATCACAACATGACCTGTCTTCTCTCACCACTGTAAAAGGGGCATGGTGGAGAGGTTCTGTGCACTTGAAGTATCCTCTCTGCCTCACCTCCATAACATGCCCCCCTCCCACCTTTTTTTTTTTTTTTTTCAGGAGATGACTGGGGACTTAAAGCTAAAAGAAGCCAGCACCCTTTTGTCAATGCAGCCCTCCAGCCAGGAGGATTTAGTGTTTTAAAAATGGAGTAAGTGTTTTCCTGGGATGGGTGTTATGTGCCTCCACAGAATAGAGAGGATGTCTTCCCTTCCTCCCTGCCACTGCATAGACCATAATTTCAACTGTGGAAACTCCTGCAAAGCTGTGCAGTTCACGCTCTGTTGATTTTCTCAATGACTTTCTATTTATAGAAAGCCTCAGGCCCTAGCTGTCAAGAAAGCAAATGGGAGAAGCAGCTGTCCCTTCTGGGAGTAGCTTGCACACACACAAAAATGGTACTGAGCTTCATTTATATTCATACCTCCACCTTCTGCATGGACAAATTTTAACCCATTTTCTCCAGTGCAACTATTCGTGTTCTATAACTCAAATTCAATTATGAAATAATCTGAAAGCAAAGTATGTGGGGGAGAAGTAGAGGGATGGAGCACAGATGACAAGTCCAGCCTAGATGACCTAATGGTTCATTTCAGCCAAGAACCATGGTTTATTTTAACTTGGCCAAACTAATCCATATCCTTTGAATCACATTTATAGTGAAAACAGCCTGCTTAAAAAAGACCCCCAAAACACAAGCACACTCCCC
>JANXJC010000001.1:2957162-3013584 GCA_027564655.1 Leptodon cayanensis
GGATGAAGAGGGGTTGGGGACGGGGGAAGCAACTGCAAGTAGGGAACTGAGTAGGAAGTCCAGACATTCACCTTAACTACAGTCACACAAGAGGCTCCCTAAATCCTCAGGTTAAGCCCTTTTGTAGATTCCTTATAGCTCTGTACATCAAGGCAGACAAAAGTATAGCTTGCAAACTGGTTAAAATTCAAGTGTGTGTTCATAAAGGTGCTGCTCATGTCAGATTATTTCCCCCATCAGCCATCTTTGGCATGCAGCATCTTGGATCAAAAGTTCAGTCATACAGGAGCTTAAAAAACCCCAACAATTCAAGAGTTAACAGTCCTATCTGTAGTATAGAACCACCTTACAGCTGTTGCATCCAACTGAGGGAAGTCTGATAAGCATTTCCTTGAGCCAGTTACGCTGGTTCATATAGCCCCTACCTACCCTGATCCACCCCCTCAGAAGTGCCAGGACAACAGTGTAGCTATGCAGTTAACTTGTCTTGCCAAGCTATTTTTAATTCTGATCAGCTCCCTGACCCAGTTCATAGTACAGCCATACAAAGAGATGTACCAGTGCAATGGGAAGGATAACAGAAAGGCAGGAATATGAGGCAGGGCTAATGCTGACTGAAATGCTTGTAAAACCGCAGCTTTAATCCTTCCCTGATAGAAGAGAGCATTGTATCAGCTACAAAGCTACCTGTAACAAGCTATGTGTTAGCCCTGACCCAGGTCCCAAAATACAGATACCATTCAAGAGATCAACTTGCATCAAGAGTACTTGAAACACCTGCTTACAGCAAGGCTTTTAACCACATCTACCAAAGTGCCATACCCTTGATACTTTACCTAGGCAAAAACAAAGGCAGGTGTTAAGAAGTCTTGCCACAGTCAAAAGTCAGTGGGCCAAACCTGGCATAAATGCAGCCTTCTGTAAAGCTCTAGTCAAGCTCCAGTCAGTTACAGCTCCAAACTCCTTGACCCAATGACTGAAAAAAACCCTACTGTATCACTTCGGATCAACAGCTCTGGCAGGCAGCTCCCAGGGCAGTGTACAATACAGAAATCTTATCCCTTATAGGATGCCCTCACAAACCTGCTAGTGGACTGTTTTCTGACAGCAGAGAGGAACATAACCTCCTGCTGCAATTTTACAAAGAACCTTGTTTATAGTTCTGGCACTATGAGGTGCATTTTAAAAAGCGACCAGGGCAACAACACTAAGGAATTAGTCACCCCCACCTTTCCCTTCCTTCAAGATCGCTTAAAAGATAAGTGATAAAAGCTGAGGTCATTCCCAGGGAGTAATGACAAGCTAGGAGATAAGGGGTGATAAAAAGCAAAGGTGATAAAAAGCAGAGGATCATTTATCACAACTTGTTATTACAGGAAATGCCTGGCAGCAAAGCCTTTCACATGCATGGGTAAGAGGGTTCTCTTCTAAATGAAGAGAAATAAAGGAATTCTACAACAATTAGTGGTCTGCCTTCTCTCCCACATCACATCACTCAGTTTAAGACAAACACCCTAGGTCTTCATCGTGAGTTTCAGAATCAGAAGCCCACAAAAAGCATAGCTGTACTTGGAAAAAGTGAAGCCATGATCTATTGGCTCTGTGAAAGGCAGAATGGCCCAAAGATTCTGGTCTTTCTTGCCACCTGTCAGCTCTCCAGAATGGCGTCTGAACACATGCTAATTGGACACCATGGCAGTCCACCTAACACCCATCAATATGCACTACCTTGCTCTGAATTTCAAATACTTGTCAAGCATCTTGCTAAGCTTCTTGACTGAACTGGTAACAATACTTATCTGGTATGTTTTCAGACAGTTACAGAAGAGAAACAAATTAAAAATAAATAAAGCTTTATATACATTTTCAGATGACAGCACACATTTTGAAATAAGTTTCAATAATACAAAATTCACATAGTAAAATTCACTGGCTGTGTGCTAACATACAAAGAATAAGATAAGAACTACTAGCACTCAAATGGCTGATTTGGACCTCAGCTCATGACTACTGCAGTTAAACGGCTTAGAAAGGATAAATACTTACTGTACCTTAAAAGGTAGAAAAACAGTAGAAGCAGAAATGAAATGCACAAAACTTTGTAAAATGTTTGTGAACTTCCAAAAAAAAAAAAAATTAAAACACCCCCAACTTTCTTTTTACAATACCTGAAAGGAAGCTGACATTATTAAGTTACATGACATACAATTTGGAGCATATTCCTTAAATTTATATTACTAGTTTATAAAAATACACAATCCAGTAAGAAACTGGCCGCTGTGACAAAACAAGGTGAAAGCCTGATTAAAAAAAAAGTGCTTAAGGTTGTTGAGCATGTGAACAAGTGCACTCAAAGTGATTGCATTTCTTATTTCTACATAGGTACCATGCATGTAGAAGTACCTAGTCTTTTCAGCTTCATTTTCCAGTTAGTTTTGTTCCTTCAATTACTCAAGTTGCACTAAAAATGTGTTAAGAACAAAGTAGGGCAGTAGGATGTTATAGTGTCCTAATGCTGTCATACCTATGGGCAACAACATTAGGCATCTCTTTTACTGAGCTTCTTGAGCTGGAACATGAGTAATGGCCAGCATGATTTGCCAAAACCCATTCCTAACTCACTCGCTTTACTTAAATTCAGTAAGGGATTTCCCATTAATGATTATAAAAACTGTTCCTATTTACGATATGAGGAATTATGCTGATATTCTGACACCCACACCAGAGCTAGCAGCATTCTAACACTACCATATGGACATAAGGAAACTTCCAAAGCGAGACAAGATCTGAGACCCCAACATCAAGCACTCAAACATTCCAGAAAGGGAAAACAAAATAAGAAGCCCAGTGATAAAAGCCCTATTTACCTGCCATGCCACAGCAAGCTGAGAGATCTCTCTGCCAGACATGCCTTCTGTCAACCTGGCAATCTCTGAGCACTTCTTCCCATAGTCAAACTGGGCCAGCTTCAAACGTCTAAAAAGCAGAAGAACAAGGATTAGTTTACATGCAGCCACTTGACAGGACAGGAGGGCGAGGGAGTCAGAGGTAGGCTTTATAAGGAGCAACACTTCCAATGAAATCAAAGATCAGATCGGATCAATCTCTGCAGAAAGATCCAGCCTGAGTACAGGAGCTGTTCCCCTGGGCCCAGAAAGCCCGATTTTGTGGCACAAAGACCTGCGTACCTGGATTAAGACTAAAAAAGTGCAAGACTGCACAGCACACAAGGAAACGAGTCACTTGGTCCAATTTGCCTCTTAAGCCAAGCAAAGACAAGTGCTTGGATATGAGGAATTCGAACAGTGTTCCTACTTGCGTTACTGCCTCCAGTGCAGTAACTGGTCTCCTACATTTTAAGGGCACAACAAACCATAGCATGAAATTCTAGGATGGCATCTCATCCTGTAACAAGATAACAAGAGGCATCTCTCCAACTCTATCTGTACTACTTGTTTAAAGTGGGTTTATAGATAGTGTGGCAGAATACACAGAAAAGGAGATAAGAAAAACAATTAAAAAAAAGAGAATCCTATAGGGTGGAAGAGTTCTGCAGGGATACTCACTGTTTACCCTCTGTGGCTGGCTTCAAGACATGCCTATCAAAATACATTCTCACAAGCCGCTCCCGTTCTTCTAGCTGGGGCAGATCAAAGTTCACCATTTCATCTATTCGGTCATTGATAGCCCAATCAAATTGCTCAGGCTGGTTGCTTGCTAAAACAAGCATGAACCTGGAAGTATTAAAAAAAGAGAGGAAAGACTGAAAAAACCCATAAAAATAAAAATCAATTAAACAGTCTGAACATTGGGAACTGCCACAGCCAGTATCAAAGACATTTCATCACCTGACAAGTCTGAAGATCCCTTAGAAACAGCTTTGTAACAGCATCCGAAGCAACATACTAAAATGCAGCATAGTTTAAACTCTTTAGAACTGAAATGCGTTTAACTCAGTACTTAGCCTTCCAATACCAGCCTTCCCCAGTCTGTCCCTGCCATAGAAGCCTAATTTATCACTTTATCCACAAGCTCCCTCAGGTTAGGAATATCACAAACATCTAGCAAGAGTACAACCTCCCAGAGACGTCCAAAACCTTGGAACAAGGCTGGACAACATGGAGAGATAACCATAACAAATATCTCCAGTTTAAATCCCAGTTTGGGGAACTGACTTCGAGCTGCTAACTGCATAGCACCCTAGAATCATGAGGGGCTATCTTAGTCCTGCTTGGAAGGTACGAACGGCTGCCAAACTGAAAGCCAACAGCATTACCGAAACGTCAGCCAGCTCCATGAGCTGCAGAGCATTGAATGCACTCAATCTGGCCTAAGAATAAGAGGAGCGTACCGCTGCTGGGTCTGTGTATGGGAAGGTCATTCTTCAGCAGCTGGTAAAAGTTGTTTCCTTCAAGCAAACCTGATAATACTTTCCTGCTACCAAGTCTAATGTGTGCAGAGAGGCATTCACAGTGGGTACCATAAAACAAAGGTGGTTTGTTTTACCAAGCTTTGCTCCATGGTACACACGTGCCAGCTTCCAGGTCCTGCTCTCTCCTGCTGCATTTTGAGGCCAGAAGCTCTTTCTTTTGCTATGTAGTGATGGTTCTTCCCCATGCCAATTCTACTGTAATGCTTTAACCGATGTTACCACCTTAACAGTGCATTACAATTTGAAATGGGTTTTTAACCACAGCTATTGGAATACTGATATAACTGCAGTCTATTTAAATCCTAGTCTACAGGTGGCTGTGTTCTTTGCCATCATTTCCGACAATAACTTTGCCAACCCAAGAGCCACACAGGCATAAAACTGTTCTTTTTCTACCAAGAAGGACTTCCACCAAACCCATGCAGAAACACAGCTTGGATAAAGGATTGACATACACCCTGATATTCAGGCCTTGCTCATTTCTGTTGTGAAAAATGATACAAATGAGCAAGAGATGCAGGGAACAGTCAGCTATGCAGCCAGAAGATGTAGACAGTTCTTTGGGAAGTTTAAGCCAGCAGTTCACAACACTTAGTACTTAGTTACATTGGTGACAATTCACTGGTAAAGTAACAGTACTCTTCAGGGTCTCAGCAAAACAGCTAGATTTACATGCACTATCAGACTTATTCAAGTGAACTCCCATTCATGGATACAGGACTCCTTATTGCCCAAAGCAGCAATAAGGCTGTTAAGAAGTAAAAAGCAGTGCATGAATCACAAGGACATGTTCAGTCTCCTAGAATGGCTCACAGTTTAAATTAGGGTAGGGTTGAATTCAACATCTGACAGAATGACAGCCCAGTTGTTTTGAGTGGAGGCATAGCACCCACCAGCACCAAACAAGCGTACCCAGAGCTCTAAGGTGGTTTAACATCAGAGGAAAGAACCGTCCCCTTAACACCCCTGCCAGTCATTTGCTTGCAGTGCCATTATAAATATGGTCAAAAACATAGCTTTGCTAGATCCACAGCAATTAGACATTATAAGTCTGAAAAGGACTATTTCCTAGAAAAAGGGGGAACTATCTAAAGCTAAAACATACACGTTACTGTTCTTAAAAAGTTCTGCAGTTCCATCTAAACATCTTTATCATTTTTGCAGGTACATTGGAAAAAACCCAACATTTCTAGCAATCACCTAGGAGCTCAGGATATCCAGTTTTCATCTTGGAAAACTGTATTTCTATCTTAAGCACTATTTGCTCTGGGTCCTGCAGAACTTATGTATTTTGCCAATATATATTTATTACATTTATTCTTGCAAACAGCAAGTACAACATCATTTAAACAATAATTATACTCAACTCAGCATTTATAGTGCAATTCTATATAATCATTTCAGAAGAGACTCCCTATCCTCCCAAAGAGAAAACCAACAATCTTGCAAGGTTCTTGCAGGCTCAACACCTTGCTTTCTAGCAACCTACTCATTTTGGAAAGTCACACCTTCCAAGGCACCTCACTGTGACAGAGAAGGGTACAGAGAAGCTACATACAAGCAACTATCAGTTAGAGCTGCATTGGTTTTAACAAGTTCAAGAGAGACCCCACGGGCAGAAAATGCCCTGCTGTTGTCCCGAAACAATGACCTTCTAGAATATTTATTTCAATGTCATGAGGTTACTATAATAGGTGTTTCATTACAACCTTACTAAGGGAGCAGTTCATCACTGAGAAACTCATGTTCCCACATAGAGACAACTTTTCTAGTTGGCTCAATTTCTTTGTAAAAGAAGTTTAACAACTAAGTAAAGTTCACGCACACAGAAAAAAAAAAATCAAATCAAAGGTTATTTGAAAAAGGTCAAGGAAAGAGCATCTCTTTATTATGATAGCCAAGAAAGGGATCTTGTTAAACTAAGCAGTGCTCTGCAAGAAGTTAACATTAATGTGACAAAGTGAGCATGGACAGATTGGCAGTGAAATTCACACACACATGCATCTGTCAAGTCAGCCCTGCAATCATCGGTGTTTAGCAAATCTATTAGCAACCATGAAGGAAACAGCTCTGGGATTCCTACATTTATGCGCAATGTTGCACACTGACACACCGAGGAGACAACTCATGCAAAAGAAATGGGGTCAGATTTAAACTCATTTCCCTCAGTTTCAAAGCCACCCCCACTGCACACACATGCACAGCATAGAAAGATGCCACCAAAGCACTGGAGAGGAACAGCAGCTGAAACAAGCACCTGCTGATGGATTTTTTTTTAAGAGATCATGAAACATCCAGCCAGTATCAACCCTGCATTCTCTTTTGTGATACTGATTTTCATGGGCCCCATACTGTCCTTGCATAAACAATAGTAACTTATCAAGAAAGAGAATGTACTCATTAAGACAATCAGTACATTCAAATACCATCCCTGTTTCAGGAACAATTTCCCTACAGTGCTGGAAGGGAGCCACGCACAGTATGGATGATACGTGAAAGGGAACTGCTCACCACCACGTACCATATGCAGAGGAAGCATTGTCCTGAAAGGCAGTTCAAGATTGCTTTTGCACATCTGCTAACATGGGCCAAATGAACACCCTTTTTACAAGCACTAATCTCTACCCTGTGTACAGCCCTTCCGAGTTCTAATTTCCAGGTCCCAGGAAGAAATAAAGGAGGAGCAAGTGAAAATCGAAAATTCAGTATATAAACTGAACTGGGGATATTCTATGCAGATTTTTTCATGTCCTTAGTAGCACAGATGATACATTTCCAACTTTCATTTGCACACCACAGACCCTTTACAGACCTTCCTCAACTCAGGGACATATCAACTGCTGTAAGGGCTGAAACTGGATACTTACTTGTTGCTGTGCTGCCCTGTTCTGTGCAGGAATGCATTTAAAGTTGCTCTGAGATCTTCACTGATTTTCTCCTGCAAAGATGAAATCCAAAGGAAGATCAACTGCTTGGGGACCTAAGACAGGTCACAGCTTTAAGCAGCATTATTGACCAACTGAGTTCTGTTATTGTCAACCATTTGCATTACAGTAGAATCCAAAGCACTGTAATACCTTGGAAAAAAAAGGATCAATTTATATACCCAGGAAAAAGGCTAGGAATTAAAGCTTCCAGCAGAGAGATTAAATATTTACCCACAGTCATTCAGCGATTCTCTTGATTTCAAACCCAAGGCTCTAACCATTGGCCCAGGTGGCTTTCCCTGCTGAACACTATTTTAGCTGGGAAGTCCATTAAGGTACTTACAGGAAAATAATCCACAGCAAAGAATTCACTTACACTTTCAAAGTAATCTTCTAGGGATAGCTCTTTAAACAGACTGTTGGGGTTCAAGTAGCAGGTCCAGATTCAATGTACAATATGGTGACTTTGAAAATATAAATAATTTGTGTGGGGGAAGCTGCTAGTGTAGCTTTGTTAATGTAGTGAAAAGCAGTTGTTACAAAAACCTCCCAAGATAAGTATCTGTTGGGACAAAAACCAAACCCTGCAGGGTATCAGCTCTGCAGTATGAACAATCTTCTCTTGTTTTCCAAGATAAGCCTCTTCCTTTCCTACTGCCCAGTCACTTGCAAAACCTCCAAAAAGATTATGTCACCCATCTTTTGTAGGGAGGAATTCTCAAGTCAGTCTTGAGATGCTCATTCTATTCAGTTGCAAGATGCTAATTTCTTGTCTCTCCATCACTGAATTAGGTGAGTAGTAAGGCACCTGCCAGCTTTATTCTTTTGCCTGTTGAAGCTAGTTAATCAAGTTAAACAAGAAGGCTGTCAGCTGACTAACTCTGCAGCATGCACAGGTAATGGACATAGAGAAAGTACTTACTGTTGCCCTCTTCCGTAGAAATGCATCCGCTTCATCCACAAATAGCAAGAGGCTGTAAAAGGAAAGCACTACACAGTAACAGGAGACAGGTAAGTGAGGCTCAAATGGCTCAAGGATTCTCCTGTCCCACTACCAGACGCACATAACTGTGACCTGCTGAAACCCCAAGGATTACACAAGCAGATTCATTTCTTAAGGCAACATTTCTCAGCTAAGCTACAGCAACTTTTCCATTGTGAGCACTTGGCCCGTCCCACCAGTTAAGAAAGAGGTATTAGGTTAAAACACCTTAGGCCATAAATCTGTCTCCAGGCCTCTGGAGTTTTGTTTCCTGCTGTTCAGAAGCAGACTGAACAGAAGCAATTCTAGGGCACAGGACCTTAACTTCCTCCAGACTTTTAAATATAGATGGGAGTTTTCATAGGCATGGTTTGGCAACGGGCTTGTATCTAGCAGTGCTGGTATGTTACTGCCAAGTTGGAGTAGGTCTTTGAAATTTAGACTGGCTCCCCAAGTGTTTGTGAGAGTGCTTATTTTAGCATTCCCTCCTATTTAGAGAAATGTGCGCAAGGGTACAAGACGGGTACACAAGCACACAAGGAATCTTGGTGACAATGGCATCTTCCTGCCATTTTTCTTCCTTGTATCATTCCAAAAACCTCAAACCAGAGTCCTCCCCTGCAATTTGCTTTGTTATTTAGGGGCGTTTTTCCTTTCCAAACCACACTAGCAATAACATAATGGTTTTACTACCTGTGGAGAAGTGAATTAATAAAGTCAATGAATAATTCACAAAAATAAATTCACTTATAACCCAAGGGTAGTGCTCTTCCCAAGAGACAAAGCATATAAAGATGTTTATCAATAACAGAACCAAGTTGCTCATAAAGCTGTCACAGCTTGTATTACCTTCTCGCCTAGCTTCAAAACCAGCTTTCTTTCAAGGGATTTCAGGGCCTATTAACATCTTTTACTCAGCTCCAGCTTTTCTGAAAATATTCTCAGCTACAGTCTCTGCAGAGAAGCGTCTTCTATCACAAGGGCTTTCGGCCAATAATAAAGGCAACGGAGTACTAACAGCTAACATTGTTGGATACCCCGAATAAAATCTACTTAAATACGTCAATGTTACCGGAGATTAGAATATTGATGTATATGGACACGTGTAACCTTTGATCATGACTTTCGTAAGATGGCTATCTGAAGTGTATGAAGTTCAAACATACAGAAGTTTCTGTCAGGACAGAGAATAAATTCAGACCCAGGCAGTGTTGTGAAAGAGAACTATAGTGAAACCATCCAGCAGTCTTTGTCCAGTTGAGTATCTTCATATTTCTTCCAACTTCTTTTTTCTCAGCTCACTTTAATTATTACACCTTTCCTTCTCTAACTCCTCAGGGTAGGAGAAGCTTAAAGAGTTTAAATCCTTTGGACATCTACTCTGCATATTTTGGGTTTTTTTTAAAGGGGAAATAGAAACATTTAGGTGATGAATGCAGCAAGGATTAAAACAGACACTGGAAAATAATGCCCATCTAAAGCAATCAGAGAACACATAAATCACCAGTTAGCCACATTTACAGAAGACGTGCGATCAAAACAGCACAAAAACCCAAACTGACACCCACTGCAAGCTGACTATTGAATTTTAATATCCTGGCTGGACAAGCAACTTCTTAGCTACCCCTGGACTGCAAAAATCCATTTACACTAGTATGAACAAATTAACTACATACTCTTACAAAATCAGCGAGCCAAGATTTAGCCTCAACATGAATGCTTTTCTGCAGATAAAAGTTTGCCTTTAAAGGTGACTAAAAAAGCACAGCAGCTTGTGACTTTGACACCTGTCTAATGTCAATGCCTTTAGCATTCATCTCCCCCTTATCCTCTTTTATTTCTTCTAATTTGCTACTTCTGCTTGAGACTCAAAAGTAAACAAGAAGCTGGATCCAATAACAGAGCCTAAAATCTGAGCAGTTGCAACAGGAAACATAATATCCAGAGACTGTAAACACCTGGCTGCACCTCCATTTGTGCTAAGTCTTCTAACTACCGTCAGAAAACTAATCACTCTGAAAGAAATGTGTTCCAGCCTTCAAGCAGGCAATATCTCTCCACCCGCCTGGTGAGATCCGCAGAGAGTCAAGCAATGGCTGATCTGGAAAATCTGAAGTAAACAAGAAGTGTTTGAGGGAGCAGAAGAGCAAAAGCTTTCAGCCTTTTAAACATTACTAAGCAGCAAGAATTCACCCATTCCAGGAAAACTTTAGGAGATGTTATGCCTGGTCAGTATTACCTGATCTGTGCAAGAGTATCATTCAATAACAGAGATCAGCGGTCTGAACTACATCTTTGCAGTGAGTTTCTCTGAGCAAGAAACCAAATTCAGTATTCAGAGGAACCTCCACTTACCCTCTCCTACTGGTGTTTGCCCAGTCAAAGAGCTTATGCATGGCAGTAACTCCTTCCCGCCCCATGGGGGCAACATCGCCACCTGTCATGATGGCATAATCCATGCCCGAGTGCACAGCTAATTTCTGGAAGGAAACAAAAACAGTGAGTTAAACACTCTCTTTCACTGCAAGACCATGGAATATGAGGAGGGAAATAAAAGTAGTTTAGTCCTATCAGCATGCTCATTTGCAGAGGGTAATATGCTCTTAGAGATGAGAATACTTCTTTAGTCACTTAGGGGCAGCTTTCAGCATTGCTCTGAATGGGAATGAAAGATGGAAGTTTAGTCTTGTGGCAGTGCACAAAATTTTAATGCTCAGAGTGCTTAGACCTTCATCTTTAACTTGTGTGTTGTTTATTTCTTCCACTGTTTTCTTCATGGTCTAGTTTATAACAGGATTCTATTCTCTATTAGATGCTTAACTAATACAACTCAGAGAAAATTTTATTCCTTTAAAAAAAAAAAGTTAAAAGCCTGGAATTAAATGGTTAGTGAACCCGATAAGTATTTGGACAAAATAACAGAATTTTCCCTTTGTGTTTTAAAGCCTGCCTGTGTTTTAAAGCCAGACTCATTGGTATGGTGACTACTAAGTGAAAGGTTTTGATGAAGTCTTGAGGTATGCTGGATATATCTCCCTTAAGCCTGTAGTTAAAAAAAAAAAAAAATTCCTCTTAGATTTTTTTGCTAGGACAGAAAATGCAAGTCTATCCATAAAGCAAGTTTGACAGGATGTAGCCAACATTAGCCAAGTGCATCAGAAGAGCCTATGGCTTGCACTGACCAAAGTTTGCTTAGGCTGTCATGTCACTGCAGGGCAGAACTATAGCCTTGGCAATGCCAGGCAGCAAAACACTATTGGGATATGGGTTTAATGTACTAATAAAGGAAAAAAAAAATTCAACTTGCATCGGCATGTCAAATCTGCCACTGTTAGACAAATATATGAAACATCGGATTTAGTGGACAAGCACTGAAGAGCAAGTCAAAAATCAATTCCTTACTCAAATCCATGCAAAAACCATCCTGGTAGTGCACATGCTCAGTGAAGCCATACCCATCTCTGCTCTGGGATTAGTAAGCGACAGCAGGAAAGACCCTATTTAGACAAGTGCATAAAGTTAACAGAGGTGGAAATGGGACAACAGTCTGGTGTTGCGATTTCACAAGTCACAGTTGCCAAGTGCCTTATCCAGATGGAAGGGCTCTTCTGCCTACACTTAGCAGTAGAACTCAAGTGATTGTACTAATTTAAAGCTGAAGCAGGCTGGCTGCCCTTTCCTTCCTTCCCAACAGAGACACAAGAACACAATGTTTATGCAATACTACAGCAACAGATTTCAGACTAAGAAGGGTGCTTGGACCCTGAATTTTTCAGAACACCGTGCAACATGCAGGTTGTCAGAATCTTGGCAGGGTTTTACCTTGGCAAAGAGCGTCTTTCCAGTGCCAGGGGGACCATACATAAGAATATTCCTGTATAGACTTTTGTTCTTTTTTGTATTTCTTGTTGCTATGGCAATGTCTCTCACACGTGCTTCTAACTGTGGCTGCAAAAAAAGGGTTAAACTTAAGGAACAGAAAGTACCAACAGACCTGCATCTATCAGCTTCACAGATCAGTACCAGCAAGAAGCAGGCAGCACTCCTACAGTCTCAAGCTTTTAAGCCTTAACTTCAGCTGCTTCTTATTTCAGACCAGTGTCATTTCTCCCTCTATGTCAGGATTTACTCAATTTAAAGTTCTGTCCGGTTGGCTAGAATTCTTTTATAAGAAAAAGCAGCAGTGCAGTAACTACTGTAAGAAGTGATAACACCTAAGTATCCACTTCCTATTGGGTGCCATGGGAGGGATATGTCAAAACATAAGCAACTCTTTGCAGTACTAATTCTTTCATGTAAGTCATAAACATTCATGTTCATACTTTTTACTGCATTTGTAGAGATACCGGGAGAAAGCTGCTTCCTGCAGGAGCATTTTCTCTCAGCAGCCTCAAGCGGCACTTAAATTTGTCTGATATCCAGGAATCAAATTCAGAAGCAAATAACAGAAGCGGCCCTAATTAGCAAGTTAAGAACCATTCACAAGATGGGCAAATGCTTATGCTTCTTCAGCTTTTTGGCTTATAAGCAGATCTAGGTTCAGTAATCCTTAACAGATTACATGAGACAAGTAGAAGTCTGTATGTTAACATGCTGACTACAGAGAAAAACCGTAGCAGGGCAAGGACTGAACTAAGACTACCAACTGCTTTGCACAGAGGAAAAAAGGTTAACAGAGTGCTTAACATGTGTCACACTGAACACAGGAGCTTATTTACAGTCTCAGTGCCCTGAGGGTGCTATGTCTCCAGAATTACTGGAATTCCAGCTTTTGAAGTGAGCTAAGGAAACAGCCGTTCTTATTTAGATTCCAAAGTCATCCTTCACAGACCGAGACAGCAAAATAGAGTACTCACACTGAGAACAACTCCTTCAAGGGCATCCTGAGCCTTGCTGGTAAGACGCTTACCAACCTGGAGAGGACAAATTCAATTACTGACACGTAGATACCAACCACAGTTTTGACAACTCACCTAGACGAAAAGGTCGTATGAAATGACAATGAGCTTAGCCCACCTACGCTATCTCCAATAGCACATTTATTCACAGAGCCATTGACAGCTCCCTGCCTGACATAGAGAGCTGCAAAAGGAGTTTTGCATCCTCATGGCTGAGTGCAACACAAAACCAAAGCTAAACTTTACCTTGATAGGATGCTTCAGTGCCTCTAGTACAGTAATGCGAGAGGTTTCTCTCACCAGGGAAGGTTTGCCCAAACGTGCTTCTATGTATCGCCCTGCTACTGCAGTGGCATTCTTGGCAGAGTAAACACCCACAGCCAGCAGGGTTAGGCCTGCCACCTGCAAAGAAAAGGGGGAAGGATTAGGAAAAAACACCTGGCAAGGCAACCCTATTGTGTGTAGCATGCCCGTGGTGGGGAATTAAGATTCAGGACAAATGCTGACCAATAGGGTTTTACTTTTTGGTAAGATGTTTTATCACTGTTCAGTCAAGGTCTTACATTCCCTACTCATAGGCCATTCAGTACTCTTGCACCTCGCAGTGTGAAAGGCAGAGGAAGCACAAGTAATGCATATAGTCACGTATCCAGAAGTATGTACTCCCTGTTCAAAATGTGTGTGGCTTTTCAAACTTTTAACTGAGTAGAGTATGTATTTAGACAAATAGCCATCAGGCTTTGCTACAAACCGGAGTTACAAGCCTCCTACGAGAAAACAGCATCTCCCATAATGCTGAAGCTTTAGCTTCCAGTGTCACGAACAGAAGCACATTGGCAAAGTGACGTGGTTTGGGTTTTTTTTCAGGTATTCTATGCAAGCAGTTAAGAAAAAGCCCACGTCAACCAGGTGCTGTCTGCCACACTAACCCTCACCATACAAGAAAATGTATGCTGAATTAAAGATGCCAAGACAAACATCTGAATTGTGGCTGCCACCAAGGCAGTACAGAGTAGGGAGCAAAAAGAACTAGCCAGAGTACGCCTGCTAAAGGTGAACAGTCACGCCAGACCCAACACAACAGGAAAATGGGTACTCAAGAGGAGCTTCAAAGCAAAAACCACCATGGGAATTGCCACCACTGCATCAGAGACTGTTATTTCAGAAACCCCAGAACATGAGACATTCCTATCAATTTGCCAGTGAAGCAGAATCCAGGCTTCTCTGTGGTTTATGGTTGCGGCTTGGTTCAGCACTACATTGGCTCTTATTAAACCAAGAGCCCCGCAGGCAGCTTCTTCCACCATAGCTAGCTGTCAGAATAGACAAGGAGCTGTGCTGACAATACTAAAGACACTCCAGGAGGTTGCCAAGAATAAAATTTCAGGACAGGATTTGAAAGCAAAACTTTACAGAAATCTTTAGCATGTATAGGATTGTTTCCTTAATTCTCAGAGACTGATAGCACTGATAAATTTTTTTAAAACTTTACTTAAGGTGCACAAACGTAAGCCTCCAGTTCCATCTGTTTGTACATATGCAAGTGAGTCAGTTGATTTACCAAAAATCCTATTCACCTGAAAATACAAGGGAACAAGGGGCATTACTTTTAAACCCAGAGGTGTTTGGGAAGAGTCCAACTGTTCCACACAGTTCTGAGTGCAAGTAATCAGCTGTGGTCAGTTTACAGCTAGATGCCAATAATTCATATGAGAGCAAGTCCAGATAGACAAAAGACCAAGCTGCAGCAATTGCTTCTGAAGTAAGCAGACTTTTACTACAAGTACAGAACAAGGTCAAAAGCCTCAAGGACAACAAGGATGGCATTGTTAAATAAACCATGAGACACCATATGTTCAGTTTCACTCTGCTTGAACACATGACATCACCTTTGCTTTGGATAGAAACATGAACAGTTCAGAACTGTGAGTTCCAAGATTGAAAGAGTGAGATTACTTCCACACCTGATTCATCTCAGTTTACAGGGACTTTAGAACACAAAAGAGACTCCTTTTTAGCAGCCTCCCTCTAAAAACAAGGTACCATGACAAATCATCCCATGCACTCTTATACTATCTGCTTCAGCAATATCCAGTACTAAGCAAAGTTACAGGCTGATACATCAGATCCATCCAGGCAGAGAGAAGTATTTCAGGCTTTCGGACTTCACTAAGTTCATGTTACAAGATACAGAGAAATATGGCTTTAGGACTGACAGTTATGTATCCAAACAGGAAAATTACTCAACTTTCACATTCACACATCAACGCAACTACTATGCCAACTCCACGAATCCATCTGATTACAGTGCCTATCTGTTTACCATGAAGTATCTAGCAAAGAAATGAATCTCTGACTGATAAGCAGAGTATCACTAAAAAAACCAACAAACTCAAAAATCTTTGAGCAGAACCTTTGGAGTTCTGCTTGAATGGGAAGAGGCAGGAAAAAGGCAGCCCTTACAGTAGGCAGGAAGAGCTGAAAATCCATCCCGTGCTAATTTAGAGGAACCCTAAAATAACTGGCTAATTCTTACCTTATAGTCACTTTTCAAAGCAACAGAAAATATGCATTCCAGCTGTGTTATCTCCTTTCCAAAAATATACTTACTTTTTTTTTTTTTTTAAGCTCAATGTCCCAAATTCACAAGACAAGAGCTTGTCAGAGGCAAAAATGACCATAATGCAGGAAACCGGTATCTGGGTCAAGAGAATATGCAGCTAAAAGCACCAAGCACTAATCTGCAAAAGGCTCTGAATACTGCAGGTATTCCAGGTACAGCCTACAGATTACAAAAGGATCCACTAAACGCATATCTTGTTCTCCCCAGCGCACTCAGGCAAAGTGCCTTTTATATCAGCCTGTGCTTATAAAACCAGAGGGTGGAGCAGATGGTGGTGACCGACTTAAAGCAAAATGTTCATTTTAACAAGCCATACTACTAAAAATATATTTTCACTGTAAAGTTTTGTTTTAAGTAGTACACTAAGAAGCAACTTTATGTCCATAAGAAGCCACTATCATGCTCTTTCATCCCGTGAAAAGACGTTAGTCCAGCTTTTAATCAACTTATTTTGCACATGTAACAGTTTTCTAAATGCTCTCTAGGCTACATCAAAATTAGATATAAAGTTGTGAGATAAGCAGCAAAGTGAGTTTTAGATCATGTCCTGCAAGGTCTTGAAGCTCCAGAGACTAGCAGTGCTCTTTATAGATGAAAATGGTACCCTCAGACATCCTGATCACACAGAGCTGACAGCCTGGTATCTACCTGGGATGAGAGCAGCAGGCAAGCTCTCGGCAGCTAACTTGGTGGGAGGAAATTGCAGCTCAGAGACAGAATGCACGCAAAAGGGGAATACTGAAGAATTTCTCTGTGGCCTTAAAATCATATTATAATTTAAAAACAAAACAAACTTTCATGATGCATCTCTTACTGTTTTCTGGGGGAGTGTTCTCAGAAACTTTTTACTCCAAGGGGTACGCGATCAAAAAAATTTTTGAGATCACTGGTTTAGAGGGAACAAACCCCTTTTGTGTCCACCAGATCGACTATTACACATCTCCAATATACCTTCCCTAATATTCCTAAAAAAACATTTTCAGTTTGTAGTTTAACTGCAAACATACAAAAGACATCAGGGGTGGGAAGAAATGGGGATTAGATCCCTGTTCCTCAAAACCACCACTGGCAAAGTCGTCTTCTAACAGCGGTGTTAAACATTTCATAATGCTCTGTTCCCCTACGAACATTTATAGATGTTCATGCATCATGAAAGTACAATGAACATCGATCATTAAAAAGCTGAATGAAAACTTGTCAGCTCAGAGCCCAGTCAAACACAAAATTTGCTTTCAAGATCTCAAAGAAAAAAATCTGTGGTTATCTCTAATTGGCTGTTAGGTAAACCCTTACTCCCCTACACACATAAAAGACAGCAAATTCTAGAACAATCTGTGGAAAAAAAAACCCAACCAACCTGTGAAAAAGACTTATCTACTTTTTTCACAGATTCTGCATCTATTACAAGTAATAGCTGGCAAACTTTCAGGAAATGTGTTTGTAAAGGTGATGGTGCCTCCAAAGACAACACAATTATATGCTGTTCATCAATCAAGCCAAAACTTTTGTGACCAATGAGAAACAAATTATCTATACAGAGAAGACGAGAATTAATCTGAATAAAAATCTGAAGTACAGCATCTCCTTAAACAAGGACTGCAGATAGCACTAAGTGATCAGCAAACTCCCACCATGGTTTATACTTTACAAACATACCAAAGAGTTTAACACACATTTACAGACAGACTTTTCTGGAAGTTATCGATACATGTTACAATCTTACCGTGGCCGTAACTTTATCCCAGTCTGTTACAAAAGCACGGAATCCTTCCCCAAAGAGCATCCCAGCTGTCCTATGGTAAGCAAACAGCAAGGCAAGCAGAAAAGAAAGGGATTTCAAAGACCGAATCGAAGTGATTTACAAGACAACTTTATAACAATCTTCTTCAGAACCAGTCAAAGCTAATTGAGGGCTCACCTGGGAACTGAAACATGAACAAGCATGGCAAATATATTTATAATTATCTGATGGCTATACCTGATCTGGGATTAAATCCAGAAAAGCATTTGGCATTAAGATGATATCAATGTCTTTCTTTAATACATTATTGGTGCTGAACTGTAATAAAAGGTATTTAATTCTAAAGCTTTTTTTTATGTAAAATCTCCAAGGACCTAAAACTAAAAAGTTACAAACCTAAGCGCCCACCCCTTTGGAGATAGACCTCTTTATACCTTTATGGCATATATTCAGAAACAGAAAGGACTCTCAGAGTTTTCAGAGTAATTGAGTCTCAATCTTAGCAAATAAGGCTTGAAGTAATTTGTTAGAAAAACTGTATAAAATTCACAACTCTATAAACAGTCTCTTTGCTTCACGTTCAGATGACAGTGTAGCAAGACAAGTGAAAGAGAGGGTTCTCTTTAATATAATTCCTATTGTTCAGAGTACAAGAGTGTACAAACTAACTTTTGATATTCCTCATAGCTTAGAGGAATAAACAGCAAGGTTTCCTACATGATGGGAGACATCTGCAAAAGCAGTGAGGCAACCTGTGCCCTTCTCCTGGCTCACACATACTTGAGGGACTCTAACACTGTTTGGCGATGTTCAGCAGCTTTTAAACGGATCTGCTCCCGAATGATGTCTGCGTTCTCCCGCTCAGCCTTGGCACGGGCTCTTGCCTCTGCCTCAACACGCAACATTTCATTCTTATGCCGCAGCTCCATCTCTCGCTCTACAGTAGCTTAAAAAAAAAAATAAAAGGAAAAAAGAGGACAATCTTTTGGGCTGGCTTAATCCCAGGTATCAGGCAGGTGAAAGAGATGCATTGCTTCACCCTGGCTTTGCAACAGCTGTGTGTAGTCCCATAGCAGCAGACTTCAAGATCTTAATTCCCTCCCACTCTCCCCCAAAAGGCAGCCAACCAGTACAACACCACAGAAGACAGACAAAGAATTTTCCTTCTGTGCTCAGAGGGATCACACACCAAATAGGTGGCCTTCTCCAGATGGCACACTGCAAGACAATAATCATGCTTCATTTCTGGAAGTTCATTACCAGAAAAATTGCTCAGGGCAAACTTTAGTCAGAGATGAGTTAGACAAAGGATAAAGCAACAGACAGTGAAAAACCACATTGCTAGGCACTGCTGCCACTCCTCATCAACATAATTTCAGAGAGAAAGGGTGACATGCTACGGACAACGAAGGACAACCCTGGGCAAGTAACTACACACAGTGTAACATACACTGCTTGTAAGGAAGAGAAGGAAAACAGAGTTGCCTGTACAGTGCTGTCCCAAACAGGATTTTGGAAGCTCTGTTACTTCAGACACACAGAACTGCAACAGACATATTAAGATTGATGTGAATGGAGAATGAATGAGAAACCTAAGAACAACCCAGGATATGAGGACTTCACAGACAGCACCCTCTATCTTCAGCGTCACTGCAAGAAGTCCTGACTGGACCACCTAGCTACTCGATACCTGGTACACATCTCGATACCTGAATGCTGGACAGGTTACCTCGACATTCCTATCGTGGTGCCTATGAGTAGGTGAATACAAGAGCAGAATCACCCTCTCCTACAAGGTTTCACCACTGAGCATTGTTACATGGTTGCTATAATACTTCCCTCAAAGATACCGACAAACACTGAGCGTACAGCAGATGGCAGCAAGGAGCGGACAACACAGCGCTCCACGTCTGTGTACAGAGCAAATCGGCCTTCCAGTCCCGTCTGGTCATACACAAATTGCTTTACATTTCTAAGACCTGTGCCCTAGCGGAGTCCCACCGGAGTTCTGCAAACCCAGTGATTCTGGCAATTCCACAACAATGAAAAGAGACAAAGCAAGTTTCAGGCTAAAACTTCATTACTCAGCTTTTATTTTCTACAGGAAACAGTGGAGATGAGGTGACACGGATTCAGCCATTCCTCCCAAGAGCTATTTTGTTTCTCTTCCCTCCTCAAAACTGGTTCTATTTTAGCTTGTCCCAGTACAAAATCAGAATTTCACTTGCTATATCAGGAGATGCTGACAGTTCATTGGGAAATCCAAGTACCACAGGGTGGATGTTTAGGAGTGCAGCTGCTTCTAAAACTTATCTTGGAAGCAATTGGTAGTTCTAGTACTACTGGGATTTACCCATTACGTGCCAGCATGACATTAACACATGACCCTAACAGAGCATCAACCAATACAGACAAAGAGCCAAAGATCAGTACAGAGAACTTGCATGCCCACGCACCCACTCTGTCACTAGTGAAAGAAAAGTTACCAGCTTACCACGCCTCATGGCTTCCTGCTTCTGTACAGATTCTTCCTGCTTCCTCAGATTCTCTTCATTAGCCAGTTGCTACAGGCAGAGATGACAGCAGAAGATGCGTTCAAGTTGCAAGAACTCGGTCAAGTAGGTATTTGTGCAAACTTAAGTACTACAAATGTTTTCAAGAAGCTAGTACTCAAGTTGAAGTGCATTCTCCCTCTCCGCACCTCCCAGATTCATACTCTTAAGGCCACACTCCTAACCACTTTGTCCTAATTCCTGACCTTTGATTTGCCTGGCCAGCGCTGTTGATGCCAAGGAAATAGTACAGATGAAAGCAACTGTGCCTAGCATTAGCCATCTGGCCAGCACAATAGGGCACAGTTCCAGATTACCACTTTGATTTAAGAAAGCTACTATACAGTTCCCAGCTGGGTTAGAGAAGGAAGCCATCATACCTGCTGTCGCATCTGTTCATCATAGCGCTGCCTTGCCAATTTGTCCTGGTATTGGGCTCGCTTCAAGATAAAAAGAAAGAGAAAAAAAAAAAAGAGAGTATTCAGAATATAAATATTAGGCATTTAAGAGGGAATCTAGTTCTGAGGGCAACGAGGTTTGGAACACGCTGGGGGAAAAAAAACAACCCCCCCCCGCGAAAAAAAACCAAAAAAAACCAAAAAAAACCAAAAAATAAACCCGGGTTTGAATATGAAAAGGGCAAAGTTTGGTGCAAAATCCTCAGCCAGCAGCAAAACTCCTCTATGCTGAGAAATCTATATAGTCTGACTTCATTTTGAGGTATCACAGGTATAAAAAACAAACAACAAGTGTTCCTTGGCCAGAAAAGGAGACTTACTTTACTGGGAAAAACATGTTTTTCATGTTCTAAAACACATTACCTGGACTGGTGACTGAAAGCAATAGAGCTGTCAAGATATGCTGCCTGTCAGATGAGCTCTGTTTCTGATTGATTTGCTTGTTCCTCATTAATTTCTCTCACTGATTTTCGACTGCAACTGGCAAATAAACCCATGTCACCTACACTCAACTGAAAGTGCTCTGAGGGCCCATGTCCATCAGCAAGAAGGACTCTGTACAAGGGATGATATTATTCTCTATTCCAAATACACAGACAGCAGAAGAGCTTGCAAGCTATCTCCTCAACAACTGCAAAGCATGGCACTTCAAAAGTAAATCATGATCAAGTTTGCTCTGACTTCAAATGATGCCCTGTGAACTGCAAGAGTTCAAGAGCTAACTCATGAACAGAACAGACGACTGTGAAGCCTACTTCCTGAGCCAGCCCCTTTCAAAGTCCAGACTCTGATGGGATAAAAAGCAACATGTGCCAAATAAGCAGGTTTAGCTATCCTCCCAAGCTAGATAATCAATTAATCAATCCCCTAACTTCCTGTGCTCTCAAAGTAAAAAGTCACCATATGTGAGCTATTAGCTTAAAAGCTAGCTTACGTTTCCCTGATTTCAGTATTATTGCCGCTTCAGTAACTCATGCTAAAACACACCAGAAAGCACCAACATTGCTCACAACACAGCCTCTGTTAACTCTCAGATTTGCATCACTTCTCCTCTTAAGGTATTTTTTCCTGTCTAAAAGATCAAACTTGGAAGAAATAGGGTTGCAGGCTACTTAAGACTGAAATCCAAATTACTTAAGAGACATTTCATTATCCAGGCTAACAAATATACTTGATAAGCCAGTAGTCTTCAACCTTTTAACACCATCAGCTGTTAGACACAAACAGGTGTATCTCAGCATGTTCAATAGCACTTCCTTGAAAGTTGCTTTAGGAAAATTTCAAAGAGCACACAATAAGAGTAACTGCTACTACCGGTTCCTTCGGACATTCAAGAATTTGGTAACAAAAGTTCAAGACGACGAAACTGCATATAATTACAAATCAAGTTCAACATTACAAAGCCAGGGTAGAAAATGGGCTCCCCCTTCCCCCCTTCCCCAAAGGGGGCAATTAATGCATTGTTGCCTTTTCCATAAAGGAGGACAAAAAAAGACCTCCCATCACTTGGCTTCCCCCTCATTCCCTTACTGCTTGATGCTGTTTTGTTTCTTCACTGAGCGTTTTTCGTCTCTCTTCTGCTTGTACCCGTATCTGCTCATTCTTCAGTTGTTCTATTGCAGCTTCATACTCCTATTAAGAAAAAGAGATAATCATCGCAAATGAGCTCAATACATCATCCTATAGAGAAACACTAGTGACAATTATATGCCAAGAAATCCATCTGTAATCAGAGTGGTGCCCTGCAAAGCTGACCAATGACACAAGAAAGCTACAATGTGATCATAAAATATGATTGTAAGAAATCTCATAATTAGCCATTTCAAGATCGTATACAATTTATGCAAAAAAAAAAAACCAACCCACAAACCACAGAACCAAACCAACCAACACTGAAACAATCCCCAGATTCCTTTATAAAAGAAACAGAAGCCTGTCCTCCACCCGACTACTTTACAGTTCCCTGCAGAAAACCCTTGTCATTCCCTAAAAACGGTGGTGATATTCTAGGTGTTACAAACCCACTTGGGACATGCAATTTGTAAACCAAACCATAAAATATGTCCGAGAATAAGCCAAATCAGCTTGAACTTCACCTTCCAGACTTACTTTTTCTTAAAAAAAAGGGCAAATAACTATTTATGCCAAAGCTGAACAGCAACAAGAAAAATTTAGCACCCTCTGCAGATTGCTAGAAACGAGACTTCGACTCATACCCCTCCAGAAACCTGGCAGTTACCTGAGGCAGGCCATCTGTACAAGTGATGAGATCCAACATACCTTAAGTTTTGTTTGCTGTTCCAGCTGCAAGGTCTGCTCTTGCATCTGGGCAAGACTAAGAGCATCTTTCGCATGGCCTGAAATTGAGGGTGGGAAGAGGTTATCAACAGTACAAAGGTGTTTTCTCCAGTAAGAAAACGCTCAGTCCATTCAATCCAACCTGGCGCTAGCCGAGACGGTCTAGCACACGGCTCTGAAGCCATACATTCAACCCTCCCTGCTGACAAGCAGTCAGAAACCTTCTCAGCACACCCGTTATCTCAAGGCAACGGGTTTACCCTGCTGAGAAAGTGCTCCGGTTCCTTCCCCCCGCTTCAGAGGCCCCGGAGGCGGTGCTCAGAGAAAGCCAGCAACCCAAAGGGCCGACCTCAGGGCCCTACGGGCCGCCAGCCCGCCCTCCAAGAAGCAGCAGCGGCCCCGGGCGAGCACTGCAAGAGCCTGCGGTTGCCCCGGCCCGGCGGGGCAAACACGCTCCGAGGAGGCGGGTCCCCCTCACGGGAGGGCAGGTACCGCCACGCTGTGGCCGGCGGGAGCTGTGAGGCGACCCCGACCCCGACCCCGGCCCCGGCCCCTCACGCACGGGAGGCGTCCAGCTCCCTCGCCGCCTTGGCCGCCCGCTCCAGGCCCGTAGGGTCGAAGTTGCTCCATTTGTCCTTGGGTGGTTGACGGTCTCCAGCGCCGCCTCCCGCCACCGTACCGGTACCGGTACCTCCACCCGGGGGCGGTGGGAGGGAGAGACCGGCCGCACCCGGTGCCGACTCCCCTCCACCCGCCGGAGCCGCGCCGCGGTTCAGCCCGAAGAGCCAAGACATGACGGCGGCGGCGGCGGCGGCAGCACGCGCGCAGGCGGAGGACGCGCCGCTCCCCGTGCGCCTGCGCGGCGACGGCGGTTTCCCATTGGGCCGCGGCACCGTCGCTCGTAGCGCGTCACCGACCTCTGTAAAGCGGGCGCTGAGGGGGAGACTTTTTGATGGACGGAACGACGCGACGGGGCTGGGGCGGGGAGTGGAATCGGATTGGCTGTGGCGTAGGGGAGTGGGCGGGGAGAGCTGGGGACGGAGCGCGGAGAAGGTCAAAGTAGGGCGCGAGGCGTTCTTCCCTAGCAACAGCTGTGTGGTGGCGTTGCTAAGGGGAGTGCAGGGGGGAAAAAAAAACCGTTATGCTCGATGCACAGGGGTATTTCACTGCAAAACTGCTCATAATCACGTTTTGGTAAGGTAGAAGACGACGTGGAAAAAAAGGGAGTGGAGGAAAAAGGAAAGAAAGTAGCTGTGAAAGTCAGAAAAAACACCGCTAAAGCTTACAGGTAAAATCCTGCAGCCTGAAATGGTGTGAAGCGTAGAATACAGCCTAGGTCATCTTCAGCATTCAGAAGCAGTCCTTCAGGTGTCTTTTTTTTTATTTAAATGTTCACTTTTCTTCCCAAATGCACACTTGAGTAAGTCTCTCACAGAGTTCCTGCAGAACGCTTGACTTTTTCTGTCAGACATAGCTGTTTTGTTTTGTTTGTTTTTTTTTTTAACTAAACTGTTGTTGACCTAGCAGATTCACTGCTTGTTCTAAAAATCAGCATTGGCTCTGCCGTGTGATTCCATGACGCCATGCATATGTTTTGGAAAACCAATGCAGTGGCAAAGTAGTTAATGTCTGTGACAGGGTAATATATCCCAAGCACTCCAGCCTTATTCTTCAAAATAATTAATCGTATTTTATCTGCAGTTTTCTAATTTACATTTTTAATTTTTCATCTTGGGGCAACGAATCTATATTGAACGTTTAATAAAGATTTGATTGCAGTACTACTTAGTACAAAAGGAAAAAGACGAGCACTAAACAAACACCTATAATTGCACTTCTGAGTGCATTTCACTTCTAGAACAGAGACTCCCCACTCAGCTTGTACAATCAGCACCAGTTTTATATTGAGTGGAATCTTTTCCTTAATCTTGGCAGTGGTAAAAACATTCCCTGAACTTTCATACCTTTGAGGTGTATGCTGGCTCGTATTTCTTAGTGAAGCTGTCAAAGTTAAGCCTGTTTGTACCAGGCAGTCATCGACTACAGTAAATTAAGCACCCTTCTGTCTGACAGTAGCCAAGTGCAGATATAACCTCCATATTACTTTGAGAAATTAGCTAGTGCATCCTAATTACAGCTGTACTTTGGCGTCTCAGTGAGCCTGGGATTATGTAGGGGAAGGCTGTGAGTAGTACACACTTAAGAGCAAATTTCTTCCAAGTCAGCACAAACACTCTAGCAAAATTCTGGAACTGGGGAAGTATGCTGTCTTCCTTCAGAAAACCATTAGGTGTCTATCCAACTAACAGATCAGCTGAGCACAATAACCACTCCAGTTCCTGACAGATCAGCACCTTCCTGCAAGGTTGTGTTCAGAAAATCCATGGTGTCTTGATACAGGATAGTAAGCATCTTTGTATTACTGAAGAACATGAGAACCCTTTCAGTAGATCACACCAGCAACTCCAAATTAAATCTTTAACAATAGCCAACACCACCTGCATCAGAAGGTGCAAGGACCCTAAAGAAAACCTGGTGACAGCTCATCTACAAATGAAGCTCTTTATAGTGCCCCCCCCTCCCGCCCCGAACTTAGCTCCTACTGGGGGCCCTGGTGGTTTGTGCCCTCATTCTACATTGGGGTTTGTGTGTCATACCCATTATATCGGTACAGATTAGATGCTAAAACAGCCCTAGAAATCATTAGGCTTTATTTAAAAAAAAAAAAAAGCTGAGACATTATTGAGACTGCTATATTTCTACTTATATTTCTGGCACATTTGTGGGGGGGAGTGGGGGTAAAGTTCCATGTAAACCAGACTATGAAGTCATGGGTGGAATGCTTACTTTTCAGTCATTTGAAATTGAGATGAATACCAGCTTTTCAACCCATACCTCTCATTAGAACAAAAGCTACACTTAACAGACATGCCGTTATTGCCATCAAGAACGAAGTAATCATTCAATAGCTCTTGTACTGTATATTTAATTGTCTTCGAAAGGATGCATTACAAGTGGGGTGTGTGTGACATTGTTAATGTATTAGTAAACTATGCAGGGAGTTGTGCAAAATTAATTTCTGTCCTACGGCAAGAATGAACAAGATTATCTAATTGCATGAGAGATTCCAGAGGCTTTATCTTCCCCTCAGCACAGAGTCTCCATCAAGAATAAACGGTCACAAAAGCACATTCCAAAGGAGAACACAAATCATACAAAATCATCTTCTTGAGTTAATGAATGACTCACCTTGCTCCTACCCCTTCCTCCTGTACAAGGAGACAGCCCAAGGCAAACGCTCCATAAACCTAGACATGATGAATTCAGTACTCAGGAGACGAGGTCGGTGACAAAGTTCCTCTCAGCTCCGGGAGGAGCTGCTTTAAGAAGTCCATAAGCAGAGCTAATGGAGGGTTTGCAAGATGGAGCAACACTGCATGGGGGCTCTCCAACATACAGCACAGATTTAAAAAAAAAGTTCCATGTATAGGACAAATAAGCAATAAATTTAAAATAGAGCAAGCGATACCGAGGGAAGGTGTTCCCGCTGATGCTGGGTTTTGTTACCAGAAAAGTATATGCATTTCTTTACAGCCCTAAGCCCTGAATTTTGGAACCATGCTGCACCAATAGCTTTATCACTACGTATTAAAATTGTGTTTTTGTTTTCCAGCTCCCCTTTCCAAAGAGTAGCTTAGTGACAGCAAATTCAAGCATGGGGCCAGAGGGAAGGAATTAGATTTACTCTTCTCCCCTAAAAACCCGACTAAGGGTAGCTCAAGCTTAGCACTGGGTGGAAGCCCAGGGCGAGACTCTAAAGATTTGCTACGTGTTTTCAGAATTCAGAGGATGGAGCCTGGAATGATAGTGCTGGAGACTTACTGTCCATAATTAGTCACAGAACAGGCCAATTAATCTCCATACAGCTGCTCTGATAGCAGGATTCACATCCAATTTGGTGAAACTGATTGCAGGTATGCCACGGTAATTCAGTGGTCATGATCCAGGCAGTACTGCACTCTTGTTTGGAGGTGTGTATTTGAATGAGAAACAAAAATAACTGCTTTAGGTGGTCTTGCTCTCTGGCTTTTCTTGACTCACTGCTGCTCCTTGAGCTCAGCTGAGAGCTCTAGAGTAGAATAATCTGCTGGAGCAGCAAATTCACAAGTTTTTGAGTTTCTTGCTCTCTCAGACTGATACCAAACCCCAAGGCAAATGACTTGGGGGAGCTGAACCCTTCAAAGTCCGTCTGGGGTCTGTATGTCATCGCAGCAGATGAATTTAATACCAGTGCCAGAGGGAGAATGGAAGTCTTGATTAGACTCAAGAATTCAGCAGGCTGGCAGCGAGCAAACTTTTCTGCTAGATCACTCCGGCAGTGCTCATCAGCCCTGGCCTGGACTGGCCCTATTGTTCCATTTCTCAGAGTTCACCGACCCAGCTCTGCTATAAACCAAAGACCAACTGGGAGCACTAAACTGTCCTTGCACCTTATAAAAGGCAGGACGTCTTTTATAAAGTGTCTCCATGTCCCGGCCAAAGGCCAAGTGGGTTAACAACCTGTTTTCTTCCTCTTCTCAGAAATCCTGGTGTCTCTGACCCAATCTTCTCTGCATACTCTACATGTTTGTATTATGTTCTTCTTCTTCCTCCTAATGCTTTTTTTTCCCTTCCATCCCCAAGATGCTATACTTTTGGGATGCCTTATTTGAGCTACCTGGTGAGTACACTGGATGAGTTGGAGGAAAGCTGCTCTTTGTCAAGTGTCTTGGTTTCAATGGGTGTTGACAGCAGGAATGGATTTGGCCGCATGTAATCTTTCTCTGAGCGCAGGTGCCCAGAATGAAAGGCCAGGGCAGCAAACAGCCGAGTCTTGAACATGCTCATAAGCTGCAAAAATGAAACTATATCAACATTTAATAAATAGAGAAGAGGCAGTAAGCAAGCAATAGTGAGGATTCGTCACTTTGTCTTTTGTTTGTTATTTGTCAGGCATATTTATATAAAAGAGGGTACAGATTTGGGGTCTATTAGTCAGATTGGTTGTTCCATCCAGCCAAGCCAAACCTTTAAGCTTTGCGAGAACTCGGCTGAGGAGAGCCTTTAGGCTTGACAACCAGACACCTCAACAGACAGTGCAGGCTGGGAGATGATCCGTGAGCTTTCCAGTTTCCTCTCCTGACCCCTCCTTTTTGTCCAAGTCTTTGTCCAAGCAAGATTCCTTGCTCTGCCGGGAATCAGTTCACTCCAGAATCTGTCATGCTCTCTGTCTGTGCTTATATCCTTGGGCATCTGTAGCTGGGAAGAACACAGGAAGTATAATGTCATCTTTATCCACCCATTCTCCAAATTTGACCGAGTCAGAGATCTCATCCCTGTGGTTATCTTCACTATACCTCCAGCCTCTTGCTGGGAAAAAAGGCTGTGCTTCTGCACTGTCACACAGCATCTTTTTAGCTCTTACTTCACTTGAGCCTATGAAGAATCCCTTTGTGTTTCATGACAGTAAGTGGGTTCTGAGTAATGGAAGGAGGAAGGCAGATGTGTTGTGCATTACAAGCTAACCATTAAACACAGCTACTCCCTGCCACGTTGAAAAGTGAAGGGCAGCCAAGAGTTCAAATGACTTTTAAACAGCGCTTCCAATGCCCATGCCAACTTTTAGCAGTCTTCCCGCCCTTGTTATCCCAAAGTAGTTGCAGGACTGTCTCCACTGTACACTTTTTCTCCTGCCTGCAAACTTAATGCCACTAGGAGGAGCATTGCTCTTAAAAATGGGGAAAGAGCCCATCTTTGGATAGTATGTTTTGGGCTGATAGCTGTGATGAAGCCCTATTGGCAAGATAGCTGATGAGCGCAGAGTATTTCAACCATGAGGGCTCCTCTGAGTTGGATCGCCAGCACCTCAGTGCCCTTCGGGACACTTTCCCTTGGCTAAAGTGCCCCAAGATTCTGCTCACCTGGCTGCATGTGCACCATGCGGCACAGCCGTTTGCCTGGCTGGTTCTTGTACATGGGCTTCACGCACACTTTGTTAGTGGTGCCTGAAGCCAGGTCTGTGAGGATCACGCTGTGGATCTGCGGCGAAACGCTGATGACAGATGAAGGGCCAGTTTGCCGCCGGCATCTGACTCTGTAACCAAGGACTTTCCCATCAGCAGAATCCCAGGAGGCTTTCAGGGTGTTGGGGCCCATGTCTTCAAAGCGAAGGTGCCTCACTTTGGAGCCCTCTAGAGAAAGAAGATTCATGTTACTGTGGGCCATTTTTATGGAGTGGTCCTTACCGCCTAGCTCCTTGTTCCTGCTGAGGAGATTGCTGAGAAGGGACCAGCCAGCCTGGTTCTTTCTCTGTTGTAGAGACGCAATAGCCCATCTCTCTACATCTCCACACTAGAGGAGCTCAGCCTAATTAGTCCTTAACTTTGTGCTGGTACCAGCACAAAATAACTTTTGTTGGCACTGTTGGGCACTGGCTGGCCACCTCCCACACCCTCAGCTGCTGTCATTCTCCTCGCTCCTCGCTCTTGAGTCCTGATAAGAGCTAGATTTTGCCTCTTGCAATATCTTTACAGGTACCTCTTCAGAGAAGAAGCTTCTGCAGATGAAATTTCCACCCCTCTGATCCTAAATCACACCAAAGAACAGCCACTGAGGAGTTAGAAGGGAAAGGCAGTTTTCTTTCTTCTTTAGGGAGATTCAGGGATCTCCAAGTTTGTTCGGCTTGTGACTGCACCAGCAGCTTGGCAGTACACACCCTGTAATTGCAGTCATGTCGTGTGTGTCTGGTTTTCTTTCAGTCCTGTGCCTTATACATCTGCTACATCCTAATGGCATACCGTGTGCTGTTCATCAGAAGCTGCAGCTTTCCCCTTCTCATCCCTCCCCAGTAACTGGGCTGAATGAGTTCTCTGGCTTCAACTAGAGGCAGATGATCTGTACAAAGGCACAGGCACACTTCAGAGCCCATATATTTTCCTATCAGCAGAGTGCCGCTCACTCACCTTCCTGAGTGCATGCTTTAGCTGACAGGGATTTCTCCTTTCCCGATTTGTAGACTGCAGTCACTGTCACTAGATAGGTTGTATTGGGTGCCAGATTGTCCACCACAGTGCTGTTGTGCTTGCCATCCACCTCCAGCAGCTTCACTGAGTTCCCAGGGAGTGGTCCATACAGGATCTGATAGCCGATCACACTGTCCAGTGTGGGAGCCCAACTAACGTGGAAGCTGTATGGCCCAGACTCCGAGATGAGAACCTGAGCTGGGCTTGTTTCCTCTGAAAGCAATGTAAAAAGATGTTAATGAGTATGTAATTCAAGGCATAAGAATGCTGTCAGAGGAGCATAATTGGCCTGCCCCATATTTGGCTTCCAGGAGGTGGAAGAAAATCCGTCCAGCAAGTGGATGTTGATAGTCATCCAAGTCAGCACAACCTAGCTCAGCCCTAAGAGAATGGTTTCTCTACCTGTGCAGCATAGAGTGGGCAAAACTACTCAGCCAAAACTCTTCTTGCATGCAGAAAACTAATATTGAATGCAAGTTCATCTTGACTTTGTCACCCCTCCTCAAATTTTCAGTGTGTCACTTTTTTGCATGTTGCTATCCAGCAGAAATCTGAGTTATTCTTCTGGCCCAAATGACTGGTCTGTACAGAGGGGCTGGCTTCTGCTCTGAGTGGTCTTCCTCTCCTTCCCTCTTACACAGGCATTCCTCACCAGAGAATACATCTGCCCAGAGAAGCAGAGTCACCTGCTTCAAGAGCATTACTCTCCCCTAGCTGCATCTGCAGCCTCAGGTAGGAGGCAGAGATCTCCTTGTTCCCATAGGAACAGCTCAAGCTATGAAGGTCAAAATTCCCCTTTGGCAGTAACCCACACAAGGCAGCACTGCTTCTGCCGGACCATCGTACTGGGATAGTAAGTTATGTGCAGCAGCCTGTGCTTTATCCCCAGTGGGCTCTACACCTCAGCCCTGTTAAATATTTGCAAGCTGCAGCTCCTGCCGCCTTCTCCCAGGGCAGTGGGCTCTGCTTTCCTCCAGACTGATAGATTTTTAAGGTTAGAAGGGCATCTTATGACCATCAGACCTGATCGCCTGTTCTGAGCAGTCCAGAACATCTCTCTAAGGAAAGAACTGCCAGTTGAGTGCCAGCATAAAGAAGCTCATTATGTTCTGTCCTGACCACAACCATCTGGCTTTTCCAATCAGACCATGTGGCTGTGGGATGCAGACCAACGACTGTCCTGTTTGCTTTATATATGTGAGGCTCAGCACAGTGGAGACTTCCCCCTTCACCACAATTGTGCATATTTTACCTGGTAGTGTAGTAACCCTTGTTGTCTGGGGAGGGAAGTAGTGGACGTTGGATTCAGGAATGAGTGCCACCTCATAAGTAGTTTCTGGTGCAAGGTTGCTTAGCATGAGGCTAGTGTGAGCCCCAGACACTTGCTTTGCCCTCTTCCTTGCTAGATCATCTGTTGGGGCATACTCCAGGGTGTAGTAGCCAGTTTCTTGGGAGAGGAGTTTGGGCCACATCAGACGGAAGCTGCTTGAGGTGATATCTACTGCATGGAGTCGGTTTGCTTGGATAACATCTGGAAGAGAAACAGGAGCAAGAAATCACTACTGACATTAAAACAGAGAACATGGCACATCTAAAATACAGGCCCTTCTGGATGGGAGATGTCGCCTACAGCAACACTGGATGACAGCTGAAGTCACCTAGGTGTAGCCAAGCCCCTTCATAGCAATTCAGTGAACCAGACCCTCTTTGAAAGGTTCAAGAGCACAAAACTAAATCCTTGAAGCCAAGCATAAAGCTAAAAAAAAAGAAACGTAAAAAGTGCTTCAACTGAGGCAGCAATATTTGGGTTTTCACACCACTCCCACCTCTCGGACAAGATCCTTTCACTGAACAGAACTTGCAAATGAAATGCATATGTCCCAATGGCCATGACGTAGCATTTTGGCTAAAGGAATTGCTCAGGTGTGTCTGCACAACAGGCTTCAGCTCAAGAACGCTATTGTACCTTGCCTCCTAGGCACCTCCAGCCTCAAACCAGTTTGCCACAAGCCTCCAGGTTGCTCTGTAAAGCCCCAGCTTTCCCTCTCCATTCTCACTACCTAGTCCTCTGGTGCTGGTGATCTGCTGTGACAGACAGGCCTGGCACAGCAGGAACTGTGCCTCTGCCCATCCAAGCCAGTCTTGCACCACCAAGAATGAATCTGGAGCAATCCAGCAAGTTCTGGGCAGCTGCTACTGCTCAAGAGATGTGTGGGAGTTACTGTGCCTGGTCAAACAGGCAGCTTCCCACACTCAGCAAGATGTTACCACGTACCCAATATGGCAAGCAGCGCTGGCAATGCCTGTGACAAAGCTGGAGACAGAATTTGGGCATCCAGGTTCCAAAACTCCTGTGGTCAGTTCATCCCAAGCTCCCTGTGGAAATCACCTACTAGTGAACCAAACCACTAAGATTTGTCATGTATGCGAAGCAGCCCGGAGTGTGAAGAAATCTATTTCTCCCTGCTCTCTGCCTGCACCCAGTGGCCAGGAGGAAGGGGCAGCAACTGGGGATTGTCCAGCATTTGCTGAGCCAGCTGCATTCATCCCAGCTGAAGTCACTCCCTGAAGTGTTTCACAGAGCTCCATTGTTTTGTGACATTCAACATTCAGAGCCACTCTTGTGCTATCTTGCCTCTCTCTCCCCCTGCACAGAGGCTTCTCTTCAAGGCTCATGCTACCTTTAAGTTCTAGACCCCAAATGCCAGACACGAATACCTCGTCTGACACTCTGCAGTTCCCCTAGCTTCCTCTGCTACTCGACCCTTCCGACGCACGTAAGCCTCCTGAGCCTCAGAGGGGCACAAACACACAAGACTTTGTTTCTAGCTCCAGGGAAGTGGCATAAAAAGACACAAAGATGCTCTTTTTTTTGTTGTTTTTTTTTTTTTAAAGCACCCTGAGCCTTAAAGAAGTGCATTTGCTCCGCATAGTGTTACTCCTGAAACCTTACGATAGTACCCTCCAGCTCAAGCTTAAATACTTCACAGAGTACTGTAAGTAGCTCTCCCTGGCTGCCCACTACACAGAAGTAAGGGGAGGCACGAAAGTCTGCCCAGACCTTCAAGACAATAGGGGGTAGCCTTGCATTCTCGAACTTGTCCTTTAACTGAGAACAAAGATCAGCTCTCCTCCTCCGAGCCCCTGCCAACTTCCCTGTACCAAATAAAGCAGCCTCAGTTTTTCCTCTGAGCTGTTCCTTGGCTCTCCCAGACAAGCAGGAACATTTCCCTTCTCCATGCCCTGCCTGCTCCTGTCCACGCACGCTGCCAGCCAGCAGCACTCCACCCGGCTGGAGCTTGGAGAAAGCAGCGGGTGGGAAGCAGCGCCGTGGGACCTGGAGCACTGCACCCTTCTGTGAGCCCCGCAACTACCAGTGGCCAAGCCACAAAGCAACAGCGAACAGAGGAAAGGCCTCAGCGCCAATAGTCCTGCCAAAAGCTCGGGGAATGGAAATAAGTGAGCTCGCAAGCAGGGCTCAGGGACACTGAATAAATTGGGCAGATTAAAGTGACAGGGTGCAACACCTGAGGGACATGCTACAGGAAGCCCACAGCAAATAGCTCTGCCCCTTGTTGCCAGATTAGAGATGCCTTGCGTGTGTAAAGAGGGCAATAAGCCCCAGAAGATAGATGCCCATGGTATGCTTCACAGCACCTCCTTGTTCCCAGAGAGAAGCAGCAAGTTAATCTCTTGGATTAGACCCAGACAGTGTCTTCCTAGCAACACTCAGAGACGGCTTGTGACACACTTGCCTTCCACCTCCTACCTCTTGGTGACTTGAAACACCATTTTGCAGCCACAAGCTTGCTGGCATCCCATGAATGCTGGCAAGGTCAAGATTAGACTTGCAGAAATGCTGCTCCTTTCATGATGTGCATAAGAAATGCAGCCAGGCAGCAGATGAACCTGTTCTAGTCCTGGGTACATGATTCCCTCTCTGCAGAAGCTTCGGCTAGGACTTGGGACAAATCACTTCTGCTTCACGGCTCTATTTCCCTACTATGATATGTATGGGGGTAGGGTTCCAATTCTGGGAGGAGGGAACACACTTCTCCATTACCAGGGTGGACATTCAAGGTCTGAGATCACTCCCTCTGGTCACCTGCTTACATTCAGTGCTAAGTGAGAATGTCAGAGGACTCTAGGCTCAAAGCCTTCACTGCAGCTGAAGTTATCCAGAACTTTGTTTCAGATCAGAAATGTGTTGCCCTGAATACACATGGGAAGTGGCTGATGTTTTGTGACTGCTGGGCAGGTGGACTCCTGCAGAACTTGGCTCAAAAGCTTCTGCCAAAGGATGAAACAAGTCAGCAGTTGTCAGCACAACTGGCTGAGTGGAGAGCAAGTGGATGCTAGCACAGAACCTGATGTCATCTCAAAGGAATGCCTTGGTTTCACAATATTTGAAGGTCCTTTCCCAGAAGGACAGCACCAAATGCCATATATTGGGTACATAATATGTAAGATGCAATGGAAGAAGCCTGAGCTAGTGTCCCCTTTCCTACACAGTAAGAAAGGCAGAGGTATTTGCCAGAAACCAGCTGTGGCCATAGCCAGGCTGGCTGGGAACTGTAGCCTGCTGCATTCTGCAGACTTGTTGTGTCGGGACCATGTGCCAAGGAAAAGGAGTGGGAGTGAACATACACATCCATCCACAGTCCCTGACTTTTACCCTTCTGCATAGTAGTGTTACTGGAACTATTTCAGGTCCACCATGTCTAAGAAGCAGTCCATCTTCTCTGACACAGCCAGGTTTTTCAAAAAGGGAACTGAGGCAGAGGCATCACATCCCTTGGCCTCAGCAGAGCCTGTAGCAGGACAGAAATATAGTTTGGAAGAGTAAAGCACCTTCCTCCTGTCTCCCTGTCCAAGTAGCTGCTGTCTTGCTGTCTAGGACTGAAAACCCTTGCTGTGAACTCCAGACTCAGCCCTGACAATTCGTTATATTATTTGTCTGCTCAGATCTCTGATCAAATTTCTGAAGGGAAAGAAAATGCTTCTTAGCTGAGCAACCCCTACATAAAGGTGCCTACCTTTGTATAGTGAGGTACAGCTGTGGAGACTGAGCTGTTCCATAGAGGGTTCTCAGCCTACCTGAGACAACAGCAACTTGGTAGCCAGAGACCATTGCATTGGAGTACCTATGGAACAGGCACGAAACACCCCGTCCCTGGATAGAAGGTGGAGGGAGGAGAGCAACTCTCGGCAAAGCTTGTTTGTGCATCTACAAAAGGCTTTTAAAAAAAACAGTAGCAAGAGATGAACATAAGATAGCAGTGATAATAAAACCAGTCTGGGCCATTCCAGAGTTGGAAAGGCCTAATTTCTGCCTGCCAAGGATCCTGTCTGTCCCTGCTGTCCCAGGGGCCAGAAGCAGGAAGGGTGGTGATGAGGGCTGCCTCCTCCAGGCAGGGAAGAGTGGACTTAAGTGGCTTTATTAAGGCTAACTCAGGTGATGTTACCAACTTCTGGTATTTTGCTTAAAGCATCAGCCCCTGTATTCATGCGAGAATCTCACCTTCCATTAAAATCCCAGACTAGTAGCTTTTAGACCCAGTGGATGCACAGAACACTGTCCTCAAGTGCAGCAGAGTATTTTTTACTTTTGCAGATCTTACAGTCTTCAAGACGGTCTTGTGCTGCAAGGATATGCAGGTGATTTCTCATTTTGGGATGTTATTTTACACCTGGATTCAGGATGCACTAGAAGCTGAAACAGCCTCTTGAAATGAAACCTCTGGGGGTCTGTGTGGCATCTGGTACAGTAGAAGGACTGCTGGTACTGCCCCATACTCATACAGGAGAGAAGTGGATGATTGGTGGAGAACATAGACCCTGTGTGTGATTTGTTAAATGATCATGGTTGGAACTAGAAAGAAATTGCTATACGCAGAGTATTCTGAGGAAAGGGTTACTTGGACACTCCAAAGCCAGCTCTAACCAACTCACATAGCAGAAGCCAAATGAGGAATTAAAACAGGATTTGCAATGAAGAGAGAACCTCCAGAAAATGAATGGAAAGTCTGCAAAGTCATACTAACTCAGCTTTCCAAGCAAATCCAGAGAGGAGGCTGAAGCAAACCCCTGCTTTGCAATCACAGGCACTCCCACTGTGATGGCATTCAAGAGCTGCAAAAAGAACATGCATTGTGCAGTGCAACATGAAGATTAGCATGAGATATTCCTCTTGGCTTCCAAATTCCTGTCTTCTGGCCCAGATTATGGCTTTGGGTCTCCTCAGACCCTTTCCTGGATGCTTTAGAAAACAGGACTGCTGAAAAATCAAATCTGCTGTTTGTTCCTGCTCTCTGCACAGCAACCGCCACAACCATGCTAGCAACAAAGAGGTAGCAGTTGGCCTGCTAAACCTAACAAGTTAGGGCTGGGATTTTCTTCCAAGGGCTGTGCTAGCCAAGTCAGGCTATAGATCTGGCAGATGTGGAACACGTTACAACAGGGGATTTATGGAACAAGACATTCCTCTCCTACAGTCTTAACGTTGATAGCAAGCACCATCTTTAATTGCTCTTTGTAAAAGAACAACTGCCAGCCACTTGTAGGCAGGAGTCGGTGTGTTCCAGCCACGGTGCCTGCACATGATGGTATATATAGGAAGTCAAATCTACCGTAGACAAGAGTTTGAGGGAGCTGACAGGACCAAATCCTTCCCAGGCATACACATCCCATTTTGTGTATGTAATGTGTTCAACACATTTGTGTCCTCCACCTCCATCAGATGGTATATAGCCAGCATTTTAGAGAAAAAAATTCGCCCTGAATGTGAAAATCGAGTTCAAGGGGCTTAGGCACCTTGCTCCCATGCTCAGCAGCCTCTTACTGTAGTTAAATCATTGCCTGTTCGGGAAGCCTTTGGTTAACAATTAACCTGTGCAGGTGGGGGCATTTTCATCCTACACTTGAATTGTACAGATGTCTGTGACCTGCATGATTAATTTCAAAGTCTTGTGGGTTTTTAAGGAATCCAGATAATATGCTGTCTGAGCCTCTTTCCTTCATTAACAACTGAACAACTCATTACAAACACAAGTTTCTCTCTTGAACAGGTCTGCAGAAGGGAATTTGTCCCAGTCAGTCATGGGACCTTCCAAGGGGAATAGAGATATTTGTCCCAGACCTCCTAAAAGCCTTGGTTTATACTTGGACCTATAGCATTGTGGACAAAGCACCTTGGTTTGCAAGGGCAGCAACTGTGGTCAGGAGGACCATTGGTTTTAGGGGATTCTCACACTGCCTACATGGCAGAGCCAGGCATTAACTCATATTCAGCCCTGGTACAAACTCCCAGTGACCACAACCCAACACCACCATACCTAGGATAGCATCTCGAAGCTCCTTTGTGATGATGGGTAGGTCATCAACATCCACAAAGTGCAGGTGTTTCTCAGGAGGCTGGCTGGCAGCAGCAGAGAGTTCCAGGTAATTTCCCCGTCCAGTGCTGACAATGAATACTGTTACTCCCATGTCCTTCAGGAGCTGCATGGGTTCAGAGATGTCATCAGTGGAGAAACCATCTGTCACCCAAACCAGTACCTTGGGCACATCTGGCCGGGCACCAGCTTCATCACTGAAGAACTTCTCCTTGGCATAAGAGAGTGCTTTGCCTGTGTTCGTGTCGCCCATGAGCTGTCGAGTGTCCCGGATGGCTTGTTGCAGAGTCCCTCTGGACAGGTACCGGTCAAAAGGGAACTCCATGGTGGGTGTAGTGCTGATGTGGATGATGCTGGTCTGGACATCTCTGGGGCCAAAGGTGAAAGGTTGCACAAGGTCCCACATAAATTCCTTGACCCTGGAAAACTCATAGTAGGAGACGCTGCCAGAGCTGTCCAGCAAGAAGAGGAGGTCCCCCTCTGAATTGGAAGTAGATGGCTGGGGACCTAGCAGGGAAAGAGAGAGGGAGGTGTGTTAGTGGAATGATGTGAACCCATACCTGCATAGGCATCTGCTAGGAAAGCTTGGTTACCTTGTGCCAAATCCTAGAATTCAGTGAGAATTTTGCTGAGTAGAGACCTCAGGATTTGCCCCTTTCTATTATTATTTGCATCTAGCGTGACAACTCCTGGGCTTTAGTCTCAGTCCCGCTGTCGACTGTCCAGGAACTTCTCAACCCATCTCCCTAGCACCCTGTCTAGCTTTGCTTAGACTTATCTCTTTGATCACAACCATTCTCTGCGAACACTTTAAGATGCTAACACTGAAGTGTTAGCCAGAGGTCTGCCTATGATTGTTCACAAACTAAGTTCTCTTAGCACCTTTTGTTTTAAAGTACATTGCCAAAAAAGCTGTTTCTGTTGTGAACTGCTTCCTAGGTACTCCGAGGTCCAAGAACCTGAACTGGTTACAGGATCACAAAGAGCAAGAGGAAAAAAAATTCACGATACCACCCCACTGGATAGCAGGATTGTGACCCGTGTTGGACTATTTGTCTCCCACTGCTTTCTTTGCGTTCAGTCTCACTTTGGGATGTCACATCTGCTCAGCCTGATCTAGGCCCTGCCCAAGAAGGTCACTGCAAGGAAAGAAGCCAAAGCACTGCAGTCGAGCTGGAAAGAGCTCTTGGAGGCACTGCGGGACAGCAGCCTAGTACTGGTCTGCCCGGCCACGGGACCCTCTCAGCAGCACACTTCAAACACACCACTTTCCCCGTAGGGTTTTACACTGGCCAAGAAGGTAAGAGACATGCAAAGAAACAGTTGGAGGATCTCAGCGATACAGCAGCAGCAGCAGCCCTGAGCACTGGTGGTGGGCTTGGTCCATTGCTGTGGACAGTGGCACAATACCCAAGCACACAAATATTGCAGCTGCCATACTCTGCATACTTCGGTCGGCTGAGACAGACAACAGAGACTTACAGTAGAGTCAGCACATCTCAGCCCTGCTGTGTGCAGCTTGCCCTCTGGCTCTTGGCAAAGGCCAATGCTACAGACAAGTCTGGCCTTTTGGAGCTCACTCCTTTTACATGTTCTGCACCTCACCTAGATCAATCACCGCTCGACAGATTGATGAGGTTGAAGATGTACCTCATCTAGCTGCTGTGGTGAGCTCCCCAGGAGCTAGGAGAGGAGCTTCTCCTGCCTGCACTGGCTCCCTGCTCTCAAGGCTTTGTTGCTAGGTTTCTTTTAAAGTCATGTTTTACACATTTGCAAAAATAGAGACAGTGAGGAAGAGCAATACTTACTTTTTTTCCTCCTTTCCATTCACATGCATAATCTCTACTATTCAAGGAGTTACTTGGATGGCCAGAACAAGACCCCGTGTCTCAGAGGAAAAAGGCCAGTCATGGGAGAGGAGAGGCAGGCCAAAAGACTGAAAAACTAGGATGACATATGCCTGAATTCAGCCTAGCGCCTGACTCCTGAGAAAAAACAGCTCCTCAAGGAATGAGGGCAGGATGAATGCCTGATACTCCTCTGGTCCAAATTCAGTCAAGATGCATAACAGGTGAGAGCAGAAAACAGCATTGCAGCAGTGAAGGGAAGTAATTTCCTGGGACTTTAGTCTCACCTCCTCATTCTTAGGTCCTGCACGAGGACAGGGGGCTGGAACAGAGCAGGGAGCCAACACAGGCGAGGTAGAAGAGATGCCCCGGACCTGACACTGCAGGAGCAATGGGAGCTCTGGCTCCTGAGCACACCTAGCACTTCCACACTACACTGAGGCAGGATCTGCAAGCACTGCACAGACTTAGGAAACCTCATGACAGTCTTTCCAGGCACGTGTTATTAAGCCATCACAGATAAAAGGAAAGACCGGGGCAGTGGAACAAGGCAGGAGCTCAGGCACAGGAATCAGGGTAGAGCTAAAAGTATAAATCACAAGTCCTGGATCCTGCTCTCACTGCTGCGGAAAAAATGCCTCTGAGCTACATCAGCTTGCACTGACATCTCTTATTACACAACACCAGGCTGATCTTGAGTACTTTCTGCTCCAGGCTGGAGGTGGATGTGTTCCAGGAGCTGGGAACATTCCTTACCAGCCTGAGCCAACAGGTCAGTCATGCCCCATGCCAGGGAGTAGCCTCTGCCATCCAGAGCTGCTGCCCTGGGCTAACAAGCAACAGTCCCAGAGAAAGAAGCAGACTGCTGATCGCAAGACTAAGAGCAACTGCCCAAGGTCAGGAGCAACTTTTGGGCCCAAAACAACTTCCAGGTTTATCCCATCTTATGACAATGGCAGTGCCTGGAAGAAAAATGAGCCGTATTTGGAAAAGAATAAAATGATAAAGAAACTTGATAAGAAAAACTGCTCACTCTGCTCTCCCAAGAGAGCAGGCTGATTCTCAGAACTGGCTGCCTCTCTGTTCAAAGGCTATGGTCTGCACAAGACTGGCAGAAAGCTCCCTGATTTATACCACTGCTGGCAGGTAAGTCTGGAGTAGAGGGACTCCTCCCTAGATCACTTTTTAAAAGCTAGGCTAATACTATGTTTTTGTGCTCTTCTGAATACATATTGACCTCCTTTCCCAGATATTCTTAGGAACAGCACCTCAAAGGGGCTCTGGGACAAGATGTCTGGGAAAGGGCTGCACAGACAAATTTGTGCAGAAGAATGTAATATGTCAGGAAGAACATGCTTCTGAGGGTGCGGCCTGGAGTCCCACTCCATTTGACTCATTTTCTTACAATTTCAATTAAACTCCTGTGTGGGAAGCGCAAACATGTAGTGGACTCCTTCTACCACTCTTAGAGCTTGGGAGATTTACAATAGCTGGAATATCAATAATGAATTTGGACTTCTTTTAACCACCCCCCTGCTTTCTGACAGCTTTTGAGGTGCAGGAAGGGAGAAAAAGCCTCGAACCGGAGACTCCCGCCTGCATGTTTGGGCTTCTCTATCAGTGAAGGGATCAGGAATGTGGGGTGGCCAAACAATGTGGGCTCTGGAGCAAAGATGGAGTTGGTGCAGCACACAGTGGTTGAGTGCTGGAGCCACGTGTGGGAGCCAAAACCACAAGGCAGTAGACAGCTGAATGGAAAGGCTCCTGTAAAATTATTTGCTCCAAGGAGACGGCTCAGGTGAACAGTTCTCCCCCTGCAAAAAGCCATGTCACGGCAGGCCCAGAGATAGCAATGAGCCTGGCAGAGATGAGCAAGGGGTTGCTAAGCCCCCACTGGGGCACTACTCCGAGAGGCAGATAGGAGTTGGCAAAATCAAGAGGAGGGAAAGGACTAGGGCAGGAGAACAGCGAGTGGGTACAAGGTGTCTATTACACATCCTGCCAGTGAAACCTAATAACCTGAACACAGAAAAGATCACGAACCAGCAAGAGCACAGCCATTCAGGGTACAACCCAAGGGGCTCAAGGGGGAAAACAGGAGGCGGAGAAGTGGTTCAGGCTTGAGCCACAGGGGACTTGATCATCTTTGCCCGGTCTTCATTTGGACAGTCTTTACCCTGCTATTTATTTCCCTCACTGGGTACCGTTCAGATACCTGCCTGTGCAGGTAGGGCATGAGTGCCTGGGTCTGACCCATGGCAGAAGTGTTCATGTCTGTGTGCTCAGGAGTGTCAGGGGGAGGTACAGTGGAGAAAGGGCCAGGTGTGCTGGGAATGCCCGCAGGACGGGGGACAGAAGTGACATATGTGAGTCAGGACCACACTTATTGCATGTGTTACAGTATAGGTGTGCACTGGCAGAAAGCCAGAGTGCTTGCACACATGGTCTGTAAACATGCAAATAAACATGCTGCCTGCAAGGCACTGTGCTGCTCCAGAGACCAAGGCAGCACAGGAACCACTCTCCTGTAGTAGGTGCTGGCTGAGGTAGCAGAGGCATACCAGATCTCCTGAAACAACAGGAGAAATCAGATGGAGCCTTCAGAAATGGAGAACATTAAAGTTACTTGGATGTGACTAAGCAAGAGATGCTAGGAGGAGGCAGGAGTGGGACCTGCAATCTACATGGATTACAGCCAATTCTGCGTGACCCAGCACAACTCAGCCCTGTGGTGCAGACACACACCCCCAGCAACTTGGCATTCAGAGCTGAGCAGAAAATAAAAGTGAAGTCCAGTAAGCTTTCCTGCTTGCCCATAGCAACATGCAACTTCATCACCACATCACACAGTAGAGCTGAACCTGTGACCTACAGGTCCCTGCCACTGGTTCCTAGAGCTCCCTACCTCCTAGCAGCATTCCAGCAGGGCAGAGCAACAAGGGCTTTGTTTAGAGCTTCTGGCTGCATGAAGCAAGTCAAACGCACATAGCCACGGCTTTGTGCTTTCCCCTCCACTGGAAGAAGTACAAGCCACTTACTTGGCTGGCAAGCCACAGTGAGAGAACTTGGCAACATGACTGCCACCTCCCAGGAGGAAATAATTGTTTCTCCCCTCTGCTCCTCACCAGTATGAGGAACGTCACTTGTTTCCCAATGTTGCAACAAACAGCTATGAAAGCTCCTGACCGTGGCAGGGCAGGGATCAATGGCCAAAGGACATTGCCCACAAGTGGAAAACAAGGTCACATGCACTAGCACTCTGGGGGGGGAATTCGGAATTCACCATGAGGGACCAGATGCAAGCAAAATCCTACTACTGCCAGAACTACCTGCACGGGGGAATACACCGGTGAAAACCGGTATGGAACACCAGCTCAAAGAGCAAAGAACATCAAAGGAGAGTCAAGAGCCATGTCCTTGTCAAATTGCAGTCTTGACTGTACCCTGCAGTTCTGGGGCACCAAGACAGCTGGGCACAATGTTAACAACCTTCAAACACCAGTTTGATCCACCATATGTTGCTGGAAATCGCTGTGTTAATTAGGAGGCTCTGCAGGAAGAGCTACAGCTTGACACCACAACGTTCTGCCTGGAGGGTAGAAAGCATTGGGTAACAGCAATTGGTTAACAACTGGTTAACAAAAGCAACAGTTACACTGGTGGGCAGGTATATATTTTGGAGCTAAATGGATTGTCTGTGGGTGGAGCAGAAGGCTAATTCTTCATACAGGCAAATACCATAACAGTTACCTCTAACACTCAGCCCTGCATAAGATGGAAACAAATTCCTCCCATTTAGATTTTGTCAGCAGAAAGGATCCTTTGTCTAGATTTTTTTTTTTTTTAATGGATCTCACTACATCAGGAGAGTGGCAGCACCTGTAATGTGACTGGACACTCCATCGTCCTTCCCTTCAGGTTTAGGTTTTCAATTCCCCCATCTTTCTTCCTGTTCTTTGTCCTTCATCCAGTATAAACATGCCATCCGTGCCAGAGGTGGGGCTGTGGAGATTTGTTACCAGAAAATCCCTGCGTTACGCAAGTGGCTGCTGTTTTCAAGCAGTTTCCTTGCTCTATAGCAAAAGAAGATCGGCTGTTTGGCAAGATGCCAGATGAAGATTTCTCACTTTCAGTGGGATTCTGAGAGAAGGGGCATCCATTAGCACTTCCCTGTCTCCTGAACTGTCAGACCTTTGCTTCTGAAGAGCTGAGGAATAACTCTGCAGACCTCATATCATTGCTGCTCCTGTGCTCTACTTAAGTCTAGGGAGCAACAGAGAACACATGGCAGTATCCTGTTATCACCTTCTAGCTGATACGTGGTCAGTAGACGCAGATCAGTCATGCAAAGAAGTGTTTTGAAGGGATCGATATGGGAGCAAAATGTCACCACGGAGTCACAGTGCTGCCTATATAAACACTTGGCTTTTCCAGGAGAAAACCAGCTGTTTAGACTTCCCTGTCTTTCACCGAGCTGCTGACAGGAGACATCCGCTTCATGAGTTCCCTGCACTCTCAGGGGGGACCTGAACACATACCACATGCCTGATTTATATGGGACTTGGAACTTGTAGAGCATAAAGGATTTAACAGCCAAAAAAGATCATGTCCTGTCCTGGTTAACTCCATTTGAAATTCCATGTTTGTCTTCCCTTCTCATTGTTTGGCCATGCAAGGAAAAAAGTTCTATGAGTGGAGCCAGCTTTGGAGGCTGAAGAACACAGCCTGTGCTTCCCTGTGGCCCCCTGGGATCACAGTGAGAGGCAGGAGGAGGAAGGCACTGCCTCTCCCAGAAAGAGAGAGGTATCCCACCACGCCAGCCACGAGGTGTTTTACACTTAAAACCATGTCAGAGAGAGGCCTGTGCCATGGGAGACGCCTAGATCACCTGCCTATTTAAAGAGCTGAGCCCCACCAAGCAAAATACACTTGTGTGACAAAGCCCAAATTGCCTATGCAGGTTCCAGCTCGTCTGTGCCACAGATTACAGGCTGTAGGCTGAGAAATGGCCCTTCAGACAAATTCCTCTGGCACAAGGAAGCTGGGTTGCCATCTCTTACGATCTTTTCAGGAGTTTCATTATCTCTGCTGTTTTATTTAGAGCCTCGAGAGTCTTGGAATCATGGAATTATGCCAGGTACTGAGCTGTGATTCAGAGATCAGGAAGTGCAGGGCTCTCTACAAATTCCGTATGGATGGGCCATGTCTTTATTTTTCACTTGCTGCACCCACAGGGACAGCAACATCCCCATCATTTTCTGCCGATGCTAGTCCAGAGTACTCAGGTAATGACAACCCAAGTTTCATTTATCAAAGCCCAAACTATCAAATGGTCGTACTTTACACTGATGCAACAGAGATCTGAATCTGACCCAAAGAAGAAAGTGGTGGAACCGGTCATGCGATGCTCTGCCTTGACTTTGTGCCTTGGTGTACTAAGTCGATAGCAATTGCCCTGAAAAAGCTAATCATTCCTGAGCGTGTAGAAGCACCACTGGCCACCCAGCAGCTTCCTCACCTTGTCCGCTGCAGCTGAGAATAAAGCCACAATCACTCACATTCAGTCAAGTGTCTAGGAAACAGAGTTATGAACACGAATCCCTACTTCTCAAACAGGTCCTCTCATTGTGTGATCATGGCATACCACCATAGCACCTCCAGCCCATGCCCAGGAGCCCTGCCAGACTGGCTGTTTGCTCAAGGTTGCTTTAGGGAGCACCCGGGAGAAGCCTAGGAGACCCCCACATCAAAGCTGCTGGGGAATGGGCACCTTGCCGACCAGCAGGTTCATTTCCTCTAAGGGTGCAGGGTGCAAGCCAAAGTCAGCACGTCAGTAACATGACGCGCACAGTTTTGCCTCCGGAGCAAGGCGTAATCCTTCTGCAAAGCCATGCCTTGCTTTTTCACGTACTCTGAAGGTCTGAGCATTGTTTTTAGCCTGGGCTGGGGAACTGCCACATAGACTCCCATGGCAGCAGAAATGCATGACAAGAGGAATAACTGCTGCCTGTGTGGACACGGAGCATTGTAACAACACCAGAGGCAGCAGTACCATTCCTGAACTGGCTTGTGTCACTGAGGGACACAATCCAGTATCCTGTAAGGGGATCTGAGCAACAGACCCAGTCTGCTCTGCGTACCAGAAGCAGAATCAGACCCCAGTGGTCCGGGCTGCTGTCTGAGTCTGAGGACCTCCTGTCCAGACAGACAAGAGGTTCACTTCTCCTTTCACACTGGATTACGTTTCCCAGGTGCAGTGAAAACCAGATGCAGCCAGCAGTAGCCCTGCAGTCAAAGAACAGAACCTTTTTCTACTTGTGAACCCAAGGCAGAACAAAAGCAATTGCATCAGCATAATCATCACGATGTGGGCTAAGTCTTCTGCCCAGCACTACAGTGCAGGAACCAGAAATGAGACATTCATGTCCTCTGCGTCCCTTTCCCCGCTGTCAGTTCTGTGAGACAGACCCATAATCATTTTCCCTGAACAGTATCCAAGAGAAAGCATTTTAAAGAGGAAATAAAATGATTGAATTACAGAGATTAGCAAGAGACCAACAAGATAGGTATAGTATCAAACACTGGTTTTACTTCTCCTAATTGATGTGCCTCAGTACATAGGTAACAGTGAGGAGTCGGGACTTTTTCCATATGATTGCACTAAACTGTGCAAGTTTCTGAAACAGTTTCCTTTCTGATACTGGAAACAAGTAAGATAAAATTTCTTTCTAATACGGTAATTTTAGAAAGGTTTTTTTGTTTTGCTTTGTCCTTATGCCAGCAAAGTAACATACAAGCATAACTATACAGCTAAAGCAGCAATATAACTTCAGCTTTTATTCTGAAAAGGTTTTATGAGAAGCTCTAAGGACCAGGAGGTATTAAATAGGGGAAAGTAGTAACGGAACGCCTTGCCTTTTCAGTCACTCACCTCTCTCAGGTGTGTTCTGTCCCGCAGCAAACTGCAGCCAGAGACCAAGAGAAAGCACTGCCTTGGCCAACATAGCAAAGTCTGGTCCTGGGCAAACTACCTTAAATCCAAAAGCTCGGCTCTGTGAAGGCAGATGAAAGGCTTAAGATCAGTCATATTACATGCAAGGATCCACCAGATCCCAGGGTATCACTTCTATGCTGCTCATGCCTTGAGATCCGACTGCTTCTTTATGTGTGTTTTGCTGGGCTGTGGTGTAAGCTCTGGCTCCTGTAGGCAATTTTCCTCCCCCCCCTTTTCCTTTTAAAGTCATAAATCCATCTTGACAGGAATAGCTGGAGGAGAGGCACAAACAGCACCCCTGCTGCTGTTCCTCTCCCGAGTTAAACTTGCCCCAGGAGTGTGGATTCAATTGCAGGCAGTCTGCATGCAGCTGGGCTCGTTTGAAAAATATATCCCTATAGATAAAACTTTGGCCCTGCAAGACTCTGGCAGCAGTCCAGCTTGGGGGGGGGGGGGAAGGGGGAAAAAAAAAAGCTCAGAGAAATCCAAAGCTGCTCTGCTCTGGAATGAACTAGAAGAAGGAAAACCACGTATATAGAGGAAAGAAAAAGTAGAAAGGCTGGGGAGCGTGCCCTGCCCTGCGAATATTGGCTAATCTTCTGGGAGGAGGCAGGCTGAGCATTCCCCCAGGTCCTAGCGCTACCCAGCGTGGGTCCCGTCCCCTGTGCTGCCCCACGGCCTGGGGCCAAACACGAGAGGTACAAACAAATGCCATGCCTTACTCCTTTACCCTGGAGAAGAGCCGGTGCAGAAGTCACCATGAAACGCAGAGCCTGCAGGAAGAGACGACTGCCGAAGTGGGGAGTGTCAGCCGTGGAGAAAAGGGCAAGAAGCGAGATTCTCTGGTGCATCAGCCTGCAATGTGCCCACTGGTTATCTCCCTTCAGCGTGACATTAAATACATTTTCAAGTCTGTGACTTCCCCGTCAAAGGGGACTCACATGCCTAAAGATAAACCTGTGACAAATACCTTACTGGATGGAGGGGCCGAAGGGATTGGTGGAGAGCATATACCAAAGACCCCCACGTCCAGCCTTCGCTGGCATGCAGCCTCTCTATTTCCCCTGTGTGCAGGAGACTTTTGCCAGAACAAAAACCAGACCAAACAGTTTCCCTTCTCGTGGCTGTCCTGCTGCCCGTGTGTCTGCTTTTGGCTCCTACCCATCAGGTAGAGGTGACTATAGCCCCTTTCCCTTTTTTCACTTTAGGTTTTAACATGTGCTACTTCTGGACAGATCCAAGACATTACTAGTAGAGAAAAGCTGGAAAGTTACACCCAATTATGAAGAGACCGATCATCATCTCCCTTAACATGGGGAGTGACCAACAAGACAAGCTAAAAAGTAGGAAAGGACAAATGTTTAGAAGCCTGTGGGATTTCTGAAACTGGTGAGCAGTATTTCCTCCAATTTGATTTTCTCTCTCCTGGGAACTGCAAAAAAAGCGAACAGGAATTAGCAGCCAAGGAGCAGTGCAGGGTGGAAAAAGAGTTATATCCAAGCCCATCGACCAAATGGAAAGTCAGAACAGGCTCAAGAAATCAGATCTAATTGAGAAACCATGGATTCAGTCAGCTAGTTAAACTTCCTGGACACTTTTTTGTGTTTCCCATCCCAGTTTGGTACCCAGCCGCATCACAAAGGAGCTTTACAATATCAGGTAGTATGAATATCTCAATCCCATGTAGCATAATCCTGTATGAGTAACAGCCTCACCCAGTGATTCATGCAGGCTGGAATAATCATTACGCAGGTACTCAAAAGAATTCGATACCCCTGCTCTCATTCCAAGAGCATGTAATTTGTGAGATCCCCTCAAAGATGACATCTGGATCTTGGTGCAATAGCTATGCTGACCAAATACTGTTGCTAGCTGGTGTCCCTGACACACAGAGAAGAGTTTCTTAATGTTACAGCCCACTGAAATAAGTCTGGATATTAGGTGCTGAGTTATGTCTGACCATAGGCACAGTGGCCTTGATCATTGCCTCTTGAAATCAAGAGCAGACTTTTTTCCTCTGAAGCAGTGGGGTTTGGGTCTGCCCCTGTCAGAGTTGTGCTTATTTACCAGCACTCATAGTGAAGTCAGGAGGAAATGCAGGTACTCTAGCAGTGAAGCTGTCAGTCTGTAGTCTCATTTGGCAAGCAAGTTTCCAGGGAAAAAATTACACAGCAAAGCAAATCACACCATGGTGTAAGTCACCAATCTGAGCAAATTCTTCAATTCTCGTTGCACATTCAATTCAGTTGCTGATGTATTGACCATGATGGCAGCCAGGAAGGCAACAGACTTTCCAAACCACTGTTGAGTGAAGTACTTATTCACCAGCAGAGAACAAGGATGCAACTGAACATGTCCTACTTGCTATTCTTACACTGGTTGTATTCTGGAGCTGGGATGTGGAAGGGATGGGCTGGAGGAAGCAAGTGTTTCCCCATTGCAAAGCATCTACTTCTCATCAACTAACCCAGATACCCATCTGCTGCTGTCCTATCCTCCTTCTGCCCCATTGTCCAATGACCTGTTCAGGGAAAATGGTTGCAAAGACCGTGGGCTAGAAATGCTATGGGTCTGGTTCCCAGGGCTCAAAGATGCGTGTTCAGAGCCCCTTGACTAGAGCTGGTGCATATATAGAGATGATTTCCTTCTATTACTCACTTCCCAAGGAAGTCTTTCCACGGAAGCATTGCTCATCTTAGATTAATTCCCTTTTTTGTCAGTTTATCAATGCGAATGCCATTTGGTCTCACACCCTGCAGCCTGCAGAGATTTCAGCCTTTATCTCCCTGCAAGTCCTGCTGGGATATGTGGAAGCAGGAAAAAACAACCTGGAAAATAATTAGATCTTACACAATTTTGTTTTATTTTTAAACTTTACTGTAACTGACAGATCCTGTTTCCAGTAAGACTGGTGCATGTGCATGCTGATTCTTTTTCCTAGTTGCATCCTGCACTCTGAAGCCAGCAGTATTACTCCAGACTTGCTCCCATTTAAAAGTGATCGGAATCTGACCGCAGATCTCAGCTTAGGCTCGGCTCCCTATCACTGCTAAGCTTATGTTCTCCACCTGTCATTGACTTGACTGCAATTCACTCAGGATGATCGTCTTCTTACCATGCCATGTTATAGAACAGCTCAGGAGCAATTAATGATTGTAAAAAGAAAAAAACAAAAAAACCCCAAATGAAAACCACCAACAACCAATCTAGCGTATTTTGATTGCGGTATTACTGAGACTCAGACATGTACACGCATATATTGTAAAGCACAAACCCTCAGCACTGTGCTATGCTTCAGCGTTTTGCACGTGGGAAGGCTTTGATGGCATGCTGCAGCTGCTGTGACATTCTGGGGATGTAAACAATGCTCAATTTCTGAAAAGATGCAATACCCTTTCTGAGACAAATTACCACGGCTGGAACAAACAGGCTTTTGGGAACACAGCCTTTTTTCAGCTCCACATAAAAGTTTTTGTTTGGAGGGGCTATCTATATATGGCAATTTGGAAATTCCCCATTTGGAAAGGAAACAAAGCAGCTCTGCAGCACTGGAAGAATGAGGTAAGTAAAAGCTCCCCCTTGAACTCCAGGGAAGGCTCGAGCAGCCCAGCGCAGGTGGGCAGTTACCCAAGGTGCCAGTAATCCAACTCGACTGCAGGCACCAGGGTCTTGGGCTGGAAGGCAAGACCCGCTGCCGGCTCATCCTGAGACATTCAGCTCCGTTCTGACACAGAAGATGCAGATAGCGGCTGAATCACTGACAACATTCACAGCTGACTCCAGGTTTTCCTCCGAACACTGACCACGCATGGCTCACCTGACTGCCCGGCTATGTCACAGTTAAATTTTAAAAAAGCTACAGGCTGTGTGGCTGGAGGGCATGAACTTGAACTCCACTGACTCCAGAAATGCCATTCGGACTTACAGCAGAGAGGATCAGGCCCTGTGTTGCCAGTTCTCAGTTAACAGTGTGTCATGCAGTCTCCAGCTTCAAGTCAGCTCTTATTTTTGTTTGACTTGGAAGACAAACTACAAAAATAGACATGTTTACTCCCTGCATTCACCAGTTTTATTTTTCTCAAAAGTTGCTCAGTGACTAGGAATGACTCCACAGTGAAGTAAGGGCTAGCTTATAGACGATCTCTTTCATCCCAAAGCATCCTAAAAAGTCACCCAGCACAAAAATACAGCTGCTTCTGGGGTGAAATGCAGTAGCTTTTCAACTACTTGCAACAGTATTAAACTAAAGTTTAGGATACATGAAAAAATTTGCAGGACAGGTCTACTCTGGAAGAATGCAGCCGCCCAAATTAGAGTAGTATCAGTATGCTCGGAAAGGCTGCTTCCCATCCTAATATTGAAGAACTAGCTTCAGAGTTATCAGGAGCCTCTAAAAAATAGCCTGGTAACATCCAGCAATAAGAAAATACTCCTCCAGAAACAGTGCCATGGATGGGCTCTCTTCCTATTTCCCCTCCAGCATGGTGCCATGCCAGGACACAGCATCCTAGTTTTCTCTCATATACATTTGCAGCAGCCTATTTCAAAATGAAAGAATATATGGAAATAACACACAAGTAGACATAAGCGTGTCATATGTCTAATGCACAGAGAGGGATAAGGTTATCTAAACAATTGCCTGCTCATGCTAGGGGCTTCAGTTCCCTTTGGCTCCCAGGCAGCATACAATATGCTCCTCAGGTTTTATGAAATTTTATGAAATGTGTTCTTGGATGAGTTCTGAAGGAGTCAGCTTGTCACAAAGCATTACCTCTTGGACACTGAAGTGACTTTACAGGCCCCAGGATCCTTCTGAGCTGAGATGGGATGGACCAACAACCTCAGTTCCTCTCCAATTCCACATCCTAGGCATCTCCTGGTCTCTCAACACAAGTCTGCCTTGAGGAATTCCAGACAGTATCAGCACTAGACAAGGGGCAGTGGAAGCTGGACATCTTCCTGGAAAGGAAGAGAACCTAGTCCTTCTGACAGGACACAAGACAGCCTTCGGCTCTTTTGAACTCCAGCTTCCCAAAGGAGTTCCTAGAGCAAACCAGCCTCAGCACACGATGCCTCCATACCTGCCATCTCTTGTGGTTTCAAACCTGCATTGAATCTGTGGGTAACATTATTGCAGAGAAATAATATCAGAGCAAAAGGAAATGGTAATTAATGCTGTTGACAATTTATCCTGAGAATTAGCATCAGATAGATAAGCTAAGCGGGGAGGGAGCAGTTTGCCAAGCAGGATGCCAGAGCCAGAGTTAGAATCCAGACAGATCCACGGTAAATAGTGTCTCCTCACTGCAGCTTATTAGTGCCAGGTTGCACCAGCTATGCACTTGACATCTCTCTTGGGACTGAATCCAATTTGTCTGGTCCATTTTTACTTTTCTCGTGCACATTTTCATCTAAGGTTTGGTTCCGCTAATATTCTAGACAACTCTAGCCGCCCACTAGGTCTTTGCAATGGCATTTAGAAAGAGCATCACGGAGTGACTGAAAAAAGCACACAGTCATTTGAGTCATACCACAGCATTTTGGGAGTGGAGGAACATTTATAAGTGAAATGACTTTTCATTTATAAAGGGCCATTTTTTCTACTTTTCAGTGAGATGATGTAGCAGCTGTCAGTGTTGGAAGATGTGAGCAAGCTACTGAAGAATATCTTGATGAAAAAAGCATCTTGACTGCAAGTAAGTTTTATAGCTGGCGGGGGCGGGGGGGGGGCAGAGTTTGACCCCAGCCAGCAGCTAAGCGTCCACCAGCAGCAAGAAATGCATGGGTCAAAGTAAGGACAGTTTAATGAGTGAAGCAAAGCCACATGTACAAGCAAAGCAAAATAAGAAACTCACTGAGTACTTTCCATCAGCAAACAGATGTTTAGCCACTTCCTGAAGAGCAGGGCCTCAACACATGGAAAAGTTACTTGAGAAGACAAATGCTCTTACCCCAGAAGTCCCCACTTTTTTTGCTTTTATTGCTGAGTGCATCATATATTAGGGAATATCCCTGTTGTCAGTTCAGGCCACCTGTCCCACCTGCATCCCTCCCAACTTCTTGCAGACTCCCAGCCTACTCAGTGGAGGGGGTAGTGGGCATAAATGGAAAAAAGAAAGCCTCAACACTGTGCAAGCACAGCTCAGCAATAGCCAAAACATTGGTGCATTATCAATGCTGTTTAAGTGACAAATCCAAAACACAGCACCATACAGGCTGCTATGAAGAAAGTTAACTCTGTTCCAGCCAGATCTAATAGACTAGGGCAAATCATGAGACAGCAAAGTGCAATAAAGAGCCTACATGGGATGTTGAAGAAATGGAAGGTGATGCCTTCTGCACCCTTTTCCTCACAGCATTCAGGAGCTGGGGTTGGATTCCAAGGTGTCAGGCAAGAAGAGCAGGACCTGGGATCCTGTAACAGAGAAGTAGTTCAGCAAGAAGACTGTCTTCAAGGCAAGTCCAGTGTCCAGAGGGACTGGGAAAGTGGTGGACTTGACCCTCCTCTGTCCATCCAGTCACCTGTCCAGGACCAGAATGCTGAGTGCTCTAGCTGCCTCAAAAATGGGCTTGTGACAGCATTGGCAAGGCAGTCCCAGAAGGCAGGTCATAAATGTTACCTGCATAGCAAGCACTGTTCCTTTATCACTGTTTTTGTTTGATGACATTTAGTGGATATAAGCAAGAACCAGAGGGAACAAAGTAGAGTCAACTGGAAGTGAGAGACAGGGTGAGCTTCAGCCAGTAGGTCTTGGTGCTGCTGCATTGCTTTAGAGCTGATGCAGAGTTGTGACACTGCAAACTCCACCACTTGTTGAAATTGCCCCAGCACAGCTTGTGGAGCAAAGCTGCTGATATCAGGCCAGCTTATCTGCAAGCCAGCTCCCACCACCAGTCAGTAAAATTGTCCCAGGCCTGAGAAAGTGTGCCCTAAGTGAGTAGACCATTCCAAAATTTAGCTGCATCTGATGCAATCCATACATCAGGGCAAGAGATCACATAATTATACTGTCGGGCATACAGGAACTATGTTTTAATGATATAATGCTCCTATTGTCTTCAGGACAACTGGCCCAGAGCTAACAGCAGCTGCTGCTTCTTTCACATTTGTAAAGGCATTTACAGTCACTTAAGTAAAAACTGCAGTTATGGACTGGTATGGGGCTTTGCACTGTTATTTTTGAGCCACCCATAAAAAACAGACTTGAATGTTGTTAAGTACCAATGCATACAGTTTCATCATGGGCTGAAAGGGATGATATTAGGAAAAACAGACCTCTGTATGCAGCAGCACGTTGAGTCAGGCATGTTTATGACAGCCGTGCAGCAGCCTGACTTTCTGAACTGCAGCTGGGCCAGTTTTGTTTACAAGCTCACCAAATTGCACGGAGTTCAACCAGCTTCTTGCTTTCACCTTGCGGCTGGGTTCTAAATTGTTTTAGATTTGTAGGAACAAATGGAATCATTTGCAAAGTTCCAGGAGCAGGTCAAAGACCAACCTGATACAGAGGGGAGAAAAGCAGGAGGGCTGGATGCCAGCAGTGCAACACGGAGCTGAAGCACTCAGTCTGCCACAGTCCAGGCTCACTTACCCATCTGAATTCAGGGTACCTGGGGCCCAGAGATTTCATTTTCTCCTTGCTCCCACCTAGAACTGTTGTAATTCCTTTGACTTACCATAACTACTCACAGCTAGAGTAGGCTACCCCCCACAGATATGTAGTAGTGAAGGGGTAAACCAGGAGAAACAGCAAAAGACAATGTAAGTGACTCATTGCTCATTCAGAGGCTTCTGGATTTCTCCTTTTGTCAGGTAGGTCAGAAATAGCTAACAGCTCTGGCCTTGTCTCTCCCAGTTACTGCAGAAGCTCCTCTTTTGTGTGCAGCAGGCTGAATTAATAACCGTTGGGTTGTCATAACACATCCTCCACCCCACTATGCTAGTGGCTGTCCACATGCATCAACTTCCCTGGGAAGGAAGAGCTGACAGGCAGAGATCTTTGCTTCACTGCTTCAGTCCTGTGCTTTCAGCTCAGCCCCGGACTAGGAAGAAGAGCAGGATAGGGAATGCTAACCCTCCAAATAAATAGGCAGGACACAGGCTCAGCCATCCTTGAGTGTACAAAAGCTGCAGAGTTCCCCAAAATACACACTGGCGGTGCAGTGATCACAAGCCCAACATTCATACTAGGGAAGGAGGGCACAGATGTGCAAAAGCAATTGACTTCTGGAGCCTGAGTCTTTACAAGACCTGGGTTCTCAATCCCTGCTTTGCAATGTTGCCATAATTAAGTGGGTAGAAGTTACAGGTAAAGAGCTAAGTGCCAAGAACTGCAACCATCATAGTCCCTAGCAGAGATTAGGGCCCAAATCTCTTTCCAAGGACTGGAAAACTTGTGTTCTAAGCTTCAGAGCTACCCAGTCACAGAGGATTTACAGAAAAGTGGCTGATTCAGACCACAGAGATTCCTATATCCTTGCTGAACCAGCTTCTTCGTGCAGTTCATAATACTTCCTTGGACTTAGGCTGGGCACATGAGCTTAATGGCTCTGAAGAGGGGGGAAACCTTTCATGTTTATCCCTGAGAAACCATGGGCATTTACAAACAAAAAGGGGGCAAACTACCGGGAGAGAAGTTATTGTGTTCTCTCCTGAGCTGCAGAGTCTGGCAGGAAAGTGCAATGTCATCCTACTATCAGGGTGGAGAGCAGCAGCCATGCTATAGTTTAACCAGAATATTACACTGCAGTGGACACCAATCCCACTACAAGCCCAGCTCCAAAGCACTCTTAACACCTGGCTTCAGCAGGGAGGAAAACACTGAAGGGTTTTCCCTGCAAATGCCTTTCATTCTAGGTCTGACATTTCCAGTACGTGGTCTCTAGAGAATATAGCACCCTTCATGTTAATGTGAAATCTGTTCCTTTCCAAAAGCCCGGCTGCGCTGCAGCCCTTTGGTCAAATCCAAAACAGCATCCTTGCCAATGGGACACACTGGACAGGACTAACTAAAGTGCAAACAGGACTTGTAGCTCGTTGTAGAGGACTTACCAGCATACTGGCTCAGACTCCACTTTGCATGTGGAATCAGAACCTGAGAGTACTAGCAGAGATTCTCTAAGACTTCAGATTCCTGCTTCATTTTCTTCACAAGACAGGATTTTACTGCATTTTTCCCAGCTGGACCCAGACTGTAGTCTCACTTTGCTTGCCAGGAACCAGAGTAGCTTTGAAAATTGGACCTACTTCTAAGCAGTAGAAATGAGGTCTGGATGCAGCAGTCGATTTTTAACCAAAGGCTATTCTTTGGAGTGGATGATTTTCCTTATTGCTTGACTTTTATCCCCTACCTCTATCCTGTTAGGAAAGCCCAGACAATTGGGAAAAGCCAAATTTAACAAAACCTCCTTAGAACTGGGTTTCCTGAGGAATTTCCAGCTACGCAATAAGCTGCAATTTCCCATTGAACAGCAAGTTCTTAGCCTTGAGAACTCTCAGCCTCTCTCAATAATTGTAATCTCTTAACACGTCAGCCTGCGAGAGAGAAGACAATTTGGAGCAGCCTGCAGGCACACAGACGAGAGCAAGACATGGCGGAGAAAGCATTCTGCATGAATGCAAAGGAGACTCATGCATTCAGACAATCTTCCTGGGCTTGCTTGTCTGAAGGGTGTCTAAGGGAGGAGCCAGCAAAGAAACAACCAAGCCAAAGGATATCAGCTTCTCTCCCCCAAGGAGGCTGGATTGTCATCTATTTTGCTTATTTCAGCTCTTGTACCCAATTTCTTTGAATTGCACCAGTAATTGTTAAGACAGTTTTACAGCCTAATACCCATTGCAGCTCTGCAGGGCCTGACAGACTGCTGCGTGTTTTTTGAAGGTCTGAATTAACTCCATCATGACTTATAGCAGCTTACTTGGACAACAGCACCGTTCCATCCATCTCTGGCTCACGTTTCAAGCAGTGGCAAGTAGTGGTTGCATAAGGAGAGGCTATCAGGGCAGTAGCTCACCCCTCACAAGCTCATGCCCTGGTGCTACAACCCATTCAAGGTTGGGAATAGAGCAAAAAAAGCAGCATAGGATAGTTTCTGTTCCTATCAGCAGAGCGGCTGCATTTCAGGTGTGCTCTATTTTTAGAGGCTTGTCTAAATCTTGCCAGGCTCTGCTGAGTTCTTAGCTTTGGGGGGGGGGGGGGGGGGGCACACACATAAATT
>JANXJC010000001.1:3013684-3046785 GCA_027564655.1 Leptodon cayanensis
CCCCCCCCCCCCCCCCCCCCCCCCCCCCCCCCCCCCCCCCCCCCCCCCCCCCCCCCCCCCCCCCCCCCCCCCCCCGACACAGACAGTGATGAAGGGGCCTCTGAGCACCCATCAGACCTGCATCCAGTCACAACAGGAAAGGGAAGCAGTATGTGGCTTGTAAGTTCCTATCAGAAGAGGCTGCCTGGCCCCCACTTCAAGCACAGCTGCACGAGTGCTGGCCAAGCTACACTCTCTGCTCACAGCCTGGAATTCAGAAGAGAATGAGGCTGATTTTCCATCAGCCTCAATACCCAGGTGACAGCTCAGCAGGCCTCCTTCTCTGATGGGGGGCAGGGGAGCAGAGGTACCAGTCTTCTTATTTTTACCCTCATGCCAGCAGCCTTTGAGACTAGGGAAGCTTAGTTTCAGAATAAGTGTAGTCTGAAAACTGGCATGCTGGGATGGAACAGGATCAGCACCTACAGCCGAAGAGCACAACTGGACCAGTCTGGGACAGGGATTTCCAGAGTCCCGCTGGAGAGGTCATTTCTTTGGTCCAGGCTGCCAGAAAGGAACTGACCTTCGGTTTCGGGGTTTAGAACTAGGCTGCCACTAAGGTAGGCTTTGCTGAGGGCTCACTTTTCATCTGAAGCTTTTCACCCTCCCTCAGTAACAAGGCAAAAACATCTGAGCAGGAACAAGGCTTCAAGCACAAAAAACAATCACCCTTTTTGTCTGAACCCAGCAAGGCAGCTGGGGAGTGAGTGGGAGGAAAGGGAATAACTCCCCGTGCTGTCGGCAGGGCTCCTCCAGCCCAGCTGACCTTGGCTAGCTCACTCTGTGCTCCTGCAACACTTGGAAACTTGTCCCCCCATGCTGGTTAGCATCAGAGTGGGGATTTTCTCTCCAGCCTCCACAGCAGCCCCTGAAAGCCCTTGGTTTATGACTGTTCTCCTCCCATATGCCCTGCCTCTCCGTTTCACAGGTCACAGCATGGGATGAGCTGTGAGTCAGATCCGAGTTCCTCCTTCAGGGCACTGATTCTTCATTTTCCACATGTTCAGCAAGTTCTAGAGATGTAGATGCCTTGTGGATGCAGGCTTAGGTGCCTACAAGCCACAGACAGGATGAGACAATCAACATGCTGCCCCACACAGCAAATGCTGGAGAAAAGTACTACCCGCTGTCACACTAAAGCCAACACCACACCGAGCAAGCGGAGATCGGCAGAGTCAAGCATAAAACCACACAACAAGCTACCACCTTCCCCTACCCCATATCACCATCTCCCACAGTCTTTCCATGTGAGGGTCTGGCTTTTCTGGCATAAAAGAGCAGAGCCAGTCGGGCTCTTCTGGAGCAAAGGAAGATGCTTGCAAGCTCAGGAGGGAAAACTTGCGGAGCAGCACACGCTCTGTCCCTGGGCAAGGCTGGCACTCCCCACACAAACCAACACTCAGGAGCTGGCAAGAGTCTCACACATCCTTTCTTTGCCATCACAGGTTCTGTTTGAGGTTAGTCATTTTATAAATTAAAAGGGTAGAGGAGGGCTGCTAGGATTTCCAAGGACGGCGCAGTAGGCTCCCATCTGCAGGCTGAAGGTAAACTTGCTGCTGAGAGTCAGGGACCAATTCCACCACGGGCCACCTGATGTAGGCAGAAGCCTAACTGCATCTGATGCCATGTGGCAGTCAACATGTGAGTGGCCTATTGGGGACACAGGCCTGTATTATTCAACTTGAACTCATTATTGGAAAGAGCCATACTGAGATCTGAGAGGGTAGGAAAAACTTGCTGAAATCTAAAAGTAATGAGGGGGGGGCGGGGGGGAAGACTTCCTACCAACAGCAAGTTGCTGTTTACAGTTGAAAGAAGGCAGGTGGGGGACGGGGACCTAGATGAGAAAACCTGTTGCATAAACAAGCCTGAAGGAAGCAAAGGGTTCTGCTGGGAAATGCTATGTCTGACAGCTATCCTTTCCTTATGTCAAGTCCTGCCAGCCTTATACTCCTCCCACATCAGACTAGGGAAATAGTTGCAATTCCAGTAGTCCATAAAGAAAGAGGTGACTTGATGCATGCAAAGCAATCAAAACAATTCCCGTCTATTTTGGGGATAAGAGACTTTTGTTCTAGAGCTGGGTGCTGTAATGCCTGACCCAATGATGAAAGAACAATGAGAACAAAAATATTCCCCTGCAACTAAGTGGTAATATTAGACAGAAATATCCTTTCTGCTCTCCACCCTTCCGTGGAGGCACAGGCTCCCTCTGCAGAGATGAATTTGTTTCTTCAGTCAAGAAAGAAGAGACAGGTGATGTGAATGCAGAACTCCATCTAGCCATCCACCAATCCACCATCATACACTTTCTCTCTCTGCAAAAATATTTAACCAAAGCTTCTCTTGTTTAGCAGGCTCTATCCGTAGAGTTTCAGATCTCACACCCAGGCCTGGTCCGTGCTCCTCAGCTTCCCACAGCAAAGATGGTGAGCACAAAAGGCTGCACCACAGGCTTTTCAGGAAAACTCTCTCTAAGCCACCAGTCCCGTACATAGGTCTATGCATGCTTAATTTAAGGGCAGAGAATAATTGGCATCGTTCACCAGTTTTCTTAGGACTCTGGGAAGCTTGTAAACACTTGGGCATACATTACGTAAACACTTGGACATCAAGTGTATTGGAAGAACTAGAACTGGAATTGCAATCCACTGCAGTGAAGTACTTCACCAAGCTTGCTGCTCTCAGTTAGCAATACCAGTAATTTATTTACATTTCCAGGGCTTTTTAGTTTAATTTTTCTTATTGGTAGGATTATCCAGCCCTAGTCACACCCCTTACATCTCTAATTAGATCTTGCATATGGTCAACTTTAACAGCAAATGACCTAAAGCCCCGCCACTAGATAGCACCAACCATCTCCCATACATTAAACTGGAACATGGAGAACTAGAAAAATGCTGCAGATATTTCCCACTAGATTAGTCAGTAAATATATGATCAGAGCCACCCCAAAATACCCTGAAATAAGTGTACTTGTCTTAGCAGTCTCCCTGGGTGAGCTCTGACTCACCGTTTCAGAGTTTTCAACCAAACACACCTTGCCTTCTACCCCATCATCTGCTCAAGTTACCTGAGGACTGCCACTGTCAACCTTCTTTACAAGGTAGTTCTTACCCACGTCTGTTTCAACAGATGCATGAAGTAGCATCAAATAGCGCTAAGTAACAAATATATGCTGACATCTGGATCTGCGACTACACTCCTCACTTCCCTACAGGGGAGGAAAGAGGAATCAATCGAGTAAGAAGCATTACTCGGATTGGAAAGGAATTTAAATCCATTGTGGGTTTTCTAAACAGATTAGCCTTGTGGAAGTCTGCCACTGCAGCAAATTCCTAGAGAATGGTCCTAGAAACCGCTCAAAATGTGACAGGTCACTGGGAATGCCCCTAAATGTTCAGAGAAATATCATGTCAGAAACACTAACACAGAAACAGCTAAACACACACTAACACTGACACACATCTCTATAAATGTTTATGCTCAAATCCCGGTCTTTCCCGAAAATGTGAAAATTTGCAATTCCAGCCATTCCTCCACTTCCCAGCTGCACTACTGAACCATGCAAGAAATGAAGTCATACTTACCACTTCCACAGTCATTTTCCAAGAGAAGCAGCAGGGAAGCTTCGTTCAAATTGGGCTGCTCTAAGTGTGGGGTCTGCCCTAATCGCTTGTCCTGCTTGCGTGTCTATCATGCAGAGGAAGTCTGGCAGATCCTGTTTAGCAGCGTTCTCCCACACATGAGGCTTTTTCTGCCTCTGTACCGCTTCCTGGCACCTGTCAAGGATTTTGCTGTTTTGGTATTTTCCCCATGAAAGGCACTCAGAAGTCAGTTAGAGCTTCTCTTTTCATGTGCTCTCTTTCCTCATCTCTGTGACTGACAAGTTCTTGAGAGGTCATTGCAAGCTTGTCAGGAATGGAGATGGTGCATGAAACGTGATGGAGAGGTGTCACAGAGGGGTAAAGAAGAAAAACAGATGCAGAATGGAACTGTGAAACTGAAAAAAAGGGCCTTTTGTTTGCAGTCTTCCCCCGAGGCTGTTTATGTTATTGCTCACACCATGATGCATGTAGGCTACCAAGACCTTCTCTCCTTGCGCAGAATTCCCTGCAGATCTCCAAAGCAGCGGTGAAGCTCTCGGAGTTCTTCATTCTTCTCTCCCGGGCCTTCAGACTAGTCTATGGCTGTATATGAGGAGATATCCTTTGCCCAGTTTTCATCAGCCTTTGATAGCTGGAGAACCCAGCAAAACCACAGTCTTTTCACCCCTATATTTTAGACCTCTGACCCTAAACAGAATCAAATATTTTCCAGGATTTTAGATCAAAAAGCAGACACTCAGTTTTAGTGCAGTGATTCCCAGACTCTTTCATGTTACGGTTGTTCATTAATCAGTGATGACAAGACTTCTCTGTGTTGCAGTTTTGGAAGGAGCATGAAAGCTGGAGACAGAGCCTATGTCATGTAAGCTGCAGTAAGTATCCTAAATCCTTCTGTAGCAGACATAACCATGTTAAAGAGGATGCCAGCAGGAATACAAAGACAGATATGTCCTATGGTGGACCATGGCAAGGCACCCTGCACGTGAGGGGTCTCAAGCCCAAAGAGAAATTTTTTCATTTCTAGTTCTGAATGATCTAGACAGTGGGAGGAACTCCAACAGTGACCTCATGAAAATGTCTTGTGCCAGAGAAACACTTGGCCAGGCTTTGGAGAGAAATTTTCTTGTCTCCAGAATGTTCATGGGGTTTTGCTGAACAGCCATATCCAGCAGAATCGACAGTGAGATGGTGCATCTGTTATGAACAGCCACTGCCCTGGGGTACAGATATGTACACAGGAGAACAACCCCTCTTGTCTGTGTGAGCCTCGGGCTGGATTGCTTTCTTATATCCTTCTAGTCTTTCTTGGGACAAGAAAGGGGACTTGCTGGTCTCCAGGTTTTCCTTCTAACCATTGCTAGTGGGAGTCTGCAAGTTACTGTGCAATGGTTCAGAAAGTATCTTTATTGCTCTAGAGAAGCATTTCCTTCTTCTGGAAATTGAGTTGTTCTGCGCACAATAATAGCCACTGAAGTGCCAGCATCCACCCCAGCATCTTTCCCAATTCATGTTCACGATGGCAAGAGAACCTGCTGCTGTAGCACTCGGCATTTTTTGCTGATTGCAAAGGACTCGGCAAGCAGCAAAATACTGTGTACTGATTCCAGAGAAGATTGCAGTGTACAGTACCCTTCTGCTACCAACACCAACAGCCTATAAAGAGAGGCAGCTGGGGGCACCAATATTGTTGCCTTGGGATTTGACCTTTATTTAAGTCCACAAGTCCAATGTAAATAATCCCCTTTTTGCATCAAACTCCTGTATGGAAAAGCTGGCAGCTATGCTGGGATGAGGGTTAACTTTCCATCATTGACAACCATTACCCAAAGTACCCTTTCTGGTGGAAATGAGGGAATTCTGCTGCTACAACATTTGTACTCAAGAAATCTCAAACTGTATTTTTCCAGCTCATGTGTAACAAAAACCCCTGTTCACGATGACTGCTATCTTGATGAGGCAACCCCAAAGGTGCATCGCACCCTTTGGCTACATTTGTGTGGCTAAAATGATGGCAAGGAGCAACAAGAAGTTAAATGATCAAGGCAAGTCCCAAAAAGCCCCATGAACAAAAGGCCCTTTATCAGAGAAACCAAGCAGTTGAGGTGCGTTCCACCCACAGTACCTTTGCAAATCCCAAGGAAACCTGATTTGCCAAGTGCTAACAGGAATGGTCTAGCCCACGGAGACAGGCAGGCACAGAGCCATGCCTAGCTACTGAGAACAAACTAGAAAAATAACAAAAGTTATCCACACCCTTATTCAACTGCATGACATCCTTAATTACAACACAGCAAAAGTGTTTTCTGTCTTACCCCTGCTCACTCTATTTATGTAGGATATGGAGTATTGCATTATTAATAAGAAGTAAATCAGAAGGCTGAATGAACTCTTTCCCTGTAACCTGAACTAAAAACCTCTTGTGGTCTGAAGTCTGACTGATTGATTTCCTCTCTATGCTTCTTTATTTTCCTCCAGATTTCTAAGTATCTGGAGTCCAGTTGTGGCTAGAAAGCAAATGCCAGAATATCACAACCAGAGTGTTTGCCTGGTGCATTTGGCTCAGATGGAGCCAGGAAGCAACAGCGAATTAAATGGCAACTCCATGTCCCGCAGCAGTGTGAAGTGCAGCTGGTACCTGCAAGAAAAGTGGTCTTTGTAAAAGCATCTGTCCCCAAAAGCTGATACAATTCCACTCTCCCTGTCCATGGGTCAAGACCTCGCAAGGGGAAAAGCACTGTGACAAAGAAAAGCCATCTCCAAGAAGAAAGAATAGCTATCCAAAAGCAGTTTGCAGAAAACTGGTTGGATCTCTTTCCCCCTTCCCATGTACTGTTGTGGTAAAGCCTGAGTCTTTAGCAGGAAAACCAGTCCCTGAACATGCTGCATGGCTGAGCTCATTTCAAGAGATAAGGATGTTTATTTTCCAGCTGGACTCAGCTAACACTTGTTCCTTTGAAACAGCGAGTGCTGTGTGAGTAGAAGGACTCTGTTTACATCTCAGCAGCAGACATAGCTTTTGCAGATGATTTAGGAAGGCTAAGGGATCCAGGATGGCTGAAAAGGTGGGACTCTCAACGTAAGGGCTGGTAGCCAACATGGGACCACGGTCACCACAGCTAAAATAGAAACCAAGAAGAAACTCTCCCTGCTACCACTGACCTCGAGGACAGGCTGGGTCACAGCAGTCTGAGGACTTTCTAAAGCAATTAGTGTGGAGTGGCTGAACTAGGCTCCCATGTTCTTTTCTATGGCAAGCATTTCTTCATTTGTACCAGCACTCCCTCTAAGCTCAGCCACTGACCAGCTGCAGTGGCCTTGAGGAATTTTCCTCTGGGTCCGCCATAACGCAGGGCTCTTACAATCCTTCACTCCTCACATGTGCTGTAAAATACTCTTGCAGACCAGGCACTGTATTTTTTACTGCTAAACAAATGGGTCATATCAAAACCGTATCCAGAAGAGTTAGTCATGCTGCTTGAATACTTCTGCCTCCATGTACGTGCCCCCACACAGATCCACATGCAAAAGGAGTGAGATACGCAGCCTCAGAGGAGCCCTGCTTAATGCTCGTGCATGTGGCACCAGATTTCTAGATAGGGACAGTGTCTTTCAAACTGGACACTTCTGTAACTCTGCTAATGTCTGTGGGAATGGGTTATGAATAGTCTACACTGGAACACTGGCTCAGCAAGTCTTTCCAAAATGTGCTAAGCAGACCCCCAGCCTCAGCAGTGCAACCGGTGCTGAAACAGCCTGGATCAGTGAGCAGAAGCTGGTGAAGGAGTCAGGAGGACTTTTCAGGAGCAAAGCAGATATTCTTGGCTTTCAGCAACAAGAGGCTTATGTCTGGGAGGAAGTCTGCTCCCCTGGTTTCTATTTTTACTTCTGCTCATCTGTTTAGGGTCTAGGGCTTGGTTTCCTTAGCTCTTCACTATATACTTGGGAAACAATGAAAGCAGGCGCAAGTGCAACTGGCGGCAACTGAAAGCAGAGAAGCAAACCAGACAGCACCGTTTTCCTTACTGGTTTGTCTGGGATTTTTTTTGCCCTGCTTCTTATCTCTCCCTGAGGATCACGCAAACCATTGAAAACCAGGTCCAGCCCTGCACGTCCTGTCTACTTTATACCTGCTGGAGGATTGCCCACCGAGTCTCATGGGGCAGGAGCACATCAGCAGCAGTCCTTCCCAGTATGGTTTGCTTGGCCTTTATGATGCTGAGCCCAGCAGTTGTGCTGACAGCGGAACAAATTGCTTCATGCAGAGATGTCCTGTCTTACAAAGTAGCCTCAGAGACAGGATGTCAAAACAAGCTCCAGCACCTAAGAGGGCTGGGAATGGCTTTTCAGCTCCCCGCTAAATATCAGGTTAAGATAACTTGTGCCAGTAGATCTGGTCAAAGCCCCAGGTTTCCAGAGCCTGACGAGTATATGCTGAAACACCACAGCAAACGAAAAAGGACAACTCTGTTTCGCCTTCCTCCTCCCCAAATGTCTGTCCCAAAAAGTTACCTTCAATGGTATTAAAGGTGGGCCACAACCGGTCTGTGCCTATGGGAAATCCTCAGTCTCACACCCTGGAGATGCCAGGGATTTGCTAAGCAGCTCACTAGCATCAAGGCTTTCATGAACATCAGATCCCAAGTGCAGATTGCTTTCATAGGGACACCCACTAGAGCCAACTGCACTCCCATGTTTTCTTCTGCAGACGAGAGACTCGGAGCCAGCTCCCTTCACACTCTTGGCCACCTGCCCTTTCAGTTCCCAAGATGGGCCAGTCGCTTTCTCTTTGCAGTTTCCACTGTGTTATCTAAAACCATCTTCCTTAGGCAGGTTCTCACTCCTTTACACTCACTGGAGAGAGACAAGATAGGTGCAGGGGCTGGGAAGTTGCGATTATCCCCTTTGCGCTGATCATCACCTTAGCTGCCAGCCTGCACAGATGGGCAGAACAGTCATAAACAATATTATCGGGATTGCAACATTTCACAAAGGCTTTAACATACTCCAGCAGCCTCCTGCTTGATGCCATGCAGATAAAAAAGTGTTGACAAGAGAGTAATTTTAGCACAGTGCTTTATTAACCCTGCTGCTGAAGAGCAGGAGCAGAACAGTGCTCTCAGGTGAGCAGCAGGAATTAACCTTCCTGTCGAGCACCACAACCCTGCTGCCGCAGAGTTAGAGACAGAGCCAGCACCTTTGTAAAATGCATGCTGTCTGGCTGGGTAGCTGCATACAACTCCTTAAATGCTCACCAGCTGGCACGGCTCAGCAGACAACTCAAAGTTAGGATGCCCTTTAAGGGGCAGTGCCCCTTTCAGGAGCTCTCAAGTCATTTTACTGAATGCAGGGAATGTCCTGAGTAAACATCCTTTTGCTCCTCCTTGCAGCTGGCTCAGGAGTTAGGCCCGTGTTCAGGGAAGGAATCCAAGGACAGGTCCCCTGGGCAGCGCTGCCAGCAAACCGGCATTCCTGGAGCACAGCTTTAGATTGCACTTCATTTGGTGTAACTAGCGTAGATGCTGAGCGTGTCCCTCGTCCTCCCTTCCATGGTCCTGGTTATACGGTCACTCGTGCCTCTTTGCTGTGTGGCTAGGGAGGAGCTGGCTTAGAAAGATAACCGGGATTGAATTGCTTCTGGCATTCGAGTGCACCCACTCACAGTATGGTCTGGTCCCCACACACTGCAGGCTGTCCTGCTTGCCCACTGCCAGCATTTCCATGAACTCATGTACTGGCAGAGAGGATAAATGCAAAGCAAAACCGTGGCAGCAGCAACAACCCTTGCAGCGCTGAGCATCCAGCGTGGACAATTCATGGCTCTTTTCATGAAAAGCTGCTCTATTGTTGGTCTGATAAATGTCCCTATTTTTCCCAGTGAGAGCAGGCCTGGAGAACAGGGTGTAGATCCTTTGCTTGGATTGCCACCGCAAAACCCGGGACCATTGCCCAGCCTGCCTCTGCATTGCTCTTTCACGTGGCAATGATGGCAGCCCCTAACAATCTCGCTGCCACTGATAGGCAGAGTGAATATTCCCATCAGCAGCTCAGCTCTGTGAGAGTCAACTTCGTATTCAGCTGCGGGAAGTGGTTAGGCTAAGGTCAAAGGGAAAGCAATGACGACTGGCTTGGGAGGCGATTGCTGGCAGTTACAGAAAATGTGTGCATTGTGCCAGGACACACTGACCCCCTTGAATTTTCTGTTGTGAAATGACGCTAGTTTCCAGCAATAGATCACAGGATCATACCATCATATACTCCCCCCCCCTTTGCATTTTTCAGGCCTCACCAGCTAAATAGGACCACATCTGGCCAAAATTCCAGTGACAGATGCTGTTAACCAGAAATGGCCTTGCCTAGTCAGAAGGGATTCAACCCAGAATCAATGCCTAGGTGCATGGTTGGAAGGAGAGCCTGCAAGATGGCAATGCTGAGCCAAGGCTCGAACTGAAACTCTGATCCAGCCTGCTCAATGCCACTTCCACCAAATCCCATGGCTTTGTGGGTTCTCAGTCTGGACATAAACCACTATGAAGCCAATCGCGTATTGCCTTCCCGGTATCCATGGTGCCAGCTGTAGTCACAGGTGGGAAACAGCACAGTGTCAAGGACCTGCTGTCCCAAATCAGAAGGTCTCAACCCTGGTCTGGATGGACCAGAAGGCACTCGTATGTTCCAGCCTCAGCCCCACAGCACCATCTTGAGGCCTGGGCACACAAGAGAAGACCTGCTCCTCCAGGCGTTGAACAAGCTACATCATGCATTTGCAAATAATATATGAAGTTAGGGGAAATTCCATCCTGGAAGATGGCAGACAGCTAAAGGGGGACCAAAAAACCAGAAGCCAATCCAGCTATGCACTACCAGATATGAACCAAGAAACACCATGGTCCGGATTGTCCCAGCCCAGTCTCCCGATCCACGCATCTGCTGTAGCAGCTCACAAAACCACAGCTCAGGCTCCTCTAGAGCATTGCTGCGCATATTCAGCAGGAGATTTTGTGGCACAGAACGGAGTAGCTAATCTGAAGCTGCTAATCAAAGCATCCTTTAGGAAGTCACAGACAACACTTAATGGCGCATAACCTCCCCATCCACAAGAGCTACACAAGCTGATGGATAAACAGATATAAATGTGATCTCCTTGAAAATAATTCCCCTTCTTCCTCCTTGAGAAAAAAAGTGATTTTTCCCCCTTGAAATTTCTTATGAAGAACTAACATACCATGAGGACTCAAATGGGTGACAACTTCTAGCGCATGGAGGCGCCAGGCAATATCCTAGAACACGTCAGGGACCTCCGTAGTCCTTGGCAATGTCTGCACCCTGCCTGGCTGGACCTTGGGAGCTTGGCTGTTAACACTATTCCTCAAGGAGGGCAACAAAGGCACTGAGTTACTTGGGGCAATATTTGCTTGCACTTAAATTCCCCAAAGAAAAGGTTTGCTTTTCAGAAACACTTATGTGTTGGTGATGCCCAGGTACTTTTCTTTCTCTAGTCTGTCAGTTTTAAAGTGAAATCGATTTCTGGTCATCACAGACTCCAACAGCCTCTTTTTTCTACTTCTTTTCCAGTTTGTCATTTCAATGCGCAGACCTCTGAATAGAGATGAGTCATGGTACTTGGTAGGGTTTTTCTAAATTGCAGTCTCTGGGTCTCAAAGAGACCTGGGAAGTACTGTCTACAATGTCTGGCAGATGTACCCTTCCAGACTTTCTGTGTTACTATTGATTTATTTTTTTTTCTGTATAAAGTTTTTTTATTTTCACATTCTTCTGCAACTCTTAAACAACAAGCCCTTTGGCAATGCGTGCTTGACAGATGGCTTCAGACTGGTATTAGCATTTTAACAAAGCTACACAACACACTTGAAAACTTATAGAGTTTCTCTGTTTCCTTCTGCCATTCAGAACTTCCTGGGGTGGGGAGAAACTGTGGGCATTTTTGCTGTGAGGGACTAGTTGAATGTAGGTGGAGGCATTGGTGTACCAGAAACCCAGGCTAAATTGCCATTTTCTTCTCACCTTTGTCCCTTTCATTTGCACAACAGCTCTCACAGTTAGATGCCCCAGTCAAGTCCCAGGGGAGTATTCCCAGGCCAGGGCTGCAGTCTGCGACCCGTTCTGCAGGCACTTCTGTACTAGGAAGATCAGCTGAGTGAAGAAGCCCTTGGCAGGCACTCCCTGATTATTCTTTCTTTAATCGCTTCCATTCATTCTAACCAAATTTTCCAGCAGGGCTGGAAACAATCATCAGTGACCAGTTAGCTCAGTGAAAGAGAAAGGAGGTGAAGGAGGACAACAGAAATTTTCCCAAAGACATTCAAGTTACAATTAAGCAGTCAGCAACACAAATGCAGAGAGCAAAAGAAATTGTCCAGTACATATGTCATTGGAATTTTATTACCACGCAGATCCCTGCCAAATTTGCCTAGAGAATTATTCACAGAAAACTAAGCACACGGAGTATTAAACTGCCTGTGGTGAGATTGAGAGCAATAGCCAATCTCCTAAGAGTACTTTGCAAGAGACTGGTAACTCTTACTCTTAGGAAGAACCAGAACTCCTGCAAGCGTAAGTGCTCGCAATTCGCATTGAATTTGGTTCCTTTCAACGCATCTTGCTGTGCCCTGGGTGGTGGAGGAACTATCCCAAGAGGAAACCCAGAGCCCCAGTCCCTTCTCTTCTCACTACGTGCTGCATGGCTGTAACTGGGATCATTCTCACAAGCAGGCTCACTGCCTGCACCACTCCCAGTGCTGACGGAGCACCCCTTGGGAGCAGGTAGGGTGCTCAGTTTTCAGTCTGACTCAGCCTTACCCTTGGATCGAATGGTCTGCGTTTAAACTTCCTCTCATGGTATGTGCAGCAGGTTCCAGCTTCCTTTCTGCTAGCCTCCCTCAAAGGAGGAATTTAGCATCCTTCCAATAAATGCTATGTTGTCCTTGGCTCTAAAAGATCTTCCTGATCTCAGTTCAGCTTGACAGATGGTTCTTATTTGCACTGCCCCCAGCTGAGCACTCCAATAACTGAAGGCATCAGAGGACCAATACCCAGCTGAAAGCACTGGGAAATGGCTTAAACATTTCAGCTAGAATTTTTGCTGGACTCGGAGGCTTCAACTGGCAAATGCAGGGAGGCAGGGAACCGGTTATTCAGTTCCTGGTTTCCACTGGTTTAGTATTTCCCTGTGTTTTGTACAGGTTCTGCGTTCCCTTGGGCTGAAGCGTTCTCTCATTTATCCTGCTGCAAATCTAGAGTGTTTCCACTGATTTCAGTAACGCTAGGCCAGATCTATGCTTGTGCGAGGGAAGAATTTGTTCTTTATTTCAGGAGCACCTGGGCTTATTCATCACTAGCTGTTACACACAGTACAAATCAAGGGAAATTCCTTAATAGGCCTGTATGTTGAGAGAAGCTCTTCCTCTTGCCACATGTGGAAACCTGTTAGTGTTCACTTCTGTCATATTAAATCCATATATAATCTGCATATAAAGTTTCCATAAACATTTATCCACAGTGATGCTGAGGCCCATGACAAAGTCTGCCCATGGAAGTGGAGGGGTGAGGTAATAAGCTCAGTGTCGTCAAGTCAGACAGACTGTAACAGCATTTCCTTGCGAGAAGGAAACTTTTACAAATTAGGACTCGTTCCCTCCCTTGCAGCTATATTGCACTTCTCTTTTACTTCCATAAATCTGGCTCAAAGGAGCTGTCTCATATAATTTATCCTAAGAATGTATCCTGCTATGGCTCAAGGTAAATTGCCTGCTCAGCACCGACTGTCAGCACTTTCAGTTCTTTCTGGGTTATTTTCTATCCTAGGAATTCACGCTACAGAAATTAAATGCTCCTGCAATGTTAGTTCATTTCACAAAGCACAGAGTAATGTTTTCAGCATGCCATTCTGGATATTTTTCATAGCCTTGAAGAGCTCATGTCTTACCAGGCTGGCTGGGTCATACTCATAGGTGATGAAGGAGAACTCTCGAGCTGATGCTTATAGCAAAAAGGAGGGTTTGTCCTAAGGACAGTGAATGAGTTAATCACGGCAAGGCAGGGCAGGAGAGCTGTGTGCCCTTCAGCAACGGCTGATTCAGAAACGTTGTCATCTCTTACCAGACCAGATACATGATAAAAAAGGAAAGAAAAAAGAAAGGGAACAAGAAAATCATGCGAGTAGGACTGGAAGGGACCTCAGATGTCTGCTTCTCAGCCCCAGGAGAAACCCAATGCCACTCACAGATATGTATAATTAGTGCTTTAAAATGCTCCTGGTCTTTCTAGGCAACTCTGCCGTCCTCCCCATTCTCCTAGCACACTGAGACTCTTCCAGGGCATGAGAGGTTGTCGTCCCTGCAGTCGTGTGCGTGAGAGCGTTCCAGCCTTGTGGCCTCTCTCATGCAAAGCCAGATACAATATTATAGTAGGTGCATCTACTTTTAAAAGTGCTGCTATTGCACAGTATTGGCTGCAAATACCGCTTTTACCTAAAAATCAATGATACGTGCTCACACCACTGCTCATTTTTACCATGCTATTTTCCAAGGGCTGCCCAGCAGTTTAAATGCCTGATGTTTGCCTTGAAGCCTGACTCAAAGTCCGGAATGCTGGCAAACGCAGACGCGTGTGCCGGCTGATGAGGAAACCTGTATTGCTATAGCAACTGAGCCCTGGACTGTTGAGCCTGGGCTGCAGGACTCCTGCTGAAATCTCGTCTAGGTGGATGAAAGCTGGTCCTTAGGTGCTCTAGCTGACTATGCAGCAAAGCCATTTGGGAGCGGTTTGAGCAGCTGATAACAAATTAAGAGGAAAGGAATAATAAATGAAATACTAAATACTGGTAACCGAGAATACCTTTCTGTGTTGGAGAAGCCACCTGGAAGGGTGAAAGGGAGGCACATGAGCAGTCCTAATGAACCCCTTAGTCATATTATTAGCAAGAGACAGGTGAAAGCCTGTAAAAGGCCTCATATATTTTGCTCAGCTGCATGATTCCCCCTGGTGTACATTTTTTTGCATGGGTGTGTATTTAGAAGTCCAGCTCTGCATTAGCACCTGGTCCACTGCGCTTTCCCAGGCATGAGATAGAAGTGGCTGTGCAACTGTGTTTCTTCTATTTTCCCCTTTGCCAGAACAGCTGCTTCCAGCCCTAGTGCGGAGGACAAAGTCATAATTAAACACCCACTGAGACATGGCATCTTTCTAGTGATTTCATCAGCTTTGGGTCTGGACAGTTCAGTGATGACAGAGCAGCAGGGAAGCACAAATAAACACTGTACCTGACCAAAGTCTTGTTGGGTGGAAGTATATTTTAGTGTCTTCTGAGGTACATCAGTACCAGGTTAGTGCCACGGCTTTGAATCATGGAGATGATGTTACAGGGAAATTAAATCCATACATAGTTGGACTTTAAAAAACCCAGTTAAAATACATTTCCTTCTGCCCTCCTTCAGCACCTTGCTAAGCAGAGCTATGCTCTGAACCCCGCACTGGGTCGGGAGCTCACAGAACAAAGCCGTGTCTGTGAGAGTTTAGAAGAGGCAGGCATTGCTCGGTAGCACGCTTTCCCCCCAACATCTGCGGGCACAGTCCCTGCCTGGCACATCAGCCCTGCAGAAAACATGCCAGCACAGCTGTCCTCAGGATTTGATCCAAGGCTGAGGATATTAAGGATGTCTCTGTGCTCTCTACAGGAAATTTAGTATCAAACCAGTTTCACATCAGAGCTACGGCACTGCCAGGACTCCCCTGAGGTACAGCCTGACACGAAGTTTGTTCTGCTACAGAGGAGAAGCGTGCTTTTAGGTAGATTCATTTCCCCTTTGTTATTAAAACTCTCTGTAAAGTAAAATACCAAATTAAATCAATTCCTGTTTTATTAAGACGGCTGTTGCCAATAGCGCTTAATTTCTTCTGCAGAGGCAGCAATGGGAATGGTTCACTACAATACTTGCACCATAGCTAGGTTTAAGAATATTTTCCTTGTAAAAGCAGTTGGATTAAACAACAGGTGAGCAAAAGGAACAACAGCTCATATCAAATATGTGTACCCAGCCAGCAAACATTGCCTCCAGGCAAAACCTTATTGTCCTGTAGCACGGTATCTCCTTTTCATGCAACAGAATTTCTGTTTTTCCTCAGTCCTGTCAGAAATTTACGACTATTTCTCTCCTTTTAACTCTTCAAGATGAGACAGAGACTGACAGCAGATGTGTAGGGAGGAAACAGAAGGCCACACCAAAAGGGAAGAATGGCAATGAACACAGTTGGCACTATGATCAATTACAATTCCTTTTTTTTTTTTTTATGGATGTTTCACTTCTCATGGGCTGAGGCACAACATGAGATGATCATGTGCTCCTGGCCCTAAGCTGGCTTTTTATTAAAGGAACTAGTTGAAGGAGGACTGCTTTATTAGTCCTGTGGCAGACCAGCTTGCTTGATGCCTTCTCCAAATTTTTCTCTCCTGTGCGTGTCTCCCACCACATTGCAAGCAGATCAAAGGGGGAGTACAGCTATCCCTCAGGATTTTGTCACTGCACGGATGCAAATGCACTGCAGCCTGCTGCCAAAGCACCTTTCGGAAGAGCTTAGAGCAAACCCACTCCTGTCACCCCAGCGGGGCAATCACAGCAGAAGGTGGTCCCAGGCAGATGAGGGCACATCTATCAGATGATCTGCAAGACATGGGAAAGTCAGCAATGTTTATTTGAGCCTGTATCTTTAGTTTTAACAAAGGACAAGCAGAGACAGAAAATGTAGTGTTTCACGGACCTTTTAGAGGGTGGTATTTGTAAACACTGTTTACAGTAGTCTGCATGGAAGCCACACAGAGGCATGTGTCACCCTCATAGTGTTTTATGTTGGTTTTGCTAGGAGACAATCAGCCAATCCACTGCTATCTGTGTCCCATGGTGAAGTAGGAATGTAGAAGTACCGCCTTTGCCATCCACTTCATCTGTCAGCTTCAAAGTATTTACAGAAAAGAAACAACTTCTTCTTACTGCTTCAAAGAATCCAAAGATGTAACCATAATAATTAGAGCCTGGAGCTTCAGAATAGACATCCTTTCATGGAAGGACAGAAGTCTCTAGCTTAAAGGAAGAAGCTCAAACCAATTACTTGCTGCACTTTTATTTCCCTTTTCAAGTCAGGCAGTCCATTATGCTCATATAACAGGCCTGAGCAAATGCTAATACATTCTTGCTCTCCTGAATGGCATCAGAACAATTTAGTCAGCACTTTCACCCTGCAAAATCCTAGAGCAATGGAAAAGCATTAAAATGCAAACTCCATATTCCTTCAGCCACTCAGGTTCTGGGATGGAACAGTCTTGTTAATTCCTCTTTGGCACACAGCAACATGAAGCAACAGCTAGAACTGTAAGTGAAAAATATCAGATCAGTCGCACCTGAAGTATTGTGGAGGTGGTTTGTTGAGGCTTTGGTTTAATGCAGCTGCCAGGATGGGATAAATAGCAATAAAGGCTGGCAGACTGACTGTGTTGAACACACACACGGAGCCAGCAAAGTAGATATATTGCGCTGCTGCCCATCTGTTCGCAGCACAAATAGCTGTACAGAGATGCCTGCTTGCCGGAGTCCAAAGCTAAGACTGTGACCATCACAAGGCAATGTGATGGCCAAAGCCCAAACCAATGGCTCCAGTCTCTCAACACAAGTGGACCAGCAACAGCGCCGTGCTTACCTCCAGCTGTCCCTGTGTTGTTCTTGTCTGTTTTGGTGCCTGGACTGAGCGTCCCACTATCCATGCACTGGGTGTTTCCTGCCAATTCAATTCCCTTTCACCTGTAGCCACCACTGGTTATTACTCTGGGTGGGACTAGGGCTCTGCAGGCTACATAGACTGGAAAAATCAATCCTCAGAAAGAAAACAGAAATTACATTTTAACTTGCAGTGATATGTACTATGGTACAATGGGCATCACTGATGCAGCCACTGCTTTGAGGCAGAACAGAGAAAAACTCCCTCAGTGGTGATTTGGCATGATCTTTATTTATACATAACACTTAAAATGGTTGTATTTGGGAGATGGGAAAAACAGCCAGTGGGAGTACACAGCTTGCAGTGATCAGTAGCACACAGACCCCACTAACCGAACATTAGAGACCCACAGCTATTTGAAAGGAGAGAATCACACATCAAGCTGCCACGCTTTTCCCTACCTGCCATACCATCTCACATACACTGTGCTTTTCACTCAGTTGCAATTTATGGCATGTCATATGACAGGGGAACTGTGGTATTACTTCAGAGATGACTGGAATCAAAAGGGAGATCCAGCTGACTTAGCTAAGCATAGTTCAGGTTCTGTGGGAGTTCTGCAGAATCACAGGAGGGAACACAGGCTGGGTTCCGCTGCTCAGCAGATTTTAGACACACAGCCCCTCTCTAGGGAGCATGCTGCAGTTGCCCCACACATCACCCTGGGTATCGCAGATCACGTCCTCAGCACAGCAGGCTCCCCAGACACCATCTTGCTGCCATATTTTGCATTTTCATGAGGGCCAGTCAGTCTGTGGCTCATTCAGTCCTTGGTTCACACGGAGAATACAACACAGTGCCAGTGCTGAAATGGCTGCTAGGTCTTCCAGATATGCAGCCTTACTGGGGCACTGAAAGATTTGTAGCATTCGACAGTCACTTTGACCCTTTCCAGTTTTCCTCTCAAACTGCAGCACTAACCCTAAATCTAGGTATCTCTGACCCTCAAAACAAGACATTATACACTGTTCCTCACAGGGCTAAGCTCTTAGCCCAGACCTGGGAGAACCTGTAGTGCTCAGCAGCCACCGTGATTCTTCAGCTCCTCCTGCCAGGAATTCTAAAACTGGACGTGAGCCATATTTAGCCCCAGACAAAACCACCTGACCGCAGCATAAAGGACAAGGTTATTAATTGCTGATTAATAACCATCAGCCATTACCAGACAAGCGTATTTCAGATCAGCAGCTGTCAGGGAAGAGACCCAAAGATCAGCATTTGTTTCCATAACCAACCCAGTGACCTGACTCAGGAACAGTGAAAGGAGCATAAGCACTACTATAGACTACGGGAAAGAAGGATTGCTAAGTGGGGGAAGGATATCTGACGTATAGGAAAGTGGTGGATCCCAAACATCACAGAGGCAGTGACCTACAGATCTAACCTTTGCAAGAGGTTAGAAACATCGGCAGTCCAACACTTAGGAGAACCACAGTTGCTTCCTCTTGGCTGGATGTTTCACCAAAGGTTGCCTTTCCCAAAGAGACCTCTCTGAGGCATGTAGCAAAGTCAGCAGCTGCTCCCACCACTCTTTAATCCTATAAACATGTACTCTATGCTCCATGTGAGGCAGAACATGCTGTCAAGACTGGAAACAGTCCTGGGCTCTTAATGCAACAGGCACTGGGAGGAGTCCCTGTTCTTTTCAGGGCTCACCGTTGTCTTTACCATCAAGGACTTGCGTCTTCTGTATTTCTCTCATCATGGGCAGAATCCTACCCACTTACAAAGCTGTAGGAGATGGCTCGTTAACGGATCTCTCTTCCTGTCACATCTAGGTACTACACAGCCTTCATCTGCAGAGCCCTCAGGATGGCGATTCTGGGAGGCGATGGCGGGGAGGGACAGGGCAGGGAGAAGAGGGTGCTGGCTAGGGCAGGTCTTCTGGTGCTGGAAACTCATACCCAGGCCTTGACTTGAGTGTTCCACCCCTTGGCACAGCTGCACAGGCCTCCCTCCTCGTACCAGCGCCACTTCACCCCCTTGTACACGGCCCTGCTGTATGGCTGGAAGCACATGAAGAGCCGGAGACGCCTCGCCAGGCTGCAGTAGATAGCCATGGCCACCACAATGAGAGGGGACATGATGACGAAGCCAAGGATAATGAGGGCAGAAGAGCTGTTGTCATCCAAGATGCTTTTGCAGTAGCGGGCAGCTGAATGCAGCACCTGTGGAAAGAGCAAGACAGAGCTTGTCACAGACCTGGTGGTGGATAGGAGTGGTGGCCAAAGTGCCCTTGAGTTTCTAGTGGTTTCACAGACACACTTCTTCCCTCTCTCCAAGCTGAGCTCAGCAATCTTCAGGCTACACCGTGTGACCGACAACATGTTTTAATCAAGCTTTCAATTATTCCAGCATCACTGTGAGACAAGAGCACTGCACACTGATCCTGAAGCAGGAAACGCTAATCTTTATTAAGTCATCAGAATAGCACAGCTTAGCATTTGATAGGCAGAAACCAAATAAAGAGGACTCCTGCTGCTACATCGATGTGGGTGGCACAACACACTGGAAATTATAACAAAGTAAATAAAAATACAGGAAGATGTTAGATTCTGCAGGCAGACATTGGTCATTCCATAGCTACCCGCTGGCTGGAGACTCTCCAGAGTCCTGCCCTGGAACAGACCCCTTTGTGTTCTGTCTTCTGTGTACACAGTGTGCTCATTTCTACCTCCTAGCATCTCTTTCCACTGCAAAATCTGCCGGGAAAGCCTGTTCACCCCATGTTGCTGCAAAGCATCCAGCACACTGACCAGTCCTTGCTGAATGGTATTTAAAGCACTCCTTTCATCCTGGCAGCAGGAGATGCCAGTCAAGCCACTCAGTTGTTCTGCATTAACAAATGCTACAGGCAATCCCCTTGTCCCCTAGCTTCCTTTCCTTCTTCCATATTCTTTCAGCAGTACAAGAAACACAACTCATCATACTAAAAAAAAAAATCCATCTAATGGATCTGCAGTGCAGAAATCAGCCGCTGGCTACTAGGAAGGCATTGAAAAGCAGTAGCCCAAAGAAAGGATTGCTCTTGTCAAGCCATACTGCCACAATCCCTTTCTATGCCTATTAAAGTCTGTGTTAAAAGGCTCCATGCAGCTAACAGCAACACAGTTGCTTTCAGTTCTAATGTACTTGGCTGTACTCAAAAAAACTTCTGCATGTCCTCAAAGCCTTCAACTGGAGAGCACTGTGTGTGCAAAGGAGAACTTGAGGTTTTCCAAGATGAGGGTCAAGCATAGTGAAGCTGGAAGAGGTAATTCTGGGAGGCAGTCCTCATATTATTTCCCATTTTGGGTCCAATTTGAAGTCCCTATTTATGACTTTCAAGGACAAGTTTCAGATCATAGGAAAAATTGATTTAAGGGCTTTACAGGCAATCTCCTATTAAACCTACCCTAAAAAGTTTCATGTCTTACAGAATCTGCATCCACACTGCACTTATGGAGACACCAGCCATTTTACCAAGGCAATGGCTCACACTGCACTTTCTCCCAGGGAGAATTTATGAGGTTATTTCTTGTGAAGACGTATTCTTCAATAAAACAAAAGTCATTCTACTCACCTGCCCTTTTGTATGTGAAAATCCTAACAGCCATGGACTGTAAAGTGTTGCAACCCACAATGAAGAAGGGTTGCATGACTATTCAGGTAGATCAGGACCCCTCTGAGCCACTTTTGCTCTCTGTAGGCCCTCCAGAGCTTCCAACTTTACCCTGTTGGGCATCACATACATTTGCATCCCATAGTCAAACATTTCCAAAAGGTGTCAGAGCCACAGTGGGAATTGCCTCACCCAGAGGTACGTGATTTCTCTATGAATTATGCTTCACTCCAACTAGCAGCAGCACTTGTGTCTGCCCTGTTCTACAAAACAATTACCGTGACAGATGTTTCCCTGTTCATTAGTTTGCAAGATCAAGAAAAGCTTTTCAGTAACAGCAGCTATGAGTTGTCATAATTTCAGGGCAATAAAAATCAAAGCCAAACTTCTCAGACCAGCAAATACATCAGTACTGAGAAGACAATAATAGCACAGTCTCTTTGTCAAGGAGCTTTGAGACAGCAAGCTGTGGGCTGAAAACTCGTGTTGCTAGGATGTCAGCTGAAAAATCCAGTGCAATGGCTGTATTGGAAAGTTACAGCACATCCCCAAAGCTATAAATGCTTGCAGTCAACAGTATGTCTTAGCATGCTGTCGTGTCCCAGGGTTTAGAGGCCCCAAGTGAGCAAACTAAGATTCCACCTACAGAATGAGCACCTTTACCACACACGCACAGCTCCTGAGAATAAATCCCTGGCACTGAAAGTGCTGCCAAAGAAGCTTTTCTCCCAGAGCTGAGTGACATTTTACACATCTGGGAAATGTGATTTTACACTTCAGCTAGGTAGAGAAGGTGTCTCCTCCTTCAGTGTGGAGTGAGATCTCCACACATAAATCTCCACAGAAGTCAGCAGAGCCTTACTGGGTTAAACTGGGCAAATGGCTGACCCCTGCTGCATGGTTGGATCCTTTCCTACCACCCATGCTAGGATCTGCTCACTCAGACAGAGGTCCCAAGGATGTGGGTGATTAGCTAGGATGCACAGATTTCAGTAAAAGGAAGGGGAAAAGCTTTCTTCTTTCAGTATTTCTCAGGTAAATACATCAGTTTGAGAACATTTAAATAATCTTCCCTTTAGTTCAGATTCTGTGGAATGGGGAGACGAATAGCATCTCTATTTTGAGTCAATTCTTCCTGCTGGGAGAAGGTACTACAGTGTGTGGGTTTTTTCCCTAACGTAGGAAGTAAAAGAGCTCTTCTAACTTAGGATAATGAGCAAAACAAGTCATACTGAGCTGGTCTAACAGTTACTGCCTGCGAGGAAAACAGAACTGCTTTTTCACATCCACACTTAGTCAAGTGATTCCAAAGATATTTATAGAAATATACCAAGAAAAAGTTTATAAGTAATGAAATAATGAAATCCAGAGGACAACAACTAACTGGAACAGACAGCACACAGCCAGAGCCCTTACTGACAGATGTGGGCTCATTTGTTGGTGTGAGAAACTGTACAGCACATTTGGGAAAACACATGAATGTTAGATAGGCATAAGAAGGGGATTATATACTCTGTTAGATTTTACTACTTCGATAATTAGCCATTAGGCAGATCAAATATGACAAACACTGTAGAGGGCTTACTTAAATGGAAAGTAACAAACCCTGTCAGAGCCCATGTAGGGCTTGTGTGAATTACAGAGGAGTTCAGGTTGCCAGCTCTCAGTAACAGAGGTCACAGAAAAGAGGGAAATGTTGTGACGTTAAAATGCAAACAGCAACTCTGGCAAGCCAGAGAGTGTATTCACCTGACCTGTCACAGCTGCTTGTTATTTTCATGGGAATACAACCTTATTGCCCAGTCGAGCTTCCTTTTCCCACAATACTGGAAGAAGGGAGGGGTGAAAACATATCTTGCTCCTTCCTGCCAGCATTCAGGTGTGCCCACAAGACCAGCATCTCAGGCAAGGCTGTTGTGAAATGCTGTAGATTTATCTCTGATCACTTCACACTTAAACAACCGCACAAAGCGCAGTGCACAGGGGACCAAGACCAAGAGGTCCCGTGCCATCTCAGTCCCCGAGGACCTCGGCATTCACGGGCAGCTGCTGTCAGCGTTCTCCCTGCCTCTCCAATAAAAGCCTTTCTGTGCTAACCTACTGACACTGAATGTATAGGTGCCAACCAACTACTTTAAGACAATGAGTCCAGAAACCATAAAACCTGTACTTCCCTAGACAAATGCACATGCCAGCCTTGCTTACAGCTGTGTCGCAGGCACCAAGCAGGAGAGACCGCTCCCTTGTACAACCAAGAAACTTCAGGTCAGCAAGAACCACCATAAACCTGTTCTTGTCAGCCCAGCCTATACACATATGCTGCCCTTATGAAAAAAATCTATACGCGTACACACCCTTTATGAAAACAAAGCCAAAGCTCGGGGAGTCTAGCCTTGCCTTTACAGCCACTGTTCCTATTGGGCTAAAACAAAACCCTTATAGATGGCCCTGCCTTAGAGGTGGCTGTTAGCAGCCAAACGGAGCAAGGCTTACTTACCCGAGAGTGGCACTGGAAGCCAAAGTAAACCACCACAATGGTAGGAAGTAGCACAATGGTGAAGATAACAAACATCAGGATCAAATTCATGAAAAAGACCAAGGAGTTCATGGTGACTACCACCAGGGTCCATACCAAGCAGCACCAGGCACTCCGTGGCTCCCTGGGAAGGAGCTGGTCATCCATGTCATATGGCGGGAGGGTAGCAATCATCCGAGACTTGTCTGAGAGGTTTTCTGCTCCAAAGTCCTCAGCGTCCTGGCCAGACATTCTTCAAGAAGATTGTTAATCAACCCACGCTCTTATCCAAAATGGTTTCTTTGCTTTTGGCAACAGACTGGGGAAGTAATTTGCAGAGGCTTTTCCTGCCTCTTCCACACGTGGACAAGAACACTTAACCAGAGATCATAACGGAGCAAAGAAGGAAAGACCTCTTTTGGCCACCTGCTTTCCCAGGACCTGGTCAGCACAGGCTGTTTCCTTTCAGAATGTTTCCCAACCTCAGTTTCAAAGTAGATGTGGCTGCTGGAAGTTTGGCAACAGCTATTATTTCGCTTTTGAATCCATAGTAGTCCCGAATTTGTCCTTGTTCTTCCTAGGATTGTGATGCCAAAAGGTCCCAAACAGTTGCTATCTTAGCTTTGATAGGCTGCTCGGTTCCAGAGAGTGCCTAGCTTTAGTATCCTCCTCTGCCTTTGAGCACTGCTCTTCGCTAAGAATATCAGGCTTAGGCACTTTCAGACAGTTCCTTGACTTCAGATCATCTTTCCATGCTCTTCACCCTGTACCTAAGTAAATATTCCTGCTCAACTCTCATCCAAATGAGGTGACCAGGAAAAATAATGAACAGCAGCAGTTTCTCCACTCTCTGCCTTGCTGGAGTCCTTGCCCAAACCTTGCAGAGCTGGAAGCCAAGACTGGAGCAGCGTGTGGTTTCGCTGCTCTCAGCTGCCTGCAGTCACAGGCACTCAAACACAAGCAGTGTCTTCCTCTCTCAGCTGGCGCTCAGAGCTTTGCAACACTGCTGTGTTTACAGAGTAGATTCTGAAGCTGCTTTCTGTGCTAGCCAATCCTTTACATCGATCTGTCTCGCTATTGAAGTGATTTACCACACAGCACCCAAGAGTCACACTCGAACCATACACTCCCAGGTCAAGATGGTCCCCCTTCAGTTTTAATTATTCTGTCTCCGATGAATTTTCTACAATTTCTCTCTAGATTAAAAAACCTTAGTGAAATTGGTAATAGTCACTATATACCTCAGAAATCTTCTGTTCTCTGCAGTCATCACTGTTATTGTTTGCAGAGCATATTGATATTGTTGTAGTGAAGGCACAGCAATTATCAATTATTTCACCTGCCTCCTATCATCAATATTATTCAAGAATTTCAGTGATAGCTGCACATTTATGTAGCCTTTTAGATACACTCATACATGCATGATCATAGTGCTGCAGGAGGGAGAAAAATTCCTTAACTCCAGAGGAAACCGAGGTAGCATAGGTCTTACCAGAAGGCACAGCTCGTCCATGGCGTAAGTCAGGGAAAGAATTCAGGACTCCTGTGTTCCACTTGATCTTTTCTGCCCTAGAAAAAGGTTATCAGGAAAAATGAGGCTCACACAATGCTAAATGTAAAATGATTTAATAATACAGTCGAGTGCTAGCTTTCCTTCATTAAACACTTTTATTAAAAATTGAACATTTCGGGTGCCCATCCCCCTGCCATTGTTGGGTGTTTCAGTATGTTTATCTGCCTTACTTATTTACTGGCAGAATTAAAGCTAAGTCTCCAAGGACTCAGACAGACCTGCTCATGAAGCCTTTACTGGTGGCCCATCAGAAGAGGTCTACCAGATGATAAATTAGGGCTAGCAGACCTTTGGGCAGCTGCATCCCAAACATACCGCGGCCTAACAACAGCCTCTGACAAAGCCATGCCACTAGGACAAGGTGGTGAGAGCAACACAAATGCAATATCCAGGCTCGATATTCATCACTCATGGCTGAAGCAGACTGTTACTGATTTCTGGTATTGCTTTTAATCAAAGTTAGGCTCCATTGTGCCAGGCACTCAATACATGTCGACTAAGTGCACAGCACAATATTTTATCGTGCAAGCTTTAGAAACAGGGAACAGGCATACAAAAAGTTAAAAGGGTTGCCCAAGCTTCTTTCAAAGCTAAAATTTGGATGCAGATTTCCAAGTCACAGGCCCCTATTTCAATTAGGAGGCACGTACGTGTCATATGAGTTATCTTCCTGACTGTAGAAAGTAGAATATCACCCTGCAAAGATACAGGCCCATGTAACCAGAAGGATTGCCCTCTAATTGAAATAGAATATAATTGAACAGACTCTGTCCTCTTGCCACTGAAAGTACCCTGGAAGAGTGTTATATGCTACTTGTAGAAAGCAAGCAGTGAGACAAATTGAGACTATTTGCAATCTGCCACATGTAATCAATATCAAACAGAGGCTTTAAAATTGAAGTGAGTGGAAGAGCTGTGTGAGGATACAGGTTTCAAAGGCATAATGGGTGATACCAGTGAGAAGGAAGCCTTTTGAAACAAATAAGTGGTTCTTAAACAGCTCAACAATGTCCAGACTTGTTATGCAGTTCCCCAGCTATGTAAATTAGCAGTTGATCCAAACTTGCCGCTTCTTTTATTTTTCTTCCCCGTAGCTCTTCTTGTAGAGCCTCTTAGGCATCCAAAAGGGTCTCACAAACTTCAGCTCTATCAGCATCCAGCAGTAAAAATTCATCTGGCTAATCTGTACCAGATCATAAGTCAGGTGTATCAGGCAGAAAGGCTGTTCCCAGGCCTGAGCTTAAATGGCCCCCCAGGGGCACTAACACCCCAACTCTTCCTCAGCCCTTGGATCCCATCTCCTTTTAAGAACCAAAACAGATGAACTAATCGAAAGTTTTCTGTTCATTTGCTGGAAATTCACCTATCGCTGCTATTGTCAGCCGGCTCCCTGGGGAGCCAGGCTATAGAGCTGGAAGGCACACGGAGGTGTGGGAAAAGATATATCAATATCTTATTACAGTGCAGTGATCTGCTTAAGAGCCTAGGAAAGTTATAAAGCCAGGGTAGTATTCCGCAGTTCTCGGAATTAATGGCTTTGCCGTGGAGATAATTGTGTACGCAAATCAAGGGTGTTCACGTCCATGGGCACACACTTCATTCTTCAGACTCTTAGACAGTTTCTGAGCTGCAGCTCTCTTGACATCCCAGCTTTGAGTTGGGAAAGATCTTTTCAGACCAAACTGTGGCAACAATGATGAAAGGTTTATTATTTATGCAAAATTCTAGCTTCTTCGTGATGTTTCAGGAAGGAGAAAATAAAAGCGGGAGCCAGTATTTCCAATATAATCCTATTTATTTACCAAGTGGCACAAGATAATTTTTTTCTTAAATATGACAGGGAACAAATAACAGGAGGTATTTTTTTTGCACAGAAGGCTAGTCCCTTTCTAGCAAGCACTCTGCCCAAAAAGGATTCTTTGGAAGCCCTGCTCTTAGGGCTTTCTCCAGCTGTGTCTTTCTCACTTCTTACCTGAAGCACATTTTCTTTGGAATGTCTTCTGCATCTCTCCTAGACACAGCAGCCAGACAATAGCAAGGAAACTTGTTTTGCCTCTCATGCCCTGTATTTTGCCTCTGTTTTGAGCGAGGGCTGTTAGTTTCGCCTGACATTCATCCCAAATGGATAAACGGTGGCTATTCCCCTGGCTACGGTGGGGTTTGGTTGGACTGGGTAGGCTTTATGGTTTGATATTTCCTGACTGGAGGGAAAAGCCTCTCAGCCCCAGGGAGCGATAGGGGAAGGAGGTAGCCTCGCTCAGGAGCTAGAGAGACCCATTCTCCACCCAAAGCAGAGGGAAGCTGCGCTGTTCCCCACCAGGGACTGGTGCTGATGTCTTAAACTAGATTTCTCTCAAGTAATTTTATTTCCTCCAACTTTAACACTGAAGGTGACACTGAATTTAATTAATCTGGTTTGGTTGTTTTTATTTATTCCTTCTGCTGAGTTCTCTCAGGGTGAAGGAAAAAAACCCATTGATGTGCCAAGAGAGGGGAAGAAGGTTAAAAATAGACTCTGAGACTGACAGCACTGCCAGTAACCTGTATCCTGATTTGTTCCAGGAAGGAATATACTGGTAAATAAGAGAAAACATTAATTTGTAGCACGGGTTAAAGTCAACATCTCTCTGTTTTGAACTCAGCTGCCCTTGAAGGAGCAGGGTAGGGAAAAGAAGTGTGAAATCCAGAAAGTAATTACTCTCCTTTGGGCAGCAGGCACCGAGAGTTTCTGGTACTGGACTGACCAAAGCACTAAGCTCTTTGTCCACAGCCAGCCTGCCAGTTTCCCAGCCACAAAAGGGAGGCCTGGAAAATCTCAGCCTGCCTCACTGGAGAGAAGTGAGACCAGGAGCACAGAACTGAGTAGAAGGGGTGGAAGGAACCATGGCATAAGCTGAATTTCACTGCGGAATACTGACCTGAGGAATCCCATTTCCTTCCATTGAAAGGTTATTCTTGTGTTTGGTTACCCCACCTAGCTGGAGTGCTAAAGAACATCTTGGGTACCATGGTGTACTGCACGCTCTCATCACTGAGAATAACGGTTTCTCTTGTTTTTCAAACTGAAGAATTCAACTGAAAATTACTTCTTTAAACTGATTATAAATTCATTTACCACAGCTCTGCATTGTAAGTCAAAAAACAATAGACAACTGTCTCCCAAATATGAAGATGTTCCTCTACTTTTCCATTTTTGAATGTCAAGCATTGAAATATTTTTGAAAGGTGTACTAACTAATCCAAACGTTTAAAATTGATTTCAAAAGCCCTTCAGCTGACAGATCAATTTTGATTTTAACAAGACTGTAAACCCCAGGAGCAGCTCTGTTTGGACTGCCACTTTCCTGGGAGAGGGTGAAAGAACTATGATATTTTTTTAGTAATAAATGCATGTGAGAGAGAGATATTAAAAAATACAGAGAGAAACAACCTTTAAAACAGTCATCAGAGTATGAAAAGTCCATTTTCATCTTCTTCCACCCATTTCCTTCACTGCACTCTCAGGCTGAATGGCTCCTAGGGGAGAACGCAGGGAAGCAGCGTTCTCTCAAGCTGCAAAGTGTGAAATCTCTTCACAGATCTATCCAGACATCCAGAGGGAAATAACTATTGAATCCATCCTGCTTCCAGTGGTTGCACAGGCCAGCCACAGTGTTAATAAAGCCCCAAATCTGTGCAGGAAACCAGATGGCGTTGGATGTAATAAATGTGACAAATGGCATGGAGGCTACTAAAGAGTCTCAGTATTTGCTATGCCTGTCTAACAACCGCTGATTTAAATATGTGACATTTTTCAAGCTTGACTTACGCCTTCTAAGTGGAGAAAGGACAAGACATGCACCACCACCTCACCCCCCAAACTATAGGAAGTAGAATCAAGGTTAGGCTTAAAGCATGGAAAGATTGTGAACTCAGTGCTGGGCAACTAAAAATTCCGCCCCAAAATCACTTCAGCTGTGTCGTGTTGGGGCACCACAGAGCTACTACAGTTCCATAAATAGCAGGGTTTGGCTGGTCTATGCAGCTTGCCATTCTGTACTTTTTTCCTCACATCGAATTGCATTTCTACCAGAGCCTTACAGAAGGATCACCTATGGACTGAATTTCTGTACTGGCATTTAACCTACACAAGCCTGGTGCAGACGAAGCCAATCCTGAGAATTTTGTAAGCATGTGTGCCTGGTTCTCAGACCTCGAAGGGCACAGAACAACCTGAACTCCTTCCCTCCTGGCTGTATTTCGTCTGCCTGTTCCCACAAAGAAGCTGTGTCAAGCAGTCAGCTCTGTTGAATGAAGCTTCCCTTTGGGAGTCAGAAGTGTTGAAACGTGTAGATGACACCTCCTTCCCCGCATCTGTGCTTTCCCATACAAAAATCATTCTTCAACACTAAAGTCCCATTGAAACAAACAAACAAACAAAACCCCAAAAGAAACCATCAGTAATTCTGCTACTGAAAACAGCTTAGAATAGCCAGGCTGACAGAGTCATATGGACCTGAGGAATTTTTTACCACTTACATTCTTTTTAAGCATTTTCTCATATTCTTATTCTTTTCAGATCCAGTATGATCTGTATCATGATGTTCATAACAAGTTCTGCCAGTCTCACAGGCTTCCTGCTGATTTGTGTGACTGTTCCATCTTAAAGATACATGATTCAATTAGGAGGAGGGATAGGAAAAGGAAAATGAAACAGCTTGATATTTGTTGATACAATGAAATATTAAGTCTGCATTCCTTTCTTTCTCTTCCGCACAGCTTTTACATTTTAAAATTTTCAAAAATCTAGGTTTTGTCTGCAAGTATAGGTATAAAAATAAACTGTGTGCCAAAATGAAAATAAAATTAAATTTTATCAACACCTTTTCCTTTTAGAATAATATTTATTTTAGAATAATACTCATTTATATGAAATCTAACAACAGTGAGAAGCATAAAAAGAATACTAATAGAGGCAGATATTCAGGTATTTGTGAGTGCTGATAGTACTAAAGTTGCTAGAGAAGTTATAAATAGTGCTTAACTCTTCAATAGCACTTTTATCTGTAGAAGGCAGCTTGGACACATTAGTTTACCACAGCTTCCTAATGGAAAACCCCAAAAGCCCAACTGGCAGCCAGTGGCAGCCTGAGCCTGCATTATACTCAGGGTACGAATTGGGCAGAAAATAATAATGACTAGCTGGAGCAATTTCTAACAGGAGCATCATTGCTTTGAGATGCTGAAACTGGTAATGGTTGAAAATGATCAGACAAATTCATTATTTCTCTTCTCTGACAGCAGAGACCTGTGCCGCTAAGAAAAAATTTTTCCACTGTCTATAATGACAGCACCATCTTGTGGTTTGTTACAGTTCAGAAATTTTTGTTTTACATCTCACAATCTCTTATACACAGAAGTATACTGTAAGACAAGCTACCCAGTATGGAATTCTTCCAATCGCTGAAAACAACCCAACTTTTCACACTGCTTTAGCATTGCCAGTTTGAGCGCTGCTAGCAATATAGCCCAGTAGTGCAGAGACGGGTCCTGAACAGTGACTGCAAATGAGGCCCAGCGTTCACATAACTTCATTAAACAGCTCCAGTACCTCGCAGGACAAATGACAGTGCAAAATGGCAAAACTGCTCCCTCCTCATGCCTCTATGGACACATGGATTACTAGCTCACTGAAAGCACTTTATTGAGCAAACTTGATTACCTGCCATGTCTAAAGAATTAAAGTGATAGCTTACATGGTCATTTCCACACCTGCTTTCTACAAATGCATACTAGAGAGATTTCAAAGCTTACTTTATGTGTTAAAAAATATCTCGAGCCAGAAAAATGCTTGAAACGTTAGTGGACCGGAGGAATGGTAAACAAAAGTAGAAGTCTTTGAAAATATAAAATTCCAAACTTCAGAACATAAAACTGAACTGTTATGCACAAATCTCAAAGGCTAAGTTTGAGAAATTAAACCATATAAAACTGTACTGATTTTAATAGAAAATATAAAGAATAACGAACAGGCAACGATCTCCAGACAAGTTGTAGAGGCATTCTTTATTAATAAACCAAACAGATAATGCATTACATATGTGTACTCTCCAAAACATTCCTCAATATTCAACAAATGCCTTAAAATAACTCATTTATATGAGTTCTTACTTTCAAATTTGGGATTCTTCCATGAAAAGAATGACTACACAGAAGGCTTGAGGCTTCGCTGCGGACGTCCAAGAGGGTTGGAGGCCAGGGAGGAAGGGCCAGGGCTCTGGACACGCAGGGTCAGGGAAGGGGCCATGGGCTACGCACGCAGAAGAGCCTCACCCCACACTTAGATGGGGGGCTCGTTCCGTTGCTCCCCCAAAAAAGCTGCCTCTTCCCAAGGGGCCAAAGGAAACAGCTCGGCCCCTGCACTGCAGGGAGCCCTGGCGCTCAAGGCACCACGGGCCTGCCTGCTTCTCAGACCGGCAGCTCTTGCGACTGTCACTCTGGTTACAGAGCTGTCGCTCGGCCGAGGCTGCCGGCAGGGCGCAGTGCCGTAAGGGCATGGACTGTAGCCCACCTCGCCGGGACGCCAGGGTTCGAGGGAGCTCAGTGTCCCCCATGAACAGCGAGAGTGCAACCGCCATCCTAAGCTCACAAGGCGCTCGCCCCGGCTGCCTGACAAAAGCACCGTCGGCCAAGAGTCTGCACAGACCCACACCCTGGCTACAGGGAGCACGGAGAGGTCTTGCCCTCTGGCCTCTTAATTACGGGCTACTCGCAGCGCACAACAGACGGCCGCACGCACGGGCACGAAGCCCAGCTGCAGAGACCTCCTCCCCGTTTAGGGAGTGGACAGTCCAAATGGGTTTGGCATAAAGCGAGAGACACACAGCCAGCAGCTCCCTTGCAGGGAAGGCTTGTGGGACGGGATCTCCACGGAGGGCTGTCACGCTAAGAGTAGCGTCAATCTGCAGCTCAACTCAAAGGAGGCTGACCTGCTCCACGCTTACAGGCCTGAGTACCTGCCACAGGGGCTCATACGGAGCCCACCCGCTCCTCGGCAGCAAGGCGATGCGCTCTGTACCCACACAAATTCCACCCGGGGGAAGGCATGAGAATCACCTGGGTAGTGCACGCAACGCTGCTTGCTTTCTGCTTCTGAGAGCGGGCAATTTCTCTTGCAAGAGCAGCAGCGGCACGGAGGTTCCTGTAGTCATCAGGACTGCCAGATGACCTCGCTGTTAATGCAGAGGCGCCTGCTGCAGCCAATACATTTGCCATACCTTTCCCATGTAACTATTGGCATCCCTGCTTATATTGCTCAAAACCAATCTGATTAGTATTCATTGCAGCTTCCAGGATTGGAAGGCTCTCCAGATGGCTCCGTGGAGTGGCAGTATCCACCATACGAAACAGCTATTTCAACCAGGGACGACAACAGGTGAGCACTAAGCAGCTCACTGTTAAAATTTCACCCCGCTTCTCTTCAACTGACTTCCTTTCCTCTCTCCTTGCAGTGTTCCTGGCATCTATGAATGGAAGGCTTCATTTCTGGTTTTCCCACATGGACGAAAACGGATGGACACCTTTGCCCGGCGCCATCCCATCGGTTAAATTACTGGTGCGCTACGGCGTAGAGGTTAAAGCGTCGCAAAGTCTGCTACGCGCCCCTTCGCCAAGCTCCCTGGAATGGACACCTCCAAGCAGCTCAGTCCCTTCTCCCTCAGGGAATTTCGGCAACAGCTCCCTGAAGAGAACCCCGTTAAACTGTGCAGCAACCAGCACCTTCGTCGCGTTAGCCGCATCTGCGCCGGCCCGCTAGACGATCACCTTCACAGCCATTATTTGACAGAGCTTCCACCAGACTGGGGCAGAAATACCACAGCACGCCCTGTCACAGAAAGCATCCAAACACACGGCGGCCTAGGCGGGCTGCAGCCCGCCCACCCCCCGCCCCCCCGCTGCGGGCCGGCGGAAGGGGCCGGGGCCGGGGCCGGGCCCCCTCCC
>JANXJC010000001.1:3054743-3068975 GCA_027564655.1 Leptodon cayanensis
CCTCGCTCGCCTCTTTTACCCGTTTCCCCTCGCCGCTTTTCCCTGGTCTCCCCTTCTTTCCCCATGAACTCTCTCTTCTTGGGGACTCCTGCGAATTGCAGCGAGCTCGGGAAGGTTTTGTTTCTTGGCGAACTCCAATGGCAAACAGCCTCGTTGCTCTCCCGAGAGTAAAACTTTCCAGGCACCTTCTAGCTACCGGCTCTCAGCTACTCAATTGTGTTATGAGTGTATGCAAATCGTAGTACGATTAGATTCCCTCCCCGCCTTCCGTGCCGAAAAAGTAAAAGTTTTTCTGGCGTACTGTCATGACTTCCAGTTTTATTGGGTTCTAGTGTTTAGGTTGGTTTGATTTGTATTTTTTTTTTATTTATTTTGGAGCATGTTTTTGTACTTCGTAGAAGAAGTTTGCAGTTTAATGTATGTATTTGACTTGCAGACAGTGTGGTGCCAATAATATTTTGGGCAACTTAATTTGTTACTGAGGTTGGGGTGCTGGTTTTCTTCAGATACCACTGAACTTACTCCCATGCTTCAGCATAGCTTAGCTAGTCTTCTGGGTCTTAAATCTGTTGAAATCGTTGTAGGTAATTTCTGTTTGGAACTGGTAGTTGTTTTATTAATACCTGTTGTGGTTACTTCCTTTTTAGGTGGCTATGGCTACAGGACAGGTGCTATTTCAACGTTTTTTTTATACCAAGTCTTTCGTGAAGCATTCCATGGAGGTAAGAAAATATTAAAAGATGTATATGGCTACAAATCTTATTTAATCTTTGATCTCTTTTGGCAAGTTGTCGTCTTAGATGTGATCAGAGTGTTAGTAACTAGCCTGTAGGTTTTACTTACTGATCAATGTGATTTTACAAAGCTACGTAGTACTGATTTTGTCAAATTTTTAGCATTTCCTTGTTTTACCATCATTTTCTCTTGTTATCCCTCCTTAAGCTGTTGGAGGAGATCAGTTCCTGATTTGAGCAAAACATCAGTGTCTTGCAATACTTGTATTTCAGCATGTGTCAATGGCCTGTGTTCATCTGGCATCCAAAATTGAAGAAGCACCAAGACGCATAAGGGATGTAATTAATGTGTTCCATCGCCTTAGACATCTACGGGAAAAAAAGTAAGCTTAGACTTTGAAATAATCTGAAGTATTTATGTTGGGTTTTAATTATTAAACTTCGTGGGCCGATGATAGTGTCATTCCCTGTTTCATAAATCAGCGAATGTCTTGAAGAGATCTCATGAAGGGGAGAAGTGAGTTGACCCATTTTATTAAGTAAATATTTTTGGTGGTATAAATAGCGATGTCTCTTGTTTTTATACGAATACAACTTTACCTACGTATGAGTACTCTTTGAAGTTATGACTATCTTCTTCAGAATTTGAAATTGTCTTGCAGAAAACCTGTGCCTCTAATACTGGATCAGGAATATGTGAACTTGAAGAATCAAATTATTAAGGCAGAAAGAAGAGTGTTAAAGGAGTTGGGATTTTGTGTTCATGTAAAGCACCCTCATAAGGTTTGTACTGTATAAATTAACTTTATAATTGGGTGTTGCACATTCTATAAATGCTTTGAGTAGACTGCCTAACTGCATGGAAGCTGTATAGTTTGTACGTCATAACGGTAGTTAATTCAGTAAAGCTAGCTTCTTATGATGCCAATGTCTTCTTTCTCATTTAAGAGATTCTTACTAGTTGGTCTTGTATCACTGCTGAATGACGACTGGAGGTGGATGCAGATGCTAAGTATTCCTTGAAGTCAAATTATAGAAGTAGGTAGCTTTGGTGTTAGAAAATGTCAACTAAACATAGATTCTTAAGCAGAAAGGAACTTGAAGAACTGGGGTTGCGATAGCCTATTATCAGAAACACGGTGTGTCGTGATCACTCCTTGTGGAAAAATGCTGAGGTTATTAAACCCATGTGAGCTAGTTAGCAGTTTCTTATGTTATAAAAAGTACACTCAGGTGTGAGGGGCTTCACTAGAAATGAGACAGTTCTCAATATTTAAGTATCAGTGTCAAGGCTAGGATGATACTTGAAAGATACAAATCTTTAAGTTGGTGCTTTAGTACCATTAGCATTATGCCTTAACTAGCTAAGTGTGGTGAAAGAACCTCCTGCTTCTGTGCCAGCAGAACTTGGGATCTTGCTCTCTCTTCTTCTAAAAACTACTGCTGTCTTAAAGTCTTCCTTATAAGCCTACTTGACTTTCAGAATTCACTCGTGTTATCAGTACCCCAGAGGACAATTGTACTTGTCTGTTAATTGGAATGAATTTTTGCTATGAGAGTAATCTTTTTATCTGCATCCTTGTTTTCCTTTCAAACCTAAGAAGACTAGAACTGAATAAACTAGTGACACACAACAAGTTAGATCTGTTCTCGACAAATACTGTTATACTTCTGTTACTGCTTATTGCAGCTAGCAGTATTTTCTCCCAAGTTACAGCTAAAAGGAATCATGAGTTGTATAGGAGAACATACCTAGCTTGAAAACAGTTGAAGACAAGACATCTAGATGAATGGCATGATGCCTGAGCTCAGAAGACGGAGAGCTAGGAAGTTCAGATCTGGTTGAGTGTCCAACTTTTGCATTGAAGAGCAGCAGCTGTGTGGATAAACACTGAGGATGTTGCAAACACTCTCTCATGTGGAGTGTTTTAGAACTTGAAAGAGAATAACAGATGCCTCATGGATGTCCCTCTGAAATAAATAGGTGGCTCTCAAGATTCTTGTTAATAACTCAATAACCCATATCTTCCAGATAATCGTTATGTACCTTCAGGTATTAGAATGTGAACGTAACCAACACCTGGTCCAGACTTCATGGTAAGTTGATTTTCTTTGTTATAAGAGACCAGCAGGGGCAGTAGCAGAAATATGTCACTTGAGGCACTCTGGGCAGCATTGCTGAGAAATGATTGTGGGCCATGCCAGACAGTTCCAGTGTTTCTTGGCGTGCCCCAAACTGCTACCCAAATGTTGATCGGCCTCTTAAGTTAGAGGCACTGTTTTAATGGTAAGGTAGCTTTCCACCCTGACTTCTCACTTCCCTCCTCTCTGCTTTCACTTTTCAGCTGAAGGGAAAACGTTGAGTGGGTTATAGTGCTTCCTTGGTTTTTTGTTTTTCAGAGAAAACTATGTGTAGTTAAAGTCTGTTACCAGTGCTGGGAAATGGTTTTCCCAGGGCTTGAGCTTGATTACAGGTGTATCAAAAACTCAGCACAGATAAATTTCTTTTATCTATATGGATAATGCAAGATGTCAGCTTCTAAGACTGGATGAACTTAATGTTTTCATGTTTGCCAAGAACTGTCCTCTCCCTTGTTGCTCTCATTACAGTAAAGATTTGCTTGGGGGTGGGAAGCTTATGTAAAATTGCAGGTCTTAAACTTAACAAATAGATAATGCTTTTAAACAATAATGCTTTTTAACAATATTGTGGTTTTAAAACCTTTAGTGAATCCAAAGCTCATATTTCTGCTGACTGAACTGTCTGGTACTGTGACCTGTGTGTAGAGAACCAGTTTTGACTTTTCTTTTCTGTACTCTTTTAATCAAAGGGTAGCCTCTGAGGGTAAGTGACTAAGACTTCTCCTCTGCTGCCCAAGCGCTATGGTGCAGGGATAGCTGCCGTCTTCAGTCAAACCAAAGCAGGCTCTACAAAGAGAAGGCTGACTCTAGACAGGTGGTATATACATGATAGTATAGTAACTGGCCAACTGCTTCTTGTGCTTATACTTTTTGACTTTTATTTTTATTGTGCATTTTGACTATTGTATATTTTATAACCTGATTGTTGAAGTTCTGAAATATTTTTAATGTTCTATTTCTGTGACTGTTAAAATGATGTATTCTTAAATGATAAAGCAAATTAAGGTGAGATCTAAGCCTTAAAGGGATGAATTAACAAAAACTGAAATCTAGTTTCCATTTGTAAACTAGCTAGGAAACATTTGAGTACATGTGTGAAGCTTGGAGTCAAATGTTATACTTAAAGAACCTTCCCACTACCAGATTTCCCAGTACCATTGCATGAAGTACTCAAATGTGAGTTACGGGCTGCTCATTACTGGTTTTCTACTTGTTATGAAAGGAGGGGCAGGTGAGGAGGAGGGAGGAAGTTACCCTAATTGAGATATGGTTCAGATGTTAAAATAATGTATTTGTGTGCTGATGCTTGTTGCTTCCAGTAGCTGAAAACTGGTGGATATCCAGTATAATTGTTTTTTGAAATGTGCTTTTTTACAACATTACCTTTTTCTTAAAATATTGTGACAAGGATTCATTTCCTCATGTGTCTGATTCTGAGCCCACAGGGAAAATATGCAGAGGCCAAACTTGGAAGCAGACATGTTTTTCAATTTGGCAAATTAGAAAAAGGCTGTATGACTTCCAGATGTTTGAAGTACCACTTTTCTTTATCGCTTCTTTTGCCAAAAGGTTTGTGCTCTCTTTGTAGTGGGACAAGAAAAGTAGGTTTTGAAGTTCCTTTCTCCCAGAAAGATGAGCTGATGTCTAGCATTGCTTCTCTGGGGTAGGGGTTGCTCTTTGTATAAACAAGAATGTAAGACAACTGGGGCAGGTGGGAGTTTGATACTCTTGGGATTCAAGTTCCTTTTGTCCTATATAAACTGGTTACCAGTGTCTGGACTGTGGTCTCTGGTTTGGATGGCTTGGGGGTTAGTGAATCCTTGTATACTGGGTACCCACATGGTTAATTACTACTTTCGGAAAGCATATTACTTTGAGGACTTTCTGTTGTGTCTGGTTTTAGCTCTTCCCCATCTGATACTTTGCTTGACGTAGGTGCTCAAAAATCTAGATCTTTTTAAGCACGTCAGCTGACAGATTCAGAGGAAGTTACTTTGTGTATTTAAGATTTAGAAGAATAATGCTTAAGTGTACTGACTGGAATATATGCAATATTTTACAGTTTTCTCATTCTGTGAATATTCATTTTAAGCAACCTTACTGAAATGGGACAATTTGGAAACCGTATTTCATGTGCCAAAGAGGAGATCTGCCTGAATACTGAGTATTCTCCTGAATTGATGTTCCCAAACACCCTGATTTCTTCTATGGCTGCTTTTTGCATCAAAAAGAATTCTGTTCTGGATGGAAAATAATGCTTCTGAAGGAAAAAGGGACCCCTTAAGTCTTCGGTGGAAGCTGATGTGTGCTGAAGCGGACTGCGTTTTCATGGGAGAGCTACAGGAGCTGCACCTTTCAGCAAACCATCTCGGTTCAGTCCTATTGCAGAGAAACATGTGAACCTAAAAGTCTATAACTGAGTACTTCAGATGATATTGTATGTTGTCTTGATGAAAATAACTTATCTATTGCATGAGAGCAGGCCAGTAGAGATCCAGAAGGAAAAGTGAAGTTAAAATTGGTTCTCTTTTCACAACTGAATTTTCAGCTGCCAGCCAGTCAGTCAATCCAACTTAATTTCTGACACACATCCCTCCCTTTGAGGGATTTTTTAATTATTTTTTTTTTTAAATTTTATTTTAACTTTTTTTTAGTAAAATCATTCAACTTTTCTTTAGATTTACAGGAGCATAATGTTGAAGTCTAGTAACTGAATGCAGAAAGAAATAGTCCTTGTAGAACTAAAAACAAAACAAAACAAAAACAAAAACAAAAAAAAAAAAACAAACAAAAAACAAACTGCCCAACAACTTTGTAGTGCCATGCAACTTTGCTGATATCCTGTCTTTCAGGAATTACATGAATGATAGCCTGAGAACAGATGTCTTTGTAAGATTCCAGCCAGAAAGCATTGCCTGTGCCTGTATTTACCTTGCAGCTAGGACGCTGGAGGTGAGCATACAGTTCCATTAATTTCAAGTTTGTTAGGCCTTTTAATAGGAGCAGAAAACTTAGCATGTCATCCCCTCCCTTTCAGATTCCACTTCCTAATCGTCCACACTGGTTTTTACTTTTTGGAGCAACGGAGGAAGAGATTCAAGAAATCTGCTTAAAAATTTTGCAACTCTATACTCGGAAAAAGGTTTGCTGCTTTTTCATGTTGTGAGCCATCGTTAAAGGCTGCAGCTTAGAACACAAGTTGGAAAACCTCATCCCATTTGAAACTAGCTGCAAGCTAGTGGTACTTTAAGTGGAACAGGATAGTAGTTACAGTGTCTGGGTCTCTTTAGATCCTGCTGCCCTCCACCCTGTGAGTGAGTAAGCAGAAAGTCTAGTTCATTAAGTTTTGTCATAAGCGGTGCTCCTGTGTTCACAGGTTGATTTATCTGATCTGGAAAGTAAAGTAGAAAAGAAGAAACTAGCTATTGAAGAGGCAAAAGCACAAGCTAAAGGTCTAGTACCTGAGGGAGCCCCAAGTTTGGATAACACATCAGGATTTTCCCCTATCCCCAAAAATGGCAAGTAGTAGATAACTTGTTTTCAGTAACTCTTTCTCATCTTAAATGTATATTTACCCTTTTGGGATGCATATACAGTGTGGTTTTAGGGGGAGGGGGTTGTTTGTTTTGGTTTTGGGTTTTTTTTGTTTTTTTTAAACTGGCTTCTAGCAACTATTTATATGGCAGTTTGAATAGCATTGTAACTTTGTAATTTCTTGAAACAGATAAAGGCTGAAATCAAATTAGGCTAAAATTAAGGCTAGTTTAAACTTGTATAGTACAGGGACTTGCTTTTATGTGGTTTTGGCAATAAACAAATACGTGCAATTGGCACATTATGCTAAAGCAATATTAAAGCATAGGTATGATTAGGAACTCTGGCAGGAGTAGTGTTTTTGGGTGATGGGTGGGGAATATTTTTCCCGTTTACTTGGCTAAAAGTTTTCAGTCTGGTGCATGTATTGCCTAGAAGATAACATTTACTATCTTCCTCCTCGGTTTACCCTTAAAAAGATAATGAATAATTGGCAAGAAAAGGAAGTTACTGTTCTGCCTTCTTGAAGTGGCTTTGAAACTGCAATAGTAACATTGCTTAATGCCCTGTTGTTACTTCAGTATTTTGGCAGAAGTGTTTCAGATTAACTTCTGCCTTCTGTGAACTTCTTCAGATCTACTTTTTGTGCGTGGTTGTGCGTGCACGTGTGCACATATATGCAAGCTACGTGTATACAGTACTGATTATTACAAAGATGTTGAAATGGGGCGAGGGGAGGCTCTAGTTCTTCTTTCAGTTGCTACACAGACTTTGAAAATGGGGTAACAAAGGCTTGTTTTTCTAGAGTCTCCAAAAGAGGTTAAAGGAAATAAGCCTTCACCACTACCTGTTCAGGCAATGAAGAATGCTAAAAGGAAAACAGAGGGAGCGAAAAGAATGAGTTCAAATAGCCCAGTAAACGGGTAAGGCTTTCGTAATAAAGAAGCTTATTTCTTCCCATGACTACTTTAAGCAAAGTAACTTACTGTTTATTGTCCCTTGCAGCATTCAGAAAGGAAGAGAAAGCAGAAGTCGAAGTGGAAGTCGAGATCAAAGTTATTCAAGATCACCATCCAGATCTGCATCCCCAAAGCACAGGTATGTACTGTTGTAAAAGAAGGGCTTGCTGTGAGAAGCTCCTAGACCAAAATTTCACAGAGCGAGCTTTGGTAGTTTCTCAACAAGAGAGGCTGTGAAATAACGTAGCAGTATGTGCTACTAGTTAGAACTCCAGAAATTTAATGGCTAAGAGTCGTACTCTCTTGGCTCACAGGTCAAGGGAGTTGCAGTGTCTGACCTTGTCATACCTGTGCCAAATAAAGGAGAGTGTGAGCATGTTGGGACATTTCTGAACGTCAGCCTGTTCATTGGTGACATGTGGCCCACCAAGCAGCAGGGTTTGTTTGTTGGTTTGGGCTTTTTATGTTTAAAGTTGGGTGTTTGTGGCTACACCTTTAATGAATTACACTTTTACTGACCTGTACTGGAGTAGTTAAACCATTTTCTGCAGTACACGAACTCTTAATTCCAGCTATAGTCTCATTGGCAGTTGCTCCTGCAAAACCTTAATTTATGAAATATAAAACGTTCCTGTTTTCTATCTAGTTGAGAGTAGTAGAGGTTTGTGCCCCTCATTCAGTGCAAGTTTGATTTCTTATTCAGCGGTCTGTATCCCATTGGGTTTGGGTGCATACTGATAAAAAGTATGGTCTTCTATTAATGTGTATGTGCAAAAGACCAGAGCTAAAAATGTGCTGATTAAAACTCTTCAGTGTTGAATTCAAAATTGCATTTTAGTAATTATCTGAATTTCATGAAACATCTTTAAAATCTGCTTTCTGTACTGCCTTTGACTTCAAAGTTCAGCATATAACTATGATACCCATAGAGGGGAAATCGGGGACAGAAAAGAACATTAACTCCAAACTTGGGTGTTTTGGTGACAGTATTACTATAACTGAAACAGGAGAAGCACTTGTACCTTTTGTCTAATTGTTGGCAGCACTTTGAATCGGGCAGCTACTCTTAGCTATTCATGCATATTTTCTAAGCAGTGAAGGAAAAAAATATAAAACAGAGATGTGACTGCTATAGTCCAGATGGATATGAGTTTCTAAAAATCAGTATTTCTACAATAACCAGATGTGATCAAGTCTAGGACACAAGATTTGTTTTCATGGGGTACTGAACAACAGAATATAGAATCAGGTGCCTGGTCTCAAACTGTGCTTGCACACCTTGGCTCTACAAGTGAGAAGCATTTGTCTATACGGTACTTAAAGTGTGTATGTATGTATTGTGACTACTTATAGGTGCTAATAGTAATGTAGAGTAATTCTATTTAATATTAAGAAACTCATGTGTTTTATCTTCTTTTTTCTCTTTCCGTAGGAAAAGTGAAAGTTACTCCACATCAAGCGGTTCCAAGTCTCACAGCCGTTCTAGGAGCCGCAGTGACTCTCCTCCAAGACAGTTCAACCACAGTTCTAGCTACAAAGGTTCCAAGGTGAGAAGTTACAAGAAATCAAAAGACTACAAATACTCCACACACAAACCACGGAAGTCACGCAGCAGGAGTTCGTCACGTTCCAGGAGCCGATCCCGGGAGCGCTCTGACCATTCGGGGAAGTACAAGAAGAAGAGTCACTACTATAGAAATCACAGGCATGAGCGTTCGCGCTCCTATGAGCGAGCAAGTCATCGCTATGACCGAGACCATCCTGGCCACAGTAGGCATAGGCGATGAATAAAGCAAAAAGTTCTTTCCTTTGGAATTTAAGCAGTGGAGCTCTTCCCCATTTGGTCTTTGCAGTATAGGGTTAACTTGGCTTGTAAACCACCTAGCTTGAGTAATGTCCATTCTGCTGGCAATTCTGTACTTACTATCATGAATCCAAAGGAAAGATAACTAACATGACAGGATGATGTGAAAAACTTAATCTGATAAATGTCTTGGTGACTGTTCTGCTGGCGTGTCACCTAATAACGCTGCGGGACTTGTCTCTGGATGCTCCTATGCCTGCTCTTTAGTAATTTGCATACCGTAGTGCAGTGGAGTGTTATTTGGGACTTCCAGTTCTGCAAGCAGGACCTCCGTTGCTCAGTAGTTGGAATACTGTACTGAACAGTCCTTCCCTGTGGAACTAGAAGGCTCAAGGCAGTTCATAAAAAACGTTGGAGTGGCTTGGTGCTAACAAAGCTGTCTTTTCATACTGACTCAATTATGTTGTACAAATGTAAGGTGACTTTTTTTAGAACTGTTGCCTATATTAGGTTATATATGTGTATATATATTTTGCAGTGTTACAGTACAGTATGGGAATATGGCCTTACTAGCCTTTACACTTTATCCACAATGTAAATAAGCATTTGTTTAATACCGGTGGAAGATACATACAGAAAATTCAAAACTTGAATTCTATCAAAAGACTTGTGTAGAAAATTCTGATAAATGTGAAAGTATTTAGCTCTGTGTATTGAGAGTAGTATATTTTTATCTGTGCAATGCTGTGTGCAGGCCACCAGCTCATAAGACATTTCCTATATATACATTTTAAGTGGTTTGAAATTCTTTACTCAGGATCTTTGACACTCTGAACAATTAGTAGTTTGTCAATCTGCATGCTTGTTGAAGAACAGAGCATTTAAAAAAAAAAAAAAAAAAAAAAAAAAAAGGCAAAAACTCCACAGCCCAGTAGTATCAGTTCTAGTGGTATATCTGAGCTGTTACTCTCATGCTCCCTAATTTCATTAAAGTATTTGATTTTCTATTAAATTTACTTGATAGTAGTTTCTTATGAGCTATACCACTGTGCTTACTCATAAGGAAAGAAATTTGTTGCTGAATGAAGAGATTATTAAATTACAGTAGGTTTAAGACTAGCCTGAGTTGTTACACCCTGAATGTAGGTATAGCAGACATCATCGTGCGCCCATCCTGGAGGAGCAGACTGGTGTACTCTGTGAAATAAGGTGCTGTTATTTGAGCCTTGCAAGCTCTGTGAGTAGATCTTAGTAGAACCACTGCCCGCTCGTTAAACTTCTCTGTCCCTTCTGGGGGAAACAAGATGCGCGAGGTTTTTTGTGGTCAATCTTGCAGGTGCCTCAGTATGACAGTGACTTTCCTAAGACTTCCTTTAAATCCAAACCAATCTCATAGCAATTTTCTTCATTTTTAATATGGAGGCGGGCCAGCTGAAAGGATTTGCAGTCAGCCTTCCTTTAGCCAACCTCTAGTCTACCAATTTCCTGAGCTGGAGGTTGCGTAGGATTATTCCGTGTAATTACCAGTGGATGTATTTGTGAACTTGGCTAATCTTTCTTTGAACTAAGTGATGCATTTGACCTCTGCAGCTCCCTTTGACATTCTGTTCCGTAACAGGAATTAACTACTTTACACAACACAGTTGCCTGTTCTAAATGCATCATTACTGGATGGCTTCAGTGTGTCCCCTTATTTCCTGTGCAGGGGGGACACTAGTTATTTCCTGGTTACCTTGCAGCAGCAGTAGTTGGTATAGTTCTTTACCATAGTTTGATTACATCTCAGCTGAGAAATGACAAGTAATTGAGATGGGCAGCAAATAGAAGGAAAGCTCCTTGGAGCTTCAGCAGAGCACTGCTATGGAATGCAAGTTAATCTGTTCCTGAATCAGCAAACTATATGCCTTAACGGGACCTTTGCACGCAGATGGAAACTAATTACTTCATATTTGATGTGCTAAATAAGTGAGTAGAAGTCAAAGTATTTAAGTAGTTCAGACATAGCGTGATACAAAATAACTTGGATCTATTCAAATATGAACAAGCTGAAGTAACAGTGTTGTCTAGAGAGTTCCCATTTTAATTCTTTCGAATTCTTACTACGTGGACATTACTTGGAGCAGGCCAGCCTCAAATGCCTGTTTACTAATTCCAGTTCTAAAAGGTAGTGGGTGTTTCCCTGTTTAATTACTTCATTCTGCTGTGGAATGCTTCCGGAATTGCGCCTTGTCCAGTTCCTGAGGTAAGCAACGTACAGGGAGGCAGGTTTCACGGCTGCAGCCTCCTCCAGAAGGACATTAAGAGGAATTGCCTTAGTTAAGTCTCAATTCTGCCTGCTAGGCGTGACCTTTCTGCAGCGCAAGTAACGTGGACAAGGATAAAGGTAAGACCCAGGCGACGTACACTTTTCTGTGTGAACGTAATGTCACTTGGCATAAAAATCAGTAGCTGTGCTCTGTAAACTACTGTGCTGATGTGCAGTGCTGAATAAATAGTAATCTACTTCCTAGTACATCTGGTAAAATCTGGAGAGGAAGAAACAAGGGAGAATGTATATTTTTACATTAAAATGGTTTGGTTCCAAAACAAAAGGGATTATATCGCAGGATTAAAAGACATCCTGTTCTAGAAGAGAACAATCTGTCTTTACCAACAAAAAGCTGAATACAGACAGCTACACAGAATGTCTTGGCAGTGAGGTGGGTTTGGGAGAAGATGCTTTAGAGTAGCTAGAGGAAGTGTAAGATGGAACTGTTGAAATATGGGGGCTGATTCATTGGGTGGGAGTAGATGCACCTCTCTTTGACAGAGGCGTGCCTGTCCTCACTATCTGGTGGTGTGCGCAGCTGTTAAGGGCAGGCGAATGTTGTATCGTTTTACTTTGCTCAGGAAGTCCAAGATTAAAGAGTTATCATGTGTATTTGGTAACTCTAGGAGAATTTACAAGCAAGTAGTTTTTCAGCATTTACTGTGCTGAGTGCGAAGAAATGTAGTATCTGTCGTAGTTCAGTTTTTGTGTGCGCACCCAGCAATTACCATGTGCTTCAGATACCAGAAATTCATCGTGAACAGTAATGGCTCTAGTCCTCGTCACGTGTGTAATAATGAACAAGCTGCACTGGTAATGACTGTAGCTGTTCTCTGGGAGATGGCAGAACTGTTGCAGAACCCTTTGACGCATGGAAGAGAGAAATGGGCTACATGTCAGTTTGCAGGGTGTGAAAATGTTTCGGAGTGGATGAACATCTGTGATGGTTTCGGTGTGAGACAGCCACGGGGAACTGTTGAGACAACTTGGGGAAGTGAGTGCTGCTGACAACAAGGAAGCCAGAAGTCCCATTAATGGAGCTGACAGATTATTTTCTCTTTTCTTGGCACCAGTTTGCATTTGTTCACTTAATCTTTTGTAAGCACAGTTCCTGTGGTAGGTGTCAAGTGGATGTGATTGGGCACAACGCTGTAAAAAAGCCTGGGAAAAAAATCAGCCTAGTCTTTGGAGAAAATGTTAAAAAATACAGTGTGAAGTCATTTCCTTGTTCCTCACGTAAGCTTAGCACTCTCTTGCAACCCTACTTTTTGCCTCTTTACGTCTGATTAAGTGGCAGTTGCTTTTCCCAGTGTTTCCTACAGAACTGAAAGGAACAGGGCTGCTTTTTGTCTGATTAGAAAAGCATCCTTCAGCTTGGGGTCATCTGATGGGGTAGCAATCAGAAACCACTGATAGTTGGCAGAACTGTGGTGGTTCATGCAAGTGATGTGATGAGACCGTCTGCACCCTAACCGTGACTTTGGAAATCACCTTTCTGTCAGCCAGGCAGAAAGTCCTGCGCACGAGCTCTTGGGGAACTTGTCACTTCTTCGGTAAAGAGCTTGCTTTCTGAACCTTTTAGTTCTTTAATTTCTACTTGTTTTCCTAGGAAGCGGAGCTGTATGTAGAGTAAATTATGTGTAATTCTGCTCAGATATTATTTCAGTATTTACTGAAGGATCAGCTGCTCTTTTGTAGATACCATTGGCGTTTTATCTAGCGCATATTTCAGGAGGCTGGAGAAGTGGTGCAGACCTGCATTATGACTATGTCTAAGTGTCTGTAGTCAGAAAATACGACAACCTCTGACCCGACCAGTTCCTCCAGCTGAAACCTGTGCGAAGTGGTGTTGCTGTATTTGTATTTGTAGTGCTGAGACCAGTCTTTTTACTTTAGCTCCCGCCAGCTACCAGCGCTTGTGACTGTATCACACATCATACAATGAACTTGTTTCCAACTTGTAGCCCTACTGGGTAAGAAATTGTGAGAGAATTAAAGTTTTCATTTTAAGAAGGCAGGAAAAAAATCTAGTTCTCATGGTTACCAAGATGACAAAACACAGAAATTGGTATTGGGCTGAGGAAGCAGACAAGGAGCTTAGGTTTACCTAAAACAAAAAAAAGCACCACATCTTTATGTACGCGCACGCATATACAAGTCTTGGCTCTTAAGGTGAGTTATGACTTCTCTTTTCTGAATATCCAAAGACTGTACCGTGGCTCTTGTTGATGACAACATCTCTCAGGTTACTCCTCTGTGATCCCTCTGTATTTGATGTTCACATGTAATTCCTTCTGCTTGGAGAGAGGTTATCTCACTGGCTAGAAGCTTTGAAGGGACAGCGCTTACTGAAACTTCTGACTTGCAAAACACTAGTCTTGGCCAGGCTATGGTTCTCTTTCCTCAGATAAAGCCTACCTGCTCTGGCAACACAGCCTAATCCTCCTTTCTTCATGGGAAATAATCCTCTAGGCTCCCTGGCTAATGTTTCCTTAACAAAGGACTCCACAGCTATAAATCCAAAGTGCAGGTGGACGGTCGCACCTTCGGATCTGTATTTGCTCTGTATCAGCAGAGGGTTGGCCAACCAAGCTTTCCTTTTTCAGGTGAGAGCCTAAAGAATTATTTCCTCAAATATGGGACTTCTAGCCCAGTGTGTGCCAGGCAGGTGGTGACCAAGAGAGCCGGCTTGGGGGGGGGGGGGGGGGGGGGGGGGGGGGGGGGGGGGGGGGGGGGGGGGGGGGGGGGGGG
>JANXJC010000001.1:3075441-3087838 GCA_027564655.1 Leptodon cayanensis
ACTGTGAATACAAGCTGCAAATTTGCCTGGAGTCATATTCCTGGAAGTATCATGATGGAGTGAAAAAAATGAATGGGGGGCCAGGGGGGGTTGAAAAGGTACTTATGGAAGGGTAGAAGAGGTCGAGCACCTCTGCGACCAAGCGTTGGGGTCCCAGGAGCCGGAGCGGGATGGGAACCGGGGGCTGACGTGCCACCCGGGGTAGGTGGCCGGATGGGGTAGAGTGGGAGCCGTGAAGGTCTCCGAGGCTGGAGGTGAAATGGGCACGGGATATTGCTTTTTTGGGTACTCGGGTGCATTCCCCAGAGCTGGAAACACTGGGGCCCTGGCCCCAGCTGGGCGGGCAGGCTGCACAGCTGCAGCATCTCAAGCGCTCCTGCCGGCCGCTTGCTCTAGTCCCCGAGTTTCTTGCTGGATTTGCAGCTGGAGATAAATATGTCCTGGCCTCCTCCAGTTTTGCATGGACCCGGAGCCCTGCAAGGGTAGTCCATCCCCCAGAAGCTCTCCCAGTGAAACCTGTTACAGCTTTCCTCGCCTCTTCTACGTGCTGTGTCTACGTCTCCAGAAGGAGCTGTGCCCCATCTGCCTCTTCCCTTTCTCCGCTGGACTTGCAACAAGCGAGAAGGCCCAAATGAATGACGAATTCAACACTCCTCTTAGTGCCCTTCGTGGCTGGGTAGGGACCAGAGCCTTCTGCCGAAAACATAGTAGCTTTTGTTACGTGTTGCTGGTGAATTCACTTGCAGCCCTCTCCCCTTTCAGCCAGTATTCCTACTGCTACAGCACAGCAGTAAAGCGTTTGGACTTCTTCCCCATCTCTAGACTGTTATAAATGACTGTCAGACAAGTTAAAGGCTGTCCCTGAACCTTTGGGAGGCAAATCGATAATGAAGGTTATCAGTCTGCTCACTTTGTGGCTGCTAGCATCCTCTGTTCCATCCCGAGTCCGATCTGGACTCTCCTCAGTAAGGTTTCTACCTGTGCTGCTAGGGCAGCACAGCGATCCACGCAGGTCTCACCCTCTTCCTTTCCTAGGAAAGCTCTACTGCTCCAGAACTGCAAGAATCCGAGCTCTCACCTCTGTGACTTTTCAAATCCCCGTGTATTGCCGCAGGCATTCGGTAGGAGAATCGATACCAAAAGCCCTACTCCTGCATCGCCCCTATTTCAAGCACGGCACAAGGCTGCCTTAGCGAAAGGCAAATTCCCTGGTGTGTGCGGAGGTAAACTTATATGTCTGTTCCCTTAAGGTTGGTTGTATTCTTTTCAGCGCCAACTGTGATCACACCATGCTAGCGATAAACAGAATGTAGCAGCTTTGTTTACTGCTTAGCTATACAAAAACTTTAAAAGATGGTGCTGAGGCTCCTGCTTCAAGGATGGTAGTACAGGGTTGGTCAGATAACACCTGCAGTCTGACCGCTCGGTTCTCCAATAGCACTGTGTTGCCCTACAGGCACTTGTGAAACTGAAGAAAAAGGTCTTAATCTTGTTTCTTGTCAAAAAAAAAAAAATCTCTCCAGCACAAAGACACATTTAAGATATTTCTGAATTGAACTGCTGAGAAACAGTCCAGCAAGACTGAGATCTGGTGCATAGGCTGCCTTTCAGAGCCACCGGTTCCTGCAGCTTCCCCCCCCCCGCTTCTGCACTCCATGAGCTCCTGAACAGGTATTCACTACCATTCTGTTCGCTTTTAACTCCTGTTACAAGATCTGGCATTTATCCCAGATGTATTTCCTATTGGTGATTGCACAACAGCGTGGTACAGTAGTGATACAGGAAACCAGCAGAGACATATGACCTGCTGTTAGATAGAAATCTCCCTGCTTAGTTGTTTGTTCTAAAGCTGCCTTAGCTGGTGCTGAGAGAGGTTCTGTTTTTTTCACCGATTGGCATTGTGTTCAGAAGTGATTTCTCATTATAATGGTCTTGGATCAATTACATGGAGAAGCAAAGCGGTTCCTTCGGTAAGAAGAGCTTCCTAGGAAACATTACACGGACGTATCCTAACGCAACTTGTGAGGTTTTTTGCATTGCCAGTACTTAAAAATCTTCAGCAAAAAGGCTGGTAAACCTGCACAAGAAGATGAAATAGCTTTCAAATAGTGTGTCTGGGAAGAGTCTGGGTCACTCCTTGCTTGCGGTGGTAGAAACCTGGAAAGACTGCTGGCAGTCATGTCTCATGTAGGCAGGAAGCTGGCCAAGAGCCACATTCCAGTAACCCGGAGCGGTGACTCTGCAGGCCACATGGGGTGCATCCTAAGCTGCTTTTTTTTTTTTTTTTTTTTGGTTTGGGGGGGTGGGGGCAAGGTTTGTCTTTGGTGGATCAGGGTGGGTTTTTGTTCTTTGTAAGGACCTCTAGGCCATGTGCTGTGCTTTGGCAGTACATCAATAGAAACCTCTGCAGCCAGCTGAAAGCGTATTTCTAACAGATGGGTTTGGAAACTCCACAAGGAAGGGAAATCTTCACTAAAGGTATTGTAGTAGTCTCACTAGTATTATCTGTCCCATCTGCAGTGCATAAAGTTGGCACAAAACTTTCTGACCTTCTGAGGTGTGTTTCCACCATGCTGCTAGTCCTTCTAGCTGGCAGAGGGCAAGCACAGACGTGCTCGAGCCTCTAGCAATGGGAGGCTTAGCACCATATACGACGGACTATCTCAAAGCTTGGATCCCATTTGGCAGCGTTGCTCGAGTGTGGTATGGTAAGGGAAGGCAAAGGTTCAGTGATTTTCTTTTCTTTTCTTTTTTTTTTTTTTTCTTTCCCAGAGAGAAAGCTTTGCCTTCACTGACTTGCCAGTCAAATCCTGAAAACGCAGAGTTCAGGTTCCTGCACTCCAGAGGCTGGCGCTGCAGATTTGTCTTAGTGCGCATGAAACGGGCTTTGCCCATCTAAGACCTGTTTGTTGACCACGCAGACTGGGCTGTAAAGTTGAGTGACTTGTTCTTTCTCTGCACACCTGAGCTATCAGTGGTTGTTTTTTCTCCTGACAGTGATTCAAGCGGTCTAATTTTGTTTCCTCCCACTTTGCTCCATGGTAAGGGACCATATGAAAAATCCTCCTTAATACAAATACACTGCCCCCCACTTCCTCTCCTGGATTAGAGGATGAACTTGGAGAACAGGAATTTTGGACAGTTCTCTTAAGTTCTGCTCTCGTCTGGTTCGGTAGAGCAGCATTGTCCTGTTGTAGAACGCAAGGAGGGGAGAAAGGACGGGAAGATCTTAAATGAAAAGCCTTTTAAAAATCACCTTCCATTTCTTAGAGGAAAAGTGATTAAATGTGCTTAGCTACTGGCAAATCCAGCACCCATCTTGGGAACAATAGCCAGCAGCAATTCCCTGGTAGCTGAGAGTTATCCAGAGAATCTCTCAAGAGTTATCCAGAGAATCTCTGGGCAGAGTGCATGCTGTTACAGATGCAGATGACTGCATACTTTGGAGTCCTCCAAACTGGACAGAGAAGAGCCCCGAAGGACCTGACTTTAGAAAGAGATGCTGGAGAAGGGTCCGACTTTGCTTTCCTCTGCTCACTACAGAAAGCAGCGTGTCTCCTGTAACTTGCTAACCCTGGGATAATGCTGAACAGCTGCAAGCTTTTGCATGTGAGTCTGTGCTGGCAGAAGTTGTAATAACTCGAGTTTTTGTGCTGAATAGCTCCTAGGTGGCCTCCACAGAACATTTGCCTAACAAATGGACTTTAGATCACAGGATAACATGCAGCAGGCCTGCAGGCGCATCTAGATAACTGCTGCCCCTCCTTGAAAAGTACCATACTAGACTCCTTCAGCCACACTTTGTTTCTCATCTGCCTTTACTTGGGCTGCTCCAGCACTGAGAGTGGAAGCAGCTACAAATCTCTTGCAAAATAATCCCGACGTCCTGTCTTTGCACTCCAGATGGACAAAACCACAGTACGATTATTATTATTAGGCAGCCTGTATGGGTTCATGGACCCATCTGTAATTCTCCCCTACCCTCCTGCATTTCTTTCTTGCTCACTCTTCCCCCATCCTGCTTCCCCAGAAAAGGGAAAAACCTCTAACCTACAGTCTAAGACTACACCTAATGATGGTGTAGCCCCTGTAGTCCCCCCTCTGACTTGCTGAGGTATGGAAGGAAGGGATGGCTTTCTGAGGAAGCAAGGTAGCTGAAGGGATCGAAACGGCCGCGGTGTAAATCTGTCCACAGTGCTTCCTCTACTCAGCTTGGCTGTGCTGAGAGCTGAATGTGGGACCTCAGGACAGGAGCATCTGTTGTTCCTCCCGCTCTCCCCAAAAGCCCAAGTGTGTTCCCAGGTGAACAAGAAAGCGTTCAGTTCCTTGCTGCTCCGGAGTTGTCTACCGGGCTCTGGAACGCTTCCAGGGCTTAATGTGCTGTTTCCCTTCCTCTGAAGTAGGAGATAGTGTTACCAACAGTGCTGCGTCTGTTCCCTTGTCAGACACAGAGCTCTCACTGAAGTGCTTCTGCACACTGTCTCTGTCAGGTTTTGTTTTTGTTTTTTTTCTTTGCTACATATTTTAGCCATGTGGTCTGCTATCGGGGAGAGCAGCTGAGCAATCTCTGCTCTAGCAAGAGAGATGTGTTATATCAGGCAAAGGAGGCATTCTTCAAGTCTTTCTAATTTGGGGTTATTGCAGCGTTGGGGTTTTTTTCTGGAAGTGTTTTGCGCTTCCTACGGCATTAAGGTCTGGCTCCTCTTGAGTCAGAGAGGCCACGGATTTGGGGCAGTCTGCAGCAGCTTGGTGTAAGCTATTACACAAACAGTCAGTTGGCTGTAGACTGTGATACTGAAGAACCTGTCTCGGAGAGACACGGACGAATATGATCCATCTTTGACTTTGTCCTGAGTGCAAGCAGGATGATGTGAAAGGCTACCCATATATCCTTTGCCTGACAAAGCTGCCTACAGGCTGTGTTAGTTTGGCTTGATTGCTTCCAGCTGGCCTGGTATGGCCAGGTCCTTTCCAAGAGTTGTAACTGAAGTGAATGATGCTTTCATAAAGAAGGCAAAGTAAATCTTTCTAAATGACAAAGACAACATAACATTCCTGGTTGAAATCTAGCAATAAATATCCTGTGTACGGACAAACCTGTATCTGGAGCCTTGAGTGCCAGAGGATCTTGTTTAAATTGGAGTAGGCTGACTTTTTGTTAATCATAATTAAAATCAGCAAGCAGGAAACAACAGATGCTAATCAGAGTTTAAATTTTTCTTGGAATCCCTAAGAGTTGACTCTCAGGGGTAAACAGTTATTCAGGTACAAAGAACTTCTAGAGCTACTATGCTAAACACAGTATTAGGGAGTTGTGTTGTGGTTCTCCGTTGTTTTTGTTTGTTTTTAAATTGGCTATCACAGTACACTAACTAAAAATGACTTAGCCTGGGATATGTTGGCTGTACCTACTGTCTTTAAATGAAACTGCATGCACTGACATTAAAATACAAGCTGCACTTCAAACATCAGTACCCATGAGCTCACTTATTCTTGCGTATGCATTGCCATTATGATCTGCATTGGCTCTGGTAGGCTGCTCTGAGATCTTGTCTTCCCAAGGATTTAACTTATTTGTGCTGGGTGCAGTGCCTCCGCACTAGCATGTTGGCATAGAAAAGTGGGCACAAGTCTGCTGCTGCAAAAAACTTGCAGAAAACCTTGGTGGTGTAGGTTTGGGGTTTGCTGTTTTGGTTTTATTTGTTTTGGTGGGGGTTTTGTTGTTTTGGTTTTAATGTGGGGAGAACAAGGCATTTGACAGATGACCACACTGAGTTTAAGCAAAGCTTATCCCTTCAGTGGGGAGTCAATAACTAGTATATGCATGCATTACAGTAACATTTTCGGAGTTCTCCGGACACAGGAGGCTTTCGATCTCTTCGATCAAAACTACCTGGGGTGGGGGCAGAGGATAAGCAGCATACATGGCTGGTGGCTCGAAATGGCTGTATCTGATTGTGCTGCCATGAAGTTGTCTCCATCCTCCTCTCTGCATGTTCCTCGTAGTCACCACCGGGAAAAGAATAGGCTTTTCTGCAATTCTTAGCTTTTCTAACTGGATTTTTCAGCTTACGTTTGTATTAGGCAGAGTAACATTCTTGAAGACCAAAGCTGTCTAAGTTAGCTTTATGCCTGGAAGCTGCTTCTGAGAGACTTAAACCACTGAAGTGGGAGTCACTTGTTAACTAAGTAATTAACTAAATGGAAAAACATTGAATTTTAAACCTGATTTGCATGCAGCAATTGTAATTTTATGCTGTTTATGTTCTGGAGAATGCTTAATGCTACAGTGTTTGCAGTTCTTAATTGAACATATTGCTTACTCACTTCAGAAACATCTCAGTTGCTGTCACTACACAAAACATCTCCAGCCTCTTAGCTAAAGTTAGTAGCTTCTTTCTGTCCGAGAGTAAAGCAATCTGACTATAAATAAATGCACAAACCTTGAGAAGCCAGAGCACTTCTGGAGTTTATTATCGAGTAAGCGATACTGTCAAAGTCCAGTGGACAGTCCAAAGCCACATAATTATTGCAGGCCTTGACATGGCAGAACTATTTCATGCCTGACTATCAATAAACAAGATAGCGTGTCCTGGGCCTTTAATCTGTTGAAAACTGTCCCATTAAGCCCTATCCAAGGGAAGGAATGTCTTCTGGTTTTGTGCTTCTGACTCTTTCACTTTCCTTCCGCCTCCCCTAAATAGCCTTAACTCCAGTTGTAGACTGTCCTCAGCGGGAGAACAAATTTTCTAAACAAGCCTGGAGACAATCCTGCAGAGTATGAACTGAGATAAAAGATGCAATGCATTATAGTTTGACAGAGGACATGGAGTCCCTAAGTGTCTCCAAGTGGCAAAGAAGTACTCTTTCAAAATCAGCCTTCCTGACCCCTATTCCCACAGGGCTCCTAAAGAAATGGATTTGCTTGAGCCTGAATGTTTCGCCAGGGTTGCTCGGGCTCCTAAACGTGACTGGGAGTATGTAATCCATCTGTTCCATTTGGCCACACTTCCCACTTGGCTACATGGCACAGAAACCTAAGTATTCCAGCTGGGCCTATAAATCCAATTTGGACACACTTTGTCTAGCAGCAACACCAAGATAGTACCAATGTTCTCCAAGACCACTAGTCATGCCTCTACTGAGAGGTAGTAGACAGACGACTGAATTACAGCTATCTAGCAGAGAGAGAATTGTTCTCGTCGACAGTTGCTGTGTATGTAACTGTTTTCATGCGTGCTTTACCTTCGGTTACAAGAATTGAAGCTAATGAGAGTGCTGGGAAACAGAATTTCCATAGGAAAATTGCTAGGAAACTTCTCCTGCAAGCAGTAATTCCAAATGGCTTTTCTAAAGCATTCCTGTTGCCCTGAACTGATGTCTAGCACCAGCTGAGATTCGGGAGAATTGCAGCACTTCTCTTACAGAAGTAGGGAATCACTGGCTTGGAATACAGGCTGAGCACCGGGTCTGCTGTGGAACTGGCAACAGTGGCCGCCTGATCGAAGACCTTTGGTTACACTAGAAACACATGCCTGAGTTGTACACACTGGGAACTAACTGTATTCTAGAGTGCTGGTATCCTGACTAAGCAGGTAAAGAGTCCAGTTTCTTGGAGCAGTTGATACCGCTCTCAGGAAAGCTGCTCAGCAGGTTGGAAAACAAAGTAGTATCACTGCCTTCAGTCCAATTATGAAAATAAATGGCAGTTACAATTCCGGAGGTGTAGATCTCAAACTGTTTTATGTAATAGCCATGGAGATATAAATAAATAAATAAATATAAAATATATGTAAAAGTTAACCCAAATAATTTCTTCTTCCTAGGAACTCCAGCAGCTTAGCAAGCAATACAGCAATATCAAGCTCCTCCAACTGGGTGAGTAAAAGGCTTATACAGAAGTATGTTCATCTAGGTCAGCTGAGAGCATCTTAAGAAACTGGTCTCCTGGGTGATCAGTAGCTATACCTGACCTCCAGCAGCTGAAAACAATCACCCTCACCTTGAAATAACACTGGGGAAACATAATTTATGTAAAGTCTTCTGTGTATTGTCATCTCTGTGTGCTGCCTAAATGTCCCCATTGAGACTAATGCCTTAGCTTTGATTTAGCACGTGTTGTGTAGTGACAGACGGCATTGGAACCACTCAGTTCACTGTTCACTGTGGCTATTCTTGGCTCCTCCGTCCAGATGTGGTCTGTGAAAACAGCATCAAGAAAGTAGTCAAGGAAGTGGAAGAAATTGTGGGAGACAAAGGTCTGAACTGCCTCATTAACAATGCTGGCATCAATGTGCTCGCTTCCTTGGAAGAAGTCACAGCAGAGACAATGCTCACCATTTATGAAACCAATACAGTTGCCCAGCTGATGGTCACCAAGGTAAGAATTGGGAGGAATGTACTTAATCCACGGTACTGTAAGATGCTTTTCCACTAGTGAGCTCAACATGTAACCCAAGCATTTGTCACCTTGGAACTGCACAGATACAGGTCTGATATCAAACTGCATGCCTAGAGAGCAGCAAGAGATCCTTTTTATCAAGGATCTTTCTCTTTATTTAAATCCATCTGGTATGAGGTCACTTCAGTAGACAGGCTGGGCTAGGAGGTGGGCAGAAGAGACTGAAGGTCCCTGCTACTTATAGCTGGCTGTTATAGAAAGGTTTCCTATGGTCAGCTCGTCTGGGGAGCTATCACCATTCTGTGCTGGTGGCATAGAGTTGTACTGCAATTCTTCATAGAGCAGAACCTGAGAGTCCGGCTTGCCTTGAATGGGCCAAGAGCAAGCTGACCAAATTAAAACAAGCTCTTGTTTTCACAGGCATTTCTACCCCTTCTGAGGAAGGCAGCCCAGCTGGGCACAGGAATGGGCTGCCATAGAGCTGCTATTATCAATATGTCCTCTCTTGCTGCCTCCATGCAACTCGTCCAGGCAAATGAGATGTTCCTCAAGGTCTACCCCTACAGGATAGCAAAGGTTGGTAGGCTTCCCTGGGCTGTGCTCACTGGGTGAGGGCAAGCCTGTGAGTCAAAAACCCCTCTGAGCTTGAGCAGATGATGTGAGGTGTGCAGCACCTCCTTGGACAGGCTGACACAGGAACTGTTTGTTCTTCATGTGGGTGGAAATGGGATCTGTGAAAACTGTACATCTGGAGCAAGCATGCCAACTTCTTAAGAACAGGCTTACAAATGCTCCATCACTACTCTGATATAGATCCATTTCAGAGGGACTTGGCATTCAGGGAGGAACTGATGCCATCAAGTGTGTGTCCTATTAGCTGTGTTCCTCTCCAGTCCAAGCAAGATAGCAGGCATGAAACTCAACGAAAGGTGCGCTGATCTGTACATGGTAACGTCAGTTAGTTAAGAGGTGGAGTTTTTAGTTTTGTCACATCCAGAGACTGAGTTTGTACGAACAGTCAAGATTAGACATACAGTTTCTCCTACACCACCTACTCATAAGCTGTTAAAATGCTCGTTTTCCCTGTTCAGAAGTGAAAAACTGAATGTTTGTGTAGTGATTATTGCAGAAAAACAGAGTCCTTATGTCAATATTATTTTCCCCACAGCTCCTTAGGAGTTTCAAATGCTACTTTATCTTCCATGATAACTTAGTTTCATCTTTGGGCAGTAAGCTTATGGCAACAGAGCTTTCACAATGCTTCTCTTAATAGTTATCTCTGAGAACAAAGCCTCCACTAAGTCTGGATAAGTTACTGTGATACTGTTACTGCCTCTTCATTTGTCAAGAGACAGCATGGTGGAAGGGAGGTGCCAGTTAGCTTGGCTTAAGGTCTTGCTCAAGGTTTGTAAAACTAGCATGCTAATAGATGGTTTCCACTCTCGTAGACTGCGCTGAACATGATCACCAGGTGTCTTGCTGCAGACTTGAAATCAGATGGAATTCTCTGTATTTCTTTGCATCCAGGCTGGCTTCAGACAGACATGGGCGGAAACATGGTAGGTGACATCTTTCTGAAAACGCCAAAGTATGACTCCCTTGTTGTCCCAACCCTTCAGCAAGAACCCACTGTACAGTATACACTTCCACGTGCTGCAGAAGCACACTATGAAACATGAAAATATGTCCCACTTGATCCTAGTAACTCCTTAAATACAGTTGGTTCTCTTCTGTAGGGTATTTCCAGTAATAATCTAAGCTTGATTTGCTCTAGGCTCCCATGCAGGTGCAAGAGGCTATCCCAGGTATTCTCTCTGTTCTGGACCGTCTTGGTGAAAAAGAAAATGGTTCCTTCCTGGACTGGCAAGGGGAAACTCTACCATGGTAGAAGAGCACGGTATACTACAGAAACAGTGTGTCAGTCACTATTTAAATTGTGCCACTAATGTCTGTGTCTCTAGGGTTTTCTTATATGCTAGTTGAAATAGCCAGTCTGATATCCAGCCTCTCTCTAGCTGTATTTGGAAAGTGAGGTGGCTGACTCTTTTACTTGGTATTGCTACTGCTCTGTTCTAATGCTTCCTGCAAATACTACTGTGCTCTTCTTAGTGATGGCTATCTCCTGGAACCATCTAAAATAGATAAAAACTGCAAGTTAAATCCAGGGGCTGGTTCCTCTTCACTTCCAAAACCAAAGCGGGCCTCTTGCCCTCTGCAGAAGTAAATGACCTGACCTCAGTGTACGGCCAGCGTAGGCTGTCAGATTCCAGTATGTTCAGTCTGCTGGAGACATCTCTCTGGAAAAGGTCCTTCGGTTTCTTTCAGTCCTAACTGAGCCAAGGCTAAAATTGCCCAGCTCTAAAGTATGTGAATTTGGTACTTCTGTAAATTCCTCAGCAACCTCTGCGTGTCCCCAGGCTGACAGCACACACCAGGCCGTTGCTTGGCTCCCAGTGAGTGACTAACATCCTGACATGGGGGTGGGAATGTTGTTTTGTACATAAACTTCTAAAGTGTCTTCAATAAAGTCTTGTTTAAACAAACAGTCTGTTTACTGAACTACTTCCGTTAATTTCTCTGTATGTAAGTTTCTCTTTGTAGGTTTCTCTTCCCTGACCAGAGAACAGTACTTCTACCTTGCAGGAAGAAACTAACAACTGCTGTCTCCTTCAGGCTAGATGGGTTTAACATGGTTGGGGTGTACCTGAAACTGAGGCAGACCCTTGTTCTGGTCTGAAATACTAAAAGCGGCTGGTGAAAAGATCTCTGTGTTCAGGCTGAGGTAGGGATAAAAGCAAAAAGTTCTTTGAAGTCTGGGATTGGCTTCAACATCGCTCCTTCACGCCAGCTAATTAGGCACTTTCATGCTGTGCCAACATGGTAGGTTCCTATACCAAGTCAGAAAAGACAAACAACAGCCAGGTAAGTGGGAGAGACAGGTGTGGCTGTTCCTGGACAGCAGCCACTGTGAGACCTGTCCTCAGATGCAGCTGAGGGTGTGTAAGGGAGAGGTGTCTAGCTGCCTTCCGTGCTCCCCATGCTGGCAGGGATATAAAGTCTCACTATAACAGCTGTTTGTTACGCCACGCTTTTGTGCTCAGACCTGTTTTTAGTGATGTGCCGCTGTCACTGAGCGGGTGAACAAAAGGCAGTGCTTGCCTATCAGCTGAAAGGACGAGAGGAAAGGGTCTCAAGTTGCACCAGGGGAGGTTTAGATTGGATGTTAGGAAAAAAAATCTCTTTATTGAAAGGGTTGTCAGACATTGGAACAGGCTGCCCTGGGTAGCAGTGGTGTCACCATCCCTGGAGGTGTTCAGAAATTGTGTAGACAAGGCACTTCAGGACATGGTTTAGTTTAGTTTAGTGGGCATGGTGGCATTGGGTTGACTTTTTGATCTTAAAAGGTCTTTTCCAACCTTAACAATTCTATGATTCTAAAACCACTGACTTTCCATCTCAAAGCCTGACTGTAGTATGAGCGCAAACCTGATATGCATAAGGGGCAAGCTCAGTTAGTTGAACTAGTTTGAATCGAACGCCAGCTGGGGAAAAGGAGCCGATGTGCCTTCTTCAGCCTGCTGCGAGCAGTGCCAATGGAACTGGTCCCTGCGCCACGGTTGGGACGGGTGGGAGCAGGAGAGAAGCGACGGCTGCGGGAAAGGAGAGGAGACAACCCGTTTGCAAAAGCCTTGCAAATGCTTCCTTCAGCTGGACGCTCCAACCCAACGCAGCGGTCACAAGCCGGGGCCCCGCTGCCGCCTGACCCCTCTTGTTGTGAGGGGACTCAGCCCACCCAGGGCCGGCCGGCCCTCTGCCACCCTCCAGCACCTTCCCCCGCCGTCTCCCTCGGGGCCCAGCCTGCCAGCGCCGACCCGTCCCCTCGGAGGACGACGCGGGCCGTTTCCCACTGCCTCACCCTACCAAATGGCCGCCCGAGGAGGAAACCCTCCTCATCCTCCACCCCCGCGGGAAGGCCGGGGCGGGCTGTGCACCTTC
>JANXJC010000001.1:3087938-3127064 GCA_027564655.1 Leptodon cayanensis
ACCAAATGGCCGCCCGAGGAGGAAACCCTCCTCATCCTCCACCCCCGCGGGAAGGCCGGGGCGGGCTGTGCACCTTCTCCCTGGGACAGCCGCGGGCAGCTGCCGAAACCGGGGGCGGGGGGAAACCTGGGACCCTGCCGGCAGGGCAGGACAAGGGATCGGGAACGGGATCGGGGTGTCCGGGCCGGGATCGGGGAGGGGGGGGGCGGGAACCGGGGCCTCCCGCCGACCCAGCCCGGCCGCGCTTCAGGGGGCAGCGCCCGGTGGGCGCCGGTAGGGGGCGCTGTCGTTGTCCGCCCTGCCCGGCGGGCGCCGGAAGTTCCGGGTTAGAGGCGGAAGGGGATGGTGAGTGATGGCGGGCGGCAGGTAGAGGGGTGTAGGGTCGGGGTGGGATGTGCGGTGTGTTGCGTGGGTTGGGGCTGTGCCTGGGGAGCCGGGGTAGTGGTGGGGTTTGGTGGGAGGGATGCTGGCCGCTGAGAGCAGGGTTGCGGTCCGGCCTGCTTTGGTAAACGGCTCTTCGTTAGGCCGAGCGGGTGGTTCCTCACGGCCTGAGGGCAGCGGGCGCCTTTTTTTTTTGGGCTTCGGTTTCTGCTGTGGAAGTCAAGCCTTCGCACTGAGCTGGGCAGGAGTGTGCCAGCTGAAGTTACCTTGTTTTTAAACCTGGAACAGCTGAAGCTTTGTTAATCGCTTCTGCAACTCGGCTACACCAGTGCTTGTGGGCTGGGCCCCTACAGCGAAATCTGACAGCGCGTTGGTAAAACGAGGAGAGTGCTTGGAGTGTCTCAGCCCATCTTTTAGGGGTTTGGGATTGAACTCTGAAGGTTTTCTTTAAAAGTGTAAAAAGCATGTGTTTGCCTCATTGAATAAATGTTCTTACTTTAACAGTCATTACTGGCTCTGACAGTGAACAAAGTGAAGCAATATGTTAATATCACGGCTGACTTCCCCGTTATTGAAGGCTTCACAAATTACAGGTAAACATGCTGTGTGACCTATTTTCTGGTTTTTTTTTTTCTGGGGTCGTTAGGCTCCCAAAAATTTTATTTTGCAGCAAGCAGCGCAAGAGAGGTGAGGCTGTTGTTGATTCAGTGGTTGTCGAATGTTATTATGTCTTTGGTCTGTTCTGTCAGTGTTGTGTATCTCTGATTTGACCTCTTTTAAGCTTAGGAGGAGGTGCTTTCATACCAGAAAGGCTTAATACAGCAAACAGTTCCTAGCCACTCCAAATTGCACTTACACAGTTTACACAGTAAAATATTGTGTAATGTAATTTTAGCAGATGGCGTTACAGCAGTGTAATTAAATTAACAAAGACTTTGTTGCTTTTGTGATGGGAATATAATATTTGTAAGCAGCTTCCTTTATTAGATTATTCTGGCCACAGTTGTCTAATGGTTTGAGAGCTGGGCAGAGCTTTTTTTAAGATACTGTTTGAAAATTCTGCCTCTTAAGTGAAATTGTTTTTTTTCTCAAAGGCCACCTTTTGTCAAGGTCAGTGTCTTCCTTTCTTTGCTATCGTTCTACATCTGCGCGCTATAGCACGCAGCCATCTAACAAGAGTGGAGCCCAACCTCAGCGGTGGTATGCTCTGCACCCTGAACTGGAAGAGATGCTGATCCCCAGAAAACTTTCCATCAGCCCCTTGGAAAGCTGGCTGACAGTTAGATACTCCCTTCCTAACGCAGAAGTCCTTAATGCTCAGGAAGAAGTGGGCTATGAACCTCTCCAGCGATATGACTGTCCCCCGTCTGATGAGGGAGCTGATGTGGAGGAAGGAGAAGGGACACTTAACAGCAAGCTTCAGTGTAAGAACGTTTTGAAGATTCGCAGAAGGAAAATGAATCGGCACAAGTTCAAAAAGCTGCTAAAGCGAAGAAAGTTTGTACGGAGGAGGATAAAGGAAGGTCGCAAGAAGAAGCGTCAGGTAAGCTCCGGGCAGAGAGAACGTCTTGACCTAAATCTGCCCGCTTCTCAAACTGGCCTCTGTTCAGGTATCGGATTACGTTTTTAGGTGGAATTGATTTGGGAAAAAATGCCAGCAGCTCGGAGAGCCTTAATGAATTCAGTATTTACTGGTACCATAGCTTTTTCTGTTTTGTATTTGACCTGTACATGTTCAGAAGTTGTAATTTAGACTATTTTTGTGGTCGTAAACGTGTATGTGTGGTTGTTACTAGGTGTAATTTTTCTTGCGTGACAGTAACTTATAAATATATGGCTAATGGAGAAGAATTTCAGCATTTGTGTGAAAGAGTAGTTCATGTGTCTGCGTTACATCAGGGAGAATGGTTTCATTTCTTTCCTGTCTTGCCAACATCCTCAAGTGCTTCCTATTGTCTTTTTCTGTACAGAAGCCTTTTAGTTCCCTTAGTCGAAGGGGTGAGGGGAGACATGGGCCTTCATTCGAACTGTAGATGTTCTCATTCAACACTGCCTTTCAATAGTCTGTTATGTTTGCGATGATATAGTTTAGTTCATTCACTGCTAATTTTCACCTTGCCTAGGTGCAAATTGGGGTTAATTGTAATTCCATTTCTTCAGATTTGTAGGAAGCAGTGTTGAATACTTTATGAGGAGGAAATCCTCTTAATTTTCTTAAACTTTTGGTTTGCATCTTCTCAGTTTTCCTCTCACAGGACTTTTAAAATAATGCTACCAAATCCTTGTGCTTTTCAGTGTATTTTCTGTGGTAAGGCTAACTATTTTGACACTTAGAACAACCTGCCTACTTAAAACGTTTGTTGCCTTTGTGCGCGTTATACCTCGATTCTCCTTGGGACATATGGGCAGTGGCTGAATACTTGAGTGTTGCTTCTGAGCTGCATTACTATTTTTTCTTTCTTTTTTTTCCTGTTTTAGGTAAAATTTGAGAAAGATTTGGAGCGCATCTGGAAAAGAGCTGGTTTGAAAAATCCTCCTGCAGGATGGCAAACACCCAAGATATTTCTGAAAAGTTCAAAGCGATGAAAACACTTGTAATGAGTCTTAACCTGTAATTGTAATTAAAAAATATTTAAGTACGCAGATTACTTTTAACCTTTTTCTGAGTGTGATGAAACTAGTAGGAGGAAACTTTCAATCTTGGTGAGCAGTTTTCCAATGGCAAACATGACAGCATTTCCTCCTCAAAAGAATGGTGTGAGCCCTTGTACATAGTGACTTGTGTACAGTCCTGTGCTGGTGCCCCCAACCGTATGGCTGAGCAAAGGTGTCTTAGACCGCAGCTGAATTTCTGAAGTTCCTATTTAAGGTTAGACCGAACAATGTACTGTAAGAACGATCAGCTGTGGGAGATGGGCTAACTGAAAGAATTCTTCTGATTGCAAGTATACCTACAGAAGACACAAGCATTTCGAAAAGTTCTTTTCAGAATTGCATTCTTTTGTAGCCTTACTATAGAAGGGCTGGTGGTTACTAAGAGTTGTGGTGAAATAGGAATTGGATCAGAATTCCATAGAATATCTCTGCAAAAGCTGTAATTTTCACTTACCTAAAGCTATGGTGTGCATGTGCCTTAGGCATTGCATAAGCATCCTTAAAAGGCATGTTTATTTTTTCTGTTCTGTGCTAATAAAAAAAAATTGTGTTGTTTTTTTTTTTTTCTACGATTGACCCCTGTCATGCAGAACATCCAGATACTGGTATCAGTAGAAGTTCGGAGCTAATTATTAATTAACTACAAAAAACCATTTTGTGCCTGAGAACTTTGTTGTGATCAGCTGGTTTTACATGATTGAAGAGAGTCATGAAAGCTGTGAAAAATAGAAATGTTTATTTTAAACCCTGACAGAGGACTTTATATCTGGGTTCTGCTTTGGGTTCTACTTTTGATTTTTCTGTTTGAGGCAGTTAACTTTTGTTCTGTGTGATGTAGTTCTTCCCTGTCTGTATTCCCACAGATAGATGGGATGGACCGACCTCTGAGAGAAAGGAGGGAAAAAGAATGAGCTCCTTCAGGCTTGTCATTCTGCAGCATACAGGGAAGCTACGCTGAAAATGCATTCCCTTTTATCTGCTAGGAGCAGGACACTTGACTAAACTGAAAGGGAAGAAAAAAATAATCTGTGGAACTTGTTGCTGCAAGGTAGAGTTTAATCTCGCTGCAGGAAGGACAGGTGACTCCCAACATACAGTGGACGACTGAGGTTCCGTGTATGGCTCTCTGCTCTTCTTGTCGATAGATGGCAGTGAATTCAAAGCATCTGAAACTCCTTAGCCATTAATGGAGAAGCTAGCTGGATCTTTATGTCGGTATTCTAACGAAAGGGTTCACCCATGTTTAAAAATTAATATTGCTAGAGAACAGTTGGCATCCTGAGAACTGTATTGAAGTGTTGTAGAAACATGTGGTTAGCACATTTTTATAGTTCTTTTTTTCCAAACCATATGTTAACAGCAGGCAACTTTGATCAAAAAAATTAAAAAGACGTTTTGTCCTTTTCGTGCTTTAAATAGGCAGCAGTTGCTTTTAACCAAGACCAGTAGGACTCTTTCATTCAGGTGATGGTCATGATTTCAATGAAGAGGAGGATGTCTAGCCATGAGTCTTAGAAACTTGCCAAGCAAGAGAAGGTTGAGTGTTGATTCTGGTTTACAGGTTTGTTAAAGATGCAGAGTGTATCTAGGCGTTTCTAACATATCAATACACATTTCCTGCACAAAGATGCATACATGAAAGGCTGGGACCTGAGAGGATTAACACCTTTGAAGTCAGGTCTGCGTCTCTTTTCCCCAGTCACATTTGTTTTAAGACCCTTTATGCCAGCATTGTTGTTCTCTGTCAGACCTACAGCTTCTCTTACTGACTCTTAGTCCAAGCTTGCTGTTTTTCTGTCGGGGGAAAAATGCTAAGCAGTTTGTGCATTTTCAGGAGATTGTTGGCTGCTGAAGAGTTGGGATGCCTTTGGAATTAAATGGAGCAAAAGACTTTGTAAAAGACAACAGTAGCGTGCACTGCTCATTTATCTGTGCTGTACCTCTGATTTCAGTTTTGAGGTTTATTATTCCTTGATTTTCTTTTTGTCTTACTTAATCCTATAACTTGCATCTTTGTGCTCAGTTGTAGTCTCTAAGTATACAAACTGCCCAAGGGTATGTTACCAGTTTTTATCCACTAAGGCTTAGGTTGGTCTTACCTCTCTCTATTTGATATAAAACCTCTCTTGCTCTTGGGGAGCATCACGATGGGGCTGTAGATCACAGACTTGTCCATTGTACTCTGCTGGGATCATGCAGGCAGAGAACTTTGTATGCCATTTTCCTGGATCAGCACCACCACCTTGCTCTCCAATTTTTTTTTTTACATCGGAATAGTAATTAGAAAAGAGAATTCTTGAAATAGTGGGAATTGCAAAGCATAATCATTCAGTACCTTGTGATGTTCCAGTGCAAGTGAACTGTTGTACTATGGCAATGATTGTGTTATATTCAGGCATTTGTGTGGTGATTTGCAAGTCTCCACAAAGTAAGGTAGCTTATTAAATGGTATGAAGTAGTAGTCCAAATTGTAGTCTGCCAAGAGTAGTCATTACTTTTACATCTATTAGACATAATTACACAACCATGTATAGAAGTCTGGAACGACTGTGTTATTTACAAAAGTGTGTGTAAACCATCCATGGCAGTTACTGCCAGTCTTAGTCATATAAATGCTTTTTTCCTTTTTGCTGAAGTACCTCAAAGCATGTTTCAGGATTTGTATTTTCTTTGTGGCAGATATTGCAAAGACTCTGTCTTACATGGCACTCATCAGATAATGCATACCACGGTTGTATCAGCTTGCTTTAACTCTCTTGACCATAGGATGCAATTTTAAACTCTCACTTTGCTAAACAGAATCAGACAGATGAAAGCTGCGCTTATTTTTCTGTAGGGGGAGCATGAGTACATAATATACTGTTTACAAAGCTTTATTATGAGTTGGTGTTCCTCTCCAAAATACGTGCATACTACCACTGTCCCTGCACACTTAGATGTGTGTGTGCATATGTAGCTGTGGTAGCCAAAAAAAAAAAAAAAAAAAAAAAAAAAAAAAAGGCTGCAAACAGGAAAGGTTTGACTTTCATAATTCTCAAAATATTTAAGACTTGGAAGATTTCTCCATCTCCTTACTATTCTGCTGTTCTGAGAGGAAGTGGTTGAAACTCAGCAGGAGGTTGCTAGACAAGTTCATGCTCTTTATTACAGAGGCTGGACATAGCCAGTGGGATTGTGATTTTATGTTTGAAACTGCCTGACAGTCATTGGTCTGGAAAGGTCCCTCAAAATTGGAATATAAAACCAATTACACTCACGCTCACATCCTTAGTTCGTGGATTGCATGCACTTAAATATAGACAGCAGGCTCAGTTAGCTCAACAGAACATCAAGTTTTGGTAGTTTTATCACAGCAATCACGTTTGTGCTGAAATGACTTGGCTCTAAAATAGGAAGTCAGCTGACTCAGAAGGGATGAAAGTTCTGAATTTTGTTTCTCTTAGCCAAAGCATCACATGGCAAACTCAGAGGGTGTTCTCTTTTCAGAAAGGTCAAAACCCAGCAACGTGTTGGTAGTGGGCTTCTGATACAGATGTGGCAGAAATGCCATTTCTTTCTAATGCTAGCAAGTAATGGTTGCTGGCAAACTTGAGATTTTAGTTGTCTCCTTGACCTGGATAGCAATGTTTCTTACTAGGGTAGGAATTAAATGCATTTTTATGAGTTTTCTCTGGCAAATATGTTGTTCAATTGCATCAGTATGAATTCTTGAAGTTTTTTAGAGTCTTCTGGACATAAAATAACCATTCTTTCATCCACACAAATCCAATAGAACTTATAAAATAACGTGCAGCTGAGAATCAGGCCTGATTGTATATAGGAAAGGGAGCAACGCAAAAGAACTGCTTGCTGCAGCTTTTCCTCAATGATTTTTGTTGTCTTAACACAGTCCTAGATAGGTTTGCTTGGCACAGGGGGTGGAAAAGCCTGGATCAACTGCCAGTACTTTGCATTGCGAGACGATTGCTTAGTGGTCCGCAGTGGTAGAGATGAGGTGTTAGCAATGACAAGAGATTTTTAGAAATTATGCTGAAGCAGGAGATCTATGATACTGATGGGGAGTAGAAAATTTATTTCAATTACATTTTTATAAAGATAGCAACCGCACTATTTCAGCGCAAATGAGAAAGCCAAGAAGGTTGGTCCCTTTGGTAACCAGGATTGAACCCGAAATGGGTGGAAAGTAGAAACATTTAAAGTGTGTGTAAATTGCAGCAGCGTAGCAATTTGGCTTAACCTCTTCAGGCACAGACAGCAGTTAACCATAGCACCTCTGATGGTCTGGAGTCTACGGAAGAGATTTTAGCTCTGTATGGCAGCCATTTGCTCCAGTTCTCCCCAGGAACAGGCTTCTTGGTAATTGTCTGCCGTAGTTTTGGCTCACTTCAAATTAATTCTGTTCAAGTTTGTCATAGGAAAAGGGAAAGTCCAGCAGTCAATACAAGATGTTCCTTTCCTCTGGAAATCTTGCGCTTACCCTAAAAAGCATGTTGGATAGTCTGCTAGCTGTTTAAGCAGCCCTGAGGTCATGCAGACAATGAGTCTGAGCTCGTGGATGCCCTCTCCATGCTATCCTTGGCACAGACAGAAGGACAGTTTGCTGCCTGTCCAGAAAGGAGTCATGTGGAGAGGAAATGGAGTGGAATGTAATGATGGCTTCTCCAGCTTCTGCTCGTAAGACCAGACCTGAAGCTGATTCAAACCAGGAGCTGCATAGGTTGTAATGGGACCAAAGACATTACATTGAAGGAAAACACTGATCTGAATTGAGGCTGTTTGTAAACATGCAAAAGGTTTGAGTAAAATCCTAAAGCACGGGGACCCTGGACAAAAATTTATGTTGCTATTGCCCAGACAGTCAGATTTTGTTAGGCTGATGGACTGTCACTTTGAAAGGGTCCAGACTGAAAGAGTTTATTCAGTGTTTTCAACTGTGATTTCATGGGACCAGGCACGTGTGTGTTGAATTGCTGAGGACAGGCTGTGGGATGCTCAGTAAATGTGGCTGCACAGAATTGTAGCAACAAATGTAGAGAGAAATAGTCTTGATGTTACTGTTGTATTGGCTCCTGATAGGTAGTGTGCCTAAGAACCCTTTTTTTTGGAGTGTGGGTTTTTTTTGTGGTGGTGTTGGTTTTATTTTTTTGTTTGGGGTTTTTGTTTGTTGGTTGGTTTTTGTTTTTTTTTTTGTTGTTGTTGTTTGGGGGTTTGGTTGTGTGGTGGGGTTTTGTTTGTTTGTTTGTTTGTGTGTGGTGTGGTTTGGTTTTTTTTTTTTTTAACATCAGAGGGAGAGGGCAGGGGTGATGCCTTCTCCTTTGCTGCAGGAGGATTTCTCTGCATACCGTAACTCTGGCACTGGAAGCCCAAGTTCTTTTTATGTCTGTATTGTGGGAACTGTTGTTCTTTCTTTCATTAGTAAGTCAAGACCAGTCTTCCAAGGAGTACATGTTAGCCCATGTCAGGGAATGTTTATGAGCATCTGGTGTACAAAACATACCTTTCAGGGGTTTAATAGGACCTTGCTCCTTCCGTTACCCGACTACCATTGCCCAGTAATTCCTGAGCAGGAACAATGTGTACCTTTACTCTGGTGAGTTAATACCCATATTAAATGGGATACTTTCACATTAAAAACTGTCCAAATGTTACCTAGGATCAGTTGGTGTATGTATGTTGGCTTCAGTAGCTCTGATTTGGTCCTTCTCAAAATATGAAGCCAGCTCTACTTCAGTGGGTGGCTGTGAACCCTAGTCCATATATTCCAAAGTTAATAAACCATGCTTGTTTAGCTGAAAATCTGGCTGAAGTGATCTTACTGATCTTGCAAACAGTACCTGTGGATAACTAAAATGACATCTTTTCTTTTCGCCATTCATGCTGTTCTGCTGTTGGCATTTCTGTTCTGACTGTGAAAACATCCTGGTTTGGGTTCGCTTGGGCTGACCCTGGTCAGTTACTCTCCAAAAATAACAGCACTCTACTTAACCTGGAGCGTTGCATTTGCAGAACTGAAATGGGTTTGAAAAGTGGGTTTTGCTTTTCCTACTGATTTTTGGTTTAAAAAAAAAAAAATCAGTAACTGCAGCTCTTGTAGACATCTGAACTAGCTTTAAGCAAACAGTGTGCTGGCTTTCTTGTGGAAGTATCCATTCTTGCTTGCCTTTCCCTGTAAGACAGAGGAACAAAACTAAAACAAGGAGTTCTGTGAGTCAGAGAATTTAAGAAGACATCTGATACATCACTGTTGTGTCAATTGCCTGAAATAAGACTGAATTTTTTAGTCTTGCTCACTGCATGGATACTAATGCATCTTTTCTCTGTTATGCTGGTTAAAAAACTTGTAAGAACTATAAAGCTATGAGACTTGTCCCCTACTCTCGAATATAGCTGAAATTGGCTATTGTGTTTCAAAATCATGGGAAGAAGGAGGAGGTTGAATGGACAGTGGGATCATATAACTGCATGTGCCTTGTTTCCTTAGGAAATGTGGCTAAAATTTTGTTTAAAGTAGAAAAATAACATGAAATATTGGTCAAAAATGAGTTTTTTTCACTTGTTCAATAAACAAGACTTGGTGCTGATCAGGCAAGTCTTGTGCTGAGGGAGTGTCATTGCTTTTGTACGTCTAGATCTGGAGAAAACACTCCCGGAGCCTCTCAGCAGCTGCAAGCACTTCAGAGTCCCGTAACCACTTGCAAAGTGATTGGTGTTAACACAAGGATGTGGAGGCCTGAGGAAGGAGTTGGCATATCAGGTAAAAAACTGACAGCTTTGAATTTGTCAGGTTTATTCTAAGGGAATTAACAATTCATGTCAGGATGCTTCAGGATGCTTCTAGCTTTATCACTAGCCCGTGAGGAACTGGTTAAATTTGAAGAATAAGCAGTCATAGAAGAATGCACCAAAGAAAAAAAAAACGGTAGAAGAAACTACAACAGTTATAGTCAGCAATGTGACTATGTGTAAACAGCACCACGTTACTCACCAGCTCCATTCCCTGGGTGCTTTTGACTCAGAGCTGTTTCCTCTGCTGACAAAGGGTTTTCGCTGCTGTCAGCACTGAGGCAGCTAGTTCATTACGGAACAGCCAGCTGGAGTCTGTTCAGCAGCAGAATCAACAGGTACATCCTGAAGGCAGAATCTGTGACTGGTCACCCAGGCTTAGCTGGCCTTGATTTGGCTTCCCTGAGCGTTCATATTGTTTCAGTTACTGTCCAGAAGATGCTGCTGCATATGATCTTTTTTCTGTTGCTTTCCCTAGGTCTGAATGGGTACCCTGCAGAGAACTCTCAGCGCCTAATTTTACTGTCTTTGTGATGTGGGAGAATGGCCTGTATTATTATTGGCATCCTGCCATCTGTGAGAACTTCTGCTGCAGGCCCATCGGAAGGTAGGACAGAACTAAATGTGTCCTACTTTCTGATAACATCATCCATCCCTTGGGGAAGGGAAGAGGGTTGTAGCCTTTGGAAAGGCAAGAAAGGCTTTCTCTCACAAGTAATTTGTGCAAAAACCTGGGACTGTGAAAAGAAAGTGAGCAGAAAATAACAATCTTGATATCTGTGCCTTGGGTGCAACACCTTCTCCTTGAGTGATTTCTAATTATAAAGTGGAGCTAGGGAGCGGAAAGGAGAGCAAATAAAAATACACATATGTAGCCTTCATTGTAGGGACAGCTACTTCTGGAGTAGGGGTGCTAGGTTAAAGTAACTTGAACATTTCCACATTGTACTGATGGAGGAATATGCATTACTACATTTGGTTTCACGGGGCTACTCCACAACTTTGAGTGGGAACTGTAAATGAGCTTTACTGGTTTTTGGGGTTGGGTTTTTTGTGTTTTGGTTTGTGGTTTTTTTTTTTTTTCCCCCTTCTCGAGATGGTTTCTGTTACCCGAGCATAAACAGGCTGTTGAGGGGGATGACAGGTTCCATGGCTCTGCAGAGCGCTACAGGCTTGTGCCATTCTGTACAACTGTGAGGAGCTGGACTGGGAGAGGGCAGTACAAAGCATGTATGCCATAAACTGGGCATTGGTACAAATCGGTTCCAGGCAAAGTTTTCTGTTGTGTGCCTGCCTGGGAATTAACGTTAGCACTCACGTTTCAGGTAGATGCTTTGAGAGAGAAATGAGATCTGCTCTGCTGAGCCAAGGGGAAATTGTCCTCTTCCATTCTTAAGGGCTGTTGCAAAAAGCCTAAAGGCAGCAAGGGCAAAGGCAGTTTATTTGCTGTGTATTTCAGCCTGCAGTGGGTCAAAATCAGCTTAGATATGCTCATAACTTTGGCTGGATCCTGCTGAGTGAGCATTTCTTTCCCTTAATATGGCTCAGTGTCAGTGTATCTCAGGGTCCTGTAAGCTGCACTGAAGGGGTGTTGTCCGTTTGATGTGAGAAGCTTTTTCCCTTTTGCCTTTGGTCTTCAAGAGACCTCTAGCAATGTCCTTAAAAAAAAAAAAAAAAAAAAGGAAAAAAACCCCACAAGTGCAGTTTTCTCCTGAAAGTATCAGCTCTGTCATGAAGAAGAAGGAAACTCATGCAATTATGGAAGTTGTGACTTCTGCTAAAGGGTAAAATTAGGTGCTTGAGTCTTTGGGAGTAATTGCTGATTTCACAATACCAGCTTAGGTTGGAAGGTGTGGGTGGGGTGGGGTCTCCAAGTTTATATCCTTTCTTTCCTCTGTCCTAAGCTATTATGTAGTGGATTTTGTTTTGTGAAGCACCTGCTGTGTTCTGCTCCAGAATGGTGTCATTTTTGTCATGGGTGAATGTGATAATTTTGAAAAGGCTTTTGCATTTTGGGGGAAGGCACTATGGAAATGTTCCTTTAGTTTCACTAGAAAGTGGTAACGGCTAATACTGGCTTAGTGTGCTTTGGAAGGATGCTTTCCCTTACTGTTCTGCACCGTAACTGAGACACTCACCCCTCTACTCTCTTATTCAAGTACCAAGTTTAGTATTGTAGTATAATACTCATATCTCTGGACAGAAGGAGCAATGCTGGTTCAAGCAAATAGGTTTATATGCAAAAATGGAACACTTGATTTCTAAAGGAGGCAAAGCAAGCAGCACCCCGTTTTCGTCAGCTAAAGTTATAGTTTCCAGAGTCCTCTTGGACTGATCTAGAGCAAACGGACAATTCACATAGACTACCCTTAAAAGTTGGCCAGGCTCCATGCTTGTGTGTCTAAATCTGGCAGCAGAATTATATTGCATTATGGAAAGCAACCTCCTTTCAGCCAAAGTATTTTTATTTTAAATGAAATGGCCTGCAAAGCTGAGGTAAATAATAAAACTCTCTGGGAGGCAACCTTTGAGCACCCTTTTCAGAGCCAACCTATTAATTTTTCCACTCTTTCCCAGTCATTTCTGATCTCAAAATAAGATGCTGTGCCTGGAATCCCACTGCTTAATTATTTTAGGCGGGTACAACAGATGGGCTGCAATTAGTGTAAGGAATGGTGTTTTCCTTCAAAAGTTCGTAGTACCAGAACACTGTTCCCACGTACGGAGAGGCTGAAAGATGTGGTTTGAGGCACAATGCTGATGGTCAGAAAGGGGACACAAAATGTCATCTCTCAGCTAAATGTGTCAGCTCCCTGAGTACTCTGAGAACTTTTTGGTTCTTCACAGAAATAAACAGTGCTGTGTGCTCGTGGTTTAAGCTTTTCCCCTGTTAGAGAAACTTGACCTACTGCTGCCTGTGTGTGAGATTGCTGGAGAACTGCTCTGGAAAAGGCGCTCTGTTTAGTCCTCTTCACTAGCACCGAATCAGTGCTGTTAGTGGGTGATCGCTGCTCTTAATGTTGTTGAATTTTGTTTTAATTTTGTTTTGCGTGGAAACTTAGCAGGTTACTTATGAAAAACACGAACAGAAATAGGGAGTTAGGGAATAACAATTACGGAATCAAAGCCTGTTTAAGTATATGTGAATCTTTGTCCTTCAGAGTGCTTTTAGGTTCAGACCTGGATGTCCTTCTTGTTTCTGATAAAGGAGAGCAGAAGCACAAGGCTTCTTGGTGATGTATCTTGCAATCAGGGCCTGAAAGCGCTGTAACTTCTGTGACACTGCCAGCCTTGTGTTGATGAGTGTCCCATCATAAAGTTTTGGCAGCACAGCCGGAGACTCTGCTAGGTTGTCATTCTGCCTGTGGCATTGTGCTGTGTTCGCTGTCAGCCGGGGCTACGGTGTTGTCAGCCTGCTAGGCGTGTGAGTGAGTAGGAGTACTGGACAGTGATGCAGGATTTCTGGACGCTGTTCTTCAGTGGCCCTTGGTCCCATCTCTTCCTCAGAACCTAGCTTCCTTGTGTAGCATTAACAACTTCCATGTAAACTGCCTTGAGATCTGGAATGAAAAAGTGTGCCAAGTGCAGGCCTCTTCTATACAGAGGAGTGTTGCTAAACTGAAAGATGGGACCAGGGTCTGCCTGTCTGGTGCCTTTTTTCTGGAGTTTAGAAAGTGGCTGAGTAACAGCCAGGTGGAATGTCACAGTTCTGAGCTGCTGCCTTCTCTCACATTTCTTAAGACAAACACATTAGCTGAGTAAAAGTTCAAAGTGGTGATTTGATCCCTCAATCATTTCCTCCTGAATCTCCGTGCTGTCTACCATCTGCCAAATTGGACCAGTACTAGGTATCTACCCCCTAGAGGGGAGCCTAGTGGTTTCAGTGTGGATATGAAAAAGCGAAGACGCCGTAGAACCACAGCTCCCATGGGAGTGAGTCAGTCCGTGTCATAGGTTGGATACCCTTCTGTCTCAGGCACTTGATATTCAGAAGTTAATTTGGGGGGATCATTTGTCTGTATAGATCTAGAAGTTTTGGGGGCACTCAGTTGCAAGTGGTAGCTTGTTAGGAGCCCTGAAAAAATCCCCCTGCTTCCTAGCAAAACACAGTTGCTGGCTGCTACTGTGAACCTTAGAGGAAGATTAACAGATGCATATACATGAACAGAGACAACTCCTGAAGCTATGATTGATGGTAACTCCAATTCAGATTTGCATATTTTTCCATCCCCTTAGGAACTTCATGGTTCATGTAGTGATTTTGAGCTCATACCTGCTTTTTCTTTTTGTTTCTTTCTTTCTTTTCTTTTTTTTTTTAAATTCTATGTGTCGGAAGACACTATTGCCTCTCAGATTAGCCTAGGAGATAAGTACTTAGTATTTTAAACAAAATAAAATTTAAAAAATATAATTTCACTGTGGTCTTCTGAAAAGAAGCAGCAGGTGGTAATGACTCTTCTTTGCCCTAGGGAATCGGAATACTGGAAAAAGTCTGCGAGGCAAGAGGGATGCAACAGGCCACTGTAAAATTAAAAACCAGGGTTCTGTCCAAATTATGTCTGAGTTCCATGTATCATTGAAGCTTTCCAGAGCTGAAAGAGAGGAAAGAGATTTTTGCTTAACTCTGCCCTTCAGTCTGCTTCCTTGTCGGTCTTATGTGCACAGTGAGGCTTCATATAGTGCCAGGGCTTTCTACGCTCCCTGGGAGGACAGAAGCAGCATAGTCTAGCGAGTGAGGTACTACTAGGCTGACATGCAGCTAGTCTGGGCTGTATTCCTAATTCTGCCACTGATCTGCTATGTGAATTTGGGTGAGTCATTTCCTTTTGTGTTGTATGTCTCCCTCCTGCTCCTGTCTGTTTAGACTACAAACTTTTCCTACGAGAAGCTGCCTTTGCTATATATAAAACCTTCTTATATGGAACAAATAAACGCAAGTGCGATACCACCAATAAAAAGACCCTTGCAAACGTGAATGAGGGACCAGAAAAAAAAAGCATATAATGTGTTTTTAGGTTTTCTATTTTTAAAGACATTTTAACTGAAACAATCATGGCAAGCTACTTATAATGAACTTTTTTTTTTTTTTTAACTGAAGCAAAATTATTTTCATAGGGAACTGATTTTCCAGATTCCCCTTTTTAAACGCTTTGGTTTATCCTAAAGATATTAAACTTAGTATCTTAAACTTAAGAGAAAACTATAATTTACACCTGCTTTGTGGATGTCAGTGAGGTGCTTCTTTCTGTCTCTATTTCCATTCCTCATTTGCTTGCTGCTTGTTGTTTTCCTATTTCTCATTGGTCACTATTTTTTTAAGGTGAGGACTTCAATTCTGTATGTAACTTCTCTATCACAGAGGGATCCTGATAATGGTTGGTGCCTATGGATATTATGAAATATAATAATAATTTTGATACTTTATATCTGCGAAAATGCTGGCTACACATGTGGAATTCTGTTTCTGTGGCTAGCCTAGATACAAGATCACAGCCCATTATTACTGTCATCTAATGAAACTACTCCTTTAGCTGTAATAGGAGGCACTGCTATAGTGCAGGGAACTGTAGATTTAAACCCTGATTAAGATTTGTGAACTAAAAATGAGTTCAAAAGAAAGCAATAGAGGAGATAGAGGTTAGTACTAAAGTGTTCCCTTGATCAGGTACCTTAGACAAGGTCTTTGCTGCTGAAATTGAGGAGGTTGTGCTTAAGTTAAATACCATTAAACAACCAAAAAAACAACCAGAAAAAACCAAAACAACCACCTCAGCGAGAACATTTATTATCTATTGGGATTTAACCAACTTAACACAGCCTAACTGCATCTGATTCAGGTGCTTATTTGGAACAATGTGGAATTTGATGCTGATTCAAAAGAACTATTTTTACCATCAGAAATATTTATTATTTACAGGATTTTGACAGTGATTTTCACAGGTTATGAATGGTGTGATACATTGTATGAATAGGCACCAGAAAAACCATCTGGTGAAGCACAGCTATGTGGGATCTACAGAAAAGACAAGGTGATTCTGCGTTCTCTTTTCTTTTAATGAAGAGGGTAAGCTAATTTCACCATTACCTAAAGCTCTTTAGTGGTAGGATTAGTGAACTGATGGGTATTTGTGGAACACAAGGTTTTATGAGGAAGATTCTTAGCAGGTGTAAACTGACATCGGTCCGTTTTAGTTAGTATAAGCTTGCTGATTTATACCTGCTAACTATCTGCCTCTGATGATTTTTGGGGCACATAAATCCATTTGGCTTTTCTCCTTACACTGAACCCAGCTTTTTGGATTTAGTGTTGTGGCAAAATCACCAAAATGAATTTTTATCTTGGAAAAATAATCTTCAGGCTTCAGTCTGGAAAAAAAAAGTCTGTGTTGGTTTCCTGGGCAATTTCTCTGTTTTTGTAACTGGTTTCTATTAATGGTTTTGAGATGAATCCCAGGAATCTGAAGCTGACTGCTTTCCAACAAAATGGGGTGTTTAAATATCGTGCCCTCCGAAGATGCTAGACGACAGGAACCACTGAGCTGTAGAGATGCCTTACGGCAAAAGATGCAGACAGAACTCTCTGATCTGTTACGAGGACAGCAGTGCTGGAAGAACGTATAAACACACATATGCACACATATTAATCCATTCAGTAAGAGAGCAGTCTGCTTCAATGCTACAGTTTAACTCTTCATTTGCGCATATCTAAGTCTCTGCCAGGCAAGCTGCAAAGCTCAGTGCGTTAAGCAGAAGATCAAAAACTTCTTAAGATTCCCTCTAACTAAATACCTTGCATACCTGGACACTCACATTAATTAATTTATGCTCCAATGCCTTTAGCACATGGGGAAGTAGAACTTTCCAGCTGGAGATCCAAGACAGGAAAAACTTGAGGCATTGAATGCAAAGGACAGCCCCTAAATAATACTGTTCCTGGGCAACCCTCTCATTTTGCTTCAGGAGTGCTTGGGCATAGCATTGCAGTGACTACCACTAAGGGGTGGTGTTGTGGACTTCACCTATCTCTTTGCTGGAAATGGGTTGTCCCAGGGGTATTATTAACTGTTGCCATGAGATTGTTTTATACATACCTCGTATAAAGGGTGTCGGTGATCTGCCATTCTCAGACACTAGGCATGTCTGTTTGCCTTAGCTGCTGGTTTGGTGACTGCAACACAGGCTGGTGATCACAGTGGACTTGAAGGAAAAAAAGCAAAGCAGAAAAACATCTGGCCAGACCCTCAACTTGTCATTCTGAATATGCTCTTCAGAGAAGGCAAATCAGGGGCTTTAGCATTTATGGCTAGGGAATAAACCTTGTAATGCGGGTCTGTAAGAGGTACGTGGCTTGTTACATCACTGGAATAATGACAGGCTTCACTTGACAGCCCTGTTATTGTGGCTGGGTTTCAGTTTTGTCGTTTCAGTTCACAGCTCTTGCTGCAAGTTGGATTATTTCAGGCTTGCTTATGGGATTCATTGCAGCTGAAAGATTTATTTTAATGAGAAAAGCTTTGCAACCAAATGAAGCCTCCCGGGAAACGCATACCCTCTGGTAATTCACATGGTTCTGTGTTACATTACTCTTTTCCATCAGCAGGCAGCGCTAGGGCTTTCCCTACCCACACCAGACCTTTCTTAGAAAGGGGGAGTCAATATGGGTGCATATTTATCTCTGCGTGTTACAGGTTGATCACACTACTGGCATGACAAAGGTGTTTTGAGCAATTCCCCCTAGAAGATAAATGGTGTCCGTGTACATTAACCCTGAGCTGCAGTACCCCTGCCTTTCTCTCTTTTGCTGTTCCCATGCAAAGCTCTATTTCTGCTTACGTTTTTAGCCCTGCAGGATCCTTGCTACCTTTGCCACTGTGCCTGTCAATCGGCACTCTTTATTCCCAAGCTGTAGCATTCCCTACTACTTTTAAGTTCTAGGAATTATCCTTGCTTCTGCTCATTGGTAGCTATTTTCTCCTTTCCTTTGATCAAGGCAGAATACTATGGGTCCTGTATTTAAAGGAGATCTAAAGAAGTTGTTGGTAATAAGCATGGAGTGTTGACAAATCCAGTACTTAAGGCCTTGTACTGTAATATGTATCTTTGTGTCAACAGAGCATTAATCCTGTCGTTCCTTTTTAATGCACTACATATATTTATAGCTGTGAAAATGGGGCGGAAGTGGCCACTTCCACTCCTGCTTCCCAGGGTTAATGGTTCTCAAAATTGCAGTAAAACGATGGAGGGCGCCTCTTGGCATCAGACTTTCTTCCCAATCTGATACTTGCTCAGTTTCTAGACTGGTGGTCTGCAATTCAGATTTATTGGGAGGTCTTTCAGTGCAGCCTGCAGCCATGGAAAACAAAACTGTTCAAATGGAAGAGAGTGGAAAGAGGAAACTTCCTGGCAGGCATGGCTTGTCCATTATTGTTTCCCACAAGCCAATTAATCTTGTGACCCCTGCACTGTCTTTGGGCAGAGCTTTTTTCCACCTGAGTCGCCAGCATTTTGTATCTGAAGTAGATATTTCATCTCTATTTCAAATCACCATATTATTCATATCTGAAATAGGGGTGACTCTGGAAACACAGGAGCCTTTCTTCTCCCTGCTAACCTGATCTGTGATGAGGATGGCAGGCACATTGCTCCAGGAAGCAAAAACACTTGTGTTGGTGCTGGAAGGTTCCTCTCCCTTGCATGGATGAAGTTGCTTTCTTTGGACGGGATTTGTTGTCAGGGTAGACAGCTGTATATGCTGCAGTGGGCAGCTAAGGGTAGCTTCTTGTTTTGAGAATCAACACCTAAAATACCTCTGGGACTGAGGAAGGAGAAAGGCTAGGGAACACTGGTCAGGTAAGCCTCCGTGGAGAATCTAGTTAAAAATTCAGCTCCTGACCGGGAAAGTGTTGACACAGCTGCCCTTACAGGATCTCTCTGGACTAGCAAAGCTCTAGGAAGACAGGGCTGACTAGAGACTGTGCAGAATTAAAGACTGGGGAAAAGGCAAAGATCTGTGAAATAGCCTCCTGCGTCCCTTTCCTTCTCTCATTATGAACCCCAGAGAAACTGTTGCTCTTTCCTTCCAGTGGGTGATTTTCTTTAGGAGACATCAGTGGGTTTGGCCTGAACGTGGCTTCTTTCAGTCAGGAAATAGCCAATTCATGACAGCAGCAACCACAGCAATCTACATCCATCCCAGAAGTCATGCAAGAAGCAGCCAGTAACCTCTGCAGTGCCAAAGCTAGGAGGCAGAAAGGTGGAAAAGCAACCTGGAATTGCAGCCTGGAAGGTTCTGCCTGTGGTTGAGAGAAACCAAGGGAAGGAGAGGGTGCTGTATTTGCTGTCTGCGCAATGGGAACAGCTTCTTGCCTCCCAGCCAAACATTTTCCAGACTCTGCTCTGATGACGCAGCTGAACAAAAGGCTGTCAGATTTGGACCTTTCATCTGGCTCCCTGGCCTGACAGAGACAACAGGAAAGGCTCTTTCTTCCACTAGACTTCTGGCTCAGCAACAGGCCAGCACCTCAGCTGCTGTAGATCAGTATTGTCTTTGTTGTAATGCCTGGGAACCTGGCAGCAGGTTTTCAGTTTGGGCATAGTAGGAGCCTTTGCTGCATGCAGGTGGTTATGGAATTGGACTAATGCAACTATCTGAGGCTTGCAAAGACAAGCCTATGTTTTCGCATTAAGGTTGCAGTTGGACTGGACATGTAAACTTACAGGCTATTGACACCCCTCAGCTGATGAGTGTGGGAACTTGGACTGTGAGTGACAGTGTATCTAATTACCCACAAACTTCTCCACTTAACATAAATGACAGAGTTGACATTTCCAGTGAAATTTTGTGGGGTTCTTATCTGAAGATTATTTTAAAACTTTTCACTAGAAACAAACCAGCAGTTATCTGGATCTGTTTTGGACAGTGTGAAGACCTGCTGGAGTTAAGAGTAGGCTTTTTTAATGGTCAAATTATTCAATAATAATAGCTCAAGTTTCTTGGAATTTCCTTGGAAGTGTCTGGTTCTGTCTGCTGCTGGAGACAGGATCCTGGACTAGATGAAGTTCTGATCTGATTTAGTCTGGGTGTTTCCAAAGTTTCCCTTGTTGCAGAGTATAATTATTTAGATGTTTGTTTATCTTTTTGTTTTAATGCTTTTCTCATTCCTGAAACACAGGCCCCTCTGGGCTAGAGGAAATCTATCTTCTGTATACTAGATAGTACAGAAAAATGTCAGAAGGAAAAATTAAAAGTGGGGTGATTAAGTTTATCTCCATGGATTGCCATGGAAAGGCTACTAGCTTGTATTTTTAAGCTTTCCTGTGAGAGTCCCACATATATTTAGCTATGTTCTACAGGTGGACGTTTAAGAACTGTAAGTTTTAATTCCCTTTCCCCAACATTTTCCACTTGCTGACTGATTTGATTGTATTGTTAAATCCACTAAACAGTGTTAACCATAGACAACAATAATCTAACAACAGAAGGCAAGCAAACAGAAAGCTTTACCGTATTTTATTTTGTATCGTGTACTAGCAGCAGCTACACTATTTCCTGACTTCATACTCCTGTGATTTTCCTGCGAGTCTTGTATTAAAAGACTCCTTTCTTATTCAATCACCTACATGGATTAGGTTGTTAGGCCTACAGAAGGCCAGATTCAGATGGAGCCATATTCCAAGTCTAAAGCAACACCTTTTGTACCCATATCCGAAGGCTCTTTATGGAACAGGGTGTTGAATACTCTGACTCAGTGTCTTTTACCATCTTGTCCTGCTTGAAAATAAAATAAATTTTTCCACTGAGGATTACTTGCTTTTTTCAGAGCTCAGACTTGGACTGATGTGGAAGAGGAATGTCTTAACACTTAGAGAGTCAGCAGAGGAGACCAACTTAAACCAGTTTAGGGCCTGTTCTAAATGGTTCAGCCAGCAGCCTGATTAAGCTGTTCCCACTACCTGTGAAGGTTGCTGCCCTCTTCAGGTTAGGCTGACAATTTTTCAGCTGTTTAAATGGTGGCATGAGGGCATGATTTCATTCCATGCTTGGTTAGCCCTGCCATTTTAAGGAGTCTCTCCCCTCTGAACATCCTGCAGCATCTAAATAAGTAATCCCCTAAACTGAAAAAATTACTCTCTCTGGTCTGCAGATGCAAACTAAGGTGATCTGAACTTTAATTGGTCTGTGAGTGTATACACATAAAGGGTGTATGTAGATTTTCTTTTGTAAAGCAGTGTTTGGAGTTTAAGAATTTACTGCTTCTTTCTCTGCTCTTCGTCATTGATTGTTTTCAGTAACTGCATTATCCTAATCATTGTGGGGCACAGTGAAGTGGGTTATATAAACACACTTAAATACATCAGTACAGGCTTTAGGAACTGGTTAATGTAATTTAACAGTCCTTCCCTTGAGCAAAGACTGCTGAAAATTCAGTCATTGCTTGACGTTGTTGCCGTCTCTTGGCACTGCTGTCAGGGCTGGTATTATCTCATGAGTAGGCAAAGGAGAAGAGGTTAAGGTTACTGCAATGTGTTGGCTGTTTGTCTTGGTGCCAGTCAAGCGACTACTAGCGTAGTTCAGTTCTTGTATGAAAGGCTGAAGCAGAAGTTCTAAATCTGACCCAGTTTTCTGTGTTCTGGCCTCTGTGACAGGGAAACCTGTTCCCCACATTGCAGTATTCTGGGGCTTTTAGTTGCATTCTAGGCTCTTTTGCCTGCACTGCCCTAAGCTCCCACATATTCAGTCTTTGTCACTATTATCCTTTTGCTAAGATAGCTGCTATTAAGCCCTTGCTTACAAATTGCAGGACAGAGTAAATATTGTTTTCTAGGTTGTCTTCAGAGACTTGACCTTGAAGTAAAACCATATGAGGAGACAAAGATCAAAAAACCACTGAAGGCAACAGAATAAATCCAGTCTCGAGCAGACAGCTGGATGAGTGTCAAACAAAGGAAGGAACAGCTGGATCAAGTAAAGCACAAGGAAAATTAGTTCCATCCCTAGGGGGAGGGAGAAAGATTGTTTCACGAGCCCGGAGCTGCATGGGACCAACTTTACCAGATGAAACTTTTACATCAAAGTCAGGGGTAGATCAGAAGGTCCCAGAGGGAGGGGAAAGAGAAGAGTGGGTGTTCGTAGTAATTGTGCAGAAAGCGTTAGGGGAAGGAAGGAGGTGGAGTGTGAGTGTAGGGGGAGAGCAGAGTGGGGAGGTGGGGAATTGGAAGTTGTAGGTGGAGTAATCCTGCAGAATATGAGCTGCTGTCCACAGCTTTCTGGATGTAAATTGATGAGGTCATAGTGTTTTCCAGTTACAAAAAAAAAAAAGTTAAAAAAAAAAAAGTCTTCAACTTGTTTTTCAAGAGAGACGAAAACACGGAGAAGCTGAAGAAATGGAGCAACTAGCAAAACTCCTTCTGTGGCAGATTTTGCTTCAGCAAAGTAAGCTCCTAGCTGATCGGCATGATGTTACTTGTTTTTATTTCAACTGCAGAGGACGGGGCTGGAGGTTAGCTAGAAGATTTTGAACTGTTATCTTTGTAAGATTTTGCTCAGATTCCTAAGTTAGCTGTGTTTTTGTCTCTGACAGGAGGATTTCTCATGCTTTTTGGAGAGGAAAGGGGAGAGAATGGAGAAATGTTTGAGGTTGTTTAAGCGGTACTCTATTCAGCATGTTTGTGCAATCTATTTTTTCCTATCAGTTATCTCGATCAGCAAATTCAAAAACAATAAGCTTGAATGTGACTACAGTAAAGCTTGCATAGTTAGATTTACATGATCCAAAGTTATTTTACACTTTTGAAGAGGCAGAAACAGCTGGCATGTGTGTGTGTGTGTTCAGGACGGAGGAAAAAATCAAAGTGGTTTTTTGTTCTGTGTTTATTTTGTGTGGTATTTTTTCCTGTCAGCATAAAAACAGAGATGTAGGAATTCACTTTTGGGTAAGGTGCAAGAAAGGGATGAGGACAAGTCTGATGAGCTTACAATAACAGAATGGCTTGTACCTTTTCCTTAATCTCGGAGTTTTCTGTAAGAGCTGAAAGCAGATTCAGGGTCTCGAGAGCCTGGCCCCAAGCTAAACAGAGAAACCCCGGTAAGGCTTGGATGGTAGGAGGAGATTTGAGGATTAATTGCAAAACCCTGGCAAATCCACACTTGCAGCACTTTGGGCTCTGAGGAAGGCACCTATGAGCAAAGGACCAATTACAGCTCTAAGAACAGTATGGAGAGACTTCATCAGGGTGCTGACAGTAGGAAGTGAGGAGCACAAGCTTTTTGGGGACCGGTGTCTCCCCTGTTCTTCACAGCCCTGTTAATGAAAGGCTGTGGCTAGCCACCTGAGCCTCTCAAAATTCTTCGGTATGTAGATGGAGCAAGCTGAAGAGTTCTCAGTTTGGTCCTTAATTAATCTAGTTTCCGTCTCACCACATCATCCCCAGTTTTGCAATGCCTCAAGGCAAGGTTTAGGAATTGGCAACATACGGGATCAGTCATAGGGACAGAAGGGTTAAAGTGCCTCAGAAAACTAGTGTGGGTGGGTGGGTTAAGCCTGGAGAAGGAGGAGAGGCCACATATTGTATTTCAGAAGCACCAACCAGTCCCGCTGCGGTTTAGCATGTTGGCAGAGCTTGGGGAGCACCCAGGGCAGGAATAGCAGGTTGGGTTGCTGTAGAGCAGTGGAGGAGCTGTGCAGAAGCAACAGTATCCCACCTGATGATCTCTGACAAACTTTTTTCAGGCGTGTGTTGGAGAGATAACTGTCCGTACGCCAGGCAGCCCTGCTGTTTGAGTCGTGCTATCCCCACACAAATGGGTTTATAACATAATGACTGGAGACGGGAAGGGGAGAAGGGAGGAAATCTGTGCCGCTTCCACATTGCAGAGATGATGGCTTCTCGAGAGGAACCACACCCTCAAGTGTTAATGTCTTGCAGGGAGGAACAGCACTGTGTTTGGAATGGCTCTACAAACTATTCTGTGGGCCTAGAGCCAACACGAAGTACAAAAAGCAGAGAAGGGTTTATAAAGCTGAGCTAATATCCGAACTGTCTGTGGGAAAGTTAGGGCAAATCTGTGAGGGGTCCTGATTGTGCAGTGGCCAAGATGGCGACTGGTTTCTTGTACAGACAGAGGGCTTCTTCCTTTCTGCCGAGGCAGCACATTCTTGCTTTTTGCCGATTCATGGGCATGTTCCTACCTGCAGTGAGGTGCTGGAGTTGTTGGGACTCTTCCAAGGGGGAGTTAAGGGCTCTCCAGTCCTGACATCCTTTCTGAAAGCAGAAGAACTGCTGTTGAGAAAGTTGTCGCAGGAAGCCTTTAAAAATAAACAAACATAGAGACTTAGATAATTGTTCTACTGAAAAGCTTAGTCTTGCAGTCCTAGGCCAGCAGGGGCAGGTGGTGAATGGGAGATGTCTGGGTGGAACTGTATTGCTTACTATCTCCCTCCTTTGCCTCTTTGAGATGGGCCCAGATGTTACTCCTGGTTAGTGGTCAGTGGGTTTTTAAAAAGTGACTACCAGAAGAGAGCTGAGCTCGTTCGTGTAGCTCTTACCTTGGTGTTACTGCATCCTAAGCCATTATGGCCTCTTAGACGCTGGCTCAGCTCCCTAGAGAGTCAGGATAGAGCCGCTGCCATTCTCCAAAAGTATTTGGAAATAGCTTGGTAGCACAGGCTGCTGTTTTTGCAATAATTGTGTGATGGCTCTACAGAGACCATTAAATCTCCCACATAGACAATGGGATTTATGGGAGAAATAAGGAATGTGGCACATACAGATTTCATGAAGAACATGTCCTTTCTCTAGGACTAGACCATCCCTCTGTGCCCCTAATGTAACGGTGATGTCGCTTCCCTTTTCAAAAGAAAAAAGAAGCAGAGACAGACCAGGAGACACCAGAGAAGGTGTGCAAAGGAATAATGAGCTGAGCTTACTTAGGCAAGCGGAGTGTCGATCTCACAGACTGCTGTTCCAACCCACACCCCTGGTGGGTTTTGACACTCGGTTCTCTAGTGACTTCTTAGTTTGTTTTCTTTCCTGCCCACCGCTACAATCTGGACTTCAGTGGTGCTTATTGCTCTGTAAAGCACTGTTCCAGGCAGCTTATCTTCGCTCTGCTGACATCAATGGCAAGGCTCTTCCTGAGTTCAGCAGAAACACTGCAGGAGGAGCTGGTGGTGTCATGTCCCGTGGAGCGTGTATGCCACTTGGCACTCAGGCTACCACTGATGGTGTTTGCAGTTTCCTTGTCTGCTCTGGTAGTCTTTCATCCTCCAATATGAGGCAGGAACTTGGTGGTTTCATTAGCACATGCATCCACCTGTGAAGCAGACCCTCTGCCAGTAGCTATCTCCAGGAGGAGAGAAGTGGTGGTATTGTTCAGGCAAGACTCAAGGGACAGTTTTCTGTTTGAACTGCTGCAAGGACACTGCCTAGAGAGCTCTGAGTATGTAAGATGTCTTTCAGAGCCTGAGGCTTTTAATGCTAGTTTGCCTGCAGTTTTTGTGGCTTAATTCTTTACTTGAAAAGTGGATGGGAGTCAAGAAGTAAGAGCTGGCTCTGCCTTTTATAAGGGATTAGGAAACACTTTTGCAGGCTGCTTTCCTCTTCCTATGTTGTGGGACTGGCAGAACACCTCTGGGATCCTGCTGAGAGGCATGCTGAGTCTGTACAGAACATGTCAGAGGACAGCATCTAGATGTCTTTTTGTTGTTTTTTTTTGTGAGTACATCACACAGAGAAGACAAAGTGATTATCCATCACATGGTATTTGAAATTTTAAAATGAAAGCTACAGTGAGTTCTGTGTTGACAACTGTTAAGGTATTTGGTGTTTTTGAAGCGCCAGGTCCTGGAGTCCTGTGATTACAAAAGTCTGAGCTTTTACTAGGTGCATAAATACTCCTTGATTTTATAGTTGCAGGTTGGGAAGTGTGACTCACCAAAATAACTGCTTCCAGTTTACCCCAATGCTGTAGTTCATAAGCTGTCAACTTTGCTGGGTTATGGATATGTCTCTGCCTTTGTTCAGTAGCTATTGTGTTATACAAACAATAACTTTAAAAAGCATGGCTGGGGGACAAGTCTTGTTTGCTCTGCTTGTCTCACATAGCACAGTGAGATCTCATAGCAGAGGGAGGAGACTGAAAAGAGAAGAAGGCTTATTCCTTCTTTAACTGCTGCTCTATGTTCAGGTTATTGAAGGTCAGTTGTTTTAAATTCCATTTTCTCCAGGCGTACAAGAGATCAGAGACATTCCAGATTCCTTAGATTTCTAAGTGATCTCATTTACAGCCATGTCAATAAGTTAGAGTCTTATCCATGACCTGATACATGCGTGCAGATTTCCAGCATTGCTGGGGAATCAGAACAATCAGTTCTTCCTTCTTTGTCTTGTGGAGTTCCCATGCCTCATGTAAAGACTTGCCTTTTCTTTCCCTTCTAGAACTTTGCTTATTGGCTGCTATGCCGCTGTCTTTTTGATATTCTCACCTTCTGCTTTGTCTGAGACTATGAATGATACCCTAGGGCAGGCTTCAGACCTGAAGCTTCTGTCCAGAATCTCTGCGTGTGCACCTGAGTGTGCGCAGACATGCAGTGAAAAGCACTTTCTCTTCCATGTCTCGTCTCTGTGCTGAACTCCAACACAATACTTAACTTCATCTTGCATGGGTTTTGTTCTAGCGCATAATGTCACTGTAACCCTGGGCCGTTCAGCTTTGTGTGGCAACACTCAGCAAGTCAAAATAGCAGTATGGTAAAATGCAGGCAAGGCATCAACACATCGCTTTTTCCCAACAGGAAGAAACATCTCCTGGTCACTCAGGGGCGGACCTAGAAAGACCCTGGAGTATAATTATCAAGTAAGCGAGAGTGCTCCTGCCCTGCTTCTTAGGGAGCTGCTAGCAGAACTTTAAGAGCGGAGGGAAAAAGAAGCTGTCAAAATCCACAAGACAAGCTTTTCTTATCTAAAAGCTGTTACATTACGGACAACTTCACCGCTTCCGCGTTTCACAGAGAGTTGTGTTTGGAAGCGTGCTGGAGAAATGCATGTAGCTGGCTGACAGGGCTCCGGCAGCCTAGCCTGGCAAAAGGCTGCTGTGGGTGGGATAGAGAGTTAGGACCTGGGTGGTCCTTACCATGCCCGTAGGGCCAGCTAAAACATACAAAGCCAGGCGTTAGTGCTATTGTAGGTTTAGGGCTGTGACAGGCTGCTGAGCGGAGCGTATTGGACGGCTTAGGTGGATACTTTTGTCGGTTGTTAGTTTTATGATGCTGCATTTGGGCTCAATGGTTTTTACATTAACTTGCAAGAGGGAAGGAGAAAAGTAAATGCATTCCTCTTGTTGAGCCAGGAGAGGATGTTTCCGTAGCACCAAAATCAATTTGCTGTTAATGAGCAGTAATGTAAGACTCTGGAAGCACTGGCTGTGCAGCCAGCCAGCTCATAGACAACACTCCCTAGCACGCAAGTCGCTGTTCATGTTGTGATACTGTGTTGTTCCCTTGCCACAGGGCAAACCACCAATTCAGACACGTGGACATCGCTTTGTCACACTGATACAAGTGGATGCTGTTGTGCTGAGAGCTGGTTGTCCTGTTGCAAGTGAGACTTTCTCCTTCAGAAGGCCGATTTGGTGCTATAAAAGAGCTTTGTATCATTCCTTTGTTGTCCTAAGCTAAATCTAAGTCCTGGCTTCCAGAGACAGAGGCTAGCAGCTTATCATATTTTACCATCAAGCATTTTGCAGCATAATAGGAGAGACCATCAAATGATGGAATTATAATGTCTTGTGTATGATGTCTCTTTCTTATATCCATCCTAGACTTTGTCCTAGATTTTTTTTCTTTGTGGTGCTGAGATTATAAATGTAGAAAAAATAACTTACATTTGGAGTGTCTTTGAACTGGCAGTTCAACAGATGGCGCTGCTCATTTTTGTTCTCTGGTGTCACTGCCCGGTGTTTTGTGATAGGAAAATGAAAGGAAACGGAGTTTATTCTCAGCCCATGCACGGGGGGTGTGGTTAAAATAGGCCCAGTCTGGAGTTAATTTATTCTCTTTTGACGTGCATAAATTCCAGGGCTGAAAAAAAATACGGCCTTTGTCTGGAGGACATTGTGCCTATGACATTAGCAGGACAAAACATCTAATGATCTTGCTGGAACCCACTTGGACTTGACTGGTTAGAGAGATGAATGATGTCATTGTGTTGAGAATCTGAATCGTACTCTCAAAGCATGATGCCAGGAGACCTCCTAGACCCCTCCTACACAAAAAGCAGGAGGGACTGGACCAGAGAAATGCAGAAACAAAGGCATTAGTTCACGTCTTGCAAAGTTCTTCCTGCATAGGTCTGAGTCACATGAGTTGGAGAGAGTTGCAGTTGCATCCAGAGCATTACAGTGTTAACTGTGCAGACCAGGAATGTGAACAGGAGAGATCGGGGGGGCATGCTCCCAAAACGAGGATGTGTTTGCCCAGCAGAGTGCTGACAACAGCGCGTGTCGTGAGCGTAAAGCAAAACAGTCAAGTCCTATCACTCCTCATTTGACAGGTAGATTCAGCATACTGCAGTTACAGAATTCCCTCAACGCATTAATCCCACCATCAATTTTTTAGGAGCTTGGTTTGGAGTCTTGGAGATGAAAGTTATCTTTTGGCCTTCCTTCTAGCGCATCAGCAGTCTGGATCCACTTCCCTGTACTTGGGCAGCTCTAGCCCCCAGCAAATGAGCTGGGGTCAGCTCTGTCTCCAAGTCTATTCGGGCCTTTGCCTTAGCAGAGAAAGTTGACTGAGATGTGGGCGTCTGCTGGGGAAGAGATGGAAATGAAACTGTCACCTTCATTTCACAGTGGTCAAACAGCACAAAAATGAACATGGTTTTAACTGGTCACGTCTGGGTAGCACCCCTCTGCTCCGCTCTGGTGAGACCCCACCTGGAGTACATGTTAAATAAGTATATTAACAGAAAAGGGAGGAATAGATGGAATAATAACAGAGAAGGTGGCTGCTGACTGTGAGTGTATTTGTGGTTTTGGTTTTTTTTCTTTTGTTGTCAGTAACAGTCTTTTTTTTCTTCTTTGACAGGTTCTGTTTATTTATATTCAGGTGAGTGACATCTTTGTAATCTGCCTGTTTTTGTGATCATGAGAAGAAATGAGGGGAACCCTGATTCCATGACATGCAATGGGGGTTTCACTGCTGACTTCCATAGGCATGAACCACGCATCCCATGAACTAGTATCTGTAAACTTTGATTAAACTGGGGGTTAGGATTAGGAAGGGTAGGTAGGACAGCTCAAATCTCCAATCCTGTTAACAGACGTCACAGACATTGCTTTCACTGAATGAAATCAGTGTTTGTAAGTGGCTTTCTATTGTATTTCTTCATGAGAGCGCTCTATGTTGGTCTTGAAAGTTACTTTCTTTTGGGTAGAAGGTGTGCAGAGATTCTAGGACTGGTCTGAGTCCTACTCTAGTGTCTTCTCCACATGCCATTAATCTGGTAACTCTGTTTTGTGTTCTTTGCTCTTGGCTCTCAGTCCCAGCTGATGCCTCAAACCCAGACAGTGTTGTAGTGTCAGTGTTAAATATCAGTGCTACATTGGGGTCACAGGCTGTTCTGCCCTGCAAGAGTTACCGCATGGTGTGGACCCAGGATCGTCTGAATGACCGCCAGCGTGTAGTTCACTGGGATCTGTACAGCAACTACTATGGAGATAACAAGATGGAGAGGCTATGTGACATGTACTCCGCTGGAGATCAGCGTGTATACAGCTCCTACAACAAAGGGAGGATATTCATGCCCCAGAATGCATTTACAGATGGCAACTTCTCCTTGGTGATCAAAGGTAAATAAACAGCATCTTTTCTCCCTATGCTATCTGCAGAGTGGAGGATTCATGACTAAATTAACTTTGTGTTTTTCAGTGAAGGTGGCTATTTTACAGAGCATTTTCTATAAATAAATAAATATCGGTCTAATGAGGTCAATGAGGTTCTCTGAAGCACTGGGAATAGTGTTTTATTTCCCTTTGAAACAGTCCCATTTTAAGAGAGGATTGGTAACAACTCATTGCCTGAAAGTCGCTTGGGCTTCTTGTGGACCTTTGGCTATTTCGGTTCCTGAATTATAAAGCCAAGATTGTCATTCTTCCTATGTCTGCTCTTAGCTGAACTTAAATCAGCTTTTTCTTTCCACTTCTTAATACAAATATGTTCCACACAAGCAAATATACTGAACAAGTTATTACATTAGGTGAGGTGATTCTTCTCTGTTTAGTCCACCCTGGTGAGATAAGGATGGGTTAGAACTAAGTTATATAAAGGCCCTTTTGCATCCATACAAGCATTTGGGAAACAGTATAAATGACAAAAGTAATCATTGCCTCAGTATAAAACATTCAACTTCCCGTCTTCTCTGTTGTACTAGATGTTGCAGAGAGTGATGAAGGCACATATTCTTGTAATCTTCACCATCACTACTGCCACTTATATGAAACTGTGAAAATCCAACTAGCTATCACCAAGAAAGGTAGGTGTGGCGGACAGCTTGGTGTTCCTTTCTGCAAGGGACCTGGTCCGGCAACTGGAGTCCAGTGGCCACCAGGACTCTGTTGGTGGGGCTTGTGTGCTGATTCACGGTAGGCCTTGCATGCTGTTCTGCTAGTGTCAGAGAAGAGTAATATGGATGCAAGGTTTTGCCCATGCCTTCTCCGTTGCAGGTTCAGGGCACAAATGCCACAAGAGGCTTGGAAAGCATCAGAGTCAGTGGTGCTCACTATGCTGTTTGCTATCAGATTCCATGAGTTTCAGAAATTTTATTCAATGTGTATATTTATGAACCTCTCTCCTTTCTTGGCATGTGCCAAACAATGCATGGAGCCTGTTAAGTTAAACGTTTACTTTAGGCAGCCCAATTAGCTAACTGTCCTGTTACTGCTCCAACAGTAGAACATCCCTAGTAACAATCCATCATCTGTCAGGTTAGCCACAAAGATCTGCCTTGTACATTGGTTGGTGAGCTAACCCTGAAAAGTCTGTAGTTAAAAAGCCTCCTCAAGTTACCACACCTTAACTCCAGCTCTAAAAGCAAGCTTGTAAGGGATCTTGGCAACTGCAGTGTGTGCCACCCATGCCACCCGTGAATCACTACTGTGTCATTTAAATCAACCTTTGTATAATGCACAAGTGGAGCTGCTGGGGCTGATTGTGCTGGGAAGCTGTTGAAGGGCTGATGGGATAGTAGAGAAGTGCATCTCTTCTGCTGCTGTTCTCACAGCTTCTGTGCAATAAAAAAACCCAAGCAGGCCTGTGAGCCCCAATCTGCTCATCTGTGTTTTGGTTCTTCTGTTACTCCTTTTCAAGAACAAAATACAAAACAGTGGTTCTTGAACTCCTCCAGTAATTAGGGCATTTGTGGGTAGAAAAGCATTTCCTGCTTGGAGAATTGGGATACAGCATACTGAAGATGAAATCTGTTATTCTCGTTTCATTCTTAGTCTGTAGAGAGAATATACTTCCTGCTTTCTGAAGCAAAAGATTAACTCTCAGTTATAAGGAAAAGAAAGTGGTCTTGCTTAATGCAGTGACCTAGGATGTAGAAGATAAAGGTGCATTTCTTTAAATGAAGTAAATGTGAACAAGGCACACTGTCCATGTGGCACTTCAAGATCCTTGGAGGGGATGTTTTATAGGATTGCAGGGTCTAAGAGCAATCTTATGTGTGCCTGGGTGTCATTAAGAATAGGACAAGCGTGTAAAGATGCACGTACCAAGGTTGCACAACTTGTATTGTCTCCACAGCTGAGGATGCAAAGCAGTACTGGGATGGGGAAAAGCCTGTGATTCTTGCCCTAGAAGGCAGCACAGTGATGCTCCCCTGTGTGAACCATAACCACATCTGGACCGAACGGCACAGTGAAGAGGAACAACAAGTAGTCCACTGGGACAGGCAGCCCCCAGGCGTTCCTCACGACCGGGCTGACCGCCTCATTGATCTGTACGCCTCTGGTGAGCGCCGCTCTTATGGACCTCTCTTCATTCGTCAGAAGATGAACATCACTGACACAGCCTTTGCCCTGGGTGACTTTTCCCTGCGGATTTCAGAGCTGGAAAGTGCAGATGAAGGCACTTACTCCTGCCACCTGCACCATCACTACTGTGGTCTGCATGAGCGCAGGATCTACCAAGTCTTCGTGACGGAGCCAGTGAGAGAGAAGAAGGTGGTGAACCTTACAACTCACAACATTGCCCCAGCCATAGGTAAGTGGCCTCTGGAAGTGTTTCTCCTGATTGAGGAAGAGGTAAGTATCTACAGTTGCAACTCTGAGCTCTAAAGAGCTCAGTAAGCCACAGGACAGGAACATAACAAGTTACTCCCCGTCATCACCTCAGGAGGCCTTTGCTCTAAATGCCAAAATGTCCTTGCCTTTCATGTTCCTCCACAGTGGTCTGCAGGGATCACTTAGTGCCAGCAGGAGGGAGCGTGTCAAGGCAAGGCAAACCTGTGCCCTGCAGAAGTACCATGGACACCACTGAAGTGAAGGTGCCCCTTAGAGCAACACTGACGATTCCTCTATGAAGGTTTCTCACAGTTGAGCCAGCAGCTATTCCTGCCCTTAGGGTTAGAAGAGTAGATGAGGTCTTGCCTCCCTTGCTACTGGTATATGGGTCTAGTGTATGGGTCTGTCTGTTTCCGAGCTATTTCCATTACATTGGCATACCTGAAGCTGCCTGCGTAGCGATACTAGTGAGGATTCTGTAGAGCTGCTTTAAGACCGTGCTGCACCAAAAGTAGTGTGTCCCACCCATCAGGGTTAATTACCCTGCTTGCAGTGTTGTAGTGACATCATGTCCAGCTTCTGTTTTCTTTGCTCCAGGGCAATTCTGCAGCTTGTTCTGCTCTGCAATGCTGACATGCCCTAAGGCAAACAAGCTGTTTTTCTAACAGGCTCCCTTTCCTGATTGCTTTTATGGAAGGGGAGAAGGTGTGGGGCGGGGGTTGATTCTGCTCTGCCTTTGCTGTTACAACATGCCACTGTTCTCACCAGTATAGATCATAAGTGTTTCTCTCCCCTTTGCATGGGGGTTTAGGCTGTGCAAGATGCCAGACTGTGCAAAATTGAGCACCAGGAATTTTCCTCCACCCTTCAGCTTTTCTTTTTTTGTCTTAAACCAATTTTCACATTTTCCACTGCAGTGAGCTATCATCTGACAGCCTGTCCAAACTCAAAACCGTCATGCTTCGTTCAGGCAGAAAAAGAAAATAAAAATTCCAAGTTGAATTTTTTTTTTAAAGTCTTTGGGGTATAGTTCCTTATTAACATTTTAAAATATTCATTGTGGTTTAATATTTATTGGCTGCTTAATACAGAATTTTGACATCCTTCATACATTTTTAAATAGGTCTATTCTTCTCTAGCAATTGCCTTTTTCAAGTCACAGAAACCTAAACCTCCCCCGTGAGACTCAGGTTGGTGTCCAGAAAACCCAGGCGGTACTAAAGAGAGGTGGCTGTTGGTGGTGAGCTGACATGGAAGCCGGGACATAAAAATACAAGTCTCCCTGCCGCCAGCCCTTTTGCTGCCCTTGAGCCCTATCCAGATCACATTGTGCAGATGGAAACTAGGTCTTGTTTTCAGAGTTGCCCACCCAGGAATTTATACCTCTCTTTCCTGGACGTTGTCTTGGTTGTTGCTGAATAGTTACCTACCTGCTCAGAAGTTAGACAGAACCCAAAGGTAATTTAGCCTGCCAGGGCTCTCTTAGTTTGGCAGTAGTACCCTCAGTGCTGGAGGAACTTGCCTTCCTGAGAAAAGCCATTTCCACTGTCAAAAAGAACAGCCTTAGAAGAGCTTTGTCCCCTATGGGCAGTGAACGCTCAGCTGGTCTGAGAGCACCACACACAAAAATGTGCTGAGTCGATGGGAATGTGAAAGAAGCTGAGACATCCGGAGTGTCTTTTTCAGTCCCACTGCTGATGAGGAGCCTGCTCAGACGTGCCCTATTTGTGTACAACAGGAAAAGCTGAGATACTGCCCCATTCCACGAAAAACTGGATGGAACTCTTCTGGGGATATAACATAAAGCTAAAATGAAACATGAAGAGATAACAAAAGCAAAACAATGAGCTTTTTCAGCAAGCAGCTATAGTTTCTGGCATAGCTCCAAAGCCCGGAGCCATTTCCAGACAGGAAACTTCATCCTGTTTTGAATATAAGCATGAGCTCAATTTTGCTCTCAGTCTCAGCAGTATAAATGTGGTGTACGTCTACTAATTCAGTGCATTTTTACTCTACGTTTGCTTTGGAGCAAGTGATTGAAGAATGACATCTGTTGTGTCTCATGCTTATTGCTAAACTATTCTCAATCCTTTGCTAACCTTGAAAAGAAAATGGGCCACATAGCCAGCATTTGTGAGCTCTCTTCAATGAGAGCTCTCCATTTTTCCCGGCAGAAGAATCTGACCCTTGATGCTTTGGTAAAGTAATGTAAAGACACCTCTGTTCTAACTTCCCCCCGCTGCATTAGAACTTATTTTCCAGTAGTTAAACGAGATCACGTGAGTGAATTGGAGGCAGATGGGCATGCCGTGTTGAGATGCGCTGAAAGATCGGATCTTGGTTACGGAATAAACCTTTGTCACCTCAGCTTAAATTCTGATATAACACTAGGATGAGGAGGAGAGTCTGTATTACCTTGGTGATACTATTCTAGGCGCTGACGTTCATCTACTGGGTATGACTGAGTTACTCTCTGCCTCCGTTTCCCCAATTATAAAATGGGATATATTCTACTGCCTTCCTGGTGATGCACTTTGAAGTCCACCAGTGATGCTTTGTCAAAATACTAGTATGATAAGTATTTTCAGTATTACTTGACTGAGTAAGCCAAGGAGGCCCAAAGTTATTGAATCTGTTTCCACTGTTTGTTGTTGCAGTGACCTCTCCAATGTTGACTAAAGTTAAACTCGGCTTCTACCCTATCTTGCAGTACTGTGGGAAAGCAAAAAGCCAGGAATAGAATGCATTTATGTTTGCTGACTTCTGGCTCAACAGCTGCTCTAGTGGCTACCATGTCATTATGGCAGCTGCTGAAGAAGCCTTTCATGATCCAAAGATTTGTTAAAGTACAACTGTCACGTATACTGTTTGCAGCTTTGCAAGTGGGATTTTTGGTTTGGTATTTTTTAGCTTACCAGTGGTTAAAGACACGTGCTAGTTTTCAGCACTATAGCCAGCAAGCACACAGCATCTAGCAATGCTAGTAAAAAGTAGAATGTTGCTAGAGTGGAGGGCTGGACTACCAGAACACAGCATATGCTAAAACCTCTTGATTTTCTAGGACTCCTGTTAGCATTAGCAAACGATCATCTCTGGTTTCAAAGTGTTTATGTCAATCTACTATCATCTTACTTGATTTTATTGTTGGTGGGTTGGTGTTTTGAAATGCTGGAAACAAACTATCTGACAAACTGCTACCAGTCACTATGCCAGCAGTTCCAAAAACATCAACGTTTCTCACACTAGAACACTTCTGTTAAATGGTACTGTGACTTTGGGGATATTTTCCCCCATCTTTCCTCTTATTCCCTCTTGACTAATTTACAGGGTTAAACTCCCAAGAGAATGATGGGCCAGAACTCCTTACTGGTTCTTGCCAGGTGCCCTCTGAATGTTCCCTGTTTGGGGGACAAGGTGTCACTTTCAGCATTGTTTTGAAGAGAAAAGCCTCTCCCAGCACAGTGTGTCTTACAGCTTTGCTGTCTGTGCCTGGGCTGGATTCGTCCACTCCTCTGACTATTGCAAGCAGAGAAGTCGCTTCCTCTTTATATGTCTAAAACATTGACCTATTTATTTGAGATCTGCAAAAATGTTCCACGTAAAAGTTTTGAGTTACCCTTCCCTGTGCTGCGGAACTGAAACGCTGCTGCACCCACAAATGGAATGGAATCTTGGCTTTTCTTTCTGGGTTTTCATTTTATTTATTTTATTGATTTTTATTTTCTTTAAACGGAAACTCATTCTTTGGCATTGAAAATTCCTCCCACTCCGTAAATTATAACCCTTGGCAGGGAGGGGCAGCTTCATACTTCAGCTGTCTGGAGCCGAAGCAACGTGGTGCATGTGTTGTAAGGGACCCAGAGGAGGGTTGTGTTACCCTGCAGAAAGACTTGGGGCTGTCTACCGTGGCTTCTTTCTGGACTTCTCCTCTGCAATAAACAAGAACACACTGATAGCCAGGCATCAGGAAGGGAATGCGTGACAGTCACTGTTAATATTTCATGCTCCTGGGAAGTATAATGGTCTTGTGAAGAGCACAGGCATCTTCCATCTGACAAAGGTGCAGTATGTTGTAAATCAGGCAGCCATCTGCCCTTTACTTCATGCAGTTCAGAAGAATTTCTCACTGAACATGCTTTTTGGGTCCACATATGGGCCCACGTGTGAATGTGCTTTGCTTTGGATGCCAATTCAATTATCAGCCTGTTTTCCTCTGTCATCAGATCCAAATGTTGTCAGGGGCCACAATGTAATAAATGTCATCATCCCTGAGAGCCGGGTACACTTCTTCCAGCAGCTGGGCTACATCCTGGCAACTCTCCTGCTTTTCATTGTCCTCCTCATCATTGTTGTCCTCGTCACCCGCAAGCGCCGGCAGAGAGGTAAGTGCTAGAAAAGACCAGCCCTATAGTGCTTATAGGGATATCCCATGACAGCAGAGCTGATTCTGCAAATAATTACTGTAAAGCACAATGCTGAAGGCAGTGATCCTCTTCTGGAAAACCAGCAACCTACGCAGTGGGGAGCCTTTGCAGGTGCCGATGCAAAGAGAGATTCATTAGCGTGGTGTAAAAATTTCCAGGTCTTGATTTGCTGAGTTGCTCTGTTGTAAGGGACAAGAAAATTAGAACTGCTAGGTAGTTGCTCTTCACAAGTGGAATTTATTTAGAGCAGAAGGCCCACATGCATCCATTAAGAACTAAGATGTCCGAGTCCTGTGCTGGGTGATTTTCTGTGTGTAATTAGATAAATGGACACTGAGATCTTTCGGTGACTTCCACACAAATAGTTTTGGATGCAACACAAAAAGCAAATACCAGGGAATGTCTGTCTTCTGGTGTGTTCCTTGCAGTACCCCATTCATCCTTATTTACGTGTCAGGGGATTAGCACCAACACAAAATGGGGCTGTCTCCACTGACTTAGGTGGAGTTACTTTGCAATCACAGAGGGGACAGGCTCCTGGCCCTGGCCTTTGAATAGAAAAGAAGAGCCTGAAATCATCCCTCCTTGCAGAGTGGGGTGAGACAGGAGTGTAATTAGATACCTGGCATGTGGGAGGCTGATGAAGACCAGCATCTGTAGCATGTGATGGATGCAGGCCTAAGCAATAAGCTGGGGATGGATGAGTGCAGCACCAGCACACAAGAGATGACAGGAGTGATTAATATTTTTGTAATAAATGGGAGGTGGAAAGAAATGAAATATGGCGATGGCTATAGTTTCTTATGGCTGGTCATCCATAGCTCTGGGAAGACCGCTGGAAATCTGGTGAGTAAAGGAAAGGGAAGCTCCCTGTGGCAGTGGAACACACATGAATTCTTGTGTATTGGAGGGCTTGTGAAAGTGACCGTTGTAAGCATCACAAATAAGGAGCACTGTGAATAAGTACTAGATGTTATTGTTATCACTGTTATCTGGGAGGGGTTGGTTGGACTGGATACGACTGCTCATTCTGTTTCTTTTCCCTGTTTAGGTTATGAATACAATGTGAAGAAATACGGAGAGTAAGTACAATTACAGGTTCTCTTATCTAGGATTAGATTGCATAAAAATGAACTTCTGGGCCCCAACCCTCAGCTGTCATTACGAACCTAAAACAGCTGAGCATCTGGTTAGTATGAGTACAGCCATGTAACGGATAGGCTGTTTGGTAGAGTTTATTCCTTGCTTTCCACCAATTCTTTTGCAGCTTTACAGTCAAGTCATTATTAGTGTAATGTTCCCAGGAATATACACTTGCATAATGATTGCATATCAGGGAGCAACTTCCATGCTGGCCAAGAACAGAAGGAGAGAATGGTTTGTAGGGCTGATTTGGCAGTTGCATTTCCTCTTGTTATACTTCGGGAACTGATTCACAGATCATGTTTCTGTGAGATGTCCTTAGGAGTTAGTGGTCAAGGGGTAATGCGCGGATTTACTGTAAACCCTACTGTGAGATGGGGCCAAGGTTGTGTAGCTGGGTTCCTTTATATTTTATTATATATTATTAAAGTGGAAGGGATGGGGAAGTTCCAGTACGGATCAGGTCCCCATTGTTCCAAGCTCTGGACAAACACATGGGGGAAAAAAGAGCCAGCTAGCCGGAGATCTCAAGGTGTTAATAGGAAAGACAGTAAAAGGAAGAGAGAGAACAACTGGATTCACTAGTAAGCAGTATGACCTTCTGAAATCTGTTTGATAGCTTAGGGGCAAAGACAGGAAAAGTACCCATGTACAATGGCTGCCAATGCTGTTACCCATCTGTCATGCTTTCTCCAGGGAAGCTTTGTAGAAACTGGAAAGGATTCTGTAAGGATTGCTGTGAAAATCACCAGTACTTAATAGAGAATGAAATCTTCTATGGATTTTTTTCAGCTTTTTTTCCAGCTATATAGCAAATAAACACTGTAAATTAAATTCTCTAAAGTAGCATTAGAAAAGCTATTGTGAAAAAGTGTGAAAGGAGCCGGTTATTAAAGGATGTGACAATGCCATTTTTCTTTGTTATTCCTTTTTCAGGAAGGATGTAAATCTTAAAGAATTTACAGTCGACACAACAGATCTGACTCAATACAAAAGTGAAGACATCAGGCTGGGTATGTATCAACTAGCAACCATTCTCCAAACCAGGTCAAAACTCATTATAACTGAGGACTTTCTAATGGCATTTAGATGCCCGTTTTGAAGTGACTTAACCTCCTGATTTTAAATGGCAGCTTTGAGAATCTCAAGCCACAAGCCAGTGCAAGCAGGGGGACTGCAGCTGGAGACTGCAGTCCTGACTTTTAACTAGAGGCTGATTGATGAGGTTGGTCAGTAACGAGGCACCGCTTCTTTTGTTTCACGTGGAGTTTTGGGGGTTCTTTGACATGCACCTGAAAGCCAAATTCAAGTGAGTGCAAAACAATGTGTAATGAGATCAAGACAGCATCTAGGGAAGAGGATTCCTCAAATTTAAGCAGTTTGTGTAGGGAAGAGGATCAATAAGGTAGTTCTCTAAAATCTCCTGTCCAAGAAACTAAAAGCATTTGTCAATATGAATAT
>JANXJC010000001.1:3127164-3141097 GCA_027564655.1 Leptodon cayanensis
GTAGGGAAGAGGATCAATAAGGTAGTTCTCTAAAATCTCCTGTCCAAGAAACTAAAAGCATTTGTCAATATGAATATCATCATTCTACAGTAAATAAAAACTAGCTCAAAGTGAGTGATCTGGAGAAAAAAATTAGATCAACAGTCTTTAGTACTAACTACTGACCTTATTATCTCTTTTGAAAGCGGGTATGAACTGTCATTGACTGAGTTGAGGATAAAGAGAAGTCATGAGTTAGCTGAGTTCATTGCCTTCACCTTCTATTGAAGCCAGTTTGGTTTAACTTTCTACAATTTCATCCTCCCTCGATGTCAAATAATTTAGTGAACAGTTGAGCCTTCTATCAAGATCTGTGATAGCAATTAGGACAAATGAACTTGGGGAACACGGTAGGAAGAAAATTTGGAACAGGGGTCCTAGAATGCAAAAGACAGAAAATACAAAAAACGCTGGAACTCATGGTAACATGAAACATACTGAAAAGAGGGGAAGGAAGCTAATCTCACTGGTGATCTGTGAAAGTATTTTTGCTGGGATATGTGGGACTGACTCAGGGAACTTACAACATTCCTGAAGATGGATGCTGCTCCTTACTAGAGCTTGAAGGTGCAGCCTTGAGTTTATTGTGTCAATGATTGGTGAGGGGTGTCTTCTTGCTTGGACTTGGAGTGGATGGTCTGTAAAGCAAAATTGATCCTTTTGTCTGCGCTACCCTGAGATTCCTGAAGACTTGCCGTGATGCCAAGTTCATACCTGCTGCAACTTGTCGTATGTCCGTGAGCATGTCGATAAACCAGGAAGCAATTGAGTCTGTCCCTTTTTTTTTTCTCTGTGCACCCCCAGTAAAGGTACAACCTTTAAAAGAATAAGCTGACAAACTTTAGGTCCCAAGTTACAGAATTGCTGTGAGGGCCCCAGTAACCAAGAGGTAGATAGATACAAAATCCAAAGTAAAGAACAAAGGGATTGCAGAGGGTGGGTTGCAAACCAGGACAGCAGCAAGTACAAATTCTTCTCTGTGTGTCTCAGGAGAGCTCCCCTGTGAGCAAATTCTTTGAATAACTGCATCAGTCACCTTCAGGTGAGCTTTGCATAGATAATCCGGAGCTTTTTCTTACATGCTGGTACCTACGAGGAGCAGGAAACTGAAGTATGCATAACTGATTAGTGCCAGGGGCAAAAATTAAGTTGTAGCAGCTTTCCTTTTCCTGCTGCATGGCTGAGTAACTCCATGAGTTACTCCTAGAGATCTGGAGATGCCAGGCCTAGAGTACTTCCAAGGACAGACGAATCACATGTCCGCCTTGCCTGTAAAGCTTTGTTTTCTTTTAATGTTCTGATGGCTGTCTGAATGATACTCCTTCCTTACACAGATTACAAAAACAACATCCTGAAGGAGAAGGCTGAGCAAGCCAGAACCTTCCCAGCAAAGAACATTGATTTAGACAAAGGTAATAATGACTTGCTTCACCCTAATTGGTGGCTGTAGGAACCTTCTGATGGGTCGAAGGAGGGAGGAGGGAAGAAGCAGTGAGCTGACCAAGCCACAGCTGAATGAGGAATGATAAACATCATGGCAGATGACAGCAGGAATGAGAAGCTAGTTCCCTTTCTATCCTTTCATCATGGAGCCACAAGATGCAAGTAGTGATTAGGCTTTTAAAAACTTCTGGCATGGCACAAATAGAATTTTTCTTTATTGGAAAAAGAATGCCTCGCAGGGCTGGAATAGTGCATTCTGTACTGTAACCTCAGAGGGAGATATATCTCAAAAATGTCCTGGCATGGTGTTTGAGAAGAAAACACTGTGCAGAAGAGAGTGTTTTGAGTTGAATTAATTTATGGGTAATGGGCAGTCACTTACTTCATCCAACAAAAGCAAACAACTCTCCCTCCCTAGGAGCTGAATCTCCTTTTGCTTATCCAGAATGAATCCTGAGTATGACGCCTCAGTTTGTAGAGTCACACTTATGTCAAGCAGTGCTTGTAAGCAGTTGTTAGATTCAATGACTCTTTTTGTATGAATTTAGAATGTAATAAAAGTGAATGAAATTATATCAAGAAGGGAATGGTCTGAAGAGTCCATGAGTTGCTGTAGACCTGCTGTTCTTGATGGAGTTCTCATGATATTTTTGCCTACATTCTGCAGAGATGATCTGTGCAATAGTTTATACCCAGTGTATCTCACTGTGGGCTTTATGAAGAGGATATTGGGGACATGGTTGACTGCAAATGGTCACATGTCACTGTATAGCTAAGTCCATATTACAGTGTGCTGCTTTGGATGGTTTGAAATACCTCTTCAAGTACTGACCGCCTTTCAATTTGCTTTCAGATTTCAGGAAGGAATATTGTAAATGAAGACATTCCCAAGCTGCTGGCTGGACCAGAAGCTTCAATCAAAGACAGATAAATGGAAGAGAGATGCCTTTTCTTAATATCATGTCCCTCCAGTTACCATAGATTTTTCACATAGACCTTCTCCCCACTAAGCCCAAGGGTATTTGCAAATGCTTCTTGAAAGAGTTAGACTGTCTGTCTTGTGTGCACTTATGATGGGTTTGGGTTGCCTTTTCTTATTCTGTTCTCCCAATCCTCCATTCCCCTTTTCTTTCTTGATATTAATGTTGGTTTTATGCATCAATGATTTTTATGAGCTGAATCAGCAGACCTTTTGCTTTGATGTTACTGCTTTAAATAAACCAACCTGCATCACTAATCTTGAGCCATCATTATATCAGGCATTTTTCCATGTAGTGTATTCGTCATTCAGAAAAATAATAGGAAAGCCTGATTGTGATCTGTCATGGGCTGGCATAAATCAGTGTCATATAGCACTTTACGTATTCCAGGTGAAGTACAACGAGTACACCCCTTCGCAAATGATGATGTAAATACCTCATTTTATGAACGGGGAAATGTCAATATCCTCATTTTACAGGGGAAAGGGAGGCACACAAATGACCAAGGATAGGGCTGGGATCAGCTACAAAGAACTCTGGAAGCCTAACTCTGTGTTTCTCACTCTAAGCTTGTTTGTTGATTTGTTTTTGTTTCAGTGCAGACCAAATCAGATTTGGCATGAGCAGACACTTTCAGCTGAAGTTGATGGAGTTACAGTGCTGTAATACCAGTCTCAGTTAGATCAGAACCAGAAATATTATGGAGAGGGCTAAACTCCTGTGTGGAATCTGGAATGTGATTTTCCTGCAGTCCTTGGGTGGATCCAGGCCACACAGAGCTTGTGCGCACATCAAAACAAAGGTATGATTATAGCACAGGTAGAGAGATTGTTAAAAGGAATAGCTCCTCATGAGCAGACCATGAGGAACAAGAGTAACAACACACTCCACTAAGTAGCTTGTCAGGAATTTTCATGGGCCAGGGTCTCAGAGGGAGAGTCGAGAAGGGAGATGAGTCCATTCTTGTAGATTTTGGCATTGTTTTGGGGAGCAGATACCTGAGATAGTGGGGCTGTGGGCTGAAGGGGAGTTCTGCGTGTGAACAGTGTGTCAGGTGGGGATGTCAGAAAACTGGCAGTCAGTAATTCAGTCTTGTAATCCAAGCAAGTTAAAGCATCAGGCAAGTGGGAGAATATTAACAGTTCTACACAGCTTCTCTGACTACTTGGGATATTCTGCGGCACCGTTCCCAAGCCAGGCACACCTGTGGTCCGTGGGGCACAGAAGAAAAGGTCTTTCCTGCTGTTGTGAGCATGATGACAGTGGCTTGTGTTCTTGTTGTGTAAGGGTGAAGGTGGCCAAAGGATTGCCAGCCTACTCTTTGGTGGTCTGAAGAGGATGGCAGAGGGAGGGATTGTGCATGGGCTTGGTGACCGAATGGAACTGGGGTAGGGTCTCCAGGATGTTGCGGGTGGTGGAAGTGTGAAGAGGAGCTTGTGTGGAACTATGGTGAGGGTGAGGGAGGATGTGAGGGTGACGGTGTGGTTTCAGTCTTGAAGTAGTGCTCTGCTTGCAACTGGTATCCCAGCGTGGATTTCTTCCTGGGGATGGAGAATTCTGAGGTCTTTGCAGTGATGAAGTATCTGTGGTCCAAGGAAAGCATCTCAGTCTACCAGCTAAACAACTGTGAGTGTGACCTGCTGCCTAGTATGGTATCTGTCTCGGCTGTTGTTTTAGCCACCCTTGCCGCTTATCTGGGAACACGTCAGTGCTGTCTTAATAGGGACACAAGTTTGGTCAAACTGGTAAGAGATGTTGTCACGGCTGGGCGAAGCTGCCCGCTGTAGGAGCACATGTACTGTAAGGGTCCAGTGCTGTTTTGAGAGCTATCCAAGGCTATAGGCCTCCCTAGTGTAGGACTCAATGTCAAATCCCATACCTGCCCTTTTCTTTCCACCCCTACCAATTTGGGTGTCATGTCTGACTGATGCCAATGTTCTTAGACATCTAAATCCCATTTCAGATCCCCTCTCCCTCCTCCCACAAACACCACTGATCTCTGCCGTTGTGTGACGAGGCTCAGTAAGACTCTCAGCAACTCAGAATTATACTACGCTGGGCGTGATGGTTGCCGAGTTGCAGGTACTTACACTGAAGCTGAGCTCAGCTCACTAGCTTTGCCAAAAGTGTGGTAGGTGAGGCCTCCTATGTACCAGAAGGAGCTGTATTGTCTATTTAGAAGCTAGGATGTCAGTGCTTCAATGCGCACTTTTTATAGGAGTGGAAAATGGACCGTGTCAATTTTTATAGGTATTAATACTTCTCTCTGTTAGTGAGGACTATGTTAAAGAATAAATGTATTCGGGACCCTTATTTTTAATGCCTTCAAATATTAAAAATATTAATAATAGAATATAACAGTAGACGTGGAGCAAGCCTTCCTAAGCTACAGCTGTACAGATCCTTATCTTTTAGTTTGCTTAGCCCTGCCACTGCTCTCCGGACAGTTTTTGTGATTTGTGATTAACTGCCTTTATCTTCACTTAAGATTCACCCCTACAAAAGTGCTCAGATTGGGCAGACCCATGGCTGATGGAGAGGAGAGTCTGGGGTTGAGCCCAGGTCCCTGTCTGCCCTTCCCCCAAAGTAGACAGCCGTTCTTAGGCTGCCTTTGGCTGGACCTGATTGAAACCCAAGCTGCATTCCTGCAGGTGCATAAGGCTGCGCTGGTTATTCCATCAGGGTGGCACAGTCTCAAGTAATTGTCATTAATGTCTTTCTCCCTCCCTTTCATGTCTGTGAGTCAAAGGTTGGAGATCTTTACTTGCCAGTTCAAATTGCTTAGCACAGCTCATATAGACACCAGCTCAAAGTGGGGTTACTCATAAACTCCAGAGGCATTTAAATATTTTATTTGACTTGTAGGCTGCAAAATAGCTTAAGGGAAAAAAAAAATTAATGTGTTCTCTGAAACAAGCACTAGGAAGAGCTTTATGAGTTCCTCATCCTTGCTTTGATCACTAGTTTGAATTTGGGTAATGGTCAGACATGCCAGTATAACCCTAGACTGATCAAGATGGGAGTCCAAGTTGAGATTATGCCCCTTTTTTCTTCAGGAGAGGCATATGTTGTGTGATTGGACTGATGATCAGAACAGTGGTTTTCAAAAGCAGCCTGCTTCCAGTATGTAATTTATTATGTTAAGATTCTGGTTGAAAGAGATCCAGGCAAGAGTGCTGGATAACCAGTTGTGTTTTCAAACTGTTGGAAAAGAGAGAAAGAAAACTGAATGCTAAGCTGGAGAGTTTTGTTTGTTTATTTCTTAATATAGAGGAATTATCAAATCCTATTTGCCCTTAAATACTGGTGAGAAGCCATTTAGGTCCTTTACATATGCAGTTTGTATTCTGTCAGTCTTTGGCGTTGGCACAAAGTCTATGTGCCTGATCTTGCATGTGAAAATTAGGAGGCTCGATTTGCAATTAACCACTAGGCTAGGGGCAGGACCACTGTTTTCTGTTCCCACTCTGCCATAGACTCCGAGTAATTCTAGACAGGTTGGTTTTCTCTCTTTTTCTCTCATCTCAGGCTTTCTTTCCCTAATACAGGACAGTAACTTGCCTCTTATGGAGAAACAATTTTTTAATGTGTGTAACACTTTGGTGAATGTGCTTTGCCCGAGTTATTCAAAGTAACGTTCTCACTGTACTAATGGAATGCTGCATCTTGATAGATTTCTTTACCTGTCACTTCGCATGCTCTTGGCAGGCTTTGCCTCATTATAGTCTCCTTGGTTTCCCAAGATATACATTTTATGTTCAGTTAGTTAAAATAATAGTAACCCCTAATATTTTTATAGCAATTACTTCTCAGTGAGTACTATAGCTCAATGAGGGCAGAGAAGTAAAAGTCTTCTTTAGGGTAATGTATGGACTGTAAGCCCTTGCTGTGGAACAAGGAAAGGGTATATGGCAGTGACCTTAAAAGGGTTAAAACTGTGATTAGAACTAGAGCCCTTTCTTTTCAGCTCTGTGCACACTCTGCTTCCTCTCAAGGCTGAGAGGAGGACTTGTTCCATAAAGCTTGGTTTTTTTCTTTGTTGTAACAGAATTAATTTTCATTATTGTTGTTACTTAACTTTTACCATTTATCATTGTTGTGTAACTCTCCTAACATTTAAGAAATAAAGGAGAATAGAATGGAGTTTCAAGTTAAGGTTTTTATTTCTTGCTCTTTGGAGATGCTATCTAAGCTATTAGCCAGCATTAGCTAATTCTTCCCAATAGCTGTGCAGCGTGTTTCATCTTGGAGCATCCTAAAGTGCTTGACAAAGTGCAGCTTGGATGCAATAAGTTATTCCAGTGATTTCAATACGGTTTCCACATGGGACATCATCATTTGACTTGGTCATGGGGCCCACAGACAAATTTTAACTCTCCAAAAATATTGTATAATGAACAGATCTGCAGCTGTAGATGGACTTCAGTCCATCTATCTATCAGAGACGAAGGCTGGCAGCTCCTTCATAGTACATAATTCTGCAGGTCCAGAAGGGAAGGTAACATATCCTGCTGGAATAGTTAACTGCACAGTTTTATACTTCGCTCCCAGTCCAAATTCCTCTTTTCCTTGCAGTACTAACACCTTGCAAAGTTCCTGCTGCACATTCTGCTCTTGGAGGGCTTCCACCCACTGAGTAGTATCCCAGCTGGCATGACAGAGTTCTTCCAGGGACACTGATGGAAACAGCTTGTACTGCTGCTTGGATAGACAGTGCAGGGTGCAGGTGCAAGAATTTGAAGGATCAAAGCAAGGTATGAAACTAAAAAGTGGCAAAGAAGTGCATTTACCAAGCTAAGATTGCCTAGCTCTGGCGAAACTATTATCTTCTTTCTTACCTGGTTGGAAATCATACTACAGCCAGTCTCCTGCCATTTCATACCACCTCTTCGCTGGGGTGAGTCGCCCTGTGATGGCTGCTTGTGCTTTCTCAGATAACCAGAGGGGAAGAAAACCCCCAAACCAACCAGGTTAAAAGGGTTGGGAGTTGAAGACAGTGAGAAGTGGATGGGGAGTAGTTCCTTCTCATTGGGCTCTGTTGTTGTTGGGAATGAATGATGAGTTCTTGAGCAGGTGGAGCCAGGGGCCATGTGCAATAAAGATCTCATCTGAAGTACCCTTTCTGGTACTATTGTGGGACTTCACTGGTCAGCCACTGCTATAACCTTGTCGTGGTTTAACCTGGCAGGCAGCTAAACACCACACAGCTGCTTGCTCGCTCCCCCCCGGCCCCAGTGAGATTCTTTACAGCGAGGAGAAGCCAAATGAGAACTACTGAAAAAAAGATACTCTGGGCAAAGTGAGATCATCCTGGAGCTGGGTCCAGTCCCACTGGGAACATCTGACTCAACAGCATTTTTCTAAGATTCAAACTTACCTTTTTTTTTTTTTCTCAAATGCCACAGGCAAACTAGAGCACCATGCTGTAAAAAAAAAGTATTCAAATTATACTGTTGATGTTGGGAGCCAGAGATGCTACCATTTTGCTGGACTGAGGTGACACATGTTGGATTGGATTTCTGTATTTGTTCTGTGTTGGAGGAATATGGAGCTTGAGTGGAGTTTTTCTGAGGGCTTCAAAAATGCAAATGCAGTGCTTGCAGGCCTGTGTGTGGCTTTTTTTTTTTCTACGCATGGGGGAGCCTGCAAAAAAGGCAGCTGCAATTATGCAATTATCTTGAAGAGTGAGGTCTTACTGCATAGCCTTAGCTGGTGCTGGGTGTCACTAATGCTTTAAGCCCTGTTTGTTTCTGCTGGTACACTGGGTCTCTGCTGGCAGACTCCAGCCCAGGCACTGTTAGTTATTTGTTGCTTGGGCATCTCGTTACTTTTCTCTGTCTGTGTAGGCAATGGGTCTGATTCTCCAGGAAAGTGGCTGGAACAAGGAAAAGCTAATTTAGCAACCACAGGGCCTGCTTTGCAGACCACCGAAATTAAATATTTTTATTGTCTTCATCTTGTCTGAAATGAAGTCCAGATTGTCTCCATTTCCTTTCTGCCTCTCAGTCTGTGGAGAGTCTTACCAGTGGAGAGGGACTTGCTAGTCATTAACAGAACAAATTTCTGAGGGGAAGAAGAAACACTGGGGACCTAAGAAGTAGGATAAACATCCAAATAGACATTCCTAAGCAAAAAACTCCATTGTTTCCTAGAGGTTGAGTTTTTAAATGTGTATGTCTGAAGACAATTGCTGCAGGGAAATTTTTCACGTGTGGCCCTCCCCTTTTAGAAAAGTGCTACAGCTGCTAAGGAGAGGTAGGAGAACCAGAAAATGGCTGAGGAAAGAAAATAGATTGAGTCATGATGAGTAGGAGCTGGGATCGACCCGTTAAACTCAGTGATGAGGTGGACATCGCATGAAAGTGTTTGAAAATGCTTGAGACTGCCAAAAGTGTATGTGTGCAACAGTGACTGGTTCTCCATGATTGGCACTAAGAAGACTCCAGAAAAAGTGTGCGAGTGCTGAGTTTTCATAGCTGGAGTACTGATGTTCTAACCCACACCGTTTTGTGTATGTGGTTCAGCAGCAAGGGAGGTCTTGCCTGGAAGGCATCACTTCTTCCTTTCACAGTCAGAGCTTTTTGCCCAGACACCAAAGCGTCTTGTGAAAATTTCCCTCTGAAGACCCATATACAGCAAACACACGATGGAGAAAAAAGGTACTTCGTCAAAAACAGCTTGATGTCGCTCAGTGATTTGAAGTGCTCAACCTGTTGCCTTTTGCAATAACATTTCACATCTTTCCAGACTCATCTCCGCTGTTTTGACTGTTGCTTTAAAGTACAGTTGAGTTCCAAGACAGAAGTTAGCAGCATTTCTGCAGCAGGCGTAGGGAGTTTGATACCATTCTGTACGAGTATCTGATTTTCACTTGAGGTTTGCTGTTGCTGGGAAATCTTGAAAGGACAGGAACATAGTTTATTCAGTGTGATAGCACTTCCAGCATTACAGAATCACACTGTAACAGAACTGAGATGCATCAGTCTTTTGGTAGCAGTAACTGAACAATCATCAATAGACTCAAGTTAGATGAAAAAGAGGCTGAAATTGGAGGAGACGCTCTTCATTCCTATGAACCCTGTAAGTTGTGTGCCTCTGCTAACAATGTTGGTTAATGTTTTCCATTACATTCTTCTAATTTCTTTTTCGCAGTCCCTGTGGAGCACCAACATGAATGATGTCCTCTGTTCTTATCTTTTCCCCTCCCATGAGAAGTACACAGTGCCTCATTCCTACAGACCTGTAGGGCAATATCCCTCCATAACCCACATTCCTCAATTAAGAGGGGTTTTGGAAGCATCACTGAAAATACTCCTCGTCATTTCCCTCCCAGGTTTATTTGTATTTTAATCCAGAGGCAATGAAAGCCCTGGGGAGCTTTCCCTGGGCGGCTGGAGAGCAGATTGCTGGACTGCAAGTCTTTTGCTTCCCTCTAGCGTTTGATGTCTTTATTTTCTTGTAAACTCTTGGGACTGACTTCTGGCGTGACCTGACTGTGGCCAGGGTCCACTGCACAGAGAGGAAGGAAAAAAACCCTTGCAGATCTTTTAGACCAGATCCATGAGTAGTGTAAACTGACTTGAATTGCATCTTGCTGATGTATACCAGCTTGGGAGCCAGCCTACAGCATCTTAATTTTAAGCACATCCAAACTGGGTGGTTGCAGTTACATCTTTCTGCTTCTCTTTCTCTTTTAGGATCATTTCCATGTTTAGTTCTTATTCTGCATTGATGCTGTTGTTGCCTATGTGAATCGATAGAATGAGATGGAATCTTTGCCCCTGAGATGAAGAGTAGTTGCATAACTTGCCTTTTTGAATGTGCTGAAAGTCTTCACATAGTGCTCCGTGTGGGGAAACTTAGGATAGCTGAAGAGGAGGAACAGGTTGGCTAACAGTTCCTGTGTGGTTCATTCAGACACCAGTTTCTGATACATCCCTTCAATGATAGAAGTCCAAAATTCATTTCTCCTTTTATTTTTAAACAGTGGTGATTTTGGAGAAAATACTTGAGCGCAGGAATATAAGGATTAGTCTTCCCGGTGGGACTCAATACTTTGGCAACCCAGGTTTTGTGTCTCTAGGCCACTACTGTTATTCCTTTCTGGAAGGAATCTTCCCTGGCTAATGGGTGTCATCAGTTTAGTTTTGTAATACATCCGCGCTACCGGCCTCCTTGTAGGTACCTTCAGTCCTACAAGTGGCATGGATAGCTGGCAGTAAATGATGGGAAGCTTGCAGTGATGCTAACCACATTGTTCCTGCTGTGTTACTGAAACAAATGCAAACAGAAGCCTTCATTTCCCAGGGTAGACTATCCAAATAAAAGTACTCATAGTCAAACCTGATTTCACTGACATGAGTGGCAAAACTGCCAGAGACTGGCTTTTGAGAAGAAATAATTCTCCAAGTGAAAGATGATTTTGTTCTTTTACAAATAAATTCTTGCAGGTGGATAAAAAATACCCATGAAATCTCAGAGTGGGTCCCAAGTCACAGCTTTGGTTTTCTTTTTGTCATATCTCTTTAAACAAATGCTTATTTGCTAAGTACCCAGAGTGCGATGAGCTTTTTCAATTCACTGAGACAAGCAACAACCATCACTATAATTCAAAGGATGGCTTTTTAAAAGGGCTTGCTTATTCTCTGTGTGGTAATGAAGTGCACTGCTACATAAATGAAGAAAAGGGTGAGCGGCTTTTATGCCTCAGGGCACTATCTGCTCCCTGCAGGGGTCAGCAGGACTATTTGCTCTATCACGGAGAGCACAACACTAATAGCAAGAGATTTTATGCCTTATATTTATTTTCCACTGAAGTGTTAAGGCCTGAACTCTGCAAGAAGCAAGATATTAGCCCTGCTGGACCAGTGGTTTGCTAAGGTGGTGTATTCTGAATTCCTATGTCCGTTCTTTAATTGGATTAGCTTGTGGTTTGACTGTGACATGAAAGGGGGTTGTCTTCTCTCTTCTGTGCTTTATGGGGACACAAAAAGCTTTTTGTGAGTCATAGATACAGTCTTATCATGTCTGTTCCAAGGGAGTCATCTGACAATTATACAACTCATTATATTTTCAGTTGTCAAAAGTAAAAGCAAAGCTAATAGAGCAAGAACAGAGCTCTTTGCGGATTTAGTCTTTGTGTGGATACCACCTAGGTCTCTGGGGAATTTAGGAGGTCGTTAAGTATGAACTCAAGAGACCAAAGGGTTGGATGTTAATATTTTGCCTGAGTTTCATACTGCAAAAACTACATAAAGCTCGGTATCACAGAAAATACAGCTTGTACTAGAGTTATAGTCCTGCCAGAGGAAGCCTTCTCCATTCTTGCTCAGAGATTCTTGTGTGTGGTAGAACTGATGGACTCATGGTATACTTTCCATACCAAGAGTACTCTCAGGTGCCTGCAGAACCATAGCATGTGTCTGCGCACCCATGCAGGACAGAAAGTTGAATGCAGGGTTTTACAGAAATCTTCGGTACTTTGTCTTACTCTGTCAGAATTCCAAAATTGAAAGAGTGAGAAATGACTAAGCATCAATGGCTACCGCTCTTGGAAAGTACTCTTTGAAGTGTACTAAGTTAAGCTGATCATTCCTGACTTAAAACAGTACCAAATCACTAGTTATGTCATGAAGACTAAGGCCATACCTTTACTTTGCTGATTATCTTTCTCGTTTGATGATCATACAAGTATTCAAGTTTAGCAGTGATGAGTGGTATGAGTGTCAGCAGATCAGCAAATCACTGGAGTTGGAGAACCCCAGTGAATGTGACTTTGTAATGGCTTCACTATACCAGAAATGACAGCAGATAGTCGTTGATGTTTTGGTTTCTCAACACTGTTAAATCTTGTTGAGTTGTGGATTAACCATGCCATTGGTAGAGAGGTACCCAGATCTGGCTCTGCGTAGGAGAATTTGGCTCTGGAAGCGGTATCGCAGTGTTCTTGTGGTAGTGTGCTGGTAGGATCTGGGGACTGGTGCTGATTAGACTTTCAGAAAATTTAAAATAATAAACAGCAATAATGTTAACAGACCTTTTGGCAGCTGCTAATGCAGTTGGCTCCTCTGTTTCGTGCTGCTAGAAAAATCATTCCAGTGCCACTGGCAATTCAGTCACTGGGCTGTGATTTAGCCCTTCACAGAAAGCAGCTGAATATTCTGAGAATTGAATGTCCTCTTTCTTTGAAAGGGGAAAAGAGAGAACTTCATTAGCTTGGGATTTTCCTGAAGAAGTATTTTTTAATGAACAAAAGATTCCTTGAGACCTGAGCACACTGTTCTGAAATCTTCATTTTCTGGCTGTCATTTTTGGGGATTTCTAGAAAGAAAGGTGAACTCTTCCCAAATACATCACCTGCAAAACATGGCGCTCCAAAGATTTTTCTCGGGGCTGTGTGCTCCAAAACATCCCTATCTCACCTGGCAGCGTTGAACAGTGACTCTTGCTGTTCTGTGAAATTCAAGAGATGATAGGCCTAAAGCTTGCTCTGTGCCAAGCACCTTAGTGGGCTCTGTGCCCAATAGGCTTCCACTGAAGCAGCTATTAAAAGCAATTTCTTCTGAGCCACAAATGTGTCTGTCCTCTCTTATTAGCATAAGCTGTGGAGAAGCCACCTGCACTGTGGAAAATTTCATGATCTGCAGAGAATCCATGAGCTCACTGCTTAAAGAGAACCCATCTCAATTCTCATGAAACACAAAGGGCAGGGGGTCTGCTGGGGGAGGGCAGTCCGAATTTTTGAGATACCTGAAATACAGTAGTCTGCCTGCCATTACAGAGCTGTGAGTAATGCAGTTCTCTGCCCTGCCCATCTCTCATACAAATAAATGGGGGAGAAGGTGTCTTGCGTCCTGTAAAGACTGCTGAGTTAGAATAGAAAGCTTTACTAACCCAGTACACCCATAGTAACGTACCTCCCTTTTCCTGCTCTGACGTGAATAAGGCTACAATGCCTAGGGGTCTGTACCTGCGAAGTGTTTCCTAATTCCTAGAAAGAGAAAATAAGGAGAAAGCTGCGAAGGGACTAACAGTGTTGTTCCTATCACCCTTTTGGAACGTTTACTGGGAGGCCAAGCGTTTTTCTTCGGCCAAAAGACCGCGATGCTTACGCAAAAGAGAGCACCTTGCTGGCATAAATCCCTGCCAGCACCAACAGCACCCACAGAAGCACCACCTTGACCCGGGATGCGGGCAGCCTCGTCCGCGGGTGGGGAACGACCGGCTCCCGTCCCGCTTCCCCGCGGCGGCGTGGCCGGTACCGGCCTGTGCTGCCGCCGCCGCGCCGGCAGGGGGAGCGGCGGCAGGAGGAGGAGGAGGAGGAGGAAGGAGAAGAAGAAGAAGGAGGAGGAGAAGGAGAAGAAGAAGAAGAAGGGCGGTTGGCCGGCCGCCCCGCGTCCCCGCTGCCCTTCCCCGCCTCCAGTTCAGGGGACGACGACCGCGGCGGTCCCTTGCCGAGTGTTGGCGGCGGG
>JANXJC010000001.1:3141141-3199395 GCA_027564655.1 Leptodon cayanensis
GGGGGGCGGCCGGAGGATGCAGGCGGGGCGGGCGGCGGCGGCGGGCTGCCGTTCCCGGGTCGGGCAGCTAGAGAGCAGTGCAGGGAGCGAAATCCCGGCCGAGGAGCCCCTGAGCTGCGGCGGCGGCGGCCGGGCGCTGGGAGCTCCCTTCCTGTCGGGGGCGGCTGTGGGCCGGAGGCCGTGAGAGGAGCCGAGCGGCGGCGGAGGCCCTGGGGCCGGCTCCCCTCTACCCGCTCCCCCTCCTCTCCCATGGCGGAGACTAAAATCATCTACCACATAGACGAGGAGGAGACCCCTTATCTGGTGAAGCTGCCCGTCCCGCCGGAAAAAGTCACTCTGGCCGATTTCAAAAATGTCCTCAGCAACCGGCCCGTGCACAGCTACAAGTTCTTCTTCAAGTCCATGGACCAGGATTTCGGGTGAGCGGCTCCGGGCCGGGGTGTGTGTGTGGGGGTGTGTGTTGGGGGGGTGTGGGTGGGCAGCGGGCGGCGGTCCCTGCCCCTCCTTCTCCTCCCCGCACCCCTTCCCGCTGACAGCCGAGGGGAGGTCTTTAAGCTTCCCCCGGCCCCGAGCGGCAGACACCTGCTTCGCTGGCGGCGGCGGCGGCGGGCGCCCGGCTGCGGCCCCCGCCTTGTCTACGGCCCGGGCCGGGGTTCTGGGCTAGGCGGCCCCGGGCCCGCCAGCGGGTGCGGCCCTGCCCGCCGCGCACTGCGGCGCCCGCTCGGCGCTAGGCCCCGGCGGCGAGACGCCCGGTCCCTGAGGGAAGCCGCCACCGCCGCTAACATGGCGGCCCGGCCCGGCCCGGCTCGGCTCGGCTCGGCTGGGCCCGGCTGGGCGAGCGGCGGGTGCGGGGGTCGGCGGTCACCCCGCGGGACCCCTGGTAGCCCCGGCGGGATAAAACCCCCTTCCCCTGAGGCGAGAAAGCCTCTCGGTTTGTGTTTCAGTAACTCCCCCTCTCCTCCTCTTCTGGCGGGCCGGGCTCCCTCAGCCGCTCCCCGCCCGTTCGCTCCCGGCCGGGCCGGAGCCTGAGGGCGGTCGGCGGGGAGGGGGGGGTATGTGTGACTGGCAGCTGTCACCATGTCGGCGCGAGGGTTGTGACAGGAGCGGGGGTTTCTGAAGAGCCGAGGAGGGTCAGGCTGCAAGCGAATGTTGAAAGGTGAAGCCCGGTGCAAGCGTAGGAATAGAAACGCCGCTCTGTAAAATGGGGTTGCTCTTCTGGGGGTGTGCGTTCGTGGGCACGGGCGGGTGTCGAGTGGGGTCGGTGGTCGAAAACGGCGGGTTCTTCCAAGGGCCTGCTCCTTCCTCGCCGGTGGGATTGCGTCCTGCGGAGCAGGAGGGCAGGAGGAGGCAAGGGCCGGGCTTTCAAACGACCTTTGTGATGGCGTAGGCCTGATTTCTGACTGGAGCTAGGGGATGTTTGACGTCGTTCTGGTCTCCGCGCACAAATGTGCGTTGCGTGCCACCGGGCTCATTTACAGCCGTAATAAAATAAACCAATAAAAATCCGTTTGACTGTTTGCCAGACAGTAACTTTCAAAACGTATTAATCCTTTTGTAGCAAATGACTTCTCTTTGTACTCACATCTGTCACTGGCAGGACAATTTTACGTATTTAAATGCCTTGCCAGTAAAAAAGAGAGCAGGTTTGTGGAAAACTACTATGGACCTGACTCTAAAACAATGCCACGGTTGAGGTGCAAATTTTATGTTTGGTGAGATATATCATCCCTAGCATCCTTTTACGTGTTGTGTAGCCTCTCTCTTATCCGTGAGACCTGAAGCCTTTAATGTTAATTGTGTTTTTATCCGTGGTGGAATGTGGATATTGTTTGTTGACATGTGTTTCTTATGTGGTGAGTTGTTACTATTGGCATGTTACTGTAGGAGCGTTCACATATTGACTTCTTGTCTTTCTGGATTTTGAAAACATATTTCTGGGAAACAACTATACAAACTGTTTGTTTTCAAAAGAAGGTCTTTGAAATTGTCTATTCATAAATTTTTCTCCTTCACCCTCAAGTGACAGGGACAGGTACCCAGCAGTTGTCGTATAAATTCAAGCTCTAAGTTTTTGTGGTGTAACCTCAATAAAGGATGTTGGGTTTGTTGAGACAGCATGTGCATTCATTCCCACTGCTACAGAAGTTTAGTCCTAGAAAACATAAACTGTGCTGAGGCATGTTGAACCCACTAGGAAGATCTCTTAACACGTTTGGGCTCTTCTTGATCTTTGACCAGGTAACAGAGTTAGTAACATAAACCCTACAGTGGATTCTCTTGCTAGTGTTGAAACTGGGGTGAAAATTGTCTGTTATTCATGCATTGTCTTGGAAATGGAGATGATGGACTGCAAGTGGGTGATGAGGGTTAGGACTTGTAAATTTTGTCTCTGTTAGTTAAACAGTAGTCTCAAATATAACTATTGAATGCATGAGGGTGGCAATCCGTTGTCTTGAGACAGCCAGAAGTAACTCTATAGATAGTGACTCTTGCAAACCAATAAGCTGTCAGCCAGATTTTTGTTTGCTTTTGTTTTGTCAACCAAATTTTTGTTCCTCTCTGAATCCTAAATACTTATGAAAAATAGGGAATTAGAAGAAAACTTATATGAATCTTCTTAGATTGCTTGTCCTAGCAAGTGTTAATGGTAAATATGTGCTTTTTTCATCATCTTGTCTTCAAACTGACTTTTTAAAATTGTTGTCGCGAATAGGTAATTGTAGATGCAGTTGCCGCTAACCGTAACAAAACTGTGTATCTAATTTCTACCTTATGTGCCTGAAAATGTCCTCCAAATAAATGCTTTTCTGTGTGTTCTGTAAGTGGTACTTAGGCTTAAACTACAGTAACGTTTTGGTTTTAGATGTAGTGTTCTACAGTTCTAGCCTTCTGTTCTTCACGTTGCTGCTCAATGGCTGTGCGGAGCTATGATTTGGCATGGTGGCTGCCGCTTGGCAGGGTGGTTTGTAAATCCCAATGTGGAGTGAAAAGTACTTCTTGTGTTAGGAAAGCGAATGTTTTCCTGGAGAAGTGGAGCCTCCTTGAGGAGCCAGTGATCGGGAACTGACTTCGCAATACTGCACATGTTGTTGTAATTAAGGCACAGCCTTTCCTGGATCCTGAAATAATGTAATAAATAATTGTGTTCAGAAACAGTGGATGTGTTGAATTGGTTCCAACTGTGAAAGATAGAGTTGCTAAGGATTGGAATGGAGTTGGGTTGGGGACGTGGAGCCATATCAAGTTGTGTTATGAAATGAAGCACTTAATGTGTTTTGTGTACCTGTGCTGAGTTACCAGCCCGCTTTCAGCTTTCCTTCTGGTAAGGTGCGGAAGAAAGGTGTAGGTGCAGTGTATTTCCTTCTGAACTTCGGTTACAGTTTAATTTACTACTCTGCCTTTCAGTCTTAATGTTACAGTATCAGTAAAGCTGTGGAAAATAGATACAATGTGGAACCTTCATCTTGATTTTCCTGCCAGCGTTACTCTGACATAAAAACATTTTTCCCACCCGTCTAATTCTCAAGGGTGACTTCTGCACTAACGCTTGATGGGCTGGACTTGTCTTTATTCTGAAAGCCCAGGCTTTCCGACTGACTCCATCTGTAGATATTATGTTGTTTTTAAGATGCAGGATGTCCAACTATGTTCTGACTTTAAGACTCAACCCTTGGAAATGCTTTGTAGCTTTTATTTTTATTCTAGTCGGTGGGAAATCAAGCAGGGACATTACAGGATCACACTCGTTAATGTGATAGTATCCACCAGCAATGAAATTCAGAGAAGGTGATATTTGTGATATGTGTTTTATAGACAAGGAGCTGTGTCATCAGCTTGCTTAGCTGCTTACAGCGACTGATTCTTTCCTCTCAGGGGAGGAGCTCAGAGGCCACTTCTGGTCACTGAAATTGTTGATTCTAAGGTTACAGCCACACACATCCTTGCAATAATGTATAATGCAATTTTGTTGATTCTTTGATAATTGAAAAGTGACAGATAATGAATACATCTGAAAATAAAGCTATCGTTTGTGAGGCCTGGGCTCTCATGACTGAAACTCTGACAGCTGCATAAACTGTGTCAGAACCAAATGATTCATAATGAATCTGTGTGACATCTTATAAGAGGAATTCCCACCTGTCTGCTCTTAAATATTTGGTGTTTACAGAGCTTTACTTGTGAAACACTGTCACTAACTTTCAAAAATACAAAATTATAAGTGTTTATGGTCGAGGCATTCTCATAAGCTACGCGTTTTAATTTTGCTATGCAGTAACCTACTTTGAGAGTCCATGCTACCGTTTCATCTCTGGTCAGTATAGGATGCTATGCTGTGACATGATTACAGCAGGAGAGATTCAGAGGAAGAACTGTACCATCTTAAATACGTGGTCTGTACAAAAGCTCATACTGATAAATATACTCTCTCCTGCATTGTTCTGGCTTCCTTTGCTCTGTTCAGACAACATGTCACTGGGGTAGGAACTGCTGATGGTGACTTCCAGTACTGCAGGATAGGAAGAGCAAGCAAATAGACTCTGCAATCTTTATCTGTTGAATACCAGAGTATGTCTGTTCTGCCATCCTTCTGGGTGAGGTTCAAGTCCTCATTCTTTCCATTGTGTGAACTAATACTCTTTTGATTACACTTCTTCAGGGAGTACTTTGAGGAGTGGCTTTTTAGGCATTCCTTTGGTATCAGCAAAAGAACTTCCTTTTAAATTACACTTTTAGGTGCAGCTGTTTCTTGCGCAGAAATTGATTTTCTTGGTACTTGGTATGTTGAAAACTAGCAAGCAGTTGTGTTTTAAAGCAGTAGGAATCTGGTTTGGGATTGGGATTATGAGCTGAATGGGGCAATTTTTGATGGAAGAGGAACATGAGAAGCAGTGTTTTGTGTCTTTTCTCATGGAGGCAGTGTACCATCTCTGTTTTCACCCTTGCCTTTAGAGGAGTCCTAACTGAGAAACAGGAGTCCTAATTAACAAATGTCTAGCTGTGGAGATGCAGCATAATTTCTTAATTGTGAAAGCTTTGAGAGACAAGATATTAAAAAAACACTCTCAAAATATTTTTTATGGGGATAAATGAAAGTAGGTGTTGCCTATTTATCAATAAGGTTTAGACAATTCATGCTTAAAGTGCCATTTGGACACTGGACATGTATCATTTGGAAAACAGAAAGTTGATTTGTGTGTTGTATTTGCAGAATTCCACGCTCATTGAATGTAACTGTGAAAGCTGTTGTAAAAATCCAGCAAACAAAGCAACATTAGACAAAAACATGGAAGCCTTATTTCTGCCTGTTCTCTGTCAATCAGGTGCCACGGAGTTCTAGGCTCTGAGCTAGCCAAACTCAAGAGAAGGTTTTTGGACTGAGTTCTGTGCTTGGAAAACTGTTTCCATGCTTATTCAGGGATAAGGCAGCATACTAGACAAAAGTGCCTTGCAGGTAGGATTCTGCCTTTTAGGTGGACTCTGCTGTGCTATGTGGTAGTAAGACCATAGTTTTGGGTTGGGGGGGGGGGTTGGTAGTTATTGCAACAAAGATTTTAATGAGGTATTTTTGCTGGTGTTTTTAAGGAGATCCTCTCAAGACTAAAGAGCAACATGAAAGGATGCCTACCTCCATACTTGTTTGAAAACTGAGCAAGCAGGTGACAGAGGCTGATATAGGTCAGTTACAGGTATGAGTTTGTCTTTTTTGAAACAGAATAAAATGAAGGCAAATGATTCATATTTGCATTAGAAAATACGGAGCTGGTAGACTCATGTGCAGAGGGGGCATGTGCTAAAAATAACAGCTTAGGAAAACGATCTTTGCAGCTCTGGGACAAGGATTGATACCCCCAGAGTGAGTCTGTATGGGTCAGAACTAGGCAAGGGGATGTTGAGGCAACTACTGTGATCAAAGCTCTGGCAAGAATTTTGGCTGTGTAAGTGGAAAGTTTCAGAAATACTACACAGACTGCAAGACCTAAATGTAGGTTGGATATGAGGGTCTAGAGAGCAGTCAGAGAATTCAAGATGATGTCCAGGTTACTGACCTGAATGATGGGCAGGTAGATGAGCAGATAAGAAGAGGTGTGCTGTATAACTTTTGGCCTTGAAATACATGCAAGATTATCTTTACAAAGAAACCATATAGAATCTCCCTCTGTGTGCTTGTTTTCCCGCGTGCATCTTTGTCTCCTCCCTCTTTAGTCTCTTTTACCCTCAACGTTAGTGAGGGAACAGGATGTTTTCAGGAGGGGCGAATGAGTAAGAAGTAGTTCCATGAGGCTACAACTAATGAAAGCAGGCTTCCTGAAGATTTGTGTCCTTTCAGTGTTAACCCTCTGTATTTTTGCTGTTATCTCGGGCTGCTTCATCAGTTAGTAGATATTCAAAGATCTGAGATACAGTTAGACTGAGAAAAAGACAGCAGTTTACTTGGACACAAGATTAAAAAAGGGTCGGGGCTTCAACTGGTAATGCAGTCCCATAATTTACTATATAGATCTTTGCAAATGCCTATGACATGTTTACTGAAAATGTCTTTTGGATAGCAAGTGTGTTTGAACAGATGGAGCAACAAATGGGTTTCTCTTAAAGATTATTTATTTATTTATTAATCCTGTACCCTTTTTGGCCAGGTTTGTGTGTCTGTAGGCTAGAAAGGGATGATTGCATAATAGTCAAAGCTGTCTTCAGGTCACGCTGGGACAGCTGTTCCCTGTGATGTAAACAAGCATGGCTGACCAAGAAAATGAGCGCAAGGCATGTTAGAGCCCATGGCTAAGATTCATGACCCTTCTCTTCTGCTGCTGCTGGCTTTGCTTTGGGAGGCTATAGCAAGGTATGTGGCAGCACTGAAGCTCTGTTTCGGACTGATCCAAAGCTTGGTGAAGTCACTAGGAGTCTTTCTCTGAGATGCCCTGGATTTTGAGCCAGTTTCTAGCTGAGCTATTCTGTCACGTGAACGATACTGGTTCGAATGTGTAACTTGCGGTGAGTGCAGTGGGAGGAGAATGCTTTTTAATGAAGGCTTTCCTCAAAAAACCCACAGATGGTTAAGTAGATTAAATTGAGAAGATGCTTGGATTTTTATTAGTTCGTTGAGACAGCTAATAAAACTGAGTATGGTGACTCTGACTTTACAGTTCAGTGGGTTGGTCATGGTTCTTTCTAGCTTTCATTCCACTCAGCGTAGTCTGCTGCACTCTTTAATGCTGTAAACATTGCCGAAGTCTTGGTCTGCTGTTGGTGGAGGAGCTCAAAAGTGAAGGCCAAGTTTCAGCTGGATTCAATCAAATAAATCTGGAATAATATTCTGAAAATAGGGATTACTAAGAGCAGGTCCTAGGCCTGAGTATCTGGATCAACAGCAACCACATAGAGGCCTTCAGGGGGAAGGAGAATTCTTAAGACTGGAAAGGAGAGTTCGTTAGTACCTGCAGAAGGTTGGAGTAATGTTACCTAGTGGAAGAAAATGGAAAGTTGCATAGTTAAAGCACTGAATTGAGACTTCAGAAATTGAAAAAAATTGTATTTGGCCACAGATTTAGGCTTGGACTCAGCAAAGTACTTGAACACACTGAAGTGTAGTGCTGAATTGAGGCCTGTGTTAGCTACTTGCCTAATGAGAATAGCCTTTAGTTCTCCTAGCTTTTTCCCTTTTTCTCTGCTGAAATTTATAAACTTTCTGGAGACTGTGCATCTTACTACTAATGTTTGTACAGCATCTAGCACTGTGGTGCTTTTCTGTTTGCTGACATCAGAAAGCACTATTGTAGTACAAATAATAAAAATATGTCTAAGAACACCAGCCTATTAGACCTCAAAGCTCATACTTTTTAACCACACTAGGTTAGCTTACACATATTTTGCCAAGCTGATTCTGATAGCTGTCTACAGTACAAGTCACTGCTTATTTTAACATCCCAACTGTAACGTAATCTAAATATTTAAAACAACCACTTTTTCTGCTGGAACCTGAGGACTGCTCTGCTCTGAGGGTGGAGTATGTTATATTTATTAAAAGCTAATGCTATGAAAACATGCTAAAGGGATACATCAGGTTTGGTCTGCTTCCTGTGGCTAGTGATCTGCAGTGGGACAAGTTAGAAAAACAAGTTTACTACTGTTCATTTAATGAACACCTCCACATAGTGTATGCACAGTTTTGTTTTTCTTTTTTCCAGTGCTCAGGTAGACTTGTTTTGGCTTAAGAATACATACTCAGACTGTACAGCTCTTGGAAACATTAACCATCTCTATAGGATTCAAGTTCAGCAACTTATCTATGGGCTTGCTGTATTTCTAATTAAAATTTGCCTGTGAAGTATGTTGAATTAAATGGATTTAGTTAATAATTTTTGAAAGATTATCACCATTCTAGCCTGACACAGGAGAGTGAACAGGCAACCAGGAGGAGATCCAGATGCACCAGGGGGAGATCCACATTGAGCGCTTTGAAACCAACCATAAATAGCTAGGGAATAGATTAAAATGTTGAATTAAGGAATTAATTTACATACAGTATTAAAGCCTATAAAGATTTCCATGGTATATTTGAGATTAGTACAGCAGGGTCCCTTCACTTGGTTCTGCTGACCTTCAAGCACGAGTCTGGCATTTTTTAAAATAGCCTTGTTCATGCTTGCATTTCAGATTCCTCTTTAAATGCAGCCTGATAGGTATTACTGTGACTATGTGCAACCTGGTCAATTATCATTCTGATTAGTACTGACAGAGAATTGTTCAGGAGCACCAACCATTTATTTTAACTGTTGTGTCACAGTGTTAGGTGGAAAGGTTGACAAGGTGGTGTTTATGACACACAGATAGTGATTTTTCCTGTAAATGGTGTCACTGCTAGAATTCTCTCCCTGTTCTTCTGGTCTTTATCTGCTTTAGGAATCATGACATGTTTCAATTTGGGTGTCTTGATAATTAAAGTTACTTCCTTTCTCTCTTTCTTTCCACAAGAGTTGGGGTTCCTGTATATTTAGCTGATTAGATGTGTTGTTGTGCTTGATATAATCAACAGTAGATTTTCTGCCTTCATCTCTATGTGAAATTCTTTTAAATGGTGATTTTTTATTTCCCCCCCTTAAGTCCAGGCTAATTCTTACTCTGTTTTCTGTGCTACTGTCATTCTTTCCTTGTAAATAGACATGGAGAAAGGGTATCTATCAATGTCTTTGTGCAGCTGATATTTGCTTTGAGAATATACTAGGCCTCAAGGAACTTGCAGTATATTGTAGTCTCCCCATTGCAATCTTGAATGCCTTGTGATTGGTAGGGATCTGATTTGGCATTAGAATTTCTTTGTAAGGGCCCAGTTTATTTACGTTTCTGCTGATTGAATAGCTAGCCCACTGTCTTTATTGCTACTTGGTCCAATTTTAACATCTCCAGGGTAAATGTGTAGGACGATTACTTGCAATTACAGCAGTGAGCTGTGTTTAGAGCCGCTTTGAAATAGGGAAGGTTGAAGTTTCTATTCCACCTCCTTTTTTGTTAAATAACTTAGGGATATCAGCTGGTGTTTGCAAAGTGGCAAGCCTTTTTTATTTTAAATTTACTTAAAACTTCTACAACACAGAGGCAGATTTTTTTTTTTTCTGTGTTTTTGGTAAGCTAAAAAGGAGCAGCGTTATCCTTGAAACTTTCAGCAGTGTTGGAGTCCAGTCCTATATAAAGTTGGTTGAGACCAAGTATCTTAAAGCCATTAAACCCTGATCCCCTTTCTTAGCACATATGTACCTTTCTTAATGTGCCTCACATTGTGGGAGGGAAAATTCAATAGAATCAGCTGATTGTTCCAATTAATGATGCTGACTCTATACAACTCTTTACAGATGCATTATTGCAGTTTATTCTGTCTAGCTTTTTTGTTCCTTAAAGTGCTGAGATTTCTGGATTTTATTTGAAAAGAAATTAAAAGGGAGGAAGCAAAGTGAACAAGTATTAAACTTACTGAGTAAAGGCAGTATCTAGAAGAGTTTTATTCCCGTTTTCAGTCTATGTGGGAAAAGGAAGATGGCTCAGTATTTCTGTGTGACTTGACCATCTATTTTGCGAGTACTGGAGGTGAAGTCAGCCTTTGTCCTTTCTGTGTCCACCAGATAATCCTGAGGTCAGCGATTAAGTTCTGAGTGTACCTTTTGCTGTGACATCTACACTAACTGAAGGAGTGCGGAACACTACATGCTGAAACACCCAAAGAGAACTTGAGAAGGAGGCTCAAAAAAGTGGCAGTGTCCTTTCAGTGACTGGCTGCTACAGATAGACTTAATTTATCCATTGTTCCTTGAGATCTAGCTTTGCCCTTGTACTGAGAGGACTCGGCCTGTTGTATAAGGAGCAAGCTGTGCTGTTGCTGATCCTTTGTTTGAATGTTTTGGATAGCTTGACTGTACTGAATAATGGAGATGAGGTGAATGGCCTCCGATAAAAATGGACACGGCACTGAATTGAGTCAGATTAATATTACTTGGTCCTATAGTTATTTTTTTAAAAAGCTTGCTCGTGCCTCATGGTTACTCTCAATTTACCCCCTTGTTTGCATTCTTTTTTCATAAGGATTTCCCTGTAGTTTACTAAAGCAAAAGTCTGTAAATGCTGCATGGTAATGAGCAGAAATCTTTTCTGATGCAGTTTAATGGCTAGTTACTTACAGTATCCAGGGTGGCATCTTTTCTTTGGCTATGTGTTTTATAAAGAAAACAGGTGCCTCATCTTTTGCTAAATGTCTACTTTATGTGCTCTAATTGTGTTATTACACGGTGGTAATTAAGATAATCCTGCAAGGGATGCTTGTGTGATCTGCAAATGCATCCTATTCTCTGGTAGTCTTGAGTAAATGTCAGAGTACTGTTGCCTTCAGTAGCCAGCATTTTGAAATCCCTCTACATGTAGCTAATGAGAAAAACACATGTAAACTCAGTTTAAGTGCAGCTATTTGTTAAGAATTTTGCAAGATGCAGCATATGCAACCCCAGTTCCAAAGAACTGACTGTTTTCAGACAAGATACACTGAGTAGGTGGATTGGGAAAATTAAAAGGGTGAGTAAAGCATTCCTGACAATCTCCAATATCAGTTTTACTGTTTGTTTAATCTGTGCTTGCTGTTATTCACTTGGGGTGCTGAATCTGGACAGATGATTAAACTCATCTGTTTTTCTTGTTCCAGCAAAACGTGTTGTTTTTTCATAGTCATTTAGGGTAGCTCTTACTCTACTTCCAATGAAGTTAGAGGAAATCCATTCCTGAAAATTTCACTATTAGTGTTCAGAAATGCAGTCTTGCCTTGCTTGTGCAAGAGTTCCAAGACAGGGGGTTTTTTTGCCTTATTTTTCTTCTGTTCAGAGGTTTAGCAGTGAATGCAGGCAATGTTGCTTTTAAATTGGTCTGCGTTGTTAGTTTAGCTCACAAAGCTAGTATTGCAGTTGGAAGCCTAATAATAATTGAATCACAATGTCTATTTAAGAGCATGTTGCTGACAATAAAATATATGAAAGTTGTAAAAATGTCCTTTCTCATTAGAACAACACTCAGTCTGTCTTAGTCTTCAGTTCTCTAAGCATATACCTGTATTTTCCAAAGTAGTCTTGTCGAGACTGACATAAAGTGGTACCAGGTAAGCACTCTCTGGAATTGTTGTGATATGGTCCTTTCCCTGATAAAATGGTCTCTGTGAAAAAGCAGAACTGAGAAAGAATGAGCCCTATGTTAGCATGATTGTAAGTGTAAGCCTTTACTTCTGCGTGCTACAATGCTATGATACAGAGGCTTACCTTAGGTTATCCTCAAACATGCTGAAATCTTCTACATGGTACGGAACTGTGTTAGATGTAGTCTCTCAATAGCCAGTTAAAGTATTTTGGAAGATACTGATTTTAGTTGGCCTAAAAATCAATGTGTTAAAAAACGCAAATTCATAAGAGGTATTCTCAAGGAAGCAGCATCTGTTGATAGTAACATCTGATTATTCTCCCCTCCCCTCTGAGTTCATGGCAGCTCCCACTGTTTTCTGAACCTCTTTTACTTTGAGAGTATACAAAAAAGAAAATTCCTCTCCTTACACACCCTCCAAAAGTTGGCAGATAGATGATCCTCTTCTAGAGGAAAAAATGAAGAGGTCATGTCTGCTCTCCAGAAATCCTGCAAATCCAGCTATGTCCTGAGAAGATCCTTTTAGATATTAAATTTTGCTTGTTTTCCCAAACCTGATAATAACCTTGAGGTGAAAGATACTACTTGGACTGAAAATTGCATCCATTTGTGGGTGGGTAACTGTCTTTTCTAGCAGAAATACAGTGTCTTACAAAAATGGATAAGCCATTTTTTAGTCATCCTTGTTCTTACAGGGAAGAAAAGGATATCTGTAACCATCCTTATTTTTGCAGGATGTTTTGGTCTGATTGCTTTGTCCTCTACACGTGTGTTTGTGTGAGAACATAATATAGTGAAAATACACTCCCATCCGAGCTTAAAAATACAGAATTTCCAGCCTTTTATATCTCCGCCTTATAAGCAGATATCGTGGAGGTAAATTGGTTTGTCATCTTGGGGGTTTCTTTCAAGGGTATCTGGTACTTCAGGAATCTGTTCATTTAGCTGCTACTGCTACTGCTTCATCCATTGTTTGTCTTTTGGCAGTAACAGGAATACTTGTGTGTTTTGGAGCCAGGTGTTCTTCTTCATGGAACTCTGAGTAATTGTCTCTGTGGCCAAGTAGGGGATGGGAGTGGGGGCAGTTCCTAAGGCTATGGTATCCAAGCATCAGTTCATAAAGCACGTGGAAGCTGGTGACACACAGAGCTTTTAAATCCTAATTTAGTCAAACGCTTGAATGCTTATTATTTAACTTAAATCTCAAAAGTAAATCCATTCATATGTATGTGCTTACACAGGTGTTCTTTACTGTTTGTCTTGCTCATAGTTCCCAGCAGGGGCGTGATTCAAACCCCTTAATGGTACTTAGAAATAGTTAATAGTTAATTCTGATGGGCTTTGGGACAGACTCTTCTGACCAATATATTTGTCCAGGTTTTGTTGGATAGCAAAAGCTGTTTGGATGGAATTGCTTCCATAGGGTCCCATTTGTGGGGTTGCAAGTACTCCTGAAAACAGTTTTGAGATGCTCCAAGTTCTAAGACCCTAGAGTTTGGGTATAAATATGTATAGTATATAAATGACCCTAGAGTTGGAAGCTTTTCTTTGCAAGAAGAAAATGCCTGGTGAGAGAGGATGCAATGCTGAGAGAATGTATGTGTTTAAAGGAAGAATGTTTGGTCATGGCTAGTTCAACGCAGCTGGCTCTTTAGAGCTAAGTTTTAGAATCAATAAAGATCAGTGAGCTGGGTCCTGAAAACGCTGCTTCAGAAGTACAGTCTTCCTGTTGTGCTGTCTTAAGGAAAAAATAGGTCTGTGCTTGAGCCAGCTTTCTCCTGTCAGCTCCACTAATGTGGATGGGTGAGTTTTTCCACAATGAATATCACTGTTGAGGTAGTGAGCAGTGGAGATATGCTATGAACATACAGTTCTCTGAATCTTCTGTTAGCCTTCAGCCCTGTTTCAGCATCAGAGCTAAGAGAAGATTTTAAATGTACATCATATGTGCAGGAAAAGCTTTGCTGTATAGGCTCTGCTTTTTCCATCTGATTACTGCTTGCCTTTTTAGCAAAGGACATTTGGATTGGCGTCCCACTAGAATGCAATTTTCGAAAGTAATTAAGCACCAAGTCATGGTTTAATGAGCATGTTGGGGAAGGGGGAGGATGTCACTGGCGATCTTGCTGATGCTATTTTGGGGTCCCAGTTTTCTGAGAAGACTACTGGAGGCTTGTCCTCCAGTTTTTGCTGTAGAGTTTAATCAGCTGAGACAAGCTGCTGAGCAAATACAGAGGAATTTACAGTGCTTGAGGAAGGAACGACCTAAATAGTTGCCCTATGATTCTGCTGTAGCTTATTTCCATGCAACATGTAAGTAACTGACAGAATAATGATAATTTCTGGTTATTTCAGTGGCTTTGGTAAGGTAAAGTATGAAAATAATTTGGGAGGATATTCAAAGCATACAGAACATTGTATTTTCCGTTCAGTTATCTGAGTGAAACACTTGAGGATAGTAAGAGAAGCCCTTCACCTTATGCTGTTGACTTGCTATGGATCATTTGGCTTTTGGGTTTAATTCTACCTGTTTCATCATTTCTGAAGAAGATAACATCTCCTTTTTGAAAAGTACTCTGGCTCTTTTTTATCAAGCAGGTGGAGTGAGGATCTACATTCTTGGCTTTGTTTGGCAATAATGTAATGGGTGAAGACCATGCATGCCTAATCAGTACGAGAATTTCTGATCTGGATGGGGGGTGTGGGTGCATCTGCTACAGGCAGAGGGTGACTGTGATGCTGAAGGTGAATCAGCAAGTTACTAATTGGAATGTGACTGATGGCTGACTTGATAGGGCTGTGATATGGGAGGTAGATACTGAGGCCCCTCAAGTCTTGTAAGGATGGCATTTTCACAGCAACTTGCAGTCTAAGTTGTAATGACTAAGGTATGGAGTCCATCCAGTGCTCTGGAAAGCTGCTAGGTTTGCATAATTCTATTGTTAAGATATCTCTGATTTTGGAAGAAGTGTCTATAGAGGTCATTCAACAATTTGTGAGGAGCATCCCTAAAAGGGAGCTTCCAGATTTTGATTTATTTAACATGCCTTTGCATTTCTGAGTTCTGAGGTGTAGAGTAGATGTGTTTGGAAAATCCTTAGTAAGTAAGTGTGCAAATACTGTTTGTTAATAGCTGTCTTACTATGGGGAACTGGGACGAGAGCTTGTGTTTTAACAACTGTTAGGCTGTTAAAACCAAGCATTAATCACATAAAGTTTAAGAGGAACAGATAGACTGGGAAATTGTCTCAAAAATAAGAGTTTTGTTAGTGAAATCCTATCTGAAACCTGTGATATTTAAATGACTTTTCTCTGCCTTCCCTCTGGAATGGGAAGAGAATGACTATGTGGGTTGAGGCACTGGTTTGGGATTTGAGGTCTGAGTTCAATTTTCCCTCTTCCAGCTACTCTGTATTTGACCTCGAGAAAGTGATCTAGTCCCTGATATTACAACCAGTTAAACTTCTGCCTAGCTTCATTTATGTACATGAGTTGTGCCTTTGGAGAAGACTGTAAACATGTTAAAATTACATGCCTAGGAAACTTGGAAATAGCAGCTTTTATTTTGGGGTTTCAGTTCTGATTTGTAAAAACTTCTAAATCAGAGTAAAGCTCTAGCTTGCTGCAGACTAGCATAAATGCTGAGAGTTTGCACTTACAGAAGTATACCAATGCAAATGCATGGTATCCTATCAGATTTCTTTTTCCTTTTGTTTTGCTGAGTCGCAGAGAGGCTCTTTCTCCCCTCCCTGCCCATTGCTTTTTTGGCAGTCATTGTAGTAGAAGTTCTTTGCAATGACCAGCTTCAGTGATTGTTCCATTTGTACTCGTGTACATTTTCCATTGAAATTTTTTTGTGTACTCGTGTAATATTTTCCATTGAATTTACTATTGTGGTTGAATTCTTAAAATTATATAAATAAATAAAAATAATTTGCCAATGCAGAAAGAATGGAACTACTAAAAGAGTGGGTTTGCAAGGCTTCTTGGGGCTGCTTTTTAAATATGTTTATTTCCAGTTGTAATTCCTGACCGATTCTAGTTATAGACCCAAATTGAAAAAAGGTACAGTAAAGGGAACAAAACTAATTGAGCCCAGAGACTTGCCTGGTACAGAGATGAGGAGGGAGTAAGGATGCATGGCAAACTTTTTCTTTATTTGAAAAAGAATATGCAAAGAAGCATCTGACACTAATTACATTTTGCTCTTACTGAGGAAGAAAGCTGCACAGTGGTAGCAAGTGATGGCAAGATATGAGTGCTGCAGAAAACATGAATATTTAGGAATCTCTGGATCAACCATGTTTCTAACTAGAGGTGCTAGTTAAACTCTTGAATTCAAGGGAGAGGTTGGATTTCTGGTGTCATGGGGAAACGTGGGAATACTTAGTCATTAAAGATTGTTGAGCAAGTGCAATGCTTATAGACATGCTTGACAAGTTCCTTATTTCAGTCTATGCAAAAATCCTCACTGGCTTTAATGGTACTAGAAACTAATCCTGAGATGGTACAGAATGTGCCTTCCAAAGAGCTTTGAGTATTTGGAATAAAGGTAAACTTAAGTAATGGCCCTGGAGCCTGTGTGAATGTGCAGCTGGAGAATTGTTAAGAGCACTTTGGTGTTTTACTTGTTTCACTGTGACTCTTACAACAGTGTGTCCTGGTCAACTTTGAGTGACGTTAACCAAAGTTTTCAATGTAGAGTGAATTTATTTGTTGTTCTCGGTGCTGTTTCAGATCTCTAGCTTGTAAGAATTACCTATAGGGTAAATGGAAATCCTGTTCTTCATGTGATATTAGATAGATGCATCTGAAGTAGAGCGATCAAATAGTTAATGTTAAAAAGCCTGCCTCTTCTGTCTTTCAAATTGTCCCAGCAGGGGTTGCATTTCATGGTTGACATTATCCGTGCTGTTCCAGCTCCTGCTTCTTTCATATCCTGCTTTTCATCCCCCCTCCCTCCTTACGTTTTTTAATACATATCTTATTCAATGTGATTAATAAGCAAATTTGTCATCTGCTTATTTTTGTGTTTGCTAACACTCCCCCCACCTTCCTGTTCAGACCAAATTAACAGTAAGCCAGTGAATTGAAGATAATGCTACTGTGAATTATCCTTTGCTGCAGGGCAGCTTTGCATTTGTAGTGCCAAGCTGACTTTAGTTTGTGCGACTAAAACCAGGCAGTGCAAAAAGAACTGGGATTTTCATTCCTGACAGGAGGGGCTCATGGGTGTTGAAGGGTAGTGACTGATCTTTAGGAGGCATCTCCTTGACAGGTTTTTTGTGGGGACATCTTTGGCTGGTCTGTCTTGGCCTTGTCCTGTGAGTTGCTGCATGAATTGCGCTTGCTCTTTACATTTGTAAAAAGGCAGCAGAGACAAATACAGCATGGTTACTTGTTGTTGAGGGATCCTTTGTGAAGACGGGTGTCATGTTTTGTGAGGCATAGTGTAGGGTCCTAGTAAGAAAACAGTCCTTACTCTGAAGAACTTATATTGCAGCTAAGCAAAAGGAAACAAACATAAGGACAGGTATCACTGGATTTTTTATTCTTTCGAATGAGAGGATCATGGTACAGTAAATAATGGGCTTAAAGTAAAACTTGTTGAAAAGAGAGAGGTTTGATCCCCACCTGTGCATATTTTGTATGCACACAAATGATTTCTCACTAGGAGGGGAAGAAAGGGGTGAATATTCCCGTTATCCTCGTGGTATAACATGAACTTTCTTTAGAAGAATCACTTCTGAGGTGGCCAGCGCATGCTCCATGAGCACTAGCACTTAAAAATGTAGCAGTCCTTCCAGCTATGTTTTTTGTATTTGGATTATGCAACGTAAACCCTTCTGCTGGAAGGACAGTAGCTGCTCTCTGGGTCCATGAAGTTCTGTGGCTCATTGTTTCTGTAGAGGCCTTAGCAGTGTGTATATCTTACATGCACAAAGAAAGAGGAAGAGAGTAAGGTCGGTGTATCTCTCCATTAGGCTTTGTGAATCAGACACGCTCAGAGCTGTCAAATTGTGAGCTGTGCAGGTTCAGCTGTTCTGTTGTACTTTGCTTGCGTTCCTACTCCTGACAGACACAGAGAAGGGGAAGTGTTAGGTAGAACCTCTTCCTATGCTTGGCAAATTGACTCCTATTTACTAAAAGCTTTTTCAGACTGTCGTAATTATCATGGCGACACAGATGTGATAGGTGTGAGCATGTAAATAAAGCAGCTGGAGTAAACACTCTAGTTTTTTCATCTAGGGGCTAAACAAGTTCCACTGTGCTACCGTTTCCATTGATAACTATTGAGCACTAGTAAAGCTTTTCAGCAGGGTGAGGACAGTCTAGAGAATCAAGACTAAAGTACAGTCTAATGTATTTAGGAGCAAGGGCAGGATTAGTGTATTGTACAGGTTCTGGATAATATCTCAGTCACCTCTCTGGAATATTAAAAGTTTTGCAGCCTGGCTAAATATTGATGTTCTAAGCTGAAATAGGTCCCCTCCTCAAAGACACAAAATAACAAAATATTGGAAAGGAGAGAAATCCATTAAGGTGTAACAGATCTATCCTCTTTAAGGAAGAATCTTGCTTTTTTTTCTTTACATGAAATAAAAGTGAAAGTAATAGAAAATGAGTGAGTAGAAATTAAAATCACTCTCTGTGCCCAAGGTCTGGGACTGTGGCCTGGGATATAACGGATACAAGAACAAATTCATGATATAATTATCTAGCCAAGCCTGCCAAACTGACTAAAGGTTGCTTCCAGTGATTGCTTCTGGATGCAATTGGTTTTGACAACCTTGAGTCTATCACTGTCATTCCAATAAAATGTGTTGCTTCAAATTAAGCAAAATAAGACCTTTCTTCTTTTTTATAGTCCTAGAAACTCTTGGGTCTTATTGTTCCTTTCTCCTTTTATCCTGAGGGCTTCTAGGAGCAATAGCAGTGGTGATTTGTCTCTGGATTCCAAGCTGTCGAGAAGCTTTACAATATGTCAGTTAATAATTGGGGCACTGTGAACTCTCAGCAGCAGATTGAATATCATAATTAGAGCTCTGTATGTTTGATTTCTTTGGAGTAATGTCATACAAATCAGGAAATGGCTTTATAACTCTTTACAGAAATGGGACATTCTTGTGAACTTTCATGACCTCAGGGCTCTGGTAAGGTTAAGTGATGGTGGCTTTTGGGGCAGACTTCTAGGTTGGACTCTAATGCTGTAGATGTTGGATTGTTTGAGCAGTTGGTTCAACTTCCAGTGCCTGGGAGTTTAGTAGTAAACAGACCACCACCATCCTTTGCCCCATTGTTGATAGGCTCAATGGACAGGCAAAGGTTGAATCTGTCTCTGAAAACATGTCTATTTGCAATGAGAGGTTCCTCCGGGGATTGAAGGATTGAAGCCTATCGTCTGTACTTGCTTGTTGGATGAGTGGAAAGTTTCGTTCTCCAGGGTTAGGAGTCTGTTTAAACTTTCTTTGAGTTGGTAGTTTTCTCCTTCTCCTTCTTGGAAAGTCTCCTCTCATTCACTCCAGTCAATACCTTTTGCTGTTTTGTCCTCATACTACATCGGATGTCACACTGTCCTCAACTTAGCCGTCCCCCATGCATCTAAAAAAGGATTCGTCAGACAGACATGGGTCCAGCGCTGCATGTGTTGAATAAATGTGTTTCTGATTTTCAGTACTTATTCTAAGAGTTTGCCTCAAATATTTCCTTCTTAACAATTTTGTTTTGTTCTTTAAATCTTAGGCGTTTGGGTATAAGTTGTAAACGCTTGTGAAATGAACTGCGCTGCTGGCAAGTAATCGAGACCTTTACTCTATCAGAGGCACAATACTAAGTGTTACCAACTCTCTCTAGCTGCTCATGGAAACCTGGCTCTTAAAATTGCATTAGCTCTTAAAAGCTTATTTTAAGTATTCACAGAACTACCTTGACTTTTCCTTGCCAAGACTGCTGATTTCTCACATTCATATATTCTTGTTCTTTAAAATATTTTCTTTTTACTTACAAGAGCCAGGTAAAATAAATAAAAGCAATAGAGACATGCACATCTGTCAGCTCATAAAACATTCTTTTCTCTAAGGATAGTAAGTATAGAAATGTAAATGCAAAGCAAAAACAGCTCTTGAAAATTTATTACTCCTTTCCTAATATGATTCATTCTCCTGAGTGTTAAAGTGTGAGAGCAGATGTCAGATAGCATTCCAAAAAGTGTTCTGTGGAGGCAGTATACGAAAGCTGAACTTTTATCAAACCTGTGTTATCAAAAGAAGCTGTGTCTCTAGGAGTGGAGGCAGAGTTCTACTGAAGAACAGTGTCTGCAGGGGCAGAGTAAAGTAACTATCATTTTTGAGAATCTGACAGTACCTCCTTTTGTTGCTGTGTTTTCTTATGGACAGATTTTCTTTTGAAAATAGCGACTCAGGACATGGTCAGAAGGTTAATATCTGTGTTAAAAAGTTATAACTGAGATACTGCCAAGGTGTCTTAAACTGTTAGGCCTCTCTAAGATTCTGTAAAAGAGGTAGTTGCTTAATGTGTATTTCTGATTTCTCCACCAGACAGACTGACTTTTAAAAGGATTTTTGGTGGCTTATTGGATACTGGTTTTAAAAGCAACAGCTAGACCTTTAACTGTGGATAAGGTACTCACCATGTCTTTGGGCAAATTTAAACAACTAGTATATGTTTCAACATTTCATTCCCATCCCCGCTGTTCCCCCCTCCGCCCCCCGCCCATCTGTGCTGTCTCCTTTTAATAGCTTCTTTTCCTCTCTTTAGACTCCAGGGATCACTAATTAAGAAATCAGCCTCTGGTTGGTTGGATAACCATTGGCAACTGCTGCAGTTACAGAGCTGCTGGTCTTCCCGAGTCTCTGAGAGAAAATGAGTAAAGATAGGAACACAGCTGTAATAGAAGAATGGACAGATTACAAAACCTCTGGGATTGGGTCTCTTCTTATCTGACTGTGCCAAACAGCAGGATATATGTCTCAGTGAAATCAGAATTAGGAAATGACAAAAATGGAGTTTTACTCTTGAGAGATGCTATCGGTATCCTTCTGCAAAAACAGGATTTGGAAAGCTCAAGAAGCTATTCAGGATTTATGGTGTGCATTGGTTGAGTTGGAGCTGTTCAGCCACTTTTTACTGTGTTTGTAACAAAAGCAGCAACAAAATCAAACTTTATGGTTTACCTATTCCAGTGTTATCATCTGTTGATGTTGAGTCAGTTGAAAGTCTGACCTGTGAAAAACTGCTTTCACTTCTGGATTGTAGCTCAGTTGGCATGGATGATTTTGGTGCTTGTGAACATTGTGATGTGAATTTGGGCTCTTCTCATTACTTTGAATTTGATATGGCAAACAGCTTTTGCTTGTCTAATAGGATTTGGAAGAAATATTTTGCAGTCCTGCTATATGTCTCAAGCTGAGTATTACGCAGCCTAATACAAATACACTGTCTGGCTGCATCTGCCTTTTCAATATAGGTTGTTCCTGGTGCTCTGGCTGTTCTTTAGAGAGAGAGTAGAAATCTCAGCTATGCAAGTGGGACCAGTGCATGCCTTTTTGTAGTCAGAGGCCCAAAGGCTTATGAAGTTCCCATGACAGGAAAATATTGAGTTTGATGAAAGACAGATGATGCAACTCTAACAACTCTAGTAATAGGGAGAACTTATAATTTCTTCCCAATTTAAAACTCGGCCTTCTTGGGGTGATGAATGTGTTCATGGAACATTCCCTAGTGATGCTGCGTGTCATTTCATAATGCATGCAGCTAGTCAAAATGGATTTTAGACACCATTTGGACATGGTGAAGAACGTGTGCTCTGCACCCAGAAAATGTGGCTTTCCCGTGTCAATGCACATAGTTCCCTAGGGAGTTAGGTTATACTGGCTCGTGCCTTATATCAGTAAAGTAGAAAGGCTGCCAGTTATGTTGTTTGTGGCTCCATCTCTGGGGCATACTGTCCGGTGTCAATATGCACAAACCTTCTGCAAGGTTCAGGATGTTTCCTTTAAAAGATAGGGCTACCTGGAGTGGTATTTGTTGATCTAAAACGTGTGGGAGATTCAGATTTCCCTGTGATGCATTTCATAGCCAAAGTAGATAGTAACTCAGAGTTTTGTTAGATCCCTCAAGAGCTGCATTGCCACAGAAAGCACTAAAAGTCACTAAACAGAACCAGAGGGGTGTATGTATGCATATCTTCCAATCTGGACAAACGAAGCACTGAATCTAGAAGGAACCAACAGACTGTCAAAGTGCGCTTTGCAAATACTGTAGCAATCTTCTCTGTGAAGCTTGTAAAATTAAGACAATAAAGGCAAGGGGGAGTACTTGTTACAAATTGAAAACTTGTGTTTCATGTGAATGGACATTGCTTACGTTTTTTTTCTTGTTCAGTTCCTGGTGAAATGCTGTGTTTGTAAGAGTGGCAGAGACTCTTCAGAAGGCTGTCTGTGGCTAAGGTGATTACCTAGCTCTTGGAAGATCTGAGTTCGGTTGTCAACCCTGCCACACAGTTTTCTGCCTCATCTTACCATCTGCTGGAAAAGATGCAATAAGTCTTTAATCTTGTGTTTTAGATGATAGTTTTCCCTGCAGAAGGCTTATCTCATTCTGTATGGTGCCAGGATAATGAGGGTCTGCTTTCTGTTTCAGAGGGCTTTAAATGCTGCTTAATTAAAAAAAAAAAAAAAAAGTCATTGGGCCCTGTGTTTTCCCCCTCTCTTCCACACTAATACACTGGTAATTTAAGGCAGAGGTTCTGTTGGATTCTGTACTTAAACCTACAAATACTCATTTAGAAGCCAAATGTACTTGGGCTTATGCAGGTGTGGAATGAAGGGTTTACATTTTGCTTGCTCTCCCTTTGCATATGGAAAAGGGTTCAGTTCTCTGCCTGTGATGCATAAAATCTGAACACCTTCTATCTGAACTGTTTCTCTGAGCAGCCTCTTAGCTTGCTGAAATGACTCTTTAAGAGTGGGAGGTGGGGAACCGAACAGGCAGAGCCAGGCAGGTAAAAAGTATGTACCTCCTATGTTAATAGGGGCCCCTCCCGGAACAGTCTGCCTTTGTGCTTTACCAGCTGCTAGGTAATAGTTACATAAGTGCAATATTTGGAGGAGCACCATTTCTTAGTGCATGCATGTCAGTTCTTGGCAAGCCTGCTCCCTGTCTTTTGAAGGGTACCTTAGCTGAATGGTTCAGTGTTTTAGACCTATCTAATTTTTATTTTGCTTAAATGGATGGCCTGAAGAGCTGTTGGCAAATGAATGTTGCTGTATTCATGAGAAACAAGGACTGGGTGATCTGATGGGAAAGCCTGTGATGCACCTGGGGAAATGGTGAAATACAGCATTGTGGGCTCTTTTCGTTGTAGCTTTTTTTTTTTTTTAAATCTGTGTCCTTCAGTACTGCTATATGTTTTGGTAAGTATGCACCGAACGACAATAGCTTGAACAAATATTTCTTTATAAAGAACTCAAAAACCTGTGTCAAGTACCAAGGTGAGTCCCCGAGCACTACAGCTTTCTTCTTGCTTATAGTTAGTTCTTCAGGAGTATAGTAGTAAGTGAAACAACCATATCTCTCTCTCCCTTACCAGGGTCTTCCAGTTCTAAACTAAAGGGGCCACTTATGAAATGTGGGAGGTTGGCTCATTGACATTTATACGGACAGCCGTCTTTTACTGGAAGACTTCACTTTTCTCAAAGCAATGAATCTCTTAATTTGGTTTTACAAGGATATTGAATATGTCAGTCCATGCAATTTATGCTGTTACTCTTTGCTATTTTTCTAAATGAAATAGTAGGTATTTTTTTTAAAGTGCTTTATAGTTTAGCTTTGGATAGCAAACTCACGTCTAAACATGAACATGGGGCTGGGGGGTTGCACTTGCTGTCATGAACTTGTTTCACTTCTCCGCTGGAACACCTTTCTGATGGTTAAAACAAGTTTTTTACTTACTGTGGATACATACAGGCATGTATCCAAAGACTACCTGTTTCTTAATTTATATCTGATTTGGGATTTTGTGGCAAGCTGGAGATCTCTCTTTCAATGCCTAAACCAACTTGTACGTCCAGTTATACTTTGAAGTTGAAGTGTGGGTGGAATTTATTACCAGGTCTGAATGCAAGAGGTCTGAACCCAGGTTTTCATTATGTTAGAAGTTTGTCTTGCAGTGTTGCTATCCCAGGGAAATATTACGAGGGCTGTATCTGTGCTTCCCCTACACCAGTAGCATGTTGTTCCTCATGGGATGCTAAAGTTCGAAGGGGTGTAGGCAAGAACAACTTTATCTTGTGATCTGGATTCCAAAATACTTTGTCCACAGAGACTGTCCAGGCAATGTGTTGAACAGCTGAAACAGCCATGAAGTGGATTCATGTTATACACCTCCTGGGTTGCCTTTGAGACTCGATGAAGATTCTGGGAATTCTGTATTAAATTGATCTCGATGTATGATGCAGTACACTTTTTAAGCTTGTAGAAAGAACTGACTAGTGAAGGCTTCCGGTGGCTTCCCACAAAAAAAAGGATACATAGTCTTTTAGGGTTTTCTGTGTAATTCTGTGGGAAAGTTGACATTTTGCATGTGCTTTGAAGGTAGACAGGGATGGTAGTCCCCACCTTTGTGCCTGTGTTTTATATAGGTCTGGAGGCAACAGGCACTATCACATTCATTACAATGTATGTCTAACTTGTCATGGGCTGTGAGTTATACTTCTGGAAGCCGGAGAAGTGTAGAGCAAAAGACCTTATTAACATAAACTAAATAATTTTCACCACATCAGTGACCAGAATAATGCCATTTAATTAAAATATGTCTAGACAAATAACCTAGGGGGAGTAAGATATTATCTATAATAAGTGTTTGAGGTTTCTGCATAGGGACCATACTAAATAAATTTATGAATAGCTTCTTTTCTCTCCCAAGTATCTGGAGTCTTGGAGTACTGTAGCCACTGCTGGATAATATGGTGGTTTCTCGTGTAACTAGATTGGCATTCATCTCTTTGTTAGCGATTACTTTAACCTGTCTGTAAATAATATTTCTGTGAGGTATTGATTAACACTTGTGGCTATTTTTTGACCTAGCTTTATTATTATAGTGATGTACTTTTAAGAGAGCACAAAAGGAACATTTCACAGAGGATTAAAAATTGATTCTTATCTTATCATAGAATCATAGAATGGTTTGGGTTGCAAGCGACCTTAAAGATCATCGAGTTCCAAGCCCCCTGCCATGGGCAGGGACACCTTCCACAAGACCGGGTTGCTCAAAGCCCCATCCAGCCTGGCCTTGAACACTGCCAGGGATGGGACATCCACAGCTTCTCTGGGCAACCTGTTCCAGTGTCTCACCACCCTCACAGTGAAGAACTTCTTCCCTACATCTAATCTAAATCTACCCTCTTTCAGTTTAAAGCCATTACCCCTTGTCCTATCACTACATGCCCTTCTAAAAAGTCCCTCTCCAGCTTTCTTGTAGTCCCCCTTTAGATACTGGAAGGCTGCTATAAGGTCTCCCCCGAGCCTTCTCTTCTCCAGGCTGAATAACCTCAACTCTCTCAGCCTGTCTTCACAGGAGAGGTGCTCCAGCCCTCTGATCATCTTCGTGGCCCTCCTCTGGACTCGCTCCAACAGGTCCATGCCCTCTTATGTTGGGGGCCCCAGAGCTGAACACAGTACTGCAGGTGGGGTCTCACAAGAGCGGAGTAGAGGGGGAGAATCACCTCCCTCGACCTGACTGTTCTCACATACGTTTAGCATTTGTTGTTTTGTGGTGTTTGGCAGCTGACACCGTATCTGTCATGGTTGTGCGACACCTTTATTGAAAACGAATTGAATAGTTGTAATAAGAGGTCTGGAGTTGCTACCATATCCAGCCGTTACTTAGAATGGTAGAAATAAGCTCACTTTACTTCTAGTTGATTAGGAAAAATGCTCTGCTTTCTAAGGCTATATGTTGAACCTGTTTCTTTCTTGCTTTCATTGTGAAGGACTGAAAGTCATTCTGTCTGAAAAGCAGAGAGGGATGGCACGTTTTCAGGCAGCTCATTCTCCTCCTGCTGTCTTTGAGAGTGATTTCACTGCATGTAGTTAGTGGACCTCTCCAGAAGGGTGCTTCATTCCATATTGAGAGTAGTGGACTTGATGGAATATGGGGCATTAGGGTCACAGGCATAGTCCTTTGACTTGTTCCTGGAGTTTGTTGCTCTGGAATTGATTCTTGAAGGGACAACTCAGCCAGGGTGATCACTTCATTAGTTTGGCATTGCACCTGTCCTTCACAATCTTAAAGGAAGATTTCTTCTCCTTCCTTGTTCTATCAGTAGAATGGGAACCTATCTCCTTAACATGGTATATGCTTAAAGTGGACATCTAAATTTTTGCAAAATTAATATATACAGGTAATTGTTTTCTAAAATGAGGACCTGACTGTATCTGGGATTTTTGTTATAACATGCATTAATATTCAGAGACTACGTTTTTAGATGAAAATATAGTTATCTTTAAAATGATGTTTGGGTGAAGAAATGATAAAGAAAAACCAATGTCACATTTTTAAGGGCAAATGTTGTGCATGTTTTTTTACCACGTGCTGTGAGATTGTGCTGGTGCCACTGATGCCAGAATAATTGTAGTGGAAAGATAGTTAAGCGTAATGCTCTGGTTTGTGTGTGATCATGCCAGCATTATCAGTGACAGCACCTGGGTTGTACTGAGATGGAAGTAACATGTTTCTGTACGTGTATATTTTTTTCCCTTTAGGACAGAAAATAGATTCATAAGGTTACAATACATGATTGGTGGTATTGCCTTTGAAAATGGATTGCCTGACATCTAGTAATGCAAATAAAGTGTGCTGGTAATAGCTTATTGCTGAGAAGCTGTTTTTTCTGTTGAATTGTGAAGGCAGTGTAAGAACATATGACTTTGGGTTGCTTCAGCACAAAAACTCAGTATGCTGTCTAGCGTTAGTTGCCTCATTTATTTGCTTTCATAGATGCACGCATATGATGGTATTGGGGTTGTCATGTCTGCATGTTCTTTCAGTTGCAGAGAAACAACGGCTGTTCTTGTGGTCCCTTCTTTCTGTGGCTGCAATGTGATGTATGTAAATGTCAGCCTTTCCACTGAAAATACTCAGTCCCTGAAGAGCTTACAAGTTGCATATTTACTGTTAATCTTGCTATGAATCAAGGTCTTAACTCGAGGCAAAAATAACTGCCCGGACACTTGGCCATTGTGAAATGTGTGCAAATACACAAAGATAAGAGCCATCTGCTGTCTGTGGGCTCAGTTCTTATTGGTGGTCAGTATTTTGAATAAGAATAATGGGTTGTTGCATAGTAGTCTTCTGGGATTTTGGAAAAGGACCTATGACACAATGGTCTGGATATCACTCATTATATTTTCATAACATCCTTCTGAAGTATTTACTGTGCACTTGCTCCAAATTATCCTCCTTTTTCAGTTAGCTCTGCCTAGGCCAGATCCATCCCTGTGCCGAAGCTGATACGTCATGTAAGACCGAGTCAGGTGGAACGTACTGTTTGCGGTTGTGTTTGGCTCAGGAGTGAGTTTCAAAACTTAGTATTTGGAATTGGAGGATGTCATTTGCTAGAAAGCACGTTGTGTCAGACCCATGAGTGGACTGCAGTGCCCTAACGCAGTTCGGTTGGACTCTTTCTACTGGATGTGTAGGTGCATTGTCCTATAATTCCATCCTTATTCTGAAAATGTTACCTTTCTACCCAGGTCCTTTCTCCTACTCAACTTGTCAGGTATCTTTTACTCAGTGTCTGCTTGAGTTGCACACTTGTGTAACCTCTGCAGCTATTGGCACTGGGTGCAGCGATTCCTTGGAGTGACCCGGTAACCAGCCCTCAACTGAGCTACTGAAATCAGTCATCGGCAGTGACAGAGATATGCTGCTGCATCTGGCTGTAGTTCACGTCTCCTGCTGTCACTCATCCTTCACCATATTCAGACCGCCCTTTCTGCCTGACTGTTAGAGAAGAGTTTTCTATAGGTATGAGCAATGGGATGAGGGAGGCTGTCTGCATGCCATTTTGGATGTGTGATAGCAAAGAGCCTATCTGTCTTAATTTGAATCCTGTTAGTGTGGGAAGCCCTTGAAATAATTTGTGGCAGCATGGGCTTAAGTGTGGTCTGGCAGCCAGAGGAAGTACCAGAGTCCCTAGTGTAATCTATGAACTGTAATGAAGCTTGTGTAACTACATTACTGCTGTTGTCACTGCTTGAGTTAGCTGGGTTAAAACTATCTTGGATTTAGTATCTTGAAATGCTTCTCTGTCCGTTTCGATATTGAGTAGATGAAATTCAGGCTTAAGCTGAGGCATCCCCGTTTCTGGCTGGAGGTCCAAGAATAGTAGCTGCAAAGTGATGTTTTTTGCATGTTGACGAATTAAAGTTATGTTATCCCAAAATATCCTTAGGGATGATGTGAAATCTTGGGCATTCATGGAGCTCTTAATGCTTCCCAAGTAACTTTGAAAGGACCAGAAGCATAGGTAAAAGGACATAGTACTCTTAAAGTCAGTTTGTGCTGAGGGAGGCTGTATTGCCAAAATTAGTGTTCCTTTTGCAAAAAATAGAGATATTATTGGTAGTATATGCTAGGTGGAGTGGCCAATAAACTTACATGTTGTGCAGCCGCTCTTACTGTTTATCAGTAGGGCTGAGAGCTGTTGATGATCAGCTAAAAGCATCATGTACCTTGCCTTTCAATTCTTAGCTTCAGAACTGGCTTGGGGAATGGCACTTGGACTGTGTATTAGAAACTGCAACATCTCAATGAATTGGTATGTAGCTCTCAGTGTGGAAGGTCATGACGTGACTTCAGCCTGCAGAGGCTTAGATTTTCAACAGGCTGCATCTCTGCCTTGACTTTGTGTGAATGTCATCTCTAAGTGCTATTTTGAGAGTGTCCTGCTCTGGAGTTTTGAAGATAATTGCACCCTGGGGAAAGCAAAATCAGAGCCAGCTGTTTCAAATGGGCATTCCACAACCAACTTGCTGCTGGCAGTAACCTCTCTTTTACAGTGTTTTTCCTAGGCTGTTTTCAAGAACTACTTAATTTTGTAGGGCTTGTTAATATTTATTGTTTTGTAACTAAGACATTGGACTGGGACTTGGAAATCTGGGTTCAGGTCATAATTATGCTGACCTGTCCCTTTGTATTGTGACTTCCTTGTCTTTACAGGAGAGGTGATGATATGTGTCTGTCCCTTGGGACAGTTGCAAGAATAGATTCCTTAACACCTGTGAGACTATAATATAGTCACATAAATAATTTACTAAATAACACGTGGGGGAGGGTAGAAGAAAAAGGGAAATAATATAAAAGACAGAAGACTGTCAGTGTGGCTAAAATGCCTTGCCTGCTACAGACAGTTTGGACGGTTCTACTCCAAACCCTTTCTGAGGGAGTAGATGGTATTGATGAAAACAAATGGTAAGGTCTTAGGACTCCAAAAGTCAACCATGTGCTTGGCTTCTCTGTGCACATAATTAAGAGTAACCTTTTTTCTGCTAGGTTAGCTGATCGTGGAGTGGAGGATAACACTATGCACAATTTGGGCTATCAGTGCTTAAATCAAAATAGACTAATTTCTATAGATATCAACTTATAATGCCATAAATGCTTGTGTTTTAGTGGGATTTTCACACCTTGGGCATCTGTACAACCACTGAAATATTGTTAATTAAGGAGTAGAGAAGCAAATAGTATTCCCTGTATGCCATTGCTCTTTAACAGTCATGTCATAAATATTTTAAAATACTTAATTGGAAGCCATTCCTTGAGGATGCTACAAAGTGCACTGTATTTGGAGACCCTTTCAAGATAACGCGTAGAAGTTCTGGCGAGAGTCTATAGCCTAGCACAAGTTGGGCTGTGCTGCACTTGACTGAAATGGAAGGATGAGACGGATCTGGGCTGGGAGCCCAAGTACCAGTTGGTTCAAAACACATGGAACCTTTTAGTATGAGTCACTGTGTCAGACTGTTGCACTTGGTAATGACTGATAGGCCTTTAGGAGTGCTTTGAGTGTGATGCAGATGGCTAAACTGGATTGCTGTAGATCAGAATTCCCCTGTTCACAGTTGAGGCAGCTGTAATGCAAGTAATCTCTGCTTTCCTCCCTCCCTCACATGCTTCTGTTTTTCTTTTTGGATTCATGTGCAGGGATCTTGCTTAAGCAGAACTCTGGACTTTTCTAACCAAGTAATGAGGCTTTTTGCTGCTCGGAAGTCTATCTTACATAGTCGTCAAGGAACTTTTAAACGTGAGGGTCCCATAATTCTCTTGTAGTAAGAGGGAGTGTAATAGGCCAAATGACCTCCTCAAGGTCATACAGTGGGTTGGTGCAAGAGTGGAGCCTAGACAAATTTAGTTGTCCTTGAGTCCCAACACATTGCTATAAGAAGTGAAGCTTTATGTTTGAAATGAAGGGCAGATTCAGGCTGATTCTCTACTAGGGAATACAGTAGTTTAATGTGCTTGAGCTTAGGTCAGTATCTGGTATAGGACCTAAGTGCCAAAACTTTTCCAGTATTCTGCAGTTCTCCTGAAAGATGATAAATTTTCCCTACTGTTCTAGAAGGCTGGCATGACCAACTGCTGGATGTGCCTCCAGGAATAAAGGTGGAGTGGAGAAAACAGGGAAGAGGCAGTTATGTGGGCAAAAGTGTTTAGTGTGGTGATGAAGATCAGATGTGGCAGAGGATAACTGATGTATAAACATGGTTAATGCATTCATATTAATTGCAGACAGAATCATTAAGACTGCATGTTTAGCTTTTTAAAAGTGTTAAGGATAACATGAGACAGAGGGTAGCAGCTAATTACATAAATGAAGAAAGAGAGTGTTTCTTAATGTATTGGTCACCTGTGCAGGAAGAGGTGACTTCCCTAACACCCATTACACACAGTTTCTTGCTACAATTTCTGTAGAACATATAAGAAGGAGCTAATGTGCATGGTGGAAGGACAGGAGGTTAACCTCAAGCTGGGGAGAGCCATCACGAGATCTGACTACAGTAAATGGCTTTATGCAGAAGGGGTGTTGAACTTGGGTAGCTGAGCTTCTGCAGATCATGCAGAGCTACTGCTCAGCTTTTTTGTTAGGAGAGCTCTCACATGCATTGAAGCTAAATATCTTTGTTTGAAGAGGGTTTTGTTCTATAGTTGGGTGTGTCATCATAATCGTGGGTAGCACGTTCACATTCATTTTTGACAGGTTTATGCGGGAGTTGGCATACAAAAGTGCATATATGGAAAGGCAAAGCATTGTCAGTGTTGTTTATGAATAACAACCTAAAAAGGAGAAGGCTGGTTCCATTCTGGCTCTGTGCTATTTGGAGGAGTGATTGGCATGAGCCTTCCGTAGAGAAGCACTGTAAGTCTGCTTCAGAACGCTGCAACGCTGTTTCCAGCTCACTAGCTCAGTGGGGTGCAGACAAGATCTAAGGCTTTCATGCATGCATCACAGAAGGCTGCGAATCTTTCTGTGTTGAGCAGAGCCCTTCTATGCTGCACTGCATTAGGGTGTTTATCTGCTCGGCAAAAAGACTTCTCTTTTCCTCCCCTCTTTCTTATTTCCAAAATAAACATATCCTAGCCAAGTGTCATCTGTAAATTCAGTGGGTGGCTTTATTTTCATTAATTTCTCTGCGTTGGGAGGCTAAAGACTCTGTGTTGCGGCCTCAGTTACAAAAACCCTAAAGTTTTAATTCTGCATTAAAGATTCAAACTGAAATGTTAATCAGCTTCAGAAAGACTATTTTTAGAGCTGCAGCCTTAGATTCCAGTTGAGTAGTTGCATATTTGTCACGTGATCAGAAGGGTGAGAGGTTTTTTTCTTTCTGTGGATGTGAGCTCTTTTCTGCTGGGTTTGCTGTGTGCATTCTGTTAAGTTGTCCTTAAAGGAACTGCATGTCTTTATTTATTTCACTTGGGTTTCCCTAAAAATGGCTGTCCTGTCATTTGCTTTTGTATTGTAGTAAACAGTCTGATCTTCAGCGATGTTTATATTCTGCGTGGAAGTTTGGCCTGATATTGCCAGGCAAGATGCAGAGGGTAGTCTGACCATTCTGGACCTTCTTCAGAAAGGGCTTCTGCTTGAAGAGTGTTAAAAATATTTTTTTTTATGGCTAGTGAAGTCGAAGAATTTCTATGAAGCAGCTAGCTAGCATCAGTGGAGCGTAATACTATTACTGTAGTTCTGACTGCTAGTCCAATGTGCGAATATCTATCAAACCACATTAGAAGTTGGGCGCTTCCAAAGCAAAAGTTGCTTTTGAGTGAGCTTAGAATCTGCCAAAGCAGTTAGTAGAATCTTACGACTAACTTCCCTGAGTATTAACTCATTGCAGATGTGGATTTATGATTACTTATGGTTTTACTAATTTAAACAGCTTTTTGGAAAACTGTTGCTTCGTAAGTAGAATCAAGTTGCCCAAAGAGGTTGTGGAACCTCCATCCTTGGAGATACTCAAAACTTGACTGACATGGCCCCTAAGCAACCTAAACCTGCTGTGAGCAGGAGGTTGGACTAGATGATGCCAGGATTTCTGTTCTAACCTACATGATTCTATGAATCAAAACTAACATGTGAATAATCTCTTACCTGCCTTTGTGGCGATGGGAGTCATTGAAGATAGGTATAGAACAAATGGCTTAATTACTTTGCCTTCTCTCTAAGGATCTCTAAGTTATAAAAAGTAATGAATGAAGCTTCTCTCCCTCTTCTCCCATCAGTAAAGGACAATAAGAAAGAGTTAAGAAAAGACTTGACTGTGATCACAGTGGCAAAATGGGATTAATCTGGTGCTGAAGAGTATTAGGATGCGCACTTTGTGGCATGGTACATGTTAACCTAGAATGTTATCTGTAGGGGCCACAGTGCTGTCTCAACCCTGCATTTCCCATGTATGTGGCCTTGGAGGATTGGGCCTGCAACTGGTGAATCTGTCGAAGGAAAATTTCCTTGATAACCTCATTTTTCTGAGTAGAAAGAAAAAATCATCTAGCTAATTCTGGAGATTAAGTCTCTCCCAGGCGTGCATGATGCAATCAAAATGCAAGTGTATGCAACACTATCAAACCCAGTGTTTAATATCCAATTGCCTAAATGCTTATGAATCAGAGAGTCATTAGAGGTTTCTGGGGTTCACTTGGTATTCTTAATATGGAGTCAGCATATATTCTGAGGCAGCAAACAGCTTGGCAGAGGGATGAGAGTGAGGGTAAGCCTAAACAATCCTTGGTCTTCAGGCTAAAATCCTCTTTGGAGGAAAACAAGAAGTCAGGATACTGGGGAGGTAACCAGGAGTGTAAACCTATCATAGAAACAGGTGAGGTGTGAGAGGGTGAACAAGACTGGTTTTGGTAAATGCACAAATACCTATTTGTGCAGAGTAGGGTGGTAGCAAAGTCAGAGGATCCAGACACAATTCCAGGAAGTGAGAGGAAGGAGGGGCTGTTACCAGCAGTGATTGTTTCATTTAGTAATTAGTTCTTAAATCTCCTCTAAGTCAAATAAAGCAGAGGATGTGAGCTTCTGAGAACTATTCCCTCCTCCCCTTCCCCCCCACATCCACACCCTTTTTTGCACATACTCTTTCGAAGTAAAGACTGTATTGATGTGGGATTTGATAGTAGGGAGCTTGCTGACAATGTAGAGCAGGTGCTTGGGGTATGCAAGAGTATGGGGTCTTTTTCATGATCTGTCACTGATGTACTGTGTGACCTTGGGTGAGTTGTTCTTCTGTGTTCTTCTTTTACCTTCCTTTTACCTGGCAGATGTATTTGCAGGATGAACGAAAGGATCTAAATTTGTTGTGCATCAGGATTTTTCTGGAGTATGGTGAAGAGGAAAATGTTACAAATCTCTGAACATTGAAGAAAAATCTCTAGCTAAATTGTTGGTGTGCTGGCAGATTCTCCCCTCCCTCCCCTTTGCAAAGGAGAATCGTGTACAGCTGGAACACAGCAGGGCAGCATGGGCTAGACCTGCAGCTGGGAGGTATTGCGACCCAAGTTATCTGGAAATGACTGGTTTGTTCTGTTACCATTTGGCATTCATTGAGTGGTAGCTTTGTAAATGGCTTTGTGGGTAGGTGTTTATTTGCTGTCTTCTCTGTGACCCAGAGTGGCTCTTGACCTGGGTTAAGTGGAAGATTGTGTGTGCTGGAAGAGAGACTGCCTGCATTCCAACCTTGCCAGCAATGTTGCCACAGTGTTGCCAGGAGGCAGGATGTGACCGCGGAAACAAATATCCTCTCTTCTGAAGGGAAGCTTTAACTTTCATGAGAGCAGGGGATGTGTTTCTTGTTATCAGGTGGTCTTTGTTCTTGCTACCAAACAGTCAGTCCATTAACGATTGTGCTTGAGAGCGCTGGTGTCTTATCTCCACAGTGGACCGCATTCAATACCACAGACTTTTCTTCACCTCACTAGGAGGTCTCTGGCATATCAAATGCATCACCACTTCTTCGTTGCTGTGCTAGCTTGGGTTGGGTCTCGGTTGTGAACCAATTACTTAGGGCCTTATCCACCCTGGTCTTAAGGTGCTTTGTATATTAGTTCCTAATGGACTGTGTGTATTCCAAAAGCAGCCAACGGCATGGGTCTCCCTCTGCCTTTGGTTCTAAGTTATTGTAGAGCAAAAGGCGTCTTCTTGAATACAAAGTTGTCCTCAGACCGAAGCATATGGCTGCAAACATTCATATTCCTTTCTTGCCTTCTCTCCATTGCTTCTCTTTCCTGAGAATTGAAAGGAGCAGCCTCTTTACTACAAATAATGATTTGTAAAACAGTGATATTTGAAATTAGTGGCTGCTGCTGTCTTTGATGTTCTTGGCACTGTTGATTGCTACCCAAAGCAAGCTGGGAATTACAGTCTGTCATCCTCTTGCCTCATAGCTCAAGGCTATATTTAGTAGTTCAAGTTGCAACAGATCTGGAAGTTGTTCCCTTTAGCTGCAGCACAAGGCTAATGCTGTGATAGAGTGTGTTGTTTTTTAAGTGGTGACTTCAGTGTGCTTGTTTTCCATCACGAGGACAACTGAACCAGTCTGTGCAGTATTGCAGGGATATCCTGACTGCCACTGTATGTGTCAATTTTAGAAAGACCCCGAAGCCTTTTCTCTGGAGAGAACCTCACAATCAGTATGTTTTTAGTGCTTGACTTTTGCCTAAATCTTAGAGCTTGATGCAGAACTTCTGCACATAATTTCTGGGATGCAGTAAATGGCATTTCATCGGGAAGTGTGTGCGTGAGATACTGTCATTTAAAACATGCAGTTGTCAAGATAAAATTATTGCAGCATCTTTATTTGCTGATTCTGCAATTGGATCTTTGCTGAGTGAGTGTTCTCTCCAGGACTCTATGAAACACAAAAGATAATGTCTGAATTCGAGTCGGTCCATTGGGGCTGGAGATCCATGCAAATGTTGAAATCCTCTGTCTGCACACAGAGTTTGCAGCTCCAGAATTACAGGTCTGAGAGCTTCATTGAATTGTCAAAGGATTTTAAATCACTGAGTATCTGTTGATTTCAATGGAGTTTACTCTTAATTGTGTCTTTAGAGTCTAGGTATAAATGACTAAAAACAATATCGAAATCGTATGATCTCTTTCCTGTTGCCAAAAGGTGAAGGGAGGACAGATGGATTAGACGTTAAATGAATATTTTCAAATGTTTTTCTTTCCAATAATAGGAAAGGAGTGAAGACTGCCTAATATTGTACTGCTAGCCATTAACAATGCAAATAAATGCGGAGAAAGAAGAGATTGTTCATTCCTTCTTTAGAAAATGGATTAAAATGTACAAATGCAGGTATTACTGGTGGTGTCACTTATTTCTAATTTTCCGAAAGTAAGATGGAAAGAAACTCATTTGTCCATTTGTTCTCCTCTCCTCTCTTCTCCTTCCTAACCATTTTTCCCCCCTCATAATATGACACTGTTTCATGCATAGTCAGTTGCTTTGTGGCTATTGTGGTTTTTTTACACAGCAACAAGGAAGACAAAAACATAAATAAAGGAAAATGTGGTTGTGGAACCACAAAGTTTTACTGAGTTTGACTAGACTTCAGGTTGGCTTTTTTAAAGCTTAGGGATTGTCAAAACCAGATTGTCCCTGTTCTCCTATGTAGGGACTTGAGGCCAGAAATCTATTTCTGCTACAAATCTACTGTTTGACTTGGTATAAACATACCACCGTATCTCCTCTTTGCCCATATTTAGACAGTCCCCACTCTGAAGAGCTTTCCTGTGTGTTTGTACAGTGCCTTGTTCAAAAGGTTCCCAATTTTGGTTGGAGCCCTTAGGTAACAAAAGTAATGTCTTGAGTATTCACATCAGCATGTAGTAGTAAAGCCTTATATTTAAGAGCAAACCTGGTGTTTTTGCAGTTGAATGATTTTCTATTAGTCAGCTCAGTTCCTTCAAGCTGTATATTAATAAACCCAAACCCAGCAAAACACCCAGCCAGCTCTCCCTGACGTGGGCAGCCACCTTTGAATATCCCTAGGTCTCCAGAATCACGAAACAAACCCCTTCTTGGACAAGTGACTCCCAGGACTTAGCAGAAGTACTGTGTTGGTCTCTGCTGTCATGCAGCCTTAGTTTATTTGGATCTAGGCAGAAATGGAAGAGGAGAGCTCTGCATTTAAAGGAAGCCATGGGCTTGTAGACATTGATGCTATTCCTGTAACTCTGATAAATAGAGTACTATGGATTAAGTGAATTAAGGTAAACTCTGTCCTGGACTACTTCTCTCTTGAAATAAGAGACTAAAATGGATTGAAATGTCCTGCAAGCTTACTGTGTTGTGCGGGAGTATTTCTGTACATGAGGCTTCCTAAAACGGGAATTTGACAAGTCCTGCATTTGAATGCTTACATTTCAGCCCTATTTGAGCCCTTGCTTGTAGAATTAGAAGAATCCACAAGAATCTTGCTACAACGAAGGCAGCAGTAGCATTTGAAGAGATGTTTGTGCAGGGCTTCAGGTTTCAATAATTGCTGTACAGGGTGTGTGGTATAGTGTGGGATTCTCTATGCTGCCCTGCCTGGGGCTGCCTTGCTTCTGCCAGATGCTGGATTTAGAGTTTGCTCCAATTTGCAGATTTAAAAAAAAAAAAAAGGCTTGAAAGGAAGCTTGTCCTTAAGGTCTGCTTTCTAGGCAGAAGTGATTCATGTCCTATTGGGGGAGTGAGGGGATGAGAAGGGAGTCCTTTATAATGGTGACTCTGTGGGCTCCTGTTTTGAAGAGTGATGTTATTCTTACCATTAATCAGAGAAACCAAATGGGAAGCTAACTGCCCTCCATTTCATCTATATCTCCTTACTAGAGATAACCAGACAAAAGTGTTGTAATAGATAACATGGACCATTTCTGTCCTGTCTTGTGGATCATCATCAACAAGAGAGAATCCATCATAGCACTGATTCAGAACTGTGTCATCTTACACTGAAACTGCTGAACTGTAACAACGAAGCAGTCCAACTGTTTTACCAAATCCTATAGCCAGGATTTCAGAATTAGCAGAGTCCAGTGGTTCTGATTTTAAATTAAGTAATAAAGCACATGTTGAAACTGAAGCACCACTCAGGCTGGCTTCTGAAATGGTGATTCTTTTAAAATTTCTCATTTGACAGCCTGTTCAGAAGCCACCAGCAATGTCTACTTCTCTAAAGACAAAAATCACTTTCTGAGAGATCATGGCCTTGTATAAACGAGGGAGGTTTGTTAAGGAAACTGATGCAAATGCAGGGTTTTCTTAATCTTTGCTACTTTAAGTTGGAACTCTCCAGCCTAGAGCAGCAGTCCCCAAAAATATGGTTTAAAGTGCCCTCCTGAGAGATGACATTTGTAATTGGTTTGTAGACTTAGAAGCTGGCTCACTGAGGGCTTGTTGCGAAGAGTGCTTCAAGGCAGTAACTAATTACTCCTAGTAGTACTGAACCACTCGTTGGTTTTGAACCTGCTCTTTTTATCTGGATGAATCCGAAGGAAGTGACTCTGGTGTAGTCAACAGCACCATTGTTTCCAGATCCTGGATGGGATTTAGAGAGGCTTTCTACAGTGTGTTCAGCTGTGCAGGCTACTTAGTGCAGGAGTTACAGAACTGGAGGCTCGCTTTGCCTCCAGCAGACCTAATAAAGGTCTTGCTGACTTAAAACATGATTACTTTACTTTCTAAGAGGATGAATGAGCACTGAATTGTTTGAAGAATTCAGAATAACTTTTTGTAGCTATAAATACATATATATGTGGTTATGACTGGCTAATTTAAAGAATGTGAAGTTGTTAAATGGGGGCCGTGTTGGTTACTGTGCTAGTTAGAAGAACAGAAACATCTGAAGTAACTTCAGTTGGTGCTGAATTGGAAGCTTGGAATTAAGTCTAATGAAATCGGAGCATTTCTGTTTTCTCAGTAGTTGTGCTGTTTATATTTGGCTATGACCAGTCTTAAACTGTTGAAACAAATGCTGATTCTGAGATAGAGTCACAGTAAGTGTCTTCAGAATTTAAAATATTATGAAAACCCTTATGCTAGTAAAACAAATTGCTGATTTTAGTCTCCTTAATTATAAGGGTTTGAGTTCTGGATTAAGCTCTTTATCAAGAAGCCTTCAGAATGGCTCCTAGCTGAATGCTATATTGGCATTGCATCCGTTTAAAAAGGAACGGGCTAGGGGAGGGAACTCAAAGCCACAGCTGCACCTCTGTATTTGACCATGTCAGCTCTTCCCCTGATGGGGCCAGGCCTCAGCCTTGCTAACCATTTTTAAACCATCTTGGAGTGAAAGGAGGGAGGTATAGGGAGCAAGAGGGGTGTGTGGCTAGCAAGAGTGGGAAGAGAGCTTGAGTTAATGAAGAAGGTTGAGATGCTTGTCTGATGTACAGGAGATGGAAGGTTCAATATGCAGCTTGACCACAACCCCTTCAGTGCCCTGGAGGGAAGGTGCTGTGTTTCGGCTCCAAATCCAGTCTAGGAAATTGAGGTAATAGCCCTTTGCCGGCAGAGTGGCCTTAAGTTGTGATCTGTGATCTCTGACACAGAGACTGCATAGCACAGTGGGGTTTTAATCACCATCAGATCTTTAAAAATTGTGGTGAGATGGAAGACTCCAAAGTGCTTATAATTACTTTGTGCCTACTGATTTTGGATGGTTGTCTGTAAAGGTACTATTCTACCCTTTATTTTTACTTGCTTCCTTTGTTCTGATAGTCGCATATTCTTTAAACATAGAGTACTTGTTGATACCAACATTTTAGTAAAAATTTGTATTTTTCCTGGACCATTTAAGAAAACTACTGTGTCTTCTGATCTGATGTAATTTCAAACTCTTGATTTTCTTCCTATTGTGTTTTTTTTTTTGTTTTTTTTTTTCCAGGGTGGTAAAGGAGGAGATCTCAGACGACAATGCAAAGCTACCTTGCTTCAATGGAAGAGTGGTGTCCTGGGTATGTTGGCTCATGTGTCTGTATGCATATGTTGTTTGATACAGTGGGCACAGTAGCAGGGTAGTTGGTACATGGATCCTGATTTTTAGAAGTGTCTTGAATCTCAAATTATATGGAAGCAAAGGCTGTTTTTCATTATATCTGTAACATCCTGTTATTAAGTAATTTATTTTAAAAATTAGACTGAAGTCCACAAAGGTGTGCAGGGCTGAAAAGGTGGTTTAAACATGAAACCTTTAAAGTTAGTAACATGTTGTGTTGTCTTTTCTTTCCCACTGTTGTTTCTTTTCCTCACCTCCTAAATATTGCTGAATCTGATGGAGGGCTCTGAAATAATGCTGTAAAACCTCACAAAATAAGGCTAGACTTCTAAAAACATTTACTTGCTTACCTTTTGTTGAAACAAGTAAGAGCCAAGCTCTAATCCTTGTTTTAAAAAAAAAAAAAAATTGTCCCACAACATAAGGTTAAATGCAGCAGCAGGCTTGCTGTCGGTAAGAGAGTGGAAGCACACTTTTGCCTGTGTTACACAGGTAATAGTCAGAGTTCTGCCCAATCATTGAGTTTTAATACTTTCACTAAATAGCCAAAATAACTTATTCAAAACCAGCTGAATGTGATATTCTAGAGGATTGTGGTTATGTTATTTTAATTTCAATGTATCAGTATTGTGGTAGTGCCTGGAAGGTTTAAATGGGGCTTAAATCTCTGAGCTAAACAGTGTGCATGCATTCAGTAAAAAGACACAAAAATTCATAGCCTTGGAAAAATAAGCAAGGCAGAGGAATTTGTGCTGTAAGTTGTCCAGTTGTAGAGGAAGTCACTGATGCAGCTGTTCATCCCAGTTACTGTGCTGCTCAGTAGATCACATCTCCCTTATTCTTTCTCTTGTTTGTCTTTAATGCGTTAATTTCTCCAGTATGCCATGATATTTGTTTGTCACCTACCTATAGTTATTAATTACTATCTCCTAAGTGTTACACAGCCCTTCGGGTTGCTTCTCATTTAATGAACAGGTGACTTGCACTCCATGCTGAGCTGAGTGCTGAACAGCAGCATAAAATCTGTGCTGTTACTGTAATAGTCGGTCGCTTCTCCACAAGCCTAGTTCTTTAGCTACGTTATGATCTGCTTAGTGGAGATGCAATAGAAGTCTGTTGCTCCCCAGGGTTACTGTGTGAAATATAGTAATTCCCACCTTCAGATTATGTTTGGGGCACAGATATAAACGTGCAGATAAATTTGGTGTTTGGCAGTTTCATGAACATATTTCTTCACCTGGGGATAGGAGGCTTACCACTGTCAAGGTTGATTAAAGTGGTTGCGCACCTTTAGGCAGAAAAGAGGGCAGTAGTATTTTAGATTTTAACACCAAAAAAACATTTGGGACATAGTCTATGATTTTAATATCCTCTTTCAAGCTGACCTTACAGTCTTGGGTATCGGGAACACTGTATAGGACAAGAAGAATTGTCTGTCTTCCCCAAAACTCAAGTTTGGCTTGAGTATGAAATGATTTTTTGTTAAGAGCTTGGCTTCAAGTGATGCAAGTAGGGTTAGAAATCATAGTGCCATGGTATGAGAACTATGTTGAAGTAACTAGAAACATTGGACAGCCTTTCAGCATTGGATGTATGCTTAGATATATGTTTGCAGTCTTCCTATTTCTGGTAGGATGAAGGTAAGCAAGAAAGTAGTAGTAGTTAAGTAGGTTTACAAGTGTTTTTTCCAACTGCACAGTTAGGACAAGTAGGGCTACTTGGGATTCTCAGCTGGAATGAACTGCAATGTCTCCATCTATTTCTCCAGTCCTATGCTGATTTTAGGAATTGAAGATTTTGCTCACATGTTTAAAACCAGTAAGGCTAAAATATCTCAGTATCCCAGTCACTGAAGTTATACAGGATAAGGAAATCTGTCTGGGCCTTGCATATAATCATGCTGAGTAGCTTGAAGTTTCTAAGCCTGGCTTCTTGTAGACAGGATTACGTGTGCTTTCACTGTAAAATCAAATACATTATCGACTGCATGCTGTTGCCTGCAGTAGAGTGCATGTGTGCATTCTGTCATTGTGCAATGTATCTTTTAAACATCAGTTTGATTGGGAGATTGTTCTTAAGTAATGATGCCTTGTGGTTCATCAAATATAGCCCCTGCTGGGTTCTAAGCAGCTGAAAACCTTGCTCATGTGAGGGCAAGGGCTGGCAGATGAATTGAGCTCAGCTGTATGCTACAATATTATCACTTCTTTCTGCTCTATTGATTGCTTTCAATTTTAAGGCACTTGGACTGTGTAGTCCCAACAGGTTCTTAGTATTAGGCAAGCAAAGCACATAGCTTTCTAATGCATTAACTTAACCTTAGTCTTCCTACACACCCAAATGTGTACAGAATATTAAGCACTTATTAGATTTTGTATTAAATTGAGTTCTTAAAAATGGGGAGAATGTTCTCCCTTCAGTCTGTACTCTCTTAAAAGTTAGCTGTTTTGTCACTGCAAGATGCATTCAGAAGGAACAGCTACGTTTTTTTGTAGGACCTCCATACCTTGTGTTTGGCCTTTGTGCTCCAACCTCTTGACTCAGCAGCAATAGCTGACTAATAACCAGTGTGACTTTCAAAGCTGTTCGTAGAACTTAGCCATATATTTCCACCCAGCAGTGGGTGTTAGGCAACTAAATGCCTTGGTTAGAAAACGGATGAGTGTTTTAAAGCAAAGTTATGCTGATACAAACCTGTGCTGCCGGGCAGTGCTCAAGGGAAAGAAATGAGCACAACAGGAGCCTGTCTACCTGCCTTCACAAAGAAGGGAAGATCCTCATGTGTTGTGCTCCACGGAGGAGTAAATTGGTTGTCAAAAGAAGTATTCATTCTCTAGAAAAAAATCACTGGCATTAGAGAATAAAATTAATGTTTAAACAAACAAATGAACAGCTGTGGTCTTTGAGACCTGATGGTCCACCTACAGTGCTGTGGGAGACAGCACAAGGTTTTTTCTTAATGAGGTTGTTGGCTTATGTCCATTCTTGTGTGGGAACCAAACATACAATGGTGTTAACTTCTCCAAGTCATGGCTGAACATACGTGCTGATGGCCACGGGTGTGGTATGAGGTCCTTTTTTCTTTGAAGAGCTGGAGATGGCTGAAGGGCTCAATGCTGCTGAATATGCTACTTTCAGGATATGCTTGAGCTATGAATGTTGGTGGTGCTGGTTTTCTCTTCAGTCCAAGGAATACTGTGGGCTATAGCATGGTGTTCTGACAGTATGGGAATAGATTGTACAAAAAGGGATTTCATGTGTAATTAACAAGCTGAAGAGAGCATCCTGAAAGCTTCAGATAAAAAAAGACTATGAAATGTCATTTATGTTGCCATAGTGTGAGAGCAGCATCTGTTTTAAAAGCAAAGGGGTAGAAATGAATAGTAGCTCTTATCAGGAGAGCAAATTAATCCTGAGAACCCCTTTTCTACTTCTCAATATGTTACGCTTGCACTGCCTTTGCTCCTTAGGGTCATTCCCTCCCTGTTTCTTCCCCTTTCTCCCATGCTGCTGAACTGATAAATGTTAATTCAAACAACAGGCTGATAGTCGGTTTCCTTTCTGCATCCCTGAACTGGGTCTCTTCTTCCTGATGCATTCAGGAGCATGGTAGTGTTTGTTTTTATCTATGCGGTCTAGTTAAAGAATGTATCTTTTGCATTGGTGATTCAATAACCGATGATTCATTCTGAACCTGTATACACTATCCAGGCTTTTCTGTGCAGCAAAATATGACTCAGGTTGTTCTAACAAGGGCCAGTGTTCTTGGAGTTTAAGCAAAAACAAACCCCCAACCCCAAACTATTCCACATGAATAAGGATGTGGATTATTTCATTCCCCTTTACATCCCAATTCTTTAACCTCTTCCTCTTTCCCTCTCCCAACCAAAAACCCAAGGGCATTTGATCTCAAGTTGAGAGCTGAATTCTTTTCCCAGCTTCTTAAATAATAAAATATGAAAATCTATGCCTTTTCTGTTTTCCAGCTGAAAAACAGGAGAATATAAAGAACCGTAAGATCAGAACAAGAATATACACACGCACACAAACACACACAAATGTTATGTTTTAATTCTGTGACTGTTACTATTTTAACTTCAGAGAAACATTACAATTTCTGAAATGCGTTTTAAGAGTGTATTCAATTTATTGTAATTCCTGTTCCAGTATAGGTTTCTGGCTGCTTTCCAAATGTAGAAGAATGCAGAATCTTTGCTCCAAGGATTTGTGTACCTTGTTTCAAATCTTCCCACCCATTCCTATTTTTCACGTTACAGTTTTGCTTGGAGGATGCAACCAAGATCAATGTCTCTGCTCCTTTCTTTCTCCTTATGGTGTGCGCTGTACATGTGCATGGCGGGAGACACGGTTGCTGATCCAGAGACCTCAATCTTGTATTTGTATGTCACAACTATCTGCTTTTTCAACATGAAGGGTGGGAACTGAGGCAGAAGTTTTTCATGTGGGTTTTTTCTTTCCCTTCAAGGTCATATAGAAAGTCTTCTGCAACTGGCAGCAGATATCTGATAGTCTGATTACTTAATCTTAAAATCTTCCTTCTTGCCAGTTTTTTAAAATGAGTGTATGGGCAAGTTTAAGTTGAGGGTAGCTTTTTAGAAAACGTAACGTCTTATTATCTTCAAACTTTAATGGTGGTCCTGGAGGACAGCAAGTTGACTGTGAGCCAGCAATGGGCCTTTGCAGCAAAGAAGGTTGGCAACATCCTGGGCTGCATCAGGAAGGGCATTGCCAGCAGTTTGAGAGAGGTAATCTTTCCCCTCTAGTCAGTACTAGTGGGGACACGTCTGAAGTGCAGCCTCCAGTTCTGGGCTACCCAGAACAAGGGAGACCTGGATGCCCTGGAGAAAGTCTAGCAAAGGGCCTTGAAGACGGTTAAGGGACAAGAACATCTGGCATACAAGGAGCAGCTGAGGGAGCTGGGACTGTTTAACCTCAAGAAGAGAAGGCTTGGGGAGATCTTATCAATGTGTATCAATACCTGATGGAGGGGAGTAAAGAAGACCAAGTCAGACTCTTCTCAACAGCACTAGTGGTAGGACAAGAGACAATAGGCACAAATTGAAATAAAGGAAATTCCGCTGAAACATAAAAAAAAAATCTTTTTTACTCTGAGGGTGGTAAACCACAGCTTGCCCAGAGATGTGCAGTATTCTTGCTTGGGGATATCTAAAACCTGACTGAACAGGTTCCTTAGCAGCTTGCTCTAGCTGACCCTCCTTTGAGCATGGCAGTTGGACTAGACAATCTCCAGAGGTCCATTGCAATGTCAACTATTCTGTGAATGGATTCACTGCTTTTTCTGTAGCTTTTCTGATGCTTGCATCATCCTCTTTAGTGATAAGACTAAGGCAGTCTGTCATCTGCCTTTAACAGACAATATAAAGACAAATTTGGTTTTCCCAAGTCAGAACACAATCCCTCCTTCATTTCTTATGTCTTTTCTTTAGGAGAAGAATGAGTTTCAGTTGGCCTTTCTTCCTTAGGTGAAATAACATCAGTTCAATGATAAAAAGTGAAACAGTTTTTCTTCGTAATGCCAACCCAGGAACTTAACACAGAAGAATCAATTCAGTCTGAGTAAGTAGCCAAGTCTCTAATAGTGAGAATGGTGCTGTTGCAAAGATCTAAAAGCAAAATTTAGATGCATGGCTTAAATTAATTGTTTCAGAGAAGTAGTACTGTAGAGCCTTTTATGAGTGCTATATCAATGTAGGCTCTTCACAGACTGCTGCTCAGCAGCAAATGACATAATGCATTATAAACCCATCTATTTCAGCTGAGGCAGAGACAATGGGCACAGATTGTTGCAGGTAGTATGGATAGATACATTGCTTCAAAAGACTTAGACTCTTTCCTCCCTTCCCACCCATCAGCTTGTTTCCAAATTTATATGCATATCCCACTAGTTTGGATTCAGTTTATAGCTCTCCTCAGAGATCATATAGTGCACCTTTTGCAGATGATGTTGACAAGGGCTTTTGTTCACTCTGCTGAACAATCAGCTGAAACATCTGTGTCTGACCTGCATTACGAATTGCAAATTACTTTTTCCACACTAACACCCATAAAATTGCAGTGCTTATCTGCCTCTATTTGCTGCTAATTATTGGAGGAGTTTTATGTAAATCTTACTGTAAGTTAATTGTTCACAGTTTTGAACCCTTTAATATCCCATTCACTGGAACTTAACAGATAATTGCATACATATCTTTCAGGGCTAGCAAAGTTGGTCTTTACCTTTTGGAAAAAACGTGTTTTGGGCAGGGCTATTTCCTTCTCTGCTTTTTAACATGATAGGCCTGAGCTTTCTTTGTCTCCCGTGTTATAAAATGTGCATCAGCTGGTAGCAGACAGCTTGGGATTCTTTCACAAAACCATCCATGAAAATCGTCATCCTCACTATAAATTACTGCAATGTATATGTGTGTATTTCACATCGAGATGACATATTTAAAATTGGAACATTAAGTGCACACGATATAGCTTAGCTGTCTCTTCCCCCACAACTCCCCTCTTGACTGATACAGTGGCTACTTTGAAGTTTACAAGATGACTGACATTTAGAAATTTGAGATTTTCATCTTTTTTAATAACATTTGAATCCTTCTATTTGTCATAGGTAGGAACTTTGATCTTGGTGTCACATGCAGGACTGATTTCCATAAGGGAAAATGTTCAAGGGACGATCTGCAAGTCTCTAGTTGTTGCTTACTTTTGCTGCCCTGGGAACTTAGTATACAGCTAGATTAGTATTGAATTAGAATCACTGCTCCTAATTAGCTATTTAAACCTCCTCCCCATCCCTCCTGTATCTGGCTTGTTTTTGTCCTCCGCATCTTATATCTTGTCCTTTTGATTTTGGGGTGGTTTTGTTTTTTTTGTTTTTTTAAAGACTGAATAATTTGGGACGGAGGGCTACTACCTACTAGATTCCTTTTCAGTGGTTGATCTTTAGGTTTTTCAACAATATAGAGACTAGCATTAATTGTATGGCACAGTTCTTAATCTAGTAGTTATTACTGTAAATGCATTTACACAAACACATCTTCTGCAAGAAATAGCTGATACATGTGCCTGTTCTGCTAGCGCGCGCGCACACACACACACACACACACATACAAAACATAGGATACAGTTTTTCTTGGGATAATTTGTTTTGAGTTCTTTGGGACCGCTTACCTGAGTGAATTTATTACTGCATTTTTGTTTTTTCAGGTTCAGGTACTTACTGGGCAATTTGGAAAAATAGCTTGTATGGAAGAGAATAAGTTACCTTCAGGCTTTTTGCAAAAGCTTAAAATGTTTTTCTATTCTCTTTGGACAGCCCAGGGACAGCCTCCCAGTGGAAGCTGGGAATGTGGAAAGAATTGGCTTGTGGTTGCTGCCAGATCGGAGCCAGCTGAGTGGCCTCTGCCAGCAGTTTGCACAAAATCGGTTGGCTGTTATCTGTGTTTTTTAGGAAGGCTTTGCAACATCTGGGAACAATTCCCTGACTGGCTGCTGGGAATGTGCACTATTTCCTATTGGCTGGCAGTGATGTCATAGCCTTGTGTGAGTCTCTCTTTTTTTTTTTCCTTCTTTATTATCTGGGTGCCAACAGATAATACTTGTCCTGTTTGTACGTAAGCTTTTTAGACCCTGTATTTGCAATTGCAATTAATATTGTTGGGTAGAACTATTTAGCCTTCTACTGCACAAGGCAACACAGCAGCTTCAGCATTGTTAAATGATCTTTAGCAATGTGCATTGTTGCCTTTCGGCACAGAACTGAGGCAGTGAATGAAAATTCACAGAAGCAGATTCTTGTTGATTTCTTATGTATAAAATGAACTGATTTCAGGACCCGATTCTTCTATTCACAGACTATGTATACCCTCATTCATCTGCTGATAGACTGAATTGTCACACAGGAGAAAATAGAGAGCTGTGCATGAAGAAATCTAACCCAAAGTGAAGAAGATATTAACACAATATTGTATCTTCTTCCACAGTGTTTAGAGCTTATAAAGAAGGGAGGCGGGATCACTGACAACATTCCTAAGCTTTAAGGTACCCAAATGAGTTACTAGGGAAGGATCTGAGTCCTAATACAGAAGGAAATTCCTCTAAGGTGCAGCTGGGCCTGGAGTGTTAGATCTCTATGAGAAAGAGATGGGGAAGAAGCAAACAGGTTAACAGGAAGGATGGGGGACTTGAAGAAAAACTGAAAGAATGTGCTAAATGAGGAAGCTTCAAAGCTCTACGATCTTGTGGTCTTCTCTTTGCTAAAGTAATGTTGGGTGGTTCTGGTCTGATATACACAAGAATTCTCAAATTAGATTTAATCCAAGTTTGAATTGAAAGATGTTGTCCTATTTCTAACTGTGATCAGCACTGGGTGGAGGAAAGACCTGTAAGGAGATCTTACTTCCTTAGTCATGTGGCAGAAGTACTTGCGATCATTTGCAGGAGCATGGGTACACGCAACCCAGGTCTCTGCATTGCTCTGATGTACACAGGTACCTGTTTTCAGCTGGGGTGAGGAATGTGTAAGCTCTCAGAAAAAGTCACCAACCTGCTGAAAAAATCTGGAAGGGTGAGATATGGAAATAGGATTATAGGATTGCAGATCCTTTTTTTGCCTCCTGTTCTTACTCCACATGTTCTCCAAGAGGCAGGTAATCCTGTGTTTAAAAAGAACTTGCTGCAAAGTGTCAGTGAAACTGATTTTTTTTTTCCACAGCTAGCCTGCTATACTGTGCCATATACAAACACCTGAGATGCTTAACAGAATGTGGGAGTAATATGAGATATTATATTTCATGAAGATACAATATCGTCTTTAAACGATAGAAGGTGGCAGATGATAAAATCACATATAGAATTAACAATTTTATTTTGAAACTCAGTCTGCACCTTTTTGTCTCTGAACACTGAAGAAGGTCAGCCTTTACCTGGCAGCCACAGATTTCTTGAACTTGTTCTTTTCAGCCTGTTACAGCTTCTGATTTCCAGGCTATATAAGCTTGATCCTGTATTCTCTGCATATCTATGGTCCATGGTTGAAAAAAACCTCAAACAAACGTACTGTAGTTTTCAGCAGGAAAAAAGGGGGAAGCCTAATCTACCCAGCATAGACAATTTCTTGTTACTAAAATAAACATCACATTCCTGATAGGCTTTTGCAGGCCTTCTGGCAATGTGGAGTCTTGTTGCCTTTGACAGAATTCCTGGTGGAATAAAGGGCCTCATCAGTAAGTCCTTTTGTGCAATTGGTCCTTCGGGAGCAGCCTTCGTGTGGATAATGGGCCATGTCTCTGAAGCTTTGACTTGGGTTTTGAGATGTCTGTGACTTTATAGGAAATAATTACTTTCAACTTGTAGATGAATGTGGCTGTTCTGAAGTTGCTGTCAAAAGTACAAATGGCTCTTTTGGGGTATTTCTTTAGTTACTGTTATCTGTCCCTCACCTCTCCCAGAGCTGAGAGAAATACCAAGAGCTGCTGCTGCTCTCAGTAACAGTGAGAATTTAAATATTGTTGTTTTCATGCTGATAGACTAATAAATATTTAGCCAGATGAGAATATGAGAGCAGAGTGTACCAATGTTTGTTCTTTCCCCTTTCCCAGACTCATTCTTGTTGTCTGGTGTCTTCAGCCATGAATGTTGAACAGACTGATTCCTTGAGCTGGCTTAATGCATGTGTGAATTTGTTAAGATGTCTGCGGAGTGCTATAAAAGACAGTCCTTGCCATAATTAAGGGAAAAGCATAAACAAATGTGGGTGTAGAGGAGAAAAAGCAAAATTGAGCTACAGAGAGGTAAAGCAATTGATCCGAGGACTCACTGGAGGTCAGTAGCAATAAAGGGAAGAAAACAGGCTCTCCTGACACTGTAAACATTCATTGGCATGGTGTCACTGTTTGGCTCTGATGAGGGAGCTTAAGTTTTGCTTGCATTTGAGTGCCTGGCCATCTTCCTACCAATTGCTCTTCCATCACTTGAATTTGCTTACAATATGCAGAATGGACTGGTGGGAAGTTTGCTTTTGTGCCTGTACTAGAGCTTCAGATTGGAAGTCAAGTTGCTGAAGTTAGCAGTGTTCACTGTAAACTGAACACTTATTTCTGCAGATGAGTTCCAAGAAAACTTTCCTAGCAGATGCCTAGCAATGCTGGGTAACCTTCTCTATCGCAGAAGTAAACATGCACTTTTTGTCAGCACGAATAGGCTGCATGTTTTGTTACTGCAGCACAGAGTAGCTAACTTGCACAGCACACTGTTGTTTGTACTGTCATGAATTGGAAGTGCCTGTGTGAGAATCACTAGGGATATCAAAAGAACATAAGATTCTTTTCTAACATGCCAGGGTTGATAGCTTGATATGCTTTCTCCACTTCCTGGGAAAGATTTAGTAGTGAGTGTGATGGTAGGACCTCAGCTGAAAAAACAAACAGCATTCTGTATGATGGAATGAACTGAATCAACAGTTGCAATTAGTTCCACACTTCTTTATTAACTTCCTCCATGTGCGCCACACGGAAGACATCCACGTTTTGCATTGAAATGCAGTCCTTTGGGGTGGAACCCAACAGCTGTTTTACAGCCCACAGGTGTGCTCTTGAACAGCACACAGTACCAACACAGTGCAAGTAAAGAAATGGATTAAAATGTTACTGCCAGTCAAAACTGCAGGGGAAGCTTGATGGGTGAAATATGATTATCAGGGCTGGCTTCTGTCCAGGAAGCTGGGGTTCATGCCACTTTTCTCGCAGAAACGCAGTGAGAAGTCTATAATGTGGCAGTCCAATAGTGCATTATCTTCTCCATTCAAAGTGATGTAATATTGGGGGGTTTTATTCCTACCATAGCTTGTCAAAGAAAAGGGCACAATTTATCTTAAAGCTGATAGGATACTTAATGATTTACTGAGTGTCACTTGTTGGAAGAAAGGAAGAACTCCTAGATAGCATGGCAAAGCAGGGAGCAGCAATTCCTACACCTGTAGTCAGGGCAGTGATGTGTGAATTCTGTCAACAAGTGTACACCCCCCACAGAATTCTTCCTGTTCTGCAGTCACCATCAAACCCTCATCAAATTGAAGGAATTTTGCAAGGTGCCTGGAAAGAGGTGGGGCTGCTAACTCACTATGAAGTTCCATCTGAATCCAGTTATTCCACTGTGTTAGGTGTTATAGTACCTTTCTGATCCTTTTGACATTTGGGAAAAATCAGCTAGACAGCGTAGTCTTAATAATCTTGCTGCATGTGCCATCTTCTACTGCAGATTTTCTTTTCTAGCACAACAGATGTTTTTCTAATGCTCTTTTGTGGTGTTTTTGTTAATTTGGTCTGCAGCCATCCATTTATATTCTACTGCTCTTGAACACAGAGACTGTAAGTCAAGAATGAAAGCTTTGATGAAGGGTGAGTGCTTCACTTGCAACCAGACATAGATCTGGACAGTCTGTGTCTTGTTTTAACAATGTAATTGCTTCAAGCTCTCTTGCTTAAATCTCTGAAGTCAGGTCCTCTAGCAGGAGCTCCCAGGTCCTGGTTATCGTAAGAGTAAGATCATGTTAAGGAACCTATTTAAACTGTTACATTGTGGGTTTATTTTTTTATTTGTTTGTTTTGTGTTTTTTTTTTTTTAATTATTTCTGAGGGGCAAAATTTCACCCCAAAGGATGTGGCTAAATTACAGTAAGTGTACTTTGTGTGGAAATGCCTGAGCCAGGCTGCAACTGGCAGTATAGCTAGTACAGCATGGATCTTAACTTGGGAAGGTAAACATGAGAAGTTCTGCACTGGCCACTGCATTATCATAGCTGTTTTGCTTATGATTTACTACTTGAAATCTGAAAGACCTTTATCTAGGATTAACAAACTACTTGGAAATGGGAGATATTGCTAATATATTTTCTTGAGTTTGAATGTATCTCGAGTTCACTATATCTGGTAGTGAACTGATTCAAGGTATGTTTCCTGAATGCATCTGAAACAATTGTATGGGTAATTTCTGCAGGCCTCTTCCCTTTATAATGGTAATGCATAGTCCGAGACTGTTTGTGACTCTAATCCCGCTGAAGGTCAATAAGAAATGGGTACCCAGTGCTTTATCCTTCAGGAAATCACAGCCCAGGGGCAGTATTCACAAAGGAGTTGCTTTGCTGGAGCGGATTTTGCTTCTGCTCAGCAGCACTCCCAAGATGATCTGCAACCTTGATCAGTACGATGGGCTTGTCTTCATAATGGGTTCTGCAGTGCCAAGACTTCTTCCTCTGGGAGCAGGGAAGTACTAAAGAACAAATATCCTGAAATATGGAAAGGATTTGTCTTGTTGGCTCATCTCTCTTTTTGCATCAATCTCATCTTTGAGATGGGTGCTGCCATCAGCAGAAAGGCTTAAAGAAGGAATATGTTTTCCTGCTTTCAAATAACTTGGGCCAGGTGCTTGTCTGCATAGCTTGATACAATTTAGAATGAGAAGGGTGAGGGGATGTATAGATCTTGCCTACACCCAGTTTCTTTTTTTTTTTTTTCTTTTTTGTTCTTTTTATCCCTTGGTTTGATTTTGTTAGTGAAAGCACTTGCGGAGAGATTTCTCAGGGGATGAGCCAGGCTCAGAGACATTCTCACATCTCCATAATGCCAGCATGCTTTCTAAACATCTGCCGTTAACTTCCCCACCTGAAAGAACGAAACCTTAATTATCAAGTTATTAGGAAAGCTCGTGTTATTTTTCCCTTCAGTGTTTCCTCTGTTGCTCTTGCTTTGGTGATAAGAGTTTGAATAATGCAACTGACTCCATGTGGTGCTGGAGAACTGTTTTGTCTTCAGGCAGTTCCTTTTTGACAGTCTGTGTATGTTTGCCTTCTCATATTTATGGTATATGCTCATAGGAGTAACATACTGCATCCTGAATCCCAGTCCCCTCCTATCCTGTTCCGTCTCCTTCTCCATCCCCTTCTTTAACAGCTAGCAGCTATCTGATGATTATATTAGAATTAGTCCTTGATAAATTAACCACTTATAGTTGGAATCTCTTATATAGGGCTAGTTCTTCCACAGCTAAAAATAGAGGGGAGCTGAGACCTTGTTGCCTCTAAGTGAAAGGTAGTAATCTCTATCATTATTTGAGCATTTATTTAATTAAAGACTAATAATCATATTGTTTAAAGAGACTCAGCAAAGTGATTAGATGGCTCAGGGGATTGGTAATAGGATATAAACCTTTTCACCTCTAGGTTACTGGTTCAAGTCTAACTTCTGTTGGTAGTGGCCAGAAAGTGTTGTGTGATCAGTGGACTGTTGAAATATATGAATCGTTTTTAGCTTCCTTTCAGATTGGGCAGGGTTTTTTTCTGCCTGTTCTCGGAAGAACATTCAAAATACAGTAAGGAAAGTACGGAACTAGATTAGGATGTGCAAAGTCTGAATTTGCTTTCAGGACAGCTGTAGACCTCCTGTGTGAGGCTGAGCAAGTTGCTTCATTTTGCATTGATTTGTTCTCAGGACAGTGGTATCAGCAATGCTGCCTCCTTGTCTCTTTCTTGACCCGGTCTGTCTGAAGTGCAGGCAGTCCTTGGTGGGGTTTGTCTGTATAGGATGCCCAGCTTAATGGGAGACTAATTTTTGTACGGTCATTTAAAATAGTAACCAAGTCTTTCAGTTGGTAGAATTCTATTTTCATTCTGGGCAAAACCTCTCATGCTGGTCATCTGGTTTCCTGGTTCGAATACTAGAGAACTGGAATCTCTTTATCCACCGTTATGCTTTTTAATAAAAAGTAACCACTTAATCTAGCAGGTTAAGTTGAATTAGAACTGGAACTGCTAATTGGGAAATACCACATTCTGTTTGCAGAGATAAATTGAAAGGAATCTTGGGTCAGTGCACGTTGTTTGTTTTTCTATAGTGGTGCTTTACCCAGTATATGGTGGTTCTACTTTAGGATTTAAGTGGCATTTAGGCATGTTAATTATTTTAATCTCAGTTGTGCAAAATCAGTAGTCTCCTGCCTTTCTGGGTTAGGAAACTGAGGCACAAATGCAGATTTTCTTATAAAAGATTTACTGGATCATTGGTAGAGAAGGGACCCGCTCTGTCTGGTTCCTGGCTGTACGCTTCAGCCAGGAGCTTTTTCCAGCACTAGTAAGATTAAAAAAAAAAAATAAACGTGGAAGAACGGTTTCACCTAGGTATGTGCAAAAGGATCCTTTAACACAAAGCATCACTGTCTGGTTTTTTTGGTTTGGTTTTTTTTTTTTTTTCTCTCTAATACAGAAAATTAGATACTAGCCTGGTAGATAAGTGGATAGATTCAGATCTTAGTTAAATGCAAGATCCTCTGTCAATCAGTATATTACAAGGAGCTACAAACCAGGAGGGTGGGGATAGGAAGAGAGACTGATTCTTCTTTCTCATGTCTATTTATCTGCTGATTAAAGATGTCATACTAGGCATACTGAATGGAGATGGTCTTTCTGTCCTGAATTTATTGGAAGTAAGGTTGAGTATAGTAAGCCTTTTGTGTGCCATGACCATGCCTGTGATCCATTATCCAGGTGCATCCCTATTAATGATTGAGGATGTTGATAGGAAATAGAAATAATACGTGCTGGCATTAGTTATTATGTGAAGAATTTACACCCTGCCTTGTAACGGGACTGGAATATATAATAATTCCCAAACACACTAGGCTGTATATAGATGCTTGGTGTTTGTAATGAGAAGATAGATTGTTGCAGCGTATTTTCAATTACCTATTTCCATGGGAGTGCTGTGTTGGGTGCTCTGCAGCCTTTCCTTCTACCCTGGTTGACAGGTTGCCAGGCACCTTCAGCTTCCATGAATGTAAATGTCAGTGTCAGAGGAGTTTTGAAGGTGATAGTTACAACAGTGTAGTGTTATAAAAGTTTTTGGGTCATTATGAATCTATAGAAGAGTGCACACTGCATATCCTGGTTTTCATGGCGTGATAGGGAAATGACTTTTTCTATCTGCAGCTCTGCCTTAAGGGAACATTAAGAGCAAAATGGGCACAAGAGACACAAGTATGATGAACATCAGGAGTCTGGTCCTCCTCCGAAAGTACATGGCTGTTGAGATTCGGTGGATATTGGTTTAGTTCAGACTCTTAATAGAGAAGGTGGCAACTCTGAGATTTGGTGATTGGTTCAGACCAGATTGTGAATTTTCAGTTTTGAAGGTCTTTGTATAAGAAGTTATGCTGTGTTTGGGCTGTCATACTGTCAAGTTTCAGCTTTTGCTTTTTATTTTTGTCATGGCAAAACCAGACTGAGAGTGCAGTCTTACAATGTACGTGCATTTTGCAAGGAATGCTGACAACTTGCATGCTTAGGCAACTCAGAGAATGCTGTAATGACAAGTCAGAGGAAAAAGTGCACTCCCTGCCTGGTGTACTTGTTTGTTCTGAGATGAGAAAAATTTTGTGGTGCTTGCAGGAATTTTATGCATATCCTAGCTGATGATGCTTTCATGTTGAGATTGAATGTAACCTGATTTTATGAAAGTTTGGCAGGAATCCATGCAACTAGACACTAAGCACTTCCTTTCCTCTAGTTTCTCTTAGATCTCACAGAATTTTAGTAAAGCAGTGGCTGAACACCTTATGTCAGAGTGGAGAAACCTGTACAAGGGTATGTAATTCTCTTCTTTCTGTTCACAGCTGGTCCTGGCTGAAAGCTCCCACTCTGACACAGGCTCCCAGTGCACCGAGAGCCACACAGATCTCCCACCACCCATTGAGAGAACAGGCGGCATTGGAGACTCCCGGCCTCCATCATTCCAGTAAGAGCAAGCTGTCTTTTTTTTTTTTTAAACCAAAAAAATGCAATTCCTGTCTGTTTCTTCCCCACATTTCTCCCTGCTGCTGCAAACCAGCTATTTATTGTTGTTGTTAGAAAAATAATATACTTATTAGAACTGAGGAATTAAAAGGGGGATGGGAAGAAAAAAAACCCTATCATTGTTAGAATTAAATATATATCCTGGATATCTCATTTTGAAAAGCACTGTGGAAGATTTAAGTAGCGAGGGAGCCCAAAATGCTTTTCACAGTGTGCGGATGACAATTTTTTATTACTCTGTTATGTATAATTATGTAGTATGCAGAGCCAGCGGAACACTGATACCAAGAGCAAAAATTTACATAAGGAATAATGCCTCCTCCATGTCCATGCAGAGGCTAGCAGCATGAACTGCATATAGCCAGACTGGGAGTCATCTGATTTAATGGTATCCTTGTTATTTCCTGTTACGTGTGCATAGCCAATGTATATCCTCAGAATACCTTCATTTTCAGGGAGGCCCTCTGAATTTACACAAGGAGGATTTAAAGCAGGACGCGGTTCTAGCTGTGATCTTAGTATGTGTTCGGAGAAGGAAATGTGGTCTTGTTTGCCTGGTGTCATGCGTTTCCATTGCTTTCTGGGATACCTATTGCCTGGAACAGCTCTTAGTGTTGTGTATGAGTCTTTTACAGATAAATGCCTTCTAGAGGGGACAAGAAATCTTGGGAAATACCAGCCCTGCGTGATGCTGTGTGTCTTGCAAGGGCTTTGCTGCCCTCGTGCGTTCATGAATTGCTTTATGTTGACTGGGAGAGGCCTGTATGAGTGCAGTCACATGGCCTGCAAATATAACTAGTTCTTTGTCTTCCTGACCTGTTCCTACATGTAATAGCTGCAAGATCAAACTTTATTTAAAAAAATACACTGTAAGTTAGGCACAAGTCTGTGTTTGTGGAACCACTCATTGCTAATAACTGTAGGTACTCAGACCGATGAAATTGAAGCTGTGCTCTGCTGCTGATGCACCTGCTGTCTTCCATAATATTCTAAAAATCTTGTCTGTATCTTTATGCTGTCAGTCAGCACAGTGCTGCAAGTGATGGTATCTTCATATTACAGAGCAAATGTGGGAATCCTCAAAGGGGTGAAGTAACTTACACAGGTCATACTGAGTCAGGGGTAGCAACACGGGAGGTAGTGCTTTCTGGCTTGTGTTCTCATTCCTAGATAAGTCACCTTCCTTCTCTCTCTCTCCCCTACCCCTTTTTTCTTCCATGTTTTAAACTGCAGTGGAGAATCTGGCTTGTGGGGAGGTCTTCTGGACTAAAACTTGTTCTACCTTAATGCCTTTTTTGGTTCTTCTATTCACAATTGAATGTCTTAAATTTTGCAGTGTTTTTTGCTATTGTGTTTTATTATTTCAATCCAGAAAAGAGCCTATCGATGACCTAAGTTTATTTCCGTAACACAGGGCAGACTATCTCACTCAGTTATTCTGCATGAAGCCCTTAATTCTGTTTCACTATTAGAATTTCATTTTAACACACCCACTCTAGGTTGAAATATTCCAAGTGATAAAGAATCCACTATATTTTGAAATAAGTTGAGCTGCTCAAGTTTTTCATAGTAAAGCGTGCTTCCAGAACTTGAACCATGACTGTAGTTCTCTTCTGATCACTTACAATTCTCCAGCAATTTTTGAAAATGATGTTTCTTGGGATTTTGGCACGGTGATTCTGCGCAATAGTGTGTTCGGTGCCATTTCTGCATACTGTCTCATTGAATAGTATTTCCATTTAAGAGATTAGTAGCGCAACCCTGTAACTTCCACAGCTGTAACTTCAGTATTGCTGTATACTCACATATTGCCTCCCCTTCTGTAAGTGTGACTTACCTTCTTGGTTCGTAAATCCCTGAGATTTTTTTAAATGCTATTCAAACTATCAGAGATCTGTCATTTCCTGTCTTCTTTCTTCAGTGTTGATTGGGGCCTTATTTATACAAGAAGCCCCAGCTGAGCTAGGTGTTGTATAATTGTACAAACAGAAATGTTGCTGGACAACAAAGAATACAAGAGATAGATGAAGCAGACAGGTCAGCAGGCAATGTCATCCAGGGGGATGAGATCCTTACCAGAGGTGAAGTGGTAATATCAACTAGCTGCCTGACAGCATTGATATTTTGCTTCATCATTGATTAGATCCAAAGAAAATTTACTTTTTCTCTTCCTGATGAGGATTCTGAAGTTCATCCTGTATTTCATGCTCCACTGCTTCTGTTTAGTGGTTGCCAAATCCACGTTCATCTGAATGGGTGAGGCTGCTCCTGGTTCAGTGGTGGAGGTGCATGAGTGAGTTGAGAATAGTGACCTCTGAGCTACCTTTCTTACACAGCTCTTGGGTATGTGCACTGAAAATTGAATTGAATTTAATTGGCTCAGCAATGAGGGAGGAAACAAGCCAGCTGTGAGCTTCCTTTTGCACCCTTTGTTAGGGTGTAAACCACCTTTTGTAGGCGGGTTTAGCCTAGGAAGCGATTTAGTAGTGGAAGGTATCAGCAGTAGTCACTAGATGGTGGTGCTGAGATGTCCGAGAGCCTCGCAGGGTGACCTTAGGAAACTGTCACCCTCTTTCCCTTTTCAGTCGTACCGGACTGAAACAAGAAATGCAAACGTACTTGTGACAACACTTAATACATACTTGCATTTTGGTAGCTTCATTAGGGCTTAAAATGCGCAGTCAAATGTTTTCTTGAATAACAACCTCGATTTCCTAATTTGTGTGGTGGGCATGTCAGTACATTTCATTAACACAAAGAAAGCGTGTGGGTGTGCAAAAGGCTTTTCAACAGTCGTCTTAAATGTAACACTATAGAGATGTGCTTATACATATAATTCTGGGTGCAGCTTCCACAGAAGTCCATGGGACCAGTTGGTTAGATCGTTGGTAGTTTAATTCCCTGTGTGAAATGTGCATGGCAGTGTACTGCAGCCTCATGGAATTCTAGGAGAAATACATTAATGACTCCGATGCTTTGGTGTAAGTATAATGATGGCCAATATGCACTCTTTGTGCATAAGTAGGACATGTCAGGCATAAATAACAGGTGCAAAGGGCAGATGTAGGTCTGCAAAGGGCAGATGCTGGTCTCTTCTTTCGGGTGACTGAAGATAGGACAAGAGGAAATGGCCTCAAGTTGAGGCAAGGGAGATTCAGGT
>JANXJC010000001.1:3199495-3212019 GCA_027564655.1 Leptodon cayanensis
TAGTGGGCACAGATGATGGTTGGACTCGATGATCTTGAAGGTCTTTTCCAACCTGAATGATTCTATGATTCTATGTGAATTGGGACTCCTTTTTAAATGGGTAGTATTTGTGGGACACAGAGGAAGAGTATGACCAGTAACTTTCTAAGGGAAATCTTTCGCAGGAGAGCATTAGCCCACGTCAGATCACGTGCTATTGTATTTTCAGGAGCTTTAGATCAGTTTCCACAATTTAGTCCGTTAAAATGAGCTATGGCCTCTGCCAGCACTCCAAGAGGCTTTTCTTATTTCCTTCCCCGTGAGCGCTTCAAGGTAGCTTATTAAATGCAAGAATAGCAGAGATACATAAAACAGATTGAGCCTGAGGGGAAAACTAAATAGCTACGCTAGTTCTGTTCAGCAGGGGAAAAAAGAGCATCTCCATCTTCCCCTTTGCTCCAGCCAACTCTGCTTTAACATGACTGTTTTCTTTTCCTCAGCAGAAATCTTGAAACAGATAGTTGCAAATAAGCAGTCTTACATATTCAGTGTTCTGTATTACAGTCACTGCTCTTCGTTAGTTGACTTTACTTGTTTATTGGAATTAGAAGTGAAAGCCAGCCTGGTTTACATGAACTGAGAAATGGCCCTTTCTCAATGCTTGGAAGTTCAAGAGTATAGAGCTGTCACTGCTGTTTGTTTAGATTCATCCCAGAAAGCGGCCCTGAACCATGGGGACAAATTCTCTGCTGCCTCTTTGAAACCTTTTGTTCTGGTTAATTGTAGTAGTGAGAAAGTGACTCTTAGTAGAGTCCTCACAAAAGCAGAGTGGAAGAAATCTGGCCATGGAGATCATCATCAAGATCTTTCTGCTTTTTGCCCCAAACTCACTTGCTCGTAACGATCCTTCACTGGGGCTTACTAGATTAATATTGTGCTGGCATATCAGTGTAGCTTTCAAACAGTTGAGAACATGAGGAAGGGACCTGGGGTCTATTTGTACATTTCCCAGACATGCACTTAATTATTTTGAGCTTTGCTGTGACTTGGAAGACTTCAACCTTCAAGGTCAGCGCTCTATATTAAAAGTGGCCACAGTGAGCTATAGCTTCTGCCCTTTGGCTGTCAGCATGCCACATATCTAGCTTGGGTTATTGTCAGGAAAACAAACCTGTTCAGGGTGAACAAGCACTTAAGGAAGTGAGCTGAAACACTGGGTTTGGTTTATAAACATGTATTTATGTATTGGGATATTGTAGAAAAGGCAACTCAATTCACAGGCTTGAGAATAAGCCCCTAATAGAGCATGTCATCTGTTGGCATTACTAGAGGAGCTCATACATACTTGTATATATTTCTCGGATCTGTGATCTTCAGAAAGAGCATGGGAGGGTTTGAGAGATGCATAGGAACTTGGGGTGTTTTGGAGGCTGAGATGAGTGTTCGGGTCAATAAGTTTTGTTCTTCCAAAAACCAGTGTTATCTGTTTGTTCTTGTGTTAGGCAGGTATGCTGCAAATTTATGATATTAAAGCTATCATGATGGAACTGTGCTGAAATCCCATTTCCTTTGCAAATGTGTTAGCAGCCAAAGCTGTCTTGTAGTTAGTTGTCTTCTTGGTGCATGCTAAAATGATCCCTTTTCTTAGCCCACCAGTAGGCTTTTTTTCCTATGGAAATTTCATGCAACAGTCTTGTGGCAGCTTTTTCAATGGCATGATGATACTACTTGTGCAAATAGCGCTGTGTCTCAGGGCATTGATATTGAACTGTCTTTTCACCCTTCAGGTAGTTTTGGGGTGAGCAGAGCAGTCTGAGGGAGCTTGCAGTGCTGCAGCAAGACTGCAGCTAATCTGCATAGTAGTTTTCTGGCTTTAAACCAACATGCTCATGACTACAACTGTGTTTATCAAAAAGAAAAAAAGAGATGACTCCACTGTTTTTTCCTATTTGTTCTCTAACAGCCCAAATGCTGCCAGCAGCCGGGACGGCCTGGACAATGAAACAGGAACAGAGTCAGTTATTAGCCACCGGCGAGACAGACATCGACGGAGAAATAGAGAAGGGCATGAGGATGGTGAGTCCTATTTCATTTTTCCCCCTTTTCATTTAGAAAGAACAATTCTTCTGATAATCTTTCAAAGCAACAACTAGACTTACGTGAATACCGCAGAAGAGAAATGTGTCTGCATTCTTGCGTGCTTTCAGGGACTATTATTATTTTAATGGAATAATTTGATAATTGCTTTGAAACTCTTTGAAGCTCAGCATTTTCTAAGAGGTCTGGACAACCTACAGTAAAGTGGCAGAGAGATTCTTTTTGACGATATACAGAACTTTCTGTAGTATTAGAAGATGATTAGCTCGCAGAGGAATAACACCACCCAATGTTGAGCTCCGTACTGTCATGGCTAGGCTGCCTCCATTATTCAAGTTTGCTCATTTAAAGGTAGAACACATTATCTGTATGATGCATTGGGAGTTTGCAGCGTAGACAGTTTGAGACTCTTAGTATTTTAACATTGCAAGATCTGAGCCAAAATCCTCTGAAATAATTTCTGTTGATTTCTCTAGGCTTGGATCAGTGGTAGTGTTTTATGCTGGTATAACTACAGCACATTGGCTCTGAAGATCTTCTTTTATACTTAAATACACCCAAAGTACGCATATAAACTACAGAACTTCATCTCTTGCCTCTAGTCTGTACATCAAAGTAAGCTTGTTTTTTTCATTTGTTGCCAGACAAGAATTTCCAGGCTTAATTAAGAATTAATAGGTGCCACCCATTGAGTTTAAAACAGTCCAGAAATGGAATACTTGGGCCCAAGAGATGCCATCACAGGCTTTATTCACAGCTCCACCCACTGAAGTATTTGCCTCCAGTTAGAAAGCCAGAAGTCATATATATATACTGTGGGTTAGAAGCAGGTGTCTTCCTGTTCATTTAACCCTTCCAACTTGCAAATGACTCAGAGTGAATGAAAGTTACTCAGTGGGTGGAGCAGAGAACTGTCTTTGCATGATCCTGCCTGCAGATTCCTTTAGGAAATCACAGAAGGAGGCAGAATCTTCTAATAGTGTTGTGTTTAAAAACTTGTTACAGGAAGAATGTTAAAGGTGGTTTGTTTTTAACATTAGTTTAAACTAGTACCAATGCATGTTTTGCCATGGACATTCATGGCAAAAGAGCTGGTTGTTGAATGGCTAGTCTACAACCATACTCTAGATTGCTCATATTGTATTGTTTGAGCACAGGAGTTTCTGCCTTCCGGTGGTCTGAAACTAGTTCATACTTTTCCCTTTAGATAGAAGTGGGATAAAATTTCCTCCTTCTCCTGTCAGTCTAAGCTGTGCTGAGGCAAGAACATGTCACTCAGTAATGCAAACATTACCTGTTCTCAAAACAATTTAGGCCTCCTACCTGAAGCGGGCTATACGCATGAGCAAGACGTGAGTTTTGCTAATGTGCATAAAACAAGGACAACTGATATATGATTTTGGTCTCATGAAATATATTATTTAATATGCATAGTGTTTCTGTGGTCATAATAATATTTTATTTAAAAAAAAACAAAAGCACCAGCATGTTAATTTCAGTTGAAGGCATGTCTCCAAAGTGCACAGTTCAGCACTATATCCTGAACTGCCACTTAAAAGGATTAAAAGAAGTGAAATACACTTATCCAGGAGGAGGGGTTTAAGGCCTATTCATAACAATGGTCACACATTAGCAGAGTCATTCTTTTCTTGAGTCTTCATGTCCTCTTTGTCTGGAGCACAACTGGATGTAAAATGGGGGAACAGTCATAGGAAAAGGGGGCGAAGGGTGGAGGAAGGGCAGCAAGGTTGTGACACCTGGTTCACAGCAATTTCAGGGACAGCAGCTGTGTGCTCACTTGTCATTATGAAATAGTGGTAAATCCTCCTTTCCCTGCAGAAAGAAGGAAATTCAGTTAGAGCGTTTGATCTTGCGCTGTAGAGACTTGTTTAAATAATACCAAAATTACAGCTCTAGTAGCTCGCAGAGAGGCAGGATGAGGGATCTTCATTGGAGCACCGCGTTACTCATAGGCTTGTTCCATAGGTATTATTATGCAGAGTAGCCAAGACATATGTGTACAGTACTGCCAGCTCACCGAAATGTACAATAACATGTACCGCGCAGTGTTTGTAACTGTTTGAGCTCATTATTGGTATAAAGTGAATGACAAAGAATACCCACCCTGACAATGAGGATAACCCTGGATACTCTGCAAAGGGAAAGAAGCACTTATTCCACAAGAAAAAATGAACAGTGTATTATAGCCTTCATTTCAAAAAAGGTGAAGTGAGAAAAGGTGCTAAGGAGCCATTTGGGAACTGCATAGATGTATACACATTGAGCTAAAACCTGTACAGGTCAAGCAAGCTTACTCCACTGATCCCTGATCACTATGGAATTGAGAGGCTCAACAGAATGAGGTTCTCATTCTGACTTGGGAAAACCCAGGGCAGGGAAGAGAAGGGAAGCAAAAAAAAAAAAAATCTGTTGAGAATGTAGGTAAAATGAAAATATCCCAAAGTAAGTGTAAGTAGAAAAGCAGAATTCTAACTGTGAGCTGTGCAGAAATATCTCTCTCCTGTCAGCCTGGCATTTAGGGACCACTACTGTTTTCAGAGCATGACAGAAGCTTCCTTTTAAGTTAGCCACTAGTTTTCACTTAAATGCCCTCCAGCCCCCACTGTACAGCTCCATCATGAGTAGATGAGAATTTCATCTTAATCTCCCAAATGGATTTAATTTTTATCTTTTAGAAAGATTAAAATAATACTCAGTAACGAGCAATATAGGTGCCATTGGTTGTAGGCAACCTTTTATTCCTTCTCATTAAGGGTTAGACCCACGAACCTATCTTTGCTGCCTAGTCATTCTACATAGCAGTGGAGTCCTTAAAGCATAATCTTCCCAGTCTTTCTTAAACCACAGGTTTTAATTCATAAAAAGACTAGTTTAATGCTCAAATTAAAAAAAAAGTCTTGCACAGACCAATTATTTGGAGTAACGGTGTGAGAAAGGGGTAAGAATGAGTTGACAGGAAGCTGAAGGGTTAAGCATTTTTGTGTGTCTGTGCATGAGGACAGTGTATGAATTAAAAATTGTTTATTGCCAACTTGTTTCCTCTTCGTTTTGCAGTGACAGCTATTCAGAATGCTCGCAGGGCAAAGTGTTATATGGAGAGCTCGGAACAGCCAGATGTTTTGTCCTTAAAAGCTAATGGTGGAAATATCTGAGACAAAAGCTGGCAGGGAAAACAGGAATGGGAAAAAGGGAGTTTTTCTCTCTAGCTACTGTTGATATTAGGAAAAAAAAGTATTAGAACTGCTTAAAGAGTTAAAATAGTTTCTTTGACTTTTCTGTCCTAATGTCCATCTTAATTTGCACAAATGGTTTCCTACTTGTACAGCGGACTGGAAAACTTTGTCAGATAGTTCAGTCTGACAGCCTGTGCTTGAACTGCAACAGGTTTCTTACAGAGGCATTCAGTTTTGATTTGAAGGGTCTAAGTGATGGTAAACTAACCAGATTCTCTGATGGCCGATAATTAGAAGTGTGTTATCATGAGCAGATTGTTCACAAATGCTAGCCTGTATGCTTTACTTCATTGTTGCAGGATTACTCGTCATAGAAAAACTATTTCTGCTGAATTGCTAATCGGCAATTATAGACATACATACAGAGGCCATTATAAATATTGATGGCATACTGCAGCCACAAGATGTGGGACACACCTGGTAATCTGACAAAGTTTTCACACCTCCTTGCATTGAAAATGCAAAAGGGTTTTGCTGCAGAGAGGCTGTGATTTACTAGATGGGATTCACTCTGATAACAACACAGGCTAGGTCATTTGCAAGCTCTTCCACCCCTTTCCCTTAAACTATGCTGCTATTTTAAGTGCAGAGGCAATGAATAGCTGCGGATGCTCCTGTGTTTATATCTTCTCTGATTTCAAAAATATACCCACAAAGAGAAAGTGATGGGCTGAGGAACATAATAAAACTCCTTCATTCATCAATGTGCATTTGAAGGTATGTGACATTTCAGATACAACCACTAAGAAAATCATAACGGAAACTGATCTGGAAAACAAAGTGGATTTATAATTTTATTGGTGAAATGTCTGCCAGAGAGAGGGAGAAAAATGAGAAGGGGTGTAGTTTCTAAAGAATTACCACCCCGGATCTTACTATACTTAAGAGAGAGGAGGAACTTTGTTACTGTTTTTAATCTGTCCTATGCCAATGTCTAGAATCCTTTCTCTGGTGGCACTGTATAGCTGATGACATCAGGGAGCAGAAGTGATTCAGCTGGACAAATTCTGCCTAGCATGAGTTTTCCTTTTAAATGGAGAATGGGAGGAAGGCTAGCTAGAGGGGCAGTTATCAATGTATCTGTCATTTGCTTCCTTACCTACTGTAGACGTCCAAACACACAACATCAGCAGAGCCTGCTCCCAGCCTCATCAGCCATGGAATGCTCTTGGTTTTGTTGTTGGCCCTTTCATCACTTAAGCACCTGCTTAACTTTCAGGAAGTATGCTTAAATCCAAGTGATTTTGGTCAACCTCAATTATGTAGTTAAAGTATGTGCTCAAACTCTGTGTTGAACTGAATGCCTAATAGGTGCTACGAGAAGCTGCTTTCTGGACTTTTCTCCCAGACCTCATTTACAGCTGTGTCAAGGCTAAGGAAAGCTTTTCACTTATGTCATTCCTCTGCTGGTACTTTGGTTATTTGTGCATCAACCTGTTACCTGTAGCAAGAGCACCAGTTTATAGGGTCTCCAGTTTTTCATCTTACACTGTTCCTTTTCAGTAATTTTTAGTAGACCATTCTCTGCTAATGGGAACTAGAACGGTGTATGATGTCGTATATGCAAAGCACATGGTAATTCTCATCCACAGATGCTCAGTAAAGTTGGGGAAACAATGAAGGATCAACAAGTAGAGATGTAATTTTTCTCCAGGGAATTGCCTAAGTTTAAATTTGCTGTATTATTCTCATGCATCAAGCATGAGGTTCCACACCAAGAGTGCAAGTAGAAAGAAGTTTTGCTCTGATACTGCTGTTGTATTCTCAGTGAGGTTAATAAAGTGAACTAGCTGAGAAAGATGAGCCCTGTGAGGTAAGCATGGACAAAGTTACCTTGTGTATATATTTTAAGGTATAATGATGGCTATATTGTGGAAGCTACATATGCAGAGAAATGAAAAAAAATTTTTTTTTTTGAGAGGCTTTGTATTCAGAGAGGCTTTTGTATGAATTGGGGAATACGTCTTTTCCTGATCACCTTTCGCACTAATTAGTAGCAAATCTATTCCTGGCATTAGCTTCATATAAAATTAATCTGAAAGAGTTGAGCTGTCAGTATGTCAGAGCTCCACTTTCTCTCCTAAATCAACGAAAGTCCTTGTTGCTTTGGAAAGTTGACAAAGTCTTATTAAGTGAAAGTAGAGTGAGGATCTTAATTAGAAATGTGGGAGGTCTGCCTGGCACATGTTCTTGGGACCCCTTGCTGTCTAGAACAAAGCTCCCATGTCAAGTTCCTGAGGAGGAGTGGGAAAGGGGACTGTGGACGCTCTAATTGCGGAGGTAATTAAGGGACAAGTTTTCTTTGGCATTGGAGAATGTTTTCTAGCTACTGCTTGGTTTCTGACAAGTCTGCAGATGTCAAATGTCGACACTAGTGCTTCAACACTGAGTTTGCTGTGGAGTGAACTTAACTATTGTCCAGCCAGCTGAAAAATGCCAGATAATGACCTGTGCTTGGAGAAGCTCTTAATGTGGGCATGCTTGTAGATCCCCAAATGTTTGGGAAGAGGAGCTGTTGCAGATTTCCAGTCATCGCTGCAGTGTATGCATTCTTTACGATAGTGTGTGCCAAGGAATCTGAACAAAAAGGGCTGGGACTACAAAACAATTGCAATGGGAACTTTAACAACGGTAGCTGAAAGTACAGGTCTTGGCAATTGTTGCTCTTTAAAGACTCTGTCGTGTATGAACAACTATGAGGTGGTTGGTGAGCCCCTGAAGTTTTGCAGTGACCAGATGGCCATGCATGGGATACTGGCAGTGTAGGACTGTGTGCCTGTGAGAGCAGGAACTTTGTTACTGGTTGTAATCTGTCCTATGGAAATGTCTAGAAGCCTTTCTCTGGTAGCACTGTAGAGCCATTGGAGAGGCTGTTTAAGGGTTCCAAAAACTTAAAGCACAAGACAAGTCGGGGTATATAACACGCAGATGGGTACAAGCGTAAAGCAGGAGCGGACGATGTAATAGTCATCATTCTTCCCTACTTAGGTAGCAGAGGCTGTGACCACTGCACGCAGGTGAGCTGCACAGATGGGGTTGCAAATGTTCATTGAAAAAGTGGTAACATATGTCCTGTTAATAATTGGTAAAGACTTTCTGCATTGGTGGGGATTGGAAGCTCTGTTGTTTTTTCTCTGAATTGGGAGCTTGGGGATGACTTCTTCCTGAGACACTCTCACCTTTGTTCTCTTGCAGTGTCACGGAACCCTCTTTACAGCTTCCTTGAGCAGATGCTGCTCTACTCTTTTCCGCTTTCAAGACTTATTTGATTTAGTACTTTGATGTGCTTTTGTCCCTCAGGCAGGGCCTACTCTGCTGTTGATAAAAGTCAAGGAGGACATATTTTAACCTCCTAGGCTATGCTTTATTCTCATCTCTGTGACACATTGAAAGGCTTTTGTCAGACAGTCTCAGTGAACTCTGTCATCCTCTAATGAAGAAACAGGAGCAGGGGGTCAACAGGGCAGAAAGTCCCTTGTTATTAGTGGGAGAGGCATTGAACTAGAGCAGGGAATGATTCTTGTTTAGGCTAAGGACTTGGGTACCTGGGAGCGTTGCATGAATAAAACTCTTAAAATCGTGGTTTGTGAAAGTACTCAATTATAGTAATGGGTCCTGACCCTCACACCCAAAACAATGCTGGCCTAATTAGAAAAACTTAGAAAAGGGAATTTTAATTGGGTAGAGAGATTACAAAAACTTTATGGATTTAAATGCACACCTTAATTACACAGGAAACCTTTCCTGTGATTTCAAGGCTACCTGGTGCTGTTCAGGAGGTATAAAACATGGTTAAAATTGAAGTGTATTTGCATACTGGTAAAGCCACTTTTATCTGTTGGAGGGGTGTATAGGAGCTTTTCTATAAAAGAAGATCTAGTTCAAACAGGAAATGTGAAGTTGAACACATTTTTTCTATATAAAATTTAACAGAGAAGAAAGACATAGCTGGAAAAAGGAAAGGGAAAAAATGTAAACAGGAGGCATTATTAGTATAGTGAGCTCTTCTGATCTAGTATATAAACCAGGTGTATTTTAGTTGGAATATCTAGAAATACGGATGTTGATCTCAACTATCAGTGCCTCTTCAGATCTGCAAAATGAGACTAAAAGCCCTTCTCTTTACCTCACATCTGTTCACCCATTCCAGTTCCAGCTGAATCCAGCTGTGCCCAGGCTTTTAGGGAAACAATGAAGTGAACCTTTTACAGTCCTCAGAGAACAATTCACTTCCATTTTTGGTTTATATTGAATGATACAAGAAAAGCCATAAATTGAAGGTTTAATTTAGGCAGGTAGGCCAATGCACTGCTAATTGGAAGTCTTTAAAAATATATATTTGTATAATAAATATATTTAATTATTATAATAATAATAGTATGTTTTTATTTGATATAACTAAGTCACTATAGACAAGGTAAGAGTTAAAGAGGAAAAAGGAGGGAAACTGCATTTAGATATGGGTTTTTCCTTTGTTGGGGTCTTCCCTTTGCATCTCTGTAGTGGGACCAAGTTTGTTTGCTTGGATGTGGCGTGCAGAAAAGAACTTAGAAACTGACACCATGTTTCAAAAGGCGCAGGTTTATGATCATTTTCCATTTCCTTCTGTAACTCTGTATTAGCAGCATTTTGGCTGTTGCTTTGGCTGTTCGGAATGGGCTTAAAGGCGCCAACGAATTTCTGCTGCTGATATTCAGATCTGGCTGCAGCGTTCCAGGTGCAGTCCTGCTGCAGGCAACAAAATCCCATGTCAGACTGAGTCATGGCAGGCAGACAAAATATATACATTACTGCCATCATTCATCCATCTCAACTTGTCTGTGCCTTTCGCTTTCTTTGTACCTAATGCTTGTGAAGAATCCGAGGAGCATGTAAAATACCATATAAATCTGCGTCTTGTCTTCTAAGTGGTGTATGATGCCTGCTGCTGCATCTGATTTCCCTGGCAGTGCTGTACGTGTGAGAAATTTGCTTTCCTTCCCCATTAGATGACAGGGTTGGGATGGGACAAAGTTTTTGTTTGCTTATTCTTTCTGGTGGGTCTCCTGAACCTACAAGGCAACCCTAAAACACATGCTTTGTGTTTTCTTTGTACGTTGGAAACGTGATACTCGGCAACTCCAGATCCGGTGTCAGTAGGACTGTCCTTTTTATTTTGTTTATTTTTAAGGACAGCCTAGCTTCCCCTAGAATAAGTTGTCCCAAGTCATTCAAGGCGTAGACATAGCTTGCCCACCCCCCGAAGGCATTCATTCGTGGGGGAGGGTTTCGCTTTCTGTGAGCGGTTCCCAGTCTCGATGGAAGAACTCTTAAGGTCGGCACCCGCACGCAGCTGAGGTAACACGGGAGCCCACAGACGCGATCCCCACAGCCTTCCTCGGCCGTGGCGGCCTCCTTTTGCACGGGGTTGCAGAAGCTGAGCCTGCCGGCAGGAGAACCGCTTTCCGCGACCGGACCGGACCGGTGGCGGTGACCCAGGTGCCGGCCGGGGACGAGGGTTTTGGCGGCGGAGCGAGCAGGGGAGCCGGACCTGGGCCGGGCCGGACCGGAGTGGGCCGTGAGTTCCACCCGCGGCTCCCTGCGCTGCACGGGGGAGTGGTGGGGGCCGGAGAGGGACCGCGCTGCCGGCTTCGCTCTGGGACGGCAGCGGGAGAACGTGTTCTGATGGGGGAAAGGATCGGCGGGTTTTCCATATGGCTGAAAGTGACCCTAGTCTTGGGGAGAGACTGGGGGGAAAGAAGATTACTTTGGCGTTAGAGGCGGTGAAGTTTTCCAGGAGTGAAGGTACACTTTCAAAATGCTATTCCCTCTGAAGCATTAGAACTTCATAGAGACTCGTTAAAAAACACGGATTCATTCATACCCAAGTAATCCATAATACTGGGACAGTCTTCGAGTCAGATGACAAAACTGACCTGGATGATGTTAGAGAACATTTACTTTTTGAAGAGCTCAGGTTAAAATCTTGAACAAATATGGTAAATCTGTTTTAAATTTAGCATCTGAGGTGCTAGCATCTGCCATAATGCAGCACCTTGTGGTAACGCCACACAAGAAGCTGAGACCACTGTGATATTAAACCTCGCTGCCATTAATGGCACTAAAAGCAGACACTAATTTACACAAAGTATCACCGTCTTGCATTTGTCCCGATTCCTTAGGCTTGTGAGGAACAACTGGCAAGAGAGGCTAATGAAAAGCTCTCAGAAAAATGGGGAGTTGAAAGAGGTTTCTGACACAATTGTAGTATCGCTTGGAAGGATCATCTTTTTAAATGTCCTATCTTTAACACATTAATGCCATGTTGTATTTGTTTTGTGTTTGCCCTGAAGACCCAGTCAAAGAACGCGAAACTGTTTCTGAAATGTTTGAATGGCTGAACCTTGAGAGCAGCTGAGCTGTTGCAGTCCTTATTAAATTGCACAGAAGCTGCAAATGTTCACAGTTTCTGAAGTTTTTGTCCTTCTGTAAGAAGTTAATAATTCAGCAAACACTGCTTCTATGCTGCAGTATTGAAGCGCACACTAGAAATGCCAGGGCATGTAGTTTGAGAGAGTATTTGAGGTATGTGAAATAAAGTTCTATCAGTTGTTAGTCAAGCGTAGATTTCACCAGGATGGACGGAAACCTCTGCTTGATACCAAGGCATGGTCAGTCCCTGATTCTAAGTGAAGACCTTAAAATGCAAGGCTCAGTGAACCTCTGCCAGACATGAGCATGCATACATATGAGATCCAACATTTGTTTCTATAGTGTGGTTGTGGTTTGCCACGTGCCGAACTTCAGCTGGTGTTGTGAAACTTGTCTGCGTTACCATTTCTAATGATGATGCCCATATTTAGGACTTGTAAACTTTTAAAGTGTTGCTGCTTTAAGTGGTTTGTCTCCTGACAGAACAATCCATCTGCCTTGGACTTTCTCTAGAACAAGTGGAGTTGCTCCATCACTGGCATTTGCATCAGGTTAAGGCTGAGAAACATTTTGCTCTTTGTAAAGACACTAGCAGAAATATGTGGAACTTAATGATGAGAAACACACATATATGTTTGGAGATTTTATTCTTGGGTGAAAAATTCCTTCACCTCTATCTCCAAAAAAGAGAAATTTTATGAGAGACTTGTGGTGGGTTGACCCTGGCTGGGCGCCAGGTGCCCACCAAAGCCGCTCTATCACTCCCCCTCCTCAGCTGGACAG